>CM069165.1:2558324-3260824 GCA_035221665.1 Okamejei kenojei
AACTCTGCCTATCACTTTAATCATTTTAAAGACATCAGCCAAGTCCCCTGATCTCTGCGCTCCAAATAGAATAAAGACATTACTTGGTTCAACCTTTCGCTGTACCCTAGTAGCTGGAAACCCGTAGTTTAATCACCTCTGTACTCTCTCTATTTTGTTGAATCTTCCTATAATTAGGCGAGCAAATATGGTACACCATATTCCAGAATTGGTCTTACCAATGCCTTGTACAAATTTAACATTACTTCCCTACTCCTATATGTCGATTGCTTGATTTTTAAAGTCCAGCGCCCCAACCCAAAGGCTGTCTTTACCACCATATCTCATGCGATTCCATCTTCAGGGGAACTTTGCCCACATTATTCCTAAGATCGCTCTAATGCACAGCATTCCTCAATTCCCTACCATTACCATGTATGTCCTATTTTGAATTGTTCCTGCCAAGTGTAGCACTTCACATTATCAGCATTAAACTCCATCTGCCATCTTTCAAGCACTTTCATATGGAACATATTCTTTCGTGTAGATTATGAAAATCTACTTAATTTACCCACAACACCAACTTCTTAGCTTATCTGCATACTTATTTATCCCAATTTTCCACCCAGCATCCGATATTGAGCACTGTACAAACAACAGTGGCCAACACAGATCCCTGAGGATCCCACTGGTCACGGCTTCCAACCTGTCAAAAGCACACCATTTCTCTCTGGACCATCTCCCATTAAGCCACTGTTGAATCCGGCTTGCTACTCCGCCTATATCACCATAGAATTGAACCTTCTTAACCAACTTCCATGGGGAACCTTGTCAAAGGCCTTACTGAAATCCATATTAGAAAAAATCCACTGCTTAACCTCATCAATTTCCCTAGTAACCGCTTAAAAGAATTAAGGAGTTTTGTAATACTTGACAATATACCCACTATAACCATTTAACATTACAGTACGGAAAACAGCCCTCTCCGCCCTTCCTGGTCCGTTGCCGACCAATTGTTTTCCCCTAGTCCCATTCTACCTTGCACCTCAGACCTACCCCTCCATTTCCCTTCACGTCTTATACCTATCCACTTTATCTTAATTGTTAAAAATCGACCTGCTTCCACCACTTCTGTGGAAGATGATTCCACACAGCCACACCCTCTGGAGTAAAGAAAGTTCACCCTCACGTTGACCCAGAAACCTCTGTCCCTTAATTCTTCAGGTCATGCCCTCTTGTTTGAAACTTCCTACCTCAATGGGAAAAAAACGTATCGACGTCAACTCTGTCTATCCCTTTCTCATTTTTTAAAGGACCTCAATCAAGTCCCCACTTAACCTTCTGCGCCTCCAAGAATAAGACCTAACTTGTTTTCCTTTCTCTGTAACGTGTTGCTGGAACCCTGGCACATTCTACCTAAAATTCCTCTGTACTCCTCTCTATTTTGTTGGACATCCTTTCTTTAATTTCCCACCACTGGACGTCAAACTAATAGGTCTATAATTGCTGGTTTATTCTTTGAACCCTTTTTAAACAATTGGAACAACATGCGCTGTACACCAATCCTCCGGCATATTCCCGTTTCTAATGACATTTGAAATATTTTGTCATAGCTCCTGCCTATTTCTGAGACTAACTTCCCTCGAAGTCCCTGGGAATATCCTGTCAATACACTGGAGACTTATCCACTTGATATTTTTGAAAAGTGTCAGTTACTACCGCACTTTGAATTCTAGTTTCCATAGGTACTCTACTCTTGCCCCTAAACTCAACGAGTTTCATTATCTAATTCTCTTGGTGAATGCCGATGAAAATAAATTGTTCAATATCTCCCCCATCTCTTTTGGCTCTGCAGATTGCTGTCCATTCTGGTTCTCAAATGGTCCAATTTATCCTCGTAATCCTTTTGCTATTATATTGCTGTTAGAAACCCTTTGGGTTTACTTTTCACCTTTTTGCCAAAGCAACCTTCATATCTTCTTTTTTAGCAGCCTTCCTAATTATGTCTTAAGATTTCTTTTTACATTCTTATACATCCTCTAGCACCTTATTTACTCCATGCTCCTTATAATTATTGTAGATATCTCTTTTTTTCGAAAACATGTCCAATTTCCCTTGAAAACATGGACTCTTCCATTTTTTACTATTTCCTTTCAACCTAACAGGGACATAACGATTCTGTACTCTTACTATTTTCCCCTTTAATGGCCTCCATTCTCTTTACTCCTTCCCATGAAACAAAGTTTGTCCCCATTCACTTCTTTAAAATCCTACGCATTCCATTCAAAGTAGCCTTTCTCCAATCCAAGAATCTCTACCCTAGGATCCAGTTATGACTCTCTCCATAATTTTATTGAAAATAATGGTATTGTGATCACTGGTCCCGTGGTGGCTCACCAAACGCATACCTCCGTCACCTGACCTGCCTCTTTTCCGACAGGGGTACAGCACTGACCATTCGTGGTCGACAATACTCTATGTACCGCGCTAAAAAACTATCCTGCACACATTTTACAAAAAATTAAAACCCTTTCATACCATCCAGCTATTTACAGATGTGTTTTCCCAGTCTATTTTTGGAAAATTGTAAATCTCCCAAAATAATACCTTGATGCTTATGCTAACATCTGCTATCTCTTTTATTTGCTTCTTCCATATTTTGCTCCCCATTTGGGGTCTATAATTCACCCTAAAAAAGTGTTGCTACACCGTTCCCACTTTCAGTTCCACCCAAATAGCACTCTTAGACGAGCCCTCTAATCTATCCTGCCAAAGCACTGCTGTAATATCTTCTCTGACAAGCAATGCAAACACCCACCTCTGGTCCGTCCAATTCTATCACACCTGAAGAACGAAATCTTGTAATATTTAGTTTTCCAATCACAGCCTCTCCTGCAACCATGTTTCACTGATTGCCACAACATCATTTTTCCAGGTGTCAATCCAGGCTCTAAGTTCGTCCACCTTACTTACAATGCTCCTGCATTAAAAATTACAAATTTTGGAAAACCACCATCCCTTATCTCGGTCTATTATCTTTTTTTATCTTTCTCGCCTACATTTTGTCTCCGAGTGCTTCCCTTCCTGCCTCGTTGCCCACACCCTGGCCCCTATAGCCCTCTACCAGAACCCTTCCCCCCCCCAGCCTTTCTAGTTTATCGTCTCCCAAGGAGCCTTTGGCAAATCTCCGGCAAGGATTTTGGTCCCCCCGCGGGGCTCAAGTGCAACCGAGCTTTGTGTACAGACCATGCCTTCCCAAAATAGTCCTGTGGATCAAGAATCTTGAATCCCTGCACACATGCACCAGTCCCTCAGCCACGCATTTATCTTCCACCTCATTCATTCCTACTCCCACTGTCACGCGGCCAGGCAGTAATCTGAAATTCGTTACCCTTTTGTTCCTTTCCTTAACTTTCCCCAACTCCCTAAATCCTCCCTAAGGGACCTCATCACTTATTCCAGCAGAAAGGAAAATCCATGTTATCTCTCCCTGGATCAGACCTGTTAATTCCAGATGTTATGTATATTATCTCTAAGTATCCTTTCCATTAATTTGCCCACCTACTGACGTCAAAACTAAACTGGCCTATATTGCTAGTTTATTATTGAACCTTTTTCAACCATTGTTAACAACATGGCAGTTCGCCAATCCTCCGGCACATTCGTTTCTAATGACATTTGAAATATATTTGTCATTAGCTCCCTGCTATTTCTACACTAATTTACCTCAATGCCTAGGGAATATTCCTGTCAACACTGGAGGGGCTTAGTCCACTTTGATATTTTTGAAAAGTGTCAGTACTACTTCCACTTTGAATCTCATAGTTTCCATAGCCACTCTACTTTTTTCCCTTACCTCACAGATTTCAATATCCTTCTCCTTGGTGAATACCGAAGAAAATACATTGTTCAATATCCCCCGCATCTATTTTGGCTCTGCAGATAGCTGTCCATTCTGGCTCTCTAATGGACCAATTTTATCCCTCGTTACCCTTTTTGCTATTAATATAGGTGTAGAAACCCTTTATTGTATTGTATATCTTTATTATCATTTTTCTGAGTAGTTATATACCCAGAGGAAAACGAAAAAGCGTTTCTCAATCAGCGTCCATTCAGTGTGTGGTAAAAAATAAATATGAATAAAAGATAGTGTTCATATTCCGATTTCGATCGGCAGTGGCACGGACAATGGCTCTCTGCTTCAGGGTGTCCAGGTTGGTGTTTGGTGCGCGATACTTTGGCAGGGGGCAAAGTCCGTTTATCAGTCTAATTGCCTGCGGGAAGAAGCTGAGGAGCATCCTGCGGGAAGAAGCTGAGGAGCATCCTGCTGGTTTTGCAGCTGATGCTCCTGTACCTCTTCCCAGATGGCAGGATGGAAAATATGTGATGCGATGGATGATAGGGGTATTTGATGATGGAGATGGCTCTGCTAATACAACCCTTCCTGTATATGTCCAGCAATAAAGGGAGTGGAGCACCAATAATCCTGCTGGCGGTCTTCACAATCCTCTCCAGTTGGTGCCGTTCCTACGCCTTGCCTCTGCCCCTTACGCTTCCTAACCGTGACCCACTTGTCTGCCTCCTGTGGTCTCCGAGTAACTACCTGCCTGTAGCTCCTCTCTATGACATCCTCACTCTCCCTGACCAGATGGAGGTCAGCGTGCTGCTGCTCCAGGTTCCTAACAGAGAGGCCGACAGGGGCCGTTGGAAGACAATGAGGGGAAGGAGCGACACCCGACGGGTAAGGTTTAAAATCAAGCGCGGGGCTTGTTTTTCTCAGAGGTCCAGAGGAGCCGTTGGAGAGAAGGAAGAGGGGGGGGGGGGGGGCGACACGCGACGTTAAGGTTTAACATCAAGCGCGGTGGGATGGGATCGGTTTACGAGGATAATGCCACGGGCTGGTGAATCGGTTTCGACGTGATCGGTTTGCCAAAGATAAAGTCCTTGAATTACTTGCAGGCAAGATTTCTTCTCGATTTCAGTGTAGCGCTGTTCATTGCCGGTCATGGCGCACAATGCACACTCTGAGGCATCACGGGTGAGGGTGGACGACCCTCTTGGCATAAAAGGACGTGATGGTTGGAGCGCAAGACAATAGTTGTTTGAGGGTTTCAAATGCCCTCTACTGCAGTTGCTGCCAGGAAGAGTGTGTATCCTTGTGGGTCAGTTGGGGCTCACAGCTCGTTAATGTTTGGGATGAATTTTCCCAGGTAGTTTACCATGCCCTCAAATCGTTGACGAGCGGTTACGTCCGTAGGTGCTGGCATTTCGTTGGTGACAATGGTTTTAGTCGGGTCTCGCCTGAGTCCGTTGTTGGTGAACACTTGGCCCACTCCTGATACCATGGTTATGAATGATCCACAGCAACACTCAATGTGAAGATCAATCTTTATTTCACAGACAACCATAATCATTCAAACAGCCAGCCATTCTCAACTAGCTCTGCTGACTTGCGAGAGGGAGAGCTGACGGAACTTGCTAGTGTAAAGCTGTGTAGTGCCGTAATATGATGTATTCAATATTCAGCATTTAGTGTAATGTCATTTTAATTGAGTACTTACATACACAGAAGAAACGAAAAATTGTTTCTCCTTCGGTTCCCATCAGTGTAGTTAACAAAAACAGAATAACTACATACAATTTTAAAACATTTAAATTAACATATCTAAAAGTAAGCCTAAAATTTGATCTAAAAACAGACATTCAGACCGAACAGTAGCACGCTTTGACAGGTGCCTAGCTGTCAAAGTATGGGCGAGTTTAGATGGTTTGGTGTGTGATGAATGAGGAGGGGACACATTCCGTTAAAAAGCCTTATTGCCTGTGGGAAGAAGCTGTGTAGCATCCTGTTGGTTTTGCAGATGATGCTCCTGCATCTCTTCCCAGATGGCAGAAAGGAGAAGATTTTATGTGATGGCTGATGTGGGTCCTAAATAATGGAGATGTCTTTACGGATGCTACGCTTCTGATAGATCTCCAACAGGAAAGGGAGTGGAGAGCCGATAATCCTACTGGATATCTTCACTATCCTGTTAAGTTCATTTTCTTCATATACCTTGCAGCTCCCAAACCAGAAAGTGATGGCGTAGGTCAATATACACTCTATGGTGCCCCTGCAGAAGGTCGTTAGGTGAACAGTAGGGAGACCTGCTTTTCTTAGTCTCCGGAGAATGTGGAGCCGCTGCTGTTTTGATGACAGCTGTGGTGTTGGCAGTTGAGGTCAGGTCGTCCGCCACATGAAGTCCGAAGAACGTCACACTGCTGACCACAGCAGCACCCTCAATATGCAGCGGGCTGTGATGGTGTTTTCCAGCCCTCTTGAAATCGATCACCATCTCCTTTGTCTTTTCCACGTTGAGGATGACTTTGTGAGATCTGCACCACTCCGTGAGCAGCTCTACCTCCATCCTCTATGCCGACTCATTGCTGTCACTGATGAGACCCACCACTATTGAATCATCAGCGAACTTGTTGGGAAAATTTTTTTTTAAAATTTTATAATATTTTGGTGAGTCTGGGCATTACAGTCGTGAGTAAGCAGACTGATACAGCAGGGGCATGCATATATTTGGGTGGAATATTTTAAAGTGGCATATGGATTATCAAAGGGTTAATCAAATATATATTTCAGCTGCACTTGGAAATTCAACTCTCACCTTTCACTGGAACCACGGTTTCCGCCAGCGTTTCAGGTTCCTTTATCCCCCGCCCCTTTCTCCTGGGAACATTCCATCTTGCATTTTTATATACAGAACAAGTTGGTAAATTTCGAGGTGATCCGTCATTACAGATGACTGGCGCCAGAATGTAGGCTTGATTTATCTGGTTATTTATCATTGATCGTTACCCGAGACCGCAAGAGACAGTGCAAGAGACAGAATCAGTCGGATTGCCTTGGTAACGGCATAGGAGGATCTTAGTTCACTGAACCAGCCGATGCCGGTGGGGAGCTGTCGTTCACCACAGCAGTCAAGTCTGGAAGCATCCTGTCACTGCCGATTTTCTTGAACGAACAATATCTGGGCAGCTCATACGATGTTTTGGGATCCAGCTCTTTATACGGTTCACTCAGTCTCGAAGATCAAGTTGCTGGTCGCAGATGGCGAGGATGCATGAGAGCAAATAAAATCTCGTACAACCAATGGATAGAATAAACAATCAAAGAGATGAATTGTAAATCACAGGTAAGGATCAACCCCATATTGACGTCTGCAGATTCACATTGTGTCAGTGTCCTCGGTTTATCCGTCGGACTGAGCGTCTGCCTCATTTCCCCATTATGTATTGCTGGGTACAGCCAACCACACCCAAACGACCAACAGTTCCCAGTAATCTGTCAACGCCTGGTTGTTGTTTGGTGTAGCCCGATATCAGAATCCGCGCAGCGCCTCTCTGTCCCCGGATGTTGCAATGCCACGGGCCATCGCTATTGCCCATGCATGCCCTACCACCACATCCCTCCCGTGAGCACTGGGCCCAAACCCGGTCAGTCTCCGCTATTCACCGGCCAGTAAATATTAATAATTCGCTCTTCTCCAACGCCCATTTCACGGGAGATGTTTCATAATCCCAGCTGATTTGACCCACCGCCATATCTACAACTTTATGTACGGGGGATAGTCGTGCTGATCTATACACAAAATAAACATATATTTCACTGCGACTGGTTCAGGTGACGATAACGAAAACATGAACCATTAATTCAACCACTAATAATGATGGTTCTCGCAAGCTCACGAAATACGCGCAGGCCGAGCCCACCGTCGCCAACGGCTTGCACTGCTGTCCTAACGATGCATGATGAGGTCACTGACGGTCTCACCCAAGCTGGTCCCAGGTCGGGGCCATTGCATTTCCAGGTCATATTGACTAATCTGTTTCCGATCACACGCGGATATACGCCACATCACCTTCCTTGTTGGCCTCTGGTCGGATACGCTAACTAAGCGAGAGGTACACACGCGCTATCTGTGAACCTCTACATCTATCTATCTATCTATCTATCTATCTATCTATCTATCTATCTATCTATCTATCTATCTATCTATCTATCTATCTATCTATCTATCTATCTATCTATCTATCTATCTATCTATCTATCTATCTATCTATCTATCTATCTATCTTTCTATCTATCTTATCTATCTATCGTAAACTTAGAACATGAAATAGGTGAGGATGTAGGCCATTCAGCCTTCGAGCCTGCACACCGCCATTAATATGATCATGGCTGAACATCCAACTCAGTATCCCGTACTGCCTTCTCTCCATACCCTCTGATTCCCTTGCTACAAGGGCACATCAACTTAAATATAGCCAATGAAACTGGCCTCATCTACCTCTGTGCAGAGAGTTCCAGAGATCACCACTCTCTGTCGTGAAATAAGTCTTGTCTCATCTCGGTCTTAAAGTAATTCCCCTTATTCCTTAAGCTGTGACCTTGTCTTGGACTTCCCCAACATCGGGAAACATGCTTCCTGCATCTAGCCTGTCCAACCCCTAAGAATTTTGTAAGTTTCTATAAGATCCCTCTCATATCTTAATTCAGAGGAGTATAAAACCGAGTCTATCCAGTCTTTCTTCATAAGACAGTCCTGGACATCCCAGGAATCAGTCTGGTGAACCTTCTCTGCACGCCCTCAATGGCAATAATGTTCCTTCCTCAGATTTGGAGACCAAACTGTACGCAATACTCCAGGTGTGGTCTCACCAAGGACCCTGTACAACTGAAGTAGAACTCACTGCTCCTGTACTCAACTCCTTTTGCTATGAAAGCTAACATACCAGTCGCTTTTTTCACTGCTGCTGCTCCTGCATGCCTACTTTCAATGTACTGGTGTTACCATGAACACCTGGTCTCGTGCATCTCCCTTTTCCTAATCGGCCAACCATTTAATGTCCACCAATATCTATCTATCTATCTGTCATCTATCTAATCTTTCTATCTATCTACTATCTATCGATCTATCTACTATCTATCTGTACTATTCTATCTTTCTATTCTATTAGCTATCTATCTATCTATTATCTTTATCTAATCTATCTATCTATCTATCTATCTATCTATCTATCTATCTATCTAACTATCTATCTATCTATCTATCTATCTATCTATCTATCTATCTATCTATCTATCTATCTATCTATCTATCTATCTATCTATCTATCTATCTATCAATCTATGGATATATCACGTGAGTACAGGAAACGTTACAAAAGTCTCCCGAATTAATGGGAACTTAAGTTCGAGAAAGGATAAGAGAGTAAGTTCGGGGCCAATAGTGACTGGTGGGACAGGGAGGTGATTACCCAATTTAAAGTGCTGCATATGAATGCGCAAAGTACAATAAATAAATTGGGTGAGCTTGGGGCACAGTTAGAAATGTGCAAGTATGTTAATCTGGGAATTACAGAGACATGAGTGCAATAGGACACGAGCTGGTAATAGAATATTCAAGGGTCTAAGTCCCTTGGAACAGACAGACAGGTGGGAAAATGGGTGCGGTAGGTCTGTCGGTATACTGGACTCGCTGAATGTCCCTGTTCACCTCTCCGGTAAGCTAAACAATGGATAGAATAATGACCAGTAAAGACGAGCTGTCGTTTTGATGGTTTACTTTATTCAACTGTTTAGCTTGCTGGATAGCTGGATAGGGACATTCAGCGAGTGTAGCATAGTGAAAAGACAGCAACTAACACTGTGCTTAATGCGGTTCACATCGTCACATTGTCACCTTACCTCAACGGCCATGGCAACAGGGAACCAATGCAACGCTTAACAGAATTAAGGCATATCTCTCAGCGTCCGTTCTTACCGCTCTTCAACCTGTTCCAGTTCCAGCGTGGCCGCCTTAGAACTCGGGCTAAAGCAAATGCAGCCGAAACCGGAGCAGCATTCACTCGGAGAGAGATAGTTGAAGGTCGAGGCTGTTCGGCTTCAGGCGACCTTAGAGGCCTTGCAGCAAGGGAAAGAGATGAAAGCAGCCTTTGCAACGGCCGACACCACCGAAGCAGTTTTATTAGCAGAACAAGGGTCACGTAATATATCACCATGCCCTGTTCACACTCAAAACCAAGCACGCGTACTCTGGACTACGTCATCGAGCAAGCCAGCACAAAATCAAGTCAACATGTCACCAATCATGATATCGAGAGTGAAAGCATACCACTTGGTGCATTCCCGGCCCCCCATCAGACCAAGTCTAAACTGGCCAGATCATTTCATAGGCATCACAATCCCAGCAATGTCCAATGACACATGGGACCTAAATTGGAGATAGAAAGCCAACTTCAACCTTTCTGGACAGTGGTTTTATCGACTCTCCTCGAGCCAACAACAATATCAATCTCACCACCATAGACCTCGCCAGATACCTCGCCCGCAACCAGCTTGTTACGTCGGTATTTACGGCCTTTAATGACAAGCGCGAGAACTAATGGGCTTGGATACCCTCCGTCCAATGCGCCATTTCAGGCCTGGGCCTTTCACCCGGAGAAGAGCTGGATCTTTTGATAACAGGGCTTGGAAATCATTCCTCGGAGCCGGCAAAAATAATCAAGGCTGTCAACATGAGACGTGCATCAGCATGTTTGATAATGGTTTGGCAGAGGCTTGAAGAAACCTATGGTTCAGCTCAGTCTATTGAGCATGCTCTCTTTACCAAGCTTGAGAACTTTTTCAGGATCACCATCAAAGAGCCATACAAGCATCGTGAGCTCGGGGACCTTCTGTCTGAAATGGAAGCGCTAAGGTTCTCTTACCTTGACACCTCCAGGGGAGTTCCACCGATTGTCCAGATGCTTCCTTATAACATCCAGGAACAGTGGCCCACCTTTGGATCTAAGTATAAACTCCAGCACACCATCTGTTTCCCCCCATTTAGAGTGTTTGCCGACTTTATCCGCTCTGAGGCAAAACCAGAACGGACCCCAGCTTCAATCTCTGCTTCTCTCATCCGGCAATTGTCAACAGAGAAAAAAATAGAGAGACAGGGTAAAACTATCATCTTCGTCCACATGGCACAAGCATCTTCGACACCCCCTGAGACACAGAAATTCCGTGACCCAGCCAAGCTGTGTACCATTCATGCTAAGATTCTTCCTTTAAAGAAGTGCAGAGCGTTCGGAGAAAAGTGACTTGTAGACTGCAAACACTCCTTAAGGACCATTCCATTTGTTTCCGCTGCGTCTTGAGTCATTTTACCAATAACTGTAAAACAGAAGTGAAATGTACTGAGTGCAACACTAACGGACACCTCTCTGCTGCACATCCAGGCCCAGCTCGTTGGCAGTCGAAGCTATCTCTCCCCGCATCTGAGCATGGCGGGGAGGAAGAGGAAGCGGTAAACTAGGAGATCACCTCCAGATACACAGAGGTGTGCGGTGAAAGGGTCAGCGCGAGGGTATGTGTTAAGGTATGTCTCATCTCAGTCTATCCAGAAGTACGTCGTCAAGAGGCACGCAGGATGTACGCTATCTTAGATGAATAGAGCAACCGCTCTCTCGCAAAATCTCAGTTATTCTCTATATTTGAGATCAAAGCAAATCTTCAGCCATATACATTGCGGACATGTGCAGGGCTGAAGCAGACTGCATGTAGAAGAGCGTGCGGTTTAATGGTAGAGTGTGCGGATCAGAAGACATTGCTCCCTCTCCATCCGCGCCTAGAATGCAATCAAGTGCCTAACAACCGTGCCGCGATACCCACCCTAATGCAGCGCATCACCACAGTCATCTCAGACGCATTGCCGCTGGGATTCCTCCACTGGATAGAAAGGCGGAATTACTGCTCCAAATGAGAAGAGACATTCTGCACGTGCATAAAGTGAGGAAGTAAATTAACTGTCCCAACAATGCCCCATGCTCTCAGAAGCAGTATCTGGGATGGGTACTTGTTGGTGATCTATGTTTTGGTGAAGCACATAGACCTACCCAAGTAGACATCAACAAGACCTACATTCTCGGAAACAGTCGACCTACTAATCTCACACCACGCACACGCCATATCACGGTGAAGCAGAAATTCACGTGCTCAACTCTTTGTGAGGATGATTCAGAGTTGATGTCCATGGCCGGTATACAGGAGATCACATATGGACAGAACGTGGGGCAGGCAGTCTGCAGTCGTACTGCTAGTGAGAACGACCTAGCACCATCATTCGATGACCTGAGATTGATCCAGATTATGGATGACAAGTGTTGCCAAGATAACTCAAATAGCTGGGTCGCACCTCTGCCGTTTCAGTCACCCAGGCAGCGTTTGCCCAATAATCGAGAGTACGCTAACAAAAAACTCACCCCTCTCCGTCGGATTTGCACTAATGACCACAGGTGAAAACATACTACTTGGAGGTCATCGACAAAATGCTCAGCAGACAGCATGCAGAGGTCGTCCCGCCAGTCAGAGATAATCAGGAGCGTTGATATTGTGAGATACCCTTTATGCTCACAATTAATACTCAAAGACTAAATCCTGGAAGCAAGAGATTTCTTTATTTTACGAGTCTGCAGACCGGGTGCCTCTCCAACTCGAGACCCACTGAAGCCAGGGAGATCATCCCCCTTTATACACAAAATCTTACATTCAATCTCCCCTCCAGACCTTTCTCCAATCAGGGTCGGAGGTGCACAATCTGTGGGTACCTCCCACCGTACATCCCCTCGCACCTCCCATATCATACATTGCATGTTCAAACATGTTCATGGTAATGAGCAATTTCTTGACCAGGGGTGTGTTGTAATATTCATTTATTCTATTAAGCATGCTCAATTGCTCATGACCTGGCCCAGTTTTACTCACCTCCTAGTGAACTCTCTCAGTTTTCCTATATCAGTGCTAAAGCTAAGCTATAGTGACAAGGGTCCCATCCATCACTCCTTTCCACTGATAGGGATCTCTCTACATCACCCCCTTCTCTAGCTATACAAAGCTATCTCTTCTTACTCAAGGCCTCAATGATGGGTCTGGCAACCTTCAGACACTGCTGTGTCAGAATCCTCTCTCCAGCCCCTCTCTGTTTGAATTCTCTTTAAAACTCATTTCTTTAATAGCGTTTAATCACTTTATCCCTCACAATCCTCCCTTTTTCTTTTGCTACGCATACACTGATTAAAGCCTCATTTTAAGTTCCTTCAATTCGAACTGACGTAACATCGTCCTAACATTCTCCTCCTGTAAATCATAAACTTCCCTTGGCCGCATTATTATTATTTTCTGTATTTCCCCTTTCTCTCCGATAGGCATGACTACAGCCTGCATCTGACTTATACTTCAGGTAATAAGTTCCCTAAAACAATGGATACCACAGGGGATAAAGATCAGTCCAGCTACTGCAGATAGAAACACAAGTCCCACCGTTCTCCACCATGTTCCTCCGAGGATAGAATCCCACCATTGGGTTCCCATAATCGAATTCCACTTTTGTATTGGGACATGCGCCAACTTCCGGATCCCTTCTGATATGTCCATCACTGTCCATTATCATCGATGTTCAAACAGCAATTAGAGAGGTTGAATTTCCCACATACCCCTCCTTCTTCTGCCAGGAGATAATCTAGGGCTAACCTGTTCTGTTATATCGCTGCTCTCATCTGCGTCTGCTGCTTTGCCAGCATCTCCAGCGCCCCCGCAGTTTGGTTGGTAATTACCTCCAGTGCTGCCTGTAGCCTTATGATCCGGTTTAACATGTATACTGGTGTTCGGTAGCCCCAGGATCCATCCTGTGCCCAGGTGGCTGTTCCGTAGTATGAGATGATTCTTGCTGGTGGTCATTCATCATCTTCCCATTCTCCAATGTCTATGTTCCTCTTTTTCCGATATAGGTCATCACATACAGGTGTTCCTAACGACCGGCCTTCTTTGGGGTTTAACAGGAAGAATCCAGGTTGTACCAGTCCAATAAAACAAGTCCCACTAACAATTCAATCGGTAACACACGAGTATGCCTTGTATCCGCATATCCATAACAATCCTTCAGGGGCCGGTCCACTAGAGGCAACCTTGTTGCATATATCTCGCAATACTGGGATCCCCTGATAAGGGTTATTCCCGGTGCAGTTCCATAGTCCGGCTGATTCCACTCCATCAATCTCCATCCGGATAGCGCAGTTTTTCCCATATTTCTTAGTTAGATACCATTTAGGCTCCTCTGGCCACCACACTCGGGACTGATTTGGCCACTGGGTGACGATGCGCTGGCAGCGGCTGCTGCCTACTAGGATGGCATCCTTTGCCCAGGGTCTAGCGATACACTTAGTCCCGACCGGAGCGTCTGTCAGGACCCATACCTGGGGATCTCGGTCTTGTCCAACTGTCAGGTTCCACCCCATCAGGTCCCATATTTCAACAATGGATCCTCTCCACGGCCAGCGTGAATTCATCAGCGGTCCTCCGCAGACCCAACAGTTAGTCACATTCAGGGTCCCAGCTATCCGGGTGGTCAAGTCCACAAACAGGTTTTTTTTTCCTTCAGGGATTTCGATCTGCTTCTTGATTTCTTCGTACAGTGTCTGGTGCAATTGAGGCTGAGTATGTGGGGGAGGGGGAGGCTTAGTGACTACTACCTTAGTAACCTATTTTATTACTTCCTCCTTCGTCTTATCTATTGCCCCTTTTACGATCTGAGAAGGGAAAACTAACTGTACACAAACCCATCTCTCTCCCTTTGGGCAGGTAACGGCCACAAACATCCCTATATACCCCCTATTGCCTGCCATCAAATACTCCTTTCCCCCCTCTTTACAAATGATTCTAGTCTTTCGGTCATGGCATACTTTGTTCACATGGGAATGATAGGTAAATGATCTGGTTATTACCCCTCTGTATTGAATAGGATGATAACATTTTTCACAATTATTAATACCTTTTACAACAATTACATACAAGCAAACAATACCACAACTGCTCCTTTCATACTGTCAGTTATACATTCAATGCTTTTCTTTTTAAAATTACTGTTAGCGGTTTACTTCCCGGCTTCACCGTCCACTGTTCCTCCTCCTCAGGAACGGGTGGATCGACGGGTCCTTTAACCCAGATCGCGTGGTTCCACCCTTTTTCTTTTGTCCATATTGCTGTCTCGGTTGTCAGGAATACTAGGTACGGGCCGGTCCACCTGGGCTGGAGTTTCTCCTCCTTCCAATTTTTGACCAGTACCCAGTCGCGGCCTTTACAGCATGTATTGGAAAGTCAAGTGGCGGGCTTTGAGCCAATAATCCTTTCGCTTTTAATTCTGTAAGGGAACGGGCCACTGCCAGTAAATAGTTCCTCAAGAATACATCACCTCCCTCAAAGGTTGGTGTGCCTTCCACCTTCCAAAATAAGATAACCCAAACAACATTCCATAGGGGGACACTGCTAACTTTGAATGGGGTCTCCGTTGCTTTTCTCAAAGACTTTCTGTTTCCCTACTGCTCCAAACATATGCCAGACTCCATGTACATATGCTGCTCTTAAAGCCTTAATTTCTGCCAATTGAGCTAAGCAAGATTGCAGACAAGCTTCCAATTTGATCCTGCGCTATAGCTTTTTACTTCTTTAGATATTACTCGTCCAAAATATTCTACCTGCTGCTGACAAAACAAAAACTTCTTCATTGATACATCATGACCTCCTGCGCCATCTTTTCCAAGATAATTACAATGTCTCTTTCTCACATTGCTCCTCACTTGTGGAACAAACCAGCAAATCATCCACATACTATATCAACACCTTCCAAATCTGCCTACAACATCTGATTAAAAACACGGCGCTAGTATTTAAAACGCTGCCGCATCCTAGCCTAGGTGTATTTAATACCTCTTCTGAATGTTCTTACCATAGCTATGTTCACCATTATCTTAATATTATGATTAAGATTATTATTATTATTATTATTATTATTATTATTATTATTATTATTATTATTATTATTATTATTAGTATTATTATTATTATTATTATTATTTCCTGATTATCGTACCTGTTCATATCCCCAACACACCTTATCCATTACCTATCTCCTTACTAGCCTTGTCTGGGCTTAGATCCAGATTTATTTCACTCCCGATAGGGCATTTGAGAAAACACTCTCCCAAATACATTTATTATTGGCATGGAATCTCTGGCCCCTGTTTGGCTCTGTCATAGGACTCACTGTGTGTCGGTGCATCACTTATTTCAGACTTTTCAACCAGGTCTGTTGTTACTGACAACATTGTCTTTCCTTTTTCACGCTCTTTCTTTCTAAAGCAGTCTCATCAATTCACCCCTCTGCTTCCCACTTTAATCCTTTCTGATCTGCCTTCTTTCTCATTCTAAACTCAATGTCTTACTTCTCAGATAGTAATAAATCGTCCACATACTGCAAAAGCTGTGTCTCATCAGTCCTTGGGACGTCCTCTAATACTTGTTCTAATATCTGTCCAAACAGGTTCGGGGACTGTAAATCCCTGAGGGAGTGTAGTCCACCGATACTGCTGTTTCCTTTGGGTCTCTGGGTTTTCCCATTCAAACGCAAAAAGGTCCCTGCTCTCTTCAGCCAGGGGACAGCTCCAAAAAGCGTCTTTTAAATCTACCACACTGAACCACTTGTGATTCGGGGGTATCCGTCCCATTATGGTATACGGGTTCGTGACCACCGGGTGTCGCGTTCTAACTACCTTATTTAATTCCCCGAGATCCTGGACCAATCTGAAAGTCCCGTCGGTTTTCCGTACGGGGGTGTTATATGGGGACATACAACTCTCTAATATGCCGTCCTTTAGTAAGTTCTCTATAATTGGCTGAAGTCCTCTCCTTCTTTCCATATAAATTGGATATTGCCTTGCCCGTACTATCTCACCTTCTTTTTTCAAAGCTATTTTCAAGGGTGGGATCTGCAGCCCACCCCGGTTTCCTTCCTTGGCCCACAGCTGCGGGACTATTCTTTCCTCGTCCTCCGTGGTCAATTTATACAATTGGACTATTATATGTCCCCCTACGGGGGTTGTTCCCATTCCTAATTGGATTTGTAAGTCTCTCCCCATCAAATTTATCCCTGCCTGGGGTATCAAGATTAAATCTTCTATAGTTTCCCGATTCTCATATTTTACCACCACCCCTTCTACCTCGGGTAATGTCATCACTTTCCCTTCTACCCCTGAGATTCTAACCTGTTTTTTACCCAATCTCATTCCTTCTGGTACCTTAGTTATACTCGATCTTTCTGCTCCCGAATCTACCATAAATATCATATCCTCTCCCTGGGGTCCTAATTTCAAATTTACCAGAGGTTCCCGTGTGTATCCCATACACCCAGGGAGCAGGACACCTGACTCCCCTATTCTTCCTCCATGAGTGCGTACGACTGCACCTCCGTCGTCTTAGGACATTCCCTCTGTGAAATGACCCTCCTCTTTACAATAATCATAAGACCTCGTCCTCCAATGCTACTTGCTGTACTGCTTGCAACATCATTTTTGCCTTTCCCTTCTGTTTCTCCTCATCCCGTCTTACATATACCTTTTGAGCCTCTGTTAACAACTGATTCAATGGTTTTTCATTCCAACCTTCCAATTTTTCCAATTTATTTCTAATATCTGGCCATGATTTTGTTACAACATTAACCTTCAACAACTGCTGACCTGCGGTCGTATCAGGTCTATCCACAAATACTGCTGGACATGTTTCCTTAACCTTTGTACAAACACTGTTGGAGGTTCGTCCTTGTTCTGCAGATTTTCAAAAGCCCGTTCGAAATTCTGTCCCTTGGGAACGGCTTCTCTGATTCACTTTATTATTATCTCCCTGAGATCTCTCACACTTCTTCTGTTTGGTTACTCCAATTCGTGCAGTAATGGAATATTTTACTGCTCTCGCTTTAATCCTGTAACCCCTTCTCCTGCCTGTCTGACCATCTGTCTTTCTTCTGAAGTAAACAAACTTCCCCTTAATGACATCATTGTCTGCCAACTCCTTCTTTTTTCTGGGCCCCATTAATTTATTACCCTTCTCCAACCAGAATGTTTATCTAAACAAACCATAAAAGCTGCTTGTTGTTCAGCAATAACTTATTTCTAATTTTGTTCATACCATTCCCCCTACAATTCCCAAATTCCAATTCCTAGTTTAAATACATACGACTAACAATTTTCCAAATTAACTTTACTGAAAAGAAATTTATAGAAGCCAAGCAACCTACATTTTCCAACTTCCCCTTTTTAAGTTGCGATGATACAAAGCGTTGTCCGTTACCTTACAATAACCTCCCCCATTGCATACAATTCCTTAAAGGAACACACACAGGCACCCTTACAACATGGCCCACAGCAAACAAACCTATCACATATACAAACTTCCTCATTCATACAAAACCGGTGTTTACGCACACATTACATTAGTTCAATTCTTACTTCAATGAGATTGTTTGAAACAACTCAATATTTTTCATAAAAACTTTTTTGGCCCTAGGAACTGATCTATTTGTTCAGCCAGTCCCAAGGGGTCTTCCAATAAACTTTTCATCTCCTTTTTAAAGTTCCTCACCCCCATACTGGTGAGAGGCACATAGTTTCCTTACTCTTACCCCGGGTGTTCCCTTCACCCCATCCAACATTCGCCCCAACGGACTATCGGGCGGAATGTTAGGCTCCATATCAGTATGAGCCTCATCCCGGTTCCCCGGACCCTTACTCCTCCCGTTCCGGTTTCCCATTACCTTGTCGGACTATTCCCGTCCGACAAACCCCGGTCGCCCAGGCAATACTTAATAGTCGTTTTTCTTACCTGGGTCGTGTGCACAAGAATCATTTGACCGTCCCGTACGTATTCACCTCTTGCTTCCCGAGTCTTTTCCAGCGGATATCACTCGCTCAAACTGCTGATGGCAAGCAAGGAGATCAGAGACTGCTGAAATCAGCAGGGTGCACCTTCCCCTCCTTCTTTGCCTCCACCAAGCAGCCGGAGTGGCGATCGCGGACGAGCCCCCAATTTGTGAGATATCCTTTATGCTCACAATTAATACTCAAAGACTAAATCCTGGAAGCAAGAGATTTCTTTATTTTACGAGTCTGCAGACCGGGTGCCTCTCCAACTCGAGACACACTGAAGCCAGAGAGATCATCCCCCGTTATACACAAAATCTTACATTCAATCTCCCCTCCGGACCTTTCTCCAATCAGGGTCGGAGGTGCACAACCTGTGGGTACCTCCCACCGTACATCCCCTCGCACCTCCCATATCATACATTGCATGTTCAAACATGTTCATGCTAATGAGCAATTTCTTGACCAGGGGTGTGTTGTAATATTCATTTATTCTATTAAGCATGCTGAATTGCTCATGACCTGGCCCAGTTTTACTCACCTCCTAGTGAACCCTCTCCGTTTTCCTATATCAGTACTAAAGCTAAGCTATAGTGACAAGGGTCCCATCCATCACTCCTTTCCACTGATAGGGATCTCTCTACATCACCCCCTTCTCTAGCTATACAAAGCTATCTCTTCTTACTCAAGGCCTCAAGGATGGGTCTGGCAACCTTCAGACACTGCTGTGTCAGAATCCTCTCTCCAGCCCCTCTCTATTTGAATTCTCTTTAAAACTCCTTTCTTTAATAGGGTTTAATCACTTTATCCCTCACAATATCGTCCGTCATTGGGAGTCTACCTTCCAAGAAAGCACGAGTAAATTCGTGTGGTGTATGACTCCAGTGCACCGTTTGAGGCTGTTTCGTCGAATGCCGTGCTTCTCAAGGAGCTTGATCTAAACAATAGCTTTCTATGAGCGCTCATGCAATTCCGGAAAGAATCAGTGGGAGTCATCGCCGACATTCAGCACATGTTCCATTGTTTCGTCGTGAGAGACAATCGAGATTTTCTACGCGTCCTGTGGTATTGTAATAATACACCAGAAAGTGACATCATCGACTACAGGATGCGCGTGAATGTTTTTGGCAACAGCCCCTCACCGGCTGTCGCCACATACAGTCTCCGAAGAGGTGCCAAGGAGGAAGTAACAACCTATGGCAATGACGATCGCAAGTTCATTGAAGGTGACTTCTACGTAGATGGTGGGATGAAGTCATTCCCTACAGAAGCAGAAGCCATCAGCCTCCTCAATCGTGCCCAGGAGATGCTCGCAGTATCCAACCTCAGGCGGTGTAACATCGTATCGAACGGAGCTGCTGTTATTGAAGCATTTCCTCCTGAAGTTCGATGTAAAGACATCAAAGATGTAAACCTGTTCGCAGGTGACTTCCCTCTCCAGTGTAGAATTGTTGTGTCCTAGAATGTCGCCGAAGATACGTTAACATTCCAGTGTTTTGCGGAGAAGAAGCCCTATACTCGCAGATGAGTTTTATCAACAGTTACCACTCTTTATGACCCATTAGATTTCCTTGCTTCGGTCAGCATACAGGGCAGGTTGTTACTCAGGGAGGTCTGCAAACAGGCTGATGATTGGGATTCTCCTCTCCCCCAAGACATGGAAGCGGAGTGGATCAGGTGGAAAGGCACGCTCCATAGAAATATAGAAACATAGGAATTAGGTGCAAGAGTAGGCCATTCGAATCTTCGAGCCTGCACCGCCATTCAATATGATCATGGCTGATCAACCAACTCAGTATCCCGTACCTGCCTTCTCTCCATACCCCTGACATCCCAGGAATCAGTCTGGTGAAGCTTTTCTTCACTCCCTCCATGGCAATAATGTCCTTCCTCAGATTTGGAGACCAGAACTGTTCGCATTACTCCAGATCAATACTCCAGGATGTACAGAAGGTACAGTTTCCACGCCCCTACACCACATTCTCAAGTGTGATCATGCTACAAAAGGATCGTTGTCTATTCTCAAACGCATCAGTCAAGGCAATTACCGCAGTTCTGTATCTCAGGGTCACCACCGAAGATGGAAAACCGGAGGACGGCGTCATCTTTGGAAAAGCAAAGCTGGCAGCCCAGACAGACCTCTCTATTCCAAGACTGGAATTGTGTGCAGCGCTCCTGGCTGCCTCTCCACATCACCGTCTATATCTCTCGTTTCCCTGATCCCTAACCAGTCTGAAGAAGTGTCTCGACCCGAAACGTCGCCTATCTCCTTCGCTCCTTAGATGTTGCTACACCCGCTGAGTTTCTCCAGCATTTTGTGTCTCCTCAACCACGGATCACGGTCTGTCCCAGCAGCTCTACTCCGGACTTCCACCTGGCTGTCAGGTCCAGCGTTTCTCAAGAGACCACGTGCATGCAATGCCTTACCTCAAGAGACCTTTGAGGTAATTGAGCCAGATCTAGATAGAGATATTCGTCCTCTTGCAACTAACACCACACGGGTCCTTACTGTGCAGAATCCCTCAAGAATTGACAGTTTCTCCAAGTGGAGCAACCTGGTCCGCGCAGTGGCGTGCTTAATCCACATTGCTCAAACCTTCTCTAAGCCTAACCAAAGCGACAGCTGCCAAGTTAGGCACATGTGTCGTTCAGGCCCTACTGTAGAAGAGTTGCAGAAAGCAGAGAAGCTCATCATAAAGGGCCTCCAACAACATTGTTACTCGCAAGAGTTGGGGTGCACCTCTGCATCACGCAACCTGTCCTTTGTGCAAGCAGTGCCGAATATTGTGTGGCAGTGGATTGCTACGAGTGGGAAGCTGCATAATTCAGGCAAAGCTGGGAGCAGAGGAAACCAACCCAGTAATCATCCCAGGACATCATCATCTGCTACCCTACTTATGGTTATTATTATGAAGCGAAACATCAAGGTAAGCAGTTCACTGAGGGCGTTGTGAGACAGGTTGTTTACCTGTTGTTTGGAAAGAAGAGGAGCATCAGTGGTTTCCTCTCCAGGTGCACCATCTGCGGGATACTCCGTGTAAGAATGAGTACCAGCGGAACGACTGCAAGTGGCACCACCCTTCACTTACGTGGGTATCGACGTGTTTTGCCCTTGGGAGATGGCGTCACGCCGGAGCAGAGGATGCCAAAAGCAACAGCAAGATATTGGCTGTGTTGTTCTCCTGTATTCGTACTAGAGCTGTGCACATCGAAGTGATAGAGAGAATGTGCGCTAGCAGCTTTATCAATGGCCCGAGGAGTGTTTTTGCCATCAAAGGGCCTGCAAAGTAGATACGATCGGACTGCGGCACTAACATTGTTGGTGCCAGTCATGCGCTGAAGACGGGTGATTCAAGCACCAGTTCCAACAGCGTCGGGAAATACCTCCAGGTTCAGAAGTGTACATGGGTATGCAATCCGCCCCATTCCTCCAACATGGGTGGTGCGTGGGAGCGGATGATCGATGTCGCCGGTCGCATCATCGATTACATGCTGCTCCAGAAATGAGTAGCCCGCCTCACACATCAGAATCTGAATCCGAATCAGATTCAGGATCAGAATCACATTTTATTAGCCAAGTATGTTTTGACACATACGAGGAATTTCACTGGCCAAGTCAGTCATACAATTGAAAACAACAGATCAGTCAAAAACACATTTTAACATGAACATCCACCAAAGTGACTCTTACACATTCCTCACATTGATGGAAGGCGAAATAAAGTTCAAGACGCTTCCCTTAGTTGCTCGCGCCCCCGTTGACGGAACGATCTTGACTCCCATTGCCGGCGGCATTTCGAGACCTCCGTGCCGTGGCGATCCGCTCCCGTATCGAGGGGATGTCAGCTCCTCGCGTCGGGGCTGGTCGAACTACCGCAACGTTTGGGCTCCCGACTTGCCTCTACCGAACAGATTTTCCTGTTAAAGTCCGCGGTGATCGCGGTGGGGGCAAGGGATCAACTCAGATTTTCAGTCCGAGCTCTGCGGTGGGGCTCACGACTGTCCGCGGCGGTCTCCAGGTCCAGAGATGGAAGGCTGCACTGCGCGCCGGAGAATTTGATCCGAAAAGTAATCACATATCCGGCAAGTTAGGAATTTAAAGCAAAGTTTCCTCCGAACCCCCCCCCCCCCCGTCCGCACAGAAAATAAACCGAAGAACATTCAAACATCCATTTAACTCACTAGAAAATAACAAAAAAACAATGTAAAAACGAATAGACTGCCGACAGGGAGCTATCTCCCCGGCGCCCCTGGTGGTCTTTGCTCTCCCATGAACTCCCACATGAGGTCTTAACGTGTCTTCGGACCCAGAGCCACCTTTCATTCTGACTCTAGCTACACTCTTGACTCAGAACACAGGCGTTCCTCTTTCTCCTCCTGGTGACTTTGGAAAATAGTTATTCTCAAAGAAGTATGGAAGCGTGTTCAGAGCCTAGCAGAAACATTTTCGAGCAAGTTGCACCAGGAGTACCCTGTTACTCTTCAAAGCCGACGCATGTGGTTGGACACAAGGCAAATATTAAAGGAGACATCGTCCGCCTGAAGGACAACCAGGCCAGAAGAAATGAGTGACCTATGGCAATCATCTCAATGACTTTTCCAAGCCAGCGAGTGAGAGAGTGGAGTCAGAATCTTCAATAATGGATGCCAGACGATCTTCATCCGCCCAACCACTAACGTGGTCCCCCCGCTGTCTCCCGAGGCTCTGGCGGTTAAATGTGAGATTTGCGTGAGGTCTGGGAGACGCCAGGCGGGGCGTGTACTGGACTATATTTGGTTTAAAAGCATTAGTTCCACCTGCTGATATTTCTGATACAACAGCTTTAAGTGCCATTTCCTATTGGAAAGGAAGTTGTCATAAACAAGGTTGTCCAGCTCAGAAAGGGAATCCCAGATATGTGTTTTGACAGTGTAATTCACATTGTGTGAATCTGATTCCATCCTTCCTCACAACGTTTGTTAGATGTAATGTATTTTCATTATACTGGACTCGCTGAATATCCCTATCCAGCCAGCTAAACAGCTGAATTTAGTAAAGCATAAAACGACACCTCGTTTCTACTGGTCTTTATTTCATCAATTGTTTAGCTTGCTAGATAGCTGGATAGGGAAATTCAGCGAGTCCAGTATAGTGACAAGACATTGCGTCTAACAACCTCTGTGAGGAAGGATGGCAGCAGATTAAAGACACCGCGAATTGCACTGTCTAAACACCATGAGGTACACTTTCTGAGCTGGACTTCCTTGTTTATAACAATCCAGTCTAATAGGAAATTACACTTAAAGCTGCTGTACCAGAACTTCCAGCAGGTGGCACTAATGCATTTACACGCAATACAGTCCAGTACCGTTGGTGAGGAATGGAATTCAATCTCTTGCAAGGGGTGACATAGACTCAGGAAATGTAAAGACAGTGCGAATAGAACTGAGGAATTGTACGGGTAAAATGACTCTAATGGGAGTTATCTACAGGGCCACAAACAGTAGTCTAGATATAGGGTGCATGTTGAATCAAGAGGCATGTCCCAAAGTTTATGCTCCAGTTGTTATGGGAATTTTCAACATGCAGGTAGACTAGGAAAATTAATGAATGAAACATTAATGAATACGTTTATTTGACAAGTATGCACATACATTTCCATTGGTGCTCTGCCCGCAAGTGAGAACGACAAACAGTGACAGTTAGGAATGACACATAACCCATTAAATATTAATAATAAAACATAATTGGTTAAACATGTGAATTAAATAAAATAATAGAGCAAAAATAGGCAACAGACTTTTGGTTATTGAATAGAGCTAGTAATTGTGGAAAAGTTGCATTTATGTGTGGCTGTGGCAGCTTTGACAGTCCGGAGTCGCCTTCCAGATGGAATGGATTGAACGAGTTTATGGCTAGGGTGAGAGGGGTCAAGGATGATCTTACCCGGTCGATTGCTGGCCATTGCAGTGTAAAGTTCTTCATTGGGGGGAAGATTGCAGCCAATAACCTTCTCAGCTGGTCGGACAATTTAGTGCAGCCTCCGGATGTCGTGCTTGAAGACTGAACCAAACCTGACTATGATGGAGGAGAGGATATACTCTACGATGGTCGTATAGAATTGGACCATCATTGCCTGTGGCAGATTGTGCTTCCTCAGCTGTCGTGGGAAGTACATCCCCTGTTGTGCCTTATTGACTGTGGAGTCGATGGTAGCCCTCCATTTAAGGTCCTTGGAGATGATGATTCCCAGGAACTTAAAATACACAACAGATGTGACTGCGATGTTGTTGATGGTGAGTGCGCTGAGGGGAGTGTGAACTCTCCTAAAGTCTATTGTCAATTCCACTGTCTTATGTGCATTGGGCTCCTGGTTGTAGCGATGGCACCAGGGCTCCAGCTGTGTCACATCCCGTCTTTATGCACATTCTTCCCGATCCTAGATCAGTCTAAGCAGGGTTGTGTCGTCCGCAAACCTGAGAAGCTGGACAGAGGCGTCAGTGGATGTGCAGTCATTGGTGTAGAGATAGTGGAGGAGAGGTGATGGTCCGTAGCGCTGCGGCGCTCCTATGCTGAGGGTTTGCAGGTCCAATATGTGCATTCCCAGCCACAAATGCTGCTTCCTGTATGTCAGGAAGCTGGAGATACACCGACAGTGATGTTAAGGCACAATCAACTCTGAAAGTTTGGAGTGCAGTAACTCTGGCACAATGGTGTTGAATGCCGAGCTAAAATCAACAAACAAAATCCTCGCACAGGTCCCCTGGCGGTCCAGGTGCTGGAGGATAAAGTGCAGGCCAGGTTGTCTGCGTCATCCACTGATCAATTGGCCCGATATGCAAACTGCAGTGGGTCCAGCAGCGGGTTCATGATATTTTACAGCTTGGACAGCACATGATTTTCAAGGGTCTTCATGACGACAGTGTTCAGTGCGACAGGCATGCAGATATCAAGACCAGTATTTCTTGCCTTTTTGATAAAGGGACCATAGTGGGGACTTGCAAGCATGCAGGTACATTACAGATGTGCAGGGACTGGTTGAGAATGTCAGTGTAGTCCTGTGCCAGTTGTTCGGCACAGAGCTTGAGAATAGTTGGGGAAACATTGTCCGGTCCTGGAGATTTCGAGATTTTCTGTATTCTGATAGGCCTCTGCACCTCCTCTATTCCCATTGTTGATGATGGAGAAGTGATGTTGTGCAGCATGGAGGGGATGGGTAATTGAGTGTTAAGTGGTGATTGGAGAGGGGTGGGTTGGAAAGCATCCAAACGTTTTACACTGGAGTCTTGCGAGTGGGTTTGAGTGTGAAGTGGTGATTGGGGAGCAGTGGGCATAGAAGAGTCCAGTCTTTGCAGACTGGGGTCAGGCTGTGAGTGGGTGTGAAGCATTGGTTGAGGTGGGAAAGGGTCCACTCTTTTAAGACTGGAGTGTTGTTTTCAGTTGGTGTGAAGTGGTGCACGGGGAAGAGTGGCTGTAGAAGGGTCAAATTTTGCAGACTGGGGTATATCTGTGTTTTTGGGGAGGAACGATCAGGGTTAATTTTTATGCTTGTGAAACCTATTGTAGAACTCATCCTGCAGACTTCCTCTTTAAACTGTCCGAGCGGCCTGAGTTCTGCAGTAAACCATGGCTTGTCGTTTTTGAACCAGGTCCGGGTCCTAGTTGTAATGCAACTGTTCTCACAAAAGCTGACATATGATGATACAATGTCTGTATACTCATCGAGGCTTGTAGTTGTTTTCCTGAACACATTCCAATCCGTGCAGTCAAAGCAGGATTGCAGTTCGCAATGCCCTCGCTCTTCCACCTTTTCCTTGTTCTGACCACATGCTCATCTGATTTTACTTTTGGTTTGTAGGTCGGAATAAGGTGAACTAAAATATGATCAGAGAGAACCAGACCCGCCTGGGGAACATAGCGATATACGTCCTTGATTGAGGTGCAACAGTGTTCAAGTGTTCTCTCCCCTATGTTGGGGCAGGTAACCTGAAGTCTGTATTTTGGAAGGTCACGCTTGAGAATAGCTTCGTTAAAGTCCCCCAAAACAATGACCTTGGATTCCGGGAAGTCGCTCTCTACCCGCATTACCTTGTCAGAGAGTTGCGTTTACGCCTCTCGTACGCAGGCATGAAGGGGGGGGGGGGTGAGTTAACTCCAGCACGAATAAGGAAGGTAAATTCCCTCGGAGAGTAGAAGAGTTTCCTGTTTATAAAGAATGATTCTAGGTTCGGAGGGGAGAAGTTTGACGGTACCGTGATGTCGCTGCACCAGTCCTGGTTTGTATAGAAGCATATTCCACCACCTCTTGATTTCCACGCTGCTTTCACTTCACGGTCTGCTCTGTGAAGTTGCAGCGCGCTCTCCATTGTCGACTCACGCAGCCAGGTCTCGGTGAAACACAGTGCAGCGGATCGAGAGAAGTATTTGTTTTTTTTCCGGCGGAGGATTTGCAGTTCGTTCACTTTGCTATTGAAATAACGTAAGTTTGCCTGGAATATGCGTGGGAGTGGATTCGTGATCCTCGACGCTGGAGTCGGATGCGTGCTCCAGACCGCTTTACATTAGTTCTCCTCCGTGTCAAGAACTTGAATACAGTCTCAGGCCCGCCGATGTGTATGTCCAAACAATCCAGCGAGTGAGAGAATTCCGGAATTATGTTCGGAGGGACTGTATGTCCGATGTTAATGAGTACCTTCTTCCGTGAAAGTTTTTTTGTAGGTTTTCACATACGACACAAACGAACAACCACATACAAAACAGCAAGGAGCAGTACACCGTGGCAGCCATAGTCGGCGCCAGCAGAAGCAAGCATCCGCAGCTATACTGCAATCAGCTACACTGAATCAAAAGCAGCTACACAAAATCAGGTTGATGCTGGACCAAAAGAAAGGATATTTGTCGAGTGCCTCCGCGATAGATTCTTGTAGCAGCTTGTACTGGAGCCTAGCAGGGAGAAGGAAAATCTGGATTTATTGTTGAGTAATCAACCGGTTTTGATAAGGGAACTGAGGTAAATGCGCCATTAGGAGGTAGTGACCATAATACGATCAGTTTTAATCTACAATTTGAGAGGGAGAAGGGAAAATCGGAAGTGACAGTATCACACATGTACAAAGGAGACTATGAAGCCATGAGCGAGGTGGACAAAGTTGACTGAAAAGATACCCTAGCTAGGATGACAGTGCAACAACAATAACAGGTCTTTCTGGGAATAATGCAGAAGGTGCAGGATCAGTACATTCCAAAGAGGAATAAATATTCCAAGGGGGGTAAGGGAATTCAAGCTCAGTAATAAAATAAAGGAGTCGTATAACTTAGCAAAGATGAGCGGGAATCCAAAGGATTGGGAAACTAGTAAAGGGCAACAAAAGATAACTGAAAAGGCAATACGGGGAGACAAGATGATGTACGAAGTTTAACTATCCAAGAATATAAAAGAGGATTGTAAAAACTTCCTTAGGCACTTGAATTGGGAAAAAAAAAACTAATTTGGACCCATGAAGACTGAAAATGGTGAATTTATTATGGGAAAAAAGTAAATGGCAGACGAGTTGAACATATGCTTTGCTTCTGTCTTCTGCCCCAGGACTCAGCGATGATAGAATGGGTTGGTGACCTTCTGTTTCCAAATACAGAGTCAAAGGAGAATGCTGAGGCCACGGACAAGCTACTGAAAGCTTTCAACTGCTGAGGTTACATTCTACCCAAAAGAAAGTTAGTTCAAGGGCAGATGCAAGTAATATTTTTGGTATATTGTTCAGTGCTAGAGAACAAACATTGACACCAACCCGGATGGATCACATATGAACCACATCAGCCCGACTACCCCTAAACAGATGAGGGCTTTTCTGGGCTTGGTTAATTTCTGCCGGCATTGGATTCCGACGTGGCATTATACGCTAAACTACTGTTGCCCTTTGTCTCTGCCAGGGCACTGCAGCCATTCAATCTCTCATTCCGACATAAAATCTTTCAAAATTTAAAAACAGCGCTGGCTACTGCACCAGCGCCTGCAAGCCCACCCAGTCCACGTGACCATTAGTAAGTTCATTGCCCATACGAGTGGCCACGACAAAATCTCCCAAGGGAATGTGCGAGCTGACATTTCTGCCCGCACGGCAGTTTGCGAATTATCCACATTGTTCCCCACAGAACCAAATATTCTAGTGGACAGACTGGCTTTGCCAGACACAGACGAAACGAATACCGTCCGAAATGATGTATGGGCGGCCGCAAAGTACCATCTGGGGTGCGACTAAGTGTGTGGAAGTCTTGACCTACATACCTCAGCGACGGATTAATTGCGCATGCACAGCAATTAACCCATGCCTTTTCAGGTGAGTAATCCCAGGTATGAGATGCACAGAGGTCACTACTAGTTGAACACAGGGATGCGTCTATAATACCACACTACGTACTGATATGCCACTGGGTTCGTAAAATAATTGGGACTATGTTGGAAGGGGCTTTAATAGGTGCTACTAATGACAACATTTGCCGTGAAGATTGAAGATCACCCCCGTGGCATACATCTAATTGACTGTAAACGGATCGGCTAAACAAGAAAGGACAATTAAATTAATGATTCTCCTCGGTGTTCTGGGAAGGTCCCAGATTATTGTCTATGACCTATGAGCTTACTGTTGTCTATGAGCTATGAGTTTGCTCGCCGGGGGGGGGGGGGGGGGGTGGGGGTGGGGGATGGCAGCAACTTTTGGGAGTGCACGTATGTTCTCCACAACTGCATGGGAGGTGCAGAATTGGTGCCAATACCCCTAAACCTGACTAAAAGGCTGCCCCTGCTCTACTTTCGCAACACCACGACGTCCAGCAGTTGCCAAGTGATCACGCGAGCAAACGGGAATGGGACCATTAATTACCGGGACCCATATATAATAATTTAAAAGATGGTACACACCCGAGTTTCAACCACGGTGGAACGTGAGTGAAATTAGGCTATGGAAGGTACCACGGTTCAGGATAACAAACAATTCATGTATACCAAAAAATAACTTATGCCAATGCAACTACCAAGGAAAATGGGATAACAGCCATTGGCACACAGCTCATGCACCGCAATCTCTCCTCTGTGACCACCATGACCAGTAAATGGAACATACATTGTGTGTGGGTCGTGGGTTTATCCTTGGTTACCAGGGATGCCACCAGAAGACTACAACACTTGGGAGAGGATGACGGGAATGATCGATCACTGGAACGGGTGTTGCTATTTAGCCTGCGTGGTCCCCCGTGTGAGAGTGGGTCAAAATCTTACCGATGAAGATATAACCCCGCGAGTCAAAAGGGTATTCACAGAAGCACAGAGGTGTTGCATGTTCGCTTTTCCCCTCTATGGTGCAGCCGTCAGCTGGGGAGTTGGTTAATATGACCGCTGCCATGTGAACGCTGGCAAATGCAACTGCAAAGATGGCCATGGCATCTCTTTCAGCCGAGATGGTTGCCATCCGCACCTTGGCTTTGCAAAATCGTATGGCATTAGACGTTATTTTGGCAGAAAAATGGGGCACCTGGTCTGTAAAAGAACGAGAGTTTTGCACCTATATCCCCGATGAATCCTCTAATATCTGCTCTGATTTTTATTATTAAACGCTTGCGACCATTGTGTACTTACCGAGGGCTGTAAATGTTATCACGTTATCGTAAAAGGAGGAAATGAAGTTAAATAAATTAAAGTCAAATAGGACACAAAATGGACGTCCTGATGTTTTTTTTAAAATTGATATACAAAATGGAGATCTTACTTGTAGTATGCTTAAGTACTTGTATTTACTTTTCAAGGTTAGAAGAAGCATAAGCTTGCCACACTGTGGAGCTAAGGTATAACTCCTTGTTGGATCAGCCTTATATGGGCATAACTTTGGTGATATCCGAAGAACCTGAACAACATTAGTTTTCCCATGTATGGACATGGCGGCAGTTTATATGGATCAGATAACGATATAAATACGATGCCTGCAGTTTGTCTTTTTGCGTGCGGCCGCGAGTAGTTGGCTAGCATCTGCCCACTCCCGCTTGCGTTATAATAAATAAGTATTTGCATTACTGATTTGTTTTGTCATTTATCAGCGAAGGTAAAACGAACATTAACACCACGCCCTGCCCCTCCACTGTCAAACACCCAGCATCAGTGATATCTAAGTGAAGCAGTTTCTTGCATCATAAGCTTCTGCCTATTATCCACATGCAATTAATATCAGCGCCTGTTCACTTACTACACTGCAACTCCTTATTGGCATGCCTACCTTCACAGAACAGTACGGGACAGGAATAGGCTCTGTGGTCCATTGTGTCTTTGTCAATTTTAACGCAAATGGTCTGCGTCATAGAGTGATAGTTTGGAAAAAGGTCATCCATCCCAATTTGCCCAAAATGGCCAGCATGTCCCAGCTAAGCTAGTCCCACCAGCCTGCTTTTGGTCCATAACACTCCAAACCTGTCCTATCCATTAACTTGCCTCGCTAGTTTTTAAATGTTGGGTTAGTATCTGCCTCGACTACCTGCTTAGGTAGGTTGTTTCATACACGCACCGCCCAGAGTGTGAAAAGTTACCCCTTAGATTCCTGTAAAATATTTTTCCCTTCACCTTAAATCCATGTCCGCTGGACCTCGGTTCACCTACTCAGGGTAAGCTACTTTGTGCATCTACCCAATCTATTCCTATCATGATTTTAAACAGCACTATAAGAACACACATTATCCTCCTGCGCTCCAAGGAATATAGTCCAAGCCTACTCAACCTCTCCCTATAGTTCAAACTCTCTAGTCCTGGCAATATCTTTATATATCTTCTGTGTATCCTTAAACATAGACAAAACATGCTTGAGTAACTCAGCGGGACAAGTAGCATCTCTGGATAGTATGAATGGGAGACATTTCGATGTCGGGGCCCTTCCAGTCAGAAGAAGGGTCTCAGCCCGAAACATCACCCATTCTTTCTATTTAGTTATGATGCATGTCCTGCTGAGTTACTCTACAATATTGTGCCTTTATACAGAGTAATCCAGTATCTGCAGTTCCTTCCTACACATTTCTATGTACCCTTTCCAGCTTGACAACATATTTCGTATAACATGGTTACCAGAACTTAACACAATACTTTAAATGCGGTTTCAGCAACGTCTTATATAACTGCTACATGACCTTCCAACTTCTATCCTGAATACACAGATGATGAAGGCCAATGTGCAAGGTCTTTTTGACCGCCGTCTCTACATGTGGCTCGTCCTTCAAGTAACTATGCATCTGTTTTTTTTAAAGAAGGAACTGCAGATGCTGGAGAATCGAGGGTACACACAAAGCTGGAGAAACTCAGCGGGTGCAGCAGCATCTAAGGAGCGAAGGAGACAGGCGACGTTTCGGGCCGAGACCCTTCTTCAGACTGCATCTGCTTTATTTGTTCGCTCTGCTCGACAACACGCACCAGATCCATATAATTCACTGTGTAGGTCGTGATCATGTACAACTGCCCAACATGTAATACCTCACATTTCTCTGTATTCATGTATTGGACCATTCCTCAACCTACCTGGCCAATGATCACAGGTCTGCTGCATTTTTTTCTTAACAATCTTCACAATCTACAAATAACCCACTTTGGTATCATTCATTCATCAAAATGTGCCGTGGCTGTTCATGTGTCTGGCTAAATGTCTCTTATAAATCGCTCTTGTGTCTGTCACCAAAAACACCCACGGCAGAATGTTGTTGGCACCCACGACTCTCTAAATAAAATGTGCCCCTCCCGTCTTAAAGCTAAGCCTTCTCTAGTGCTTGACATTTCCACCCTTGGAAAACATTCTGGCTCTCCATCCTATCTATATCTATCATAATTTTGAAATACTTCTATCAGTTCTCCCCGCACCCTCCCACTATCAAGGTTTATGCTGCTCTGTACAGCTGATATACTCCAACTCTGGTAAAGCTTTCTGCACTCTCTCCAAACACCCCGCAACCTTCAATAATTGGTCAGAACAGCACATAATACGCCCAAAGCCGAGTATCTGGCCTTATAGAGTTGCATCATGAACTTCCATCGCCTCTATTTAATGCCTTGATCAATTAAATCAGTCGTGTCAAGTGATTTATTTACTCTCCTCTCTCTCTCCATGTGTTCTTTTCAGATAATTATGTACTTGTATATCTATGTCTTTCTGATCCCCAAGGCCCTGACATTTGCTCTGCGAGTCCTCCCTGGTTTTCTTTCGAAAAATACATCACTTCACACTTGTGAGAGTTAACTATCTGCTATTCCATGGCCCACTTTCCCGCTTAATCTACATCCTGCAGAATCTCAGATAACCTTCTTCACTGTCACTATACCACAAATGTTGGTATGCGCAGCTTACGAACCATGCCAATTATATATCCATCCAAATAGTGAAAATAGGTGATAAACATTGCACCCAGCATTGATACCTGCAACACACCACTGGTCTCAGGAAAAAAAAAACCTTCGCACCACCACCCCCTGACGTATTTAACAAAGTCAATGTTGTATTCAATTGGCCAGCTCACGCTGGATCCCCATGTGATCTGCCTTCCGACCAACTTGCCACGAGGTTGTCAAAGATCTTGCCCACATCCTCGGGTCTGAACCTATCAACACGCTTCCTACCCTTTTTCAAAAACCCAATCAAATTTGTGAGGCAATTGCCCACCCATAAAGCCCCGGATATTCTCTTTAATCAGTTCCTGCCTTTCCAAATGCAGATATTCCCTATCCCTTAGATTAACGCGCAGTGACATACTTAGCACTGACGCCAAACTCACTCTGTAATTCCCTCGCTTGCCCTCTGAAATAATAGCGCAACATCAGCTACCCAACAGTTTTCCGTGACGTCACCTGTGGTTACCAATCTTAGAAATACCTCTGCCAAGACCCCAACGAATTTTTACCACCATGTTATTGGATACACTGGGACATGTCCTGGGGATTCATCCATTTTAAAGCGTCATAAACCGTCCATCTCCTCTTCGTGTGTAATGTGGCTTAGCCTAGTATGTTATAAATTATGGCCGTTTGCCTTTAAATTATGTCTGCCTACTATTATGTGGTTAAGATGTATTACGTAGTCGGAGGCTGCTGGAACTCTTGCGCAGATGCTTGTAGTTTTTAGTTTAGTTGAAGCATGTGGAGTGGTAGCTTTCGACCTTGTCGGGGTTTGAACTTGCACGAGTTTGACTGCGAGTAAGATTAAAATGTACTTCAATAAGAAGATTGGATGAATATCTCACTGTTTTACGACGACAATAAAGAAACTATTAATGAAGAGGCTGTGTTTTGAACATGTATCTTTCGACGGCTTTGAATGTCTCGTGGCGAGCTCACACGCGTAAAGAAACTCTCCTTAACCAATTGTCTTCAACATAATTGATAGAGGAAAGAAATCCTTGAACGATATAGTATTCTGCCAATACATGTAGCCGAACGCTATTTACCAGACAGGAGGTAGAAAAATTCATCTTAAAGAAGTGGGTCAGAACATTGGGCGTGATGTGTGGAGATAGAATGCTGCCGGAAAAATGTGTTCCAGAAGATGAACTGAAGACCGGTTCCTAGGAAGTGTAGCTGAAGGATATGGATCTCAGCCAGGGATTGGCTTCGAGATTTATGGACAGCCACGCGAATAATTTTAGCGTGGAAAACGTCACCACGAAATCATGCGTAGAACAGCTATTGTATTATGCTGTGAATTTGAAATCTTGGACGCTTTAATTCAGAATCGCCTCTTAATACGAGGCTGTGAAAGTAAAGATCGGCATCGTGATTTTTAAAAGTTACCGGCTCCGAAAAGTTTCTTGAAAAAGTGTTAAAAGCACGTTCATAAAAATTTTAGAAGGCAGCCAAGGGCGGGACGATGACTGATGATCCAGGTGCCTGAATTTGGTATGTTTTGAAGTAGAGATAAGACGCATTATTCACGAACTGAAGGCATTTCTATACTTCGAAATATCTTGGATGTTTTCAGAAAATTCACTTTGTTTCAGTTTCTTATCTGTTTTTTTTAGAACATTTACCATCACTGTTTATCAATAGTGACTGAAGCAAACAGAATAGGTCCCGTTTGTACAATTAGCAGATTTGACAATCTGCCAAATCCATGGAGCAAGATGAAGCTACAAGGGGGCGAAGGAGACACGCAGCTTACCTGGAAAGATACCAGAACGAGTGAAACTCGATATTGGAACAAGTTAACGAGTCAATTGACAGCTTCAGATAACGCATATATCTAGAAGAAGCAGGTAAGGCCCGAGGTGTTTACCTGAAATAAACCCAGAAGGAAATACACAAGTTATGAAAACAGGTTACTAAATCAATGGAAAACCAGAAGAAACTAAAGGAATCACATGAGAACGTGAACAGAGTACAGTCTAACCTGGTTCAATTAATCAAACTCTGGCATGAGGCTGGGAAAACCTGCTCGACATTGCCGGGTTTATCACTGCCTGAGGAGGAACGGAAACACAAAATCAGTGGTTTAAAGGAGTTAACGGAATGTTTCGATTATTTCATAGAAGAGGTGAGGTAGTGGTTATCTGAAATTGTGCTACAACTTACGCACTCCACAGCTGAAAGAACTACCCAACATAGTGCTGAAATGTAAGAGGAGATTACACCACAAGATAGTACGTCGAATGTATCTCCACGAAGATCAAGACATAAATCTGGTTCTATATCAATTCAGCGTCGAATGGATGTTCTAGCTGACCTAGTTGCTCTCTTAATAGAAGCGGATACCTTGTCGAAGAAACAAGATATTGGACGACAAGTAGAATATATGAAAGGACAGACGAGGCGACAAGAAGAATACCTGAATGGAGAGATGAGTCGTCAAGAAGAACAGCTGAAAGAAGAGACGAGGCGACAAGAAGAGATGAAGCAACAACAATAACAGTTGAAACTAGCCACAACGTTGGCGGTTGTCAAATCGAAAAAGGAGGTACTGGAAAGTGAGCGTTCAAGATTCGGCTCTAAGCATCTGATAGGATGAGCTCTTATTACAGAAAACGAACTACAGCTAAATAAAATTTGCAGCTAGAGAATTACCGGGCTCATGACTCAGCACTAGCACCCATCCAAAAGATGGAGAAAACTTCATCCGACCGAAGCAAATTATGGGCTAGAAGTTGCTGGCTCGAAGGGCCGAATGGCATCCTCCTGCACTTAATGTCCATGTTTACTTATGGGGCGTCTGTTGAGGCTCGTGAGAAACCAACAATCCAGCATCCTTCTCCGAGCCCTGACACACATGCTCGATAAAGAAGTATGAGTATCCGAGGCCTGTATATCATTCAAAAATGATTCCTTGAATTGGCGAAGAATCAAGTTGAATCAACAAGCTCATGGCTCAACTGAATCTCTATTTCAACCTACAACCAATAGAAATTCCTACATATGATGGTGATCCTTTGCGGTATGCAGCTTTCATATTGGCGTTTCACGAAGTAGTATTAATGAAACACAGAACTCCCGTGGATTTTGAAGAAAGAGCAACAAACTGAAGCGGGTGCAATCACTGATTAGCTCCAGCCCGAGTGGGAGGAGAGTTAGAAGCGAGTCAGAGGGGGTAAACTGTTAAAAAATGCGGAATTGTGTTTGTGAATTGGTACATTAGGCAATGTTTCAGTCAATATAAGCAGGACGGCTCTTAGGGAGCGGCCTTGTGAGGGAAGGGTGAGCCTTTGCCTCGAGAGTCTTCGGCGAGGAAGCTGTGGAGAGGAGTTTACGCAAAGCGCTGGAGAAGGAGAGACGAAAGAACGAGATGCCAAGCAAGCTGATTCAGTGTGATGCTTGCAGTATGTGCGATGTCAAGGTGCCTCTCGCTGCTACAAATGTGGGAAGTGCATCCAGGTACAGCTCCTGAAGGACCGTGTTAAAACTGGAGAAGCAACTGGATGACTTCAGGTTCGTCCGAGAAACTGAGTTGTTCCTCGACAAGTCCTACAGTAAGACTGTTACACTTCAGCGACTGGAAGAGAGAAGGTGGGTGACGGTGAGAAAGGGAGGGACACATGGAATGCAAAGATCCGTGGGTGTTGTACTTCTTGTGAAAAGGTTCACCTACTTAGAAGCTGTCGGGAAAGACGGCGTTATCACACTGAGCGGCGGACTGGCTTGCGCAGCAAAAAGGGCTGTCGAGCCAAAACCAAAGTGGCCAACGTCAGGCAACGCCATTCTAGTTGGAGACTCCATTGTGAGAGGTACCGACAGGGGTTTCTGGAGAAACAGACGGAATTCGAGGATGGTGTGCTGCCTTCCTTGTGCCAGGATCCAGGATGTCACGGACAGAGTGCAGAAAATCATCAGGGCGAAGGTCAACAGCCGGAAGTGGTACTGCATGTCGGCACAAACGATGTCGAAGGAAGGGGATGAATATTCGGCTGCGTGACTTTAGAGAGCTCGAAAAAATGCTGAAAAGCAGGACCTCCAGGATGGCTATCTCCGGTTTGCTTCATTTCCTCTTGCTGGCGAGAGCAGGAACATGGAGATACTGGACCAGAATGTGTGGCTGAGGAACTGGCGCAGGGGGCAGGGATTTTGGTTCTTCTATCACTGGGATCTGGTTTGGAGTAAGGGGGAACAATACACCTGGGAGAGATTGCATCTTAACTGATGGGGGACCAACATACTGGCAGGCAGGTTTGCCACTGCTGAACGGGTGGTTTTAAACTGAATAAGGGGGGGGGGTGCCAAATGGGATAGTCGAGGACGGAGTAAAATCGAAAGAGAGCAAAGGAATGGTTATGACCCATATATAACGGGAAAGATGCTCACAAAGGGATAGGTGTGTATGGCACAATGTTGTAGTGATCGATTTGAAAGGTGGGATGCGTAAGGAATTGGAAGTATTGTATATGAATGTGCGAAGTATAGGAAGTAAAGTAGATTAGCTTGAGACTCAGTTCGCGTTTCGTAGATATGACATTGTGAGGATCATTGAGACGTGGCTGCAGGCGGATCGGGCCTGGGAACTTAATATGCAGGGTTATACATCCTAAAGAAAGGACAGGTAGTTGGGCAGAGGAGGGGGGTAGCTGTGCTGAATTTACGGAATTCCCTGCCACAGAAGGCAGTGGAGTTCAAATCACCGTATGGATTTAAGAGGGAGTTAGATAGAGCTCTAGGGGCTAGTGGAGTCAAGGGATATGGGGAGAAGGCAGGCATGGGTTACTGATAGTGGACGATCAGCCATGATCACAATGAATGGCGGTGCTGGCTGGAAAGGCCGAATGGCCGCCTCCTGAACATATTTTCTATTAGTCTATGTTTCTATGTAAAATTGTTGATGAAAAGTGTGCTTACTATTTCTGCCGTATTACATAAGCGGAAATGCTAAGGACTTTTTAGAAAGTTGTCTAATTAGGCATCAAAGCCACGACTAATGAGAATCAAAAAGGTTACTTAAAGAACGTCATGGTAACGAACAGAGGACTGCTAACGAATACATGAAGAAGGTCAATGCTTAAAAAGATATCACATCAAATGACATAGAAACATAGAAACATAGAAATTAGGTGCAGGAGTAGGCCATTCAGCCCTTCGAGCCTGCACCGCCATTCAATATGATCATGGCTGATCATCCAACTCAGTATCCCGTACCTGCCTTCTCTCCATACCCTCTGATCCCCTTAGCCACAAGGGCCACATCCAACTCACTCTTAAATATAGCCAATGAACTGGCCTCAACTACCCTCTGTGGCAGAGAGTTCCAGAGACTCACCACTCTCTGTGTGAAGAAAGTCTTTCTCATCTCGGTCTTAAAGGATTTCCCCCTTATCCTTAAGCTGTGACCCCTTGTCCTGGACTTCCCCAACATCGGGAACAATCTTCCTGCATCTAGCCTGTCCAACCCCTTAAGAATTTTGTAAGTTTCTATAAGATCCCCTCTTAATCTCCTAAATTCCAGAGAGTATAAACCGAGTCTATCCAGTCTTTCTTCATAAGACAGTCCTGACATCCCAGGAATCAGTCTGGTGAACCTTCTCTGCACTCCCTCTATGGCAATAATGTCCTTCCTCAGATTTGGAGACCAAAACTGCACGCAATACTCCAGGTGTGGTCTCACCAAGACCCTGTACAACTGAAGTAGAACCTCCCTGCTCATGTACTCAAATCCTTTTGCTATGAAAGCTAACATACCATTCGCTTTTTTCACTGCCTGCTGCACCTGCATGCCTACTTTCAATGACTGGTGTACCATGACACCCAGGTCTCGCTGCATCTCCCCTTTTCCTAATCGGCCACCATTTAAATAATAGTCTGCTTTCCTGTTTTTGCCACCAAAGTGGATAACCTCACATTTATCCACATTATACTGCATCTGCCAAACATTTGCCCACTCACCCAGCCTATCCAAGTCACCTTGCAGTCTCCTAGCATCCTCCTCACAGCGAACACTGCCCCCCAGCTTAGTGTCATCCGCAAACTTGGAGATATTGCCTTCAATTCCCTCATCCAGATCATTAATATATATTGTAAATAGCTGGGGTCCCAGCACTGAGCCCTGCGGTACCCCACTAGTTACTGCCTGCCATTGTGAAAAGGACCCGTTTACTCCTACTCTTTGCTTCCTGTTTGCCAGCCAGTTCTCTATCCACATCAATACTGAACCCCTAATACCGTATGCTTTAAGTTTGTATGGACATGGAGGCTTTATGTGAGTTTGCGATATCTCTTTAAAGCTGTTGTAGCTCGATCAAAAATCTCAACCACATGGAGGAGATGCATCTTGTTGGTAATGCTCAAGCCATCATTCTATAACTGCCCGTTCAACTTAGAGCAAAGTCGAAAGATAAAGCAGGCCGCATATTTGAAACGAAGAACCGAGTATCCATGCAACCAGACCTGGTGAATATCTTGGAAAGGGAAGTACGGTTCTTGTCAGATCCACACCAAGGTACTATTCAATACCATAAACCAATTGCAACGGTCAAAGTTTGTACGTTTACTAAAACTAATGGAAGATCGGGACCTAAGGGAGGCAGTTTTGCCACCGCTATCATACCTGTGAAAACGACAGGTGGAATGAAAGGATATGTATGTTCTATCAAGAAAAAATGAATTTGTTTGTTATGTGATGAAGTTGGTCACACCATAAGGTGGTGTCGAAGATTCAAGAAGAAGGAGATAGCTGCCTTACTTAAAGCATGTCAAAATATCTAAAATAAATTCTGATATTGACCTACTTATCGGAATGCTTTGAAGGTATTGGAACATATACAGATTGTGAAGGGCCATGGTGACGGATCGTTTGCTGTGAAACCCCTACTAGGATGAGTTATCTATGGCTCATTGAGAAGGAACAACGAAAGCGGGAACCAGAAGAACTATCCTGGCGCTGCTGTTATTCGAATATCTACTGGTAAATTAGAAAAGCTATTGATCAAGCAATGCAATCATTAGTCCAGAGAAGAGTGACATTTCTTGGATATTATGAACGACTTAGTAAAGATGAAAGATTGTAACTATTGTCTGGACTTACCTTTCAAACATGAAAGTGTTAGTCTGCCGAATAATCGTCGTAAGTCAGAGCAACGCACCCACAATCTGAAACGCAAATTTGGAAAAAAAATACGAAATGTCATGAAGAATATACGCCTTTCCTAGTGTATATGTTTGACGATGATTATGCCGAAATTGTACCAACAAACCAACTGATTCGAAGTGATGAAGAATGTTGGTACATTCCGCATCATGGGTTGTATCACTCGAAGAAAGGATACTTGAGGATTGCCTTTGACTGTTTTGCAGTCTTTAAAGGAACACTACTTAACTGTCAACTACTGCAGGGTTCAGACCTTACCAACTCACTCATTGGCGTTGTCAATAAATTCAGACTATAACCATCTATCAGACTAGATGGCTGATATTAAAACGATGTTTCATCAAGTCAACGTATCAGGGACAGAAGTTTAGGGGTAACGTGAGGGGGAACTTCTTTACTCAGAGGGTGGTGGCTGTGTGGAATTAGCTTCCAGCAGAGGTGGTGGAGGCAGGATCGATTTTAACATTTAAAAGTAAAGTAGATAGGTATATGGACGTGAAGGGAATGGAGGGGTATGGTCTGAGTGCAGGTAGATGGGACTAGGGGAAAACAAATGGTCGGCACGGACTGGAAGGGCCGAGAGGGCCTGTCTCCGTGCTGTAATTGTTATATATGGTATCAGAAGAACACATTGACTTATTGCGATACTTATGCTGGCGTGAAGGGAATGTACAACAAGATGTTGTTGAATATCGGATGAATGTACATCACTTGCAGCAGTGTCATCATCAAGTTGTGCGAACATTGCATTAACGAGCACCGCAGAGGACAATAAAGTTCATTTTCCAGAAGAAGTGAAAATCCACTGTGAAGAATAATTTCTATGTGGATGATTGCTTAAACCCCAAGTCTACCGAGCAGGAAGTAATTCAAATGGTAAAACATATGACTTCCTTCTGCAATATGGGTGGATTTACGCTTTCCAAGTGGATCAGTAACAGTCGTGTTGGATTGGAAAGCATTCCACAAGATGATAGAGCCAAAGAGACCAGGAAATTGAATTTAGATAAACACAATTTGCCAATTGAAAGAGAATTGGGACTGCACTGTTGCGTTGAAACAGATGTCTTCAAGTACAGAATTTCGAGTCAAGAGCGACAATTGCACTTGAAGAGATATCCGTGATTGGTTCCGTCTACGACCGTTTGGGATTTCTTACACCATTTACGCTGCCAACCAAGTTGATTTTGCACGATCTTTGTAAAGAAAAACGTGGATGGGATTAGAGTATAACGCAAAGTTCCTTTCACCGATGGACAAAATGGTTAGCAGACCTCAACCAGATCTCAGAATACAAAGTGGACCGGTGCATGAAGCCTACTAGCATTGGTAAGATCAGAGGTGCACAGTTGCATGATTTATCAAATGCCAGTGTAAGAGGCTACGGTACTGTTTCATATCAAAGACTGGAAAATGGTAACGAAGAAGTACATGTTGCATTCTTAATGGGAAAGGCAAACAACTGACATTTCCCAGAATGGAACTTACTTCCGCAGTCTTAGACGTTAAAGTTGTCAAATTGCTGCAAAGGTAATTACAGCTTGAACTCGAAGAATCTATCTTCTGGACCGATAGTACTATGGTGATTACATTCTTCAACAATGAGAACAAACGTTTTTTGCGGTTTGTAGCAAACATAATCCCTTTTGTATTGGGAGCTATTAATGTTTCTTGTACATTTCATCTACCCACAGCTAGACTCGCTGTCCGTATCTCCCCATCCGAGAGCGCTTACATCAGTCTGTAAGACCACTGAAGGTTCTGCACCAAAATGTTTTTGGTAGTTTGACGAACATTAATAATCCACTATTGCAATTCAGGTAGAGCTGTGATTGGTAACTGCATAAACCGATCAAAATGGCCTGCATGCTCTTTTAGTGCTTGTTGTCTGGCTCTTTGCAGATTTTGATAATACAAATGTCCGAACTCTGCTGCAGGATGAGCTGCTACCAATCAAATTAGCTACTTTTCGTATGGAGGGATAAAGTTTTTGCGCGAGGGAAGCACAGATATTTGTAATATCCACAGCCTTGGCTGTTGGCAATGTTACTGTCATATCAACTGATCAATGAGAAATCCCAAATACTCCATGTTTTGGGCTGGCTGTAACTTGGACTTAGTTGGATGGACCAGAAACTCCAATCTTTCAAACACATCCTTGGTTGCTAAAACCGCCTCATCTGCTGACCCTTTAGTGTTGCTGATAATTACGATATCATCTAAATGAGCCATTACAATATGAATATGGGCCCTCAATAGCCCCAGCATTGGTTTCAACAATTTTGGAAACAGACTAGGGGCTGAACCTAATCCACTAGGCAATGTTTTGTATTGCCACAGCTGTCACATCCCATTAAATTTCAAGTATCTGCGATAATGAGCATGAATTGGTACTAAATAATACACATCTAGCAGATCTATAGTTGCCGTATAACTGCCCTGTGATAACAGCTGTTTAGCAGTAACAAAAGTTTCCATTTTAAAGTGCCTATATGGAACATAAGAATTTAAGTGAATGAGGTCTTGAATTACTATACAACTCCCATCCTTTTTATGTCTGGGTAATATATTAGACACTAATTGTTGAGGATGGATAACGGTCCTCTCAATCGCACCTTTTTGGCATTAATTATTAATCTCTTATTTTACCTGCTGAGTCTCTGGAGCAGAAAACACCAACATTCTATTAGGCTTGTGTTGTTCAGGTGGGTCTATTCCTGAGATAAATTCAATTGTAGAACCTGACTCAATATTTAATATAAACCGATCAGATGTTATGCAGCACCATTCATTATAAAACAATTGTAATCTACCTCCAACAAGAGGTTGTCCACCAGAAACCATATCCTTAAACACAATTCCCTGTACCTCCACACCAGAAGGTTACTTTCTGCCCATATTGGGGTTGTTGCTGGTCTGTCCTAGTGGGTGAAATCATTGCCCCACAGACCTCCCTCTGCTTGACCCAGCACCTGGATCCGACCTTCTGTACATCAAACCAGGTTTTCGTAATGGTGGTCTTGCGATGGTTGGTTTCATCAACCACATTGTGTTTTGCCTCATCATCTATATCTCGAATCTGTTTAATGACGTATGCTGCAAAATAGATAGTCAGGCGGTTGTACATTTGTAGACCTGCATACATCCGCAAATTTCTGATTTAATGTCGGCCGGATGGCGATCTTCCTAATGCTGTTTACTTCGAGGAATGCATTGCAGAAAAGGGCCAGCATATCTTTCTGGGTTGGTGTCATCGGCGTCCCTTGGACCGTTTTGCCGAATGCAGTTATTCCTGCCGCCACCAGTTGGAGGACGCGCTGAAAGCGAACATCTAGTCCTCTCATAGATGCACTCATGAGTGCCCAGATTTCCGGGTTTACAGTTGGGACTCTGAGTGATGCACAATTGACAAGTGTTTTGAATTTTGCCGTGGTTTCTTGCATCACTGTTTGTTGGAGCTCGTGAGACACCAAATTGTTCACATTGGTGGCGAGATATTCATCCAATGCCTCAGTAGTCCCTTTCGGAAGAGCGAAATTGAATGCTATATCCGGGACACCCGGAGCGTGGCTCTTGTGCTCTGGTGTATGCACATGAGCAGCGACACCAGAAGCAGGGTCAATTCCCTCCTGCCCTGCTTCTCCCGAATCCTACTCAAGGGAGGCATCCTCCAGTCCTATTCAAGGCACTGGAAGGAAATCCCCTTGCTGATAAGCACCGTATTCTTCTTCATGTGGGCCTATTTGAGCAGCTGCCTGGGGAATCAATGGAGCCTTTGACTGCTGGCTCATCAGAGATTGGAGCATTTGTTCGATATTTTGAAGCCTCCCCCACATTATTTTTCTATCCGCAGGGGAGTCTCCTTTTCTTCAGACCCTTCGGATAAAACGGGTCAGACAAACTAGCGTTTATCTTTCTTATGAGTTGCAGTGGCCTCAGTCTCCTGAGTCAATGGAGCTGGTGTGGATTGTTCGGTTGTCGGTAAAACGGCAGCCGGTATCGGAATCGGCGTTACAGGTCTAATCTCCCGACCCGATCTGATTTGTGAATCCGTATCTCCGCTGGAACAACGCTTGGTCCAACTCTCGTACCAGAAGGCTCCATTGCCACCGGCTCCTACTGACTCCACGAGCCACATTTACGCAGTTTAAATACTTCCAGGAACAAGTTTAAAACTCACATACCTGTGTAGTTCCTACTCCAGCCCGTTCGGTGCGACATGCGCGGATGTAATGACACGCATGCGCCTGGCGAGGTCTTCACGTAGTCACTCGCGTGACTCCGAAGTAAAGTTATTCTTAAAAGGCATTTGCACGCCTACTTGGACGGGTAAGAAAGATCGAGATTATCGGCTGAACGCAGGCAAATGGTTTGAGCATACATATGCGGAGAAAGAAAAGTACTGGATAGGAATAGGGCCTTCATTCCACAATGGCCGTGCTGAGTATCACTCCTTTGAACTGAGCTCCGATGCGCTACAATGCTGTGAAACATATACTGCGCTCTGTATCTCACCCTTTGTTGTATTAATTGTCCTTGAGTTTGAATAGATGTATCTATATTTGGTGCATCTAATCCGTATGTCTGGTATGAACAACATATCTCTCCGTTGTACTTTGGCATTAATAAAGTTAAATTCGTCTCATTACACGTGATCCATATGTGTGCCTATAGCTACTGAAGTGATACAAAGTGACGTCGATGGGGGATCAATACGTCAACTGTGTAGGGTAGCATTGGTTTGGGGGGTGGGGGGTTAGTAGGCTGAGGCGTGGGATGGTGGTTCAGGGAGCGCCACCCCATGCACCCTCATTTCAATAAACTCTATATTATTTATACAAAAGTAAATGTAATCAATGATTACAAGTATAACATCTATAACACAAAACAATGATAGAAAGCCACCACCATAATAAAAAATCGCCCATATATAAACCATTATTCTCAAATCTCAAAATACATATTAAACAACTGTACCTCCATCCATGTTAAGAATGCCGTTGTGCCCAGTGGTCCCGGAAATCCCCCACGGCACCCACGGTACCCGTGGGCAGCGTAGTCCCTCTCTCGCACCACCCGAGCATGGGCGTAACCCCGTGACCCGTGCATGACTACGCCTAGGAGCAACCCAACCAGGACATCTTTAGACCTACCCTTTCTCCTACGCAAAGGGCGTTCAAATATGAGGATGGTGGGTGAGAAGTTCAGCCAGAAGGCAGGGAGCAGCCCCTTTAGGTATTGGTACACGTGCTGCAACCTCATACGCCATATACACGTGGAACACAGACTCTTCCTGCCCGCAAAAGTGGCAGGCGGCTGCCGAGTCTGTGAACTCCGAGAGAAACACATTGCAAATGACTCCTCGGTGCATTACCTTCCACCCCATGTACCCGATGTAGAGGGGTGGATCCCTACATAGGTTCGCGGCCAAAATTCAACACGGACCACCACGTTGTGTCCGCATAGTGGACGAGGGCGAGGAATTGGAGAGTGTGGAGGTTTGCTCAGTCGCTATTACTCCACAAGTTCGAGCCTCCCAAACACCCGATGGGACGCGATAAGACCCGTCCACCGGCGGAGGGGGAACCTCCAAGCATCTCTTTTTTTCAAAATATAAATAAAAATGCTTTTATTCAAACAAATAAGAAATAAAGAGTAGTAACAGAATCAGGCCTGGCATTGGCAGTTTTCAAACAAACAGTTATCAATTTACAATATTGTCAACTGTATTTATAATGCACTGGATCCCCCGATGCGACCAGCGTTCAAAGAAGGCCTCTAACGTCCCGCATTGTGTGCTGCCTCTCGAGGGACATGCGGGCACGGACATCGGCCCAGAAGGGCGGCTGGCAATCGACTCTGCTGCCTAAAATCATGAAGTCGATATTGGCCAGGCCCGTGAGCAAACCGACAGGGAGACCCTCTCCCTCCCGACCCTCCCCACTCTCTACCAGGTGACCAAATATGATGAGCGTGGGGGTAAGCGCAGCCAAACTTAAGGTGCTGCCCCTCAGATAGTGGAACAGGGTTTGCCGCCTCGCGCCCTCCATGTACATATGGAACATGGTATCTTCCTCCCCGCAGAAGAGACAAGGTGGTGAGCGACTACATGAACCGATTAAAATATCGGTTGCCCGCCAGAACTCTGTGCAACGCTCCCCACCGCAGGTCCTCAGACAAAGAGGGAGGACTCACTTATAGAGGGATCTCCACTGGATCCTCTCCGCGCCTCAGTTGTGCGTCCGCCGCTAAACATTGGGCTAGCAGGGCAGGGCACCAGTGTGGGCGGGAGTACAGGATACCCAGTTTACGAACGATTTGCCGCATTCGGTGAAAGTGAACGGCCACTCCCTGATTTTTATCCGAACATGTGTCGCCAGAACGCCGTGTTCCAGGAATTGCCGGCAGTCAGCGCAGCATCACCCCGCCTCCGGGAACGAGGCTGAGACGGGCAGCATCCCGATCTCGGCCGCACCCCCGGAAGGAAAACATAGAATATAGAAACATAGAAAAGAGGTGCAGAAGAAGGCCATTCAGCCTTTCGAGCCAGCACCGCCATCCACTGTGAATGTCCAAAAATAAATAACGCGTGGCTGCCTTCGACACATATCCTTGGATTCCACTAGCTCCTGTAGGGAATGGGCGCACGTCTATGTCGACAGGCTGGTGGACTATCAGGTTGGTAAAGGCAGCGAATAATTTTATTTGGACGGTGGAACGACACCGTTGGGCCAGGAGGTTGTTAGATTTAACACATTTAATTTATTTAATTAGTACCAATAAGAATATTTACAATACAAGCATTAATGTCACGGACCGCGGACGTGGCGCCGACGGCCGAGAAGCCGTAGCAAGAAATTCCACCCCAAAGAACTGAATGGAAACGATCCGAAAGGCCAACGACACCGAAAGAGTATGAAGACGAATCGCCTCCTAACCGAAAGGACGGGACGCTTACATGCAAAGTAACCAAAAGGGCGGGACGCCTACAAGCGAACTAAGCCGAATGGCCGCTCTGTCGAAACGCAATCTCCCCGTCGCCTACAGGCCAACGGACCAACCGCCGCACGACTGAAAAATTCAATAACGGACATACCGGGGGGTGGGACTTGTCAGCGATTAGTCCAGAACCCCGCGTCAATCGCATCACTGTGGAGGGATGAACATTGTCCCACACCTCCGATCCACCCTACCCACAGCCCATGGTGAGTGACCGTGGGAGAGTGGGGGCTGTCCCGAGGGATGCGCACCATCGGCCGCTTACAAATTAGTTTCAGATTGCCCAGTCACCTAAGGCTTTTGTGGTAACGCTCCCGTCTACCCCTTCTCTCTCCCTTCTTCTCTCTCTGCCCCCCTCTCTCTCCCTTCTCTATCTCCCTTCAGTCTCTCTCTGCCCCTTCTGCCTCCCCCCCTCTCTCCCTCTTTTATATCCCCTTCTCTCTTTCTCTCCCCTCTTCTCTCCCCCCTTCTCTCTCTCCTCCTTCTGCCTCGCCCCCTCTCTCTCCCTCTTCTCTCGGCTCTCACTCCTCCTCTCTCTCCCTCCCCTCTCTGTCTCTTCTCTCTCTCCCCCTATTTCTTCCTCTACCCCTCTCTCTCCCCACTCCCTCCCTTATCTCCCCCCTCTCTATCCGTTTTTCTCTCTCTCCCCCACCCCCCTCTCTCTCTCTCTCTCTCTCTCTCCCCCCTCTCTCTCTCTCTCTCTCCCCCACCCCCCTCTCTCTCTCTCTCTCTCTCTCTCTCTCTCTCTCTCTCTCTCTCGCTCTCTCTCTCTCTCTCTCCTCTCTCTCACTCTCTCTCTCTCTCTCTCTCTCTCTCTCTCTCTCTCTCTCTCTCTCTCTCCCCTCTCTCTCTCTCTCTCTCTTTCTCTCTCTCCATTAGACCGAAATTACATTGTGAAGTGTTGTGCAGGAGAAATCCCACCTGCGCCTGGCAAACGGGATATCCACGGGCATGTGGCTTTTGCAAGGGATCTGCCCACTCCTTGCACCACGATCGGAAAGAGGATTGAATCCCACTCAATGTCAGTGCGTTTGTGAGAGACAACACCTCGACACGGGCGCACATGATGTCGGGTTACATCATAACATTTTTCGTCCCAAGAATGCAGCCCACATTGTGGTTTTGAAGCAGTCGTTTTAGATATACTGCTCGGGATGAAAGACAGCGGAAAGACAATGCGATCGATGGCAATCATGCCATTTACAGTGCAATATACACCTGCCATTATCAACTGCGACTATTATCAGTTCAAATTTCCAGGTAAGTGATGACAAGCCCTGATAACACCCCTGTTTCCAGCGCCACGCTGTGATGGAGGTTTAAAAGTTGCAGCATCGTTCGACTTTACTGGCAACGGCGGCTCACGGATGAGTCCGATATCAAGATTTAATAGTGATGCAGAACTTGCCGTTTCAACAAAAAAAAAACTCGAGAGATTGCCAGATATCTCTCTGTGAACAATGATCTATGCTGAGAAGGGGGCAATACATTGGTAATTGCTGCTTTGGGTGACCGTGGCAAGAAATCTTTAATATTATCCCAGCGTGTCCTGGGACACTACAGATAGTGAGCCCGTTTGATTCATTTGACAATGAACACTGAACAATGAATAAAGGTCTGCTGTGGTTTGTGTAGTTGAAAAATATGAATTATTTAACAATGGGGGGGGAGAGATAGAGAGAGAGTAGGGAGAGAGAGTGAGAGAGAGAGAGAGAGAGAGAGAGAGAGAGAGAGAGAGAGAGAGAGAGAGAGAGAGAGAGAGAGAGAGAGAAGAGAGAGAGAGAGAGAGAGAGAGAGAGAGAGAGAGAGAGAGAGAGAGAGAGAGAGAGAGGGGGGAGAAAGATAGGGGGATAGAGAGGGGGATAGAGAGGGGGAGAGAGGACGGAAGGTCGACGAGAGAGACGGGTGAAAGAGAGAAGGGGAGAGAATGGGGAGGGAGAAGGGAGGGAGAGGGAGAATGAAAGTGAGAAAGGGAGAAAGAAGGAAGAGAGTGGCGAGAGAGGGGTGAAATAGAGATGCAGAGAGAGGAGGGGAGAGAGAGGAGGGGAGAGAGAGGAGGAGCGAGAGACAAGGTGAGAGAAAGAGGGGAGAGAGAAGGGTCGAGAGAGAGGGGAGGGAGAGAGAGAGAGGGTAGGGGGCAGAGAGAAGGGAAAGAAGATGGTAGAGCGAGGGGTCAGAGCGAGAAGAATGGAGAGAGAAGCGGGAGACGGTAGCGTTCCCAAACAAGTCATGGGTGACTGGGCAATCTGAACTCAACCACCAAGGTGTAAGCGGCCGACGTTGTGCATCCCTCGGGACAGCCCCCACGCTCCCACTGCCACACTCCACGGGCTGTGCGTCGGGTGGAGCGGAGGTGTGGGAAAATGCTCATCGCCCCACAGTGATGTGATGGACGCGGGGGTCTGGACCAATTGCTGAAAATTTGCCCCCCGGCAACGCCATGTCCGTTATCGGACGTTTCTGTTGAGCGGGAGTCAGTCCATTGGCCTGTAGGCGACGCCGCCTTTCGGTTAGGTGGCGTTTCGACAGAGCGGCCATTCGGTGAGTTTGGTTAGCAGGCTTTTAGGCATCCCTCCCTTTCGGTTAGTTTGCATTTCGTCGTCCCATCCTTTCGGTTAGTAGGCATTTCGTCTTCGTACTCCTTCCATTTTTATACGTTTTGGCCTCGTTTCCTTTCCATTATTTCGCTTCGAATTATTTGCTTGGTTTGCTCGTCCGTCAGCGCCAGGTCCGCACACTTAATATAACATCCATCACGATATACAAATAAATACCGATTATTCCTAATACCAAATATTAAATTAACTGTTGTTGTTAAATATCAATCCTGATGCAAGATACAACCACTCCCCCGCCGTGCCCAGAACCCTCCCATGTACCAGTGGACATCCCGTGTTTTTGAGGGAAACCCGAGCACGGGTAACCCTGGAAAAGTGGCAGGCAGTGGGCACTAGCGGGGCGCTGGTCTGCCTCGTGGCGTGACCCACGATGCCCATGCCCAGGAGCAATCCAACCAGGGCAACCATTTGGTTGTTGGAGTCAGCGCTTCCCCCAGACCCAGGCGGAGTTCGGTCAGGTTGCTATCCCAGACGAAGGCGTATAACCTCATAAAAAATACATGATTCCAATTACATGCAGAGATCATGGTGTTAGCCTCCGCAATGTTCCGCATCGTAGATCAGACTGAAGTTCAGATAATCGCTTACAGCAAGATGACATATTGGAAACCCGGCATCGATCATGGATCGGGTCAGTAATAGCAAAAACAGGGCAAGGATCAAATCAGCAATAGCAATTTAGCTATAGATTCAATATAGAAAGAGAGTGGAGGGGGGGGGGGGGGGTCGCCGGCACAGGCGACGGGACGGGACAGGGATGAAAAAGCGGCTGAGGCACCCACAAAGTCCCGCGCGGCGGACCTCGCTCTCCAGGATTCGCTTATCTCGGCAATTATTTCTCCCCCTCCCGCTCTCGATTCGGCTCCTTGTTTTGTAACCACCAGGACTCCCAATTCTAATCGAAGATTAACGGTCCTTTCCCAGGCCCACCTTCTGCGCTGCAGTCTCGGGTCTAAGCACAATTTGTCAGCGTCCACCCCCAAACACAGTTTATTCAAACAACCTCACCGTTGTTGGTGTCTGTAAATCGAATGTGCACCGATCGATAACCACTTTAATAAACGGGAGATTAATTCATCGAATTATTCATCCAAAACTTCGCGCACTTGTAAATGAATCGAGGACATGTGATAGACGAAGTGGGATATCCGGTTTCACACATTTACAATTAATGTACTAATTGATAATTAATATTAATAATGCTAATAGTCGCCAGTTACTTCTCATCCCGACATTTCTAAAAAGCTTTTTCGCAGAAAATGAGAACCCCCCCATGTTTACTTTAGTTCAGTAAAACAAACCCTCGATTCACCGATTCCACCATGACCAGCGAACTTCGCACTATCCGACAAACACAAAGGACAATTAACGAAACCCAATTAACCTGCATACCTGTACGCCTTTGGAGTGTGTTTTTTTGGTGGGGGGGGGGGGGGTGGGGAGCGGAGCACCCGGAGAAAACCCACGTTGTTCACGGGGAGAACGTCCAAATTCCGTACATGACAGCACCCGTCAGCATAGACTCCGTGTCTCTGGAGATGTAATTGACCAACTCTACCACTGTAACGACAGTTCTGCAGGAGTGATGTGATGCGCACATGATTGGTGGTACAGCGGGGCGGTACAGCACTTCATCTAATTGGTGGTATGATATAGTCCAATCAGATAACTGATTCAATCTCCAACGATCGGACCACCGTCAGAAGAAATATTGAAAATAACAAAATTTCCCAAATGCCTGAAATTTGAAACCCTTCGCAAAGAGAAAAAAAGCCTGAAAAAGGAACACATTCCAAAACCTTTGTGGAATCCCCGCAGCCCTGGTAACTCAATCTGGACTAATTTACAATCCACATTGAATGTGCATTCAATCCACGGTAGGAGATTCTGGGGATTTTATTATTTTAGTCATCACCTGAGGTTGCTAAAGAAGATGAGACCCTATGTTATCAGAGGGGAGATACTGGCATGGAGTACCCGTTGTCTGGATTGCCCTTCTTCAGGCTTGACCGAAAAAGTCACCCATTCCTGTTCTCCTGCGTTGCTGCCTGACCCGCTATTTATTGTCTGTGTAAAGCAACATCTGCGGTTCATTCCTACATAAAATAAATGTAGATGTTTGTAATATGATTAATCTAAATGCCATAAAAAGTAGAAGAGGATTATGGAATATTAGGCAGAAAATAAATGTAGCCCAAGGGTCACGAAAGAGGAGGCAGGATTGGGCAGGATTTTGGATTTCAAAGCGTATCCAGCTTGAAAAAAGGGTGACGTGTAGTTTGGAAAACATACGGTAAGTGGCAAAAAGATAGAGTTGCTGCCTTATATAGAGACGCAGCGTCGAAGACCCGGGTTCGATCCTCACTACGGGTGTTGTGTGTTCGAATTTGAGCGTTCTTCCGTGGCCTGCGTGAATTTTCTCCGAGATTTTCGGTTTCCACCCACACTCCAAAGACGTACAGGTTTGTAGGTTAATTGGATTGGTAAATGTAAAAACATGTTCTGAGTGTATGTAGGACTGCGTTAATGTGCGGGTATCGGTGGTCGGCGCGGACTCGGTGAGAGGAAGGGTCTGTTTCCACGCTGTACCTCTAAGCTATAAAAACAATAGCAAGGAGACAAGGCAGTTTGTTCCCGAAACCCACAACTACTAAACGAGATATACGTCGTGTTATGTCCGGATATGAATCGTAAAAAAGTGGTGACCGTGCCACTGGTGAAAGTCAGATTCAAGGCGCAGGCGACACCCTCATATTCCCCCTGACTGGGGAAGATGACAGTGATGGCACGGGGGCGGAAAGGAGATCGAGATAGTGAGATAGTGCAAGTGGCAGGTATTCACTCAGCAATATTCATGATAAGAGGATTCAAAGGGTAATGCATGTCTGACAAAGAACAGCGTTGAAAAGATCAAAGGCTGATTGTCGAATGCGTGGTATCGGTGTGAGGCTTTCTGCAATGTGGCGAAGACTGCTCTGTGCATCAGTAAGTGTTCCAGAATAGATGCAGGGCGAGGTGCTGCATGAGCGTAAGGAAATTATAGTGAGTAGATGAAACAAGAGCAAAATAAGTAAAACATAATCGCTGTTCTGCCAAATATTAATGATGAACTGGAAAGTGAGAGGGCTTTGTGTGGGGGAACAGGGCGAGATGTTTCATGTTGATCGGATCCGGTCTTTTACTTGCTTACGGCGTGCACAACCTAAAGTTGTAGGTCAACTTACTGTATTGTATTGTATTTGTTTATGCACGTTGGGTTGATTGCATTGATCGAAACAGGGTGGACCACGTGAAGGTTGTAATTTCGCAACCCATCAGATACTGTGACGAGAAGACTTCAGTGTGGAATTGTCACGCAGAACCAGCAGCATTTCGGGGCGTAGACCTGCCGACCGGGAGAAAGAATACGCCTATGCTCCGGCCGCCTGGCCCCACGCCATCTGCCGGTTTTCAAACTTTACAACTCCCGTCCCCCTTCACATAATGGCCTTTCCGTCCTGGGCCTCCTCCACTGTTAGAATTAGAGAAACAGCACCTCATATTTCGCTTGGGCAGCTTGCAGCCCAGCGGTAAGAATATTAATTTCTCCAACCCCATTTGTACTGCTAGTTTTAGTGTCCGTATCCCTTCGATACCATTCTCCAGAGATATTGCCTGACACGCTGAGTTGCTCCAGACTTCCGTGTCTAGCTCTGCTGTTTGCTAGCATTTGCGGATCCTCACAACACAATTATACATTGCTATTTTACTTACTACCTAAAAATGAATTGATTGCAAATGAACAATTTTTGGGTCTATTGTCAATGCATTTAGCTAATACGATAGTGACGGGGTAAAGACATGTTGTCACTAACCGCATCGTAGGCATCGGAGATTTGTGTAGAGATATAGATCGGCCTGCATCGCGGGAACATAATCGACTTCTTTGCGACGGAAAATGATGGCAATAAATTGTGCTGCAAATAAAATTGTGGACAAACTGCGCCAATATAATGCCCATTAACACCTTAAAATAAACAACGGTGACAATAGATCGTACCTAACGTCAATGTGCTATGTAATAGGGTCGGATATTGCTTTGGGAGAGGTCCGAGTTCTTGGGGACGAATGGTCTATGTCTGGACTAGAACGAGTTCATCAATCTGTGTACAAATTCCAGCTAGTCTCATGCATACGAACGCGGTCTGTTTATGCCTCCTGTCATAGAAATAGGAATTGCCACATTTTCCTTTGGAAAGGGCGTCTAAAAAAACTATCTTAAAAATAATTGTTGCCACATTCCCTTCAGGAGATAAATTCGTTGTGCTGTGACGCAATGAGTAAAAACGCTACCTGTTTGTTCAGTGGTGTGTGCCTGATGTGATGGAGGAGGAGGTCACACTAATTGTCTCAGTGGCATTTTTATCTGCGGTATAAGAGCTTGCCAATTCGCGCAATTGCACAAATGGGCAGTTTGGACAAGTTGACCGCTGGTACACACGGAAAATGGGATATCCGGCAATTTACTACATAGCAAAGATTTACTATCCGTTACTTGTAGCGGTTGGTATACCTGGTAAGGCATTGGAGCTGGCTGCGATTTGTGTGGCTTCCTCTTCTAGATATCCACTGCACTGTAGTATAGTCGACTTGATATGCAACACATATACTACTTAACCTGACGAGTGTTTATAGGATGTTCCGCCTTCAGTCATCTTTATATTTTCATGTGTTGTTCATCCTTAATGTACGGATCTTTTGTCAATTGTGTCAATTAATTAAATGCAACATTTTTAGGCTTCTCTAATTCACAAATTGTTACAGTTGTATATTGTTCTATCCCTGTGCCTGCATCAGTAAAGACTATTGTAATTAGCAGCGACAACCCTGAACGCAGCTCGTTCAATTGGCTTTCCCGTTTGCTTCCAATACGCAGGTCGTTTCAAACAGAAGGCAGCAACTGATTTATGTGCAATATCTGTCCAAAACAAGTACAACTTCCAACAGCAGTGAAATATTTCCTCGAGTAGTTTAATTTTTTCCGTTTTATTTTCAATCAGTGGCTTCACTTGACAACATATTACGCCAGAAGGAACAATCTCCATGGGCAATTTTTTACCACTATCAATGATACCTTCCAACGCCTCAGCTCCAATGATGCGCCAAGTCTGGATGACTGAGGCGATCAGCCGCTCCGCCGTCAGTTTATCGAGGAGTTGGAAATTGGCCGGTCTGTGGTTGTAGTGCAGCGGCGGAGCCTGGATGTGCAAGATCCGCAGTTTATGTTCTTCAGTCAGTCTCACCCACACAGGATCAGGATAATGACAATCATCCGTTAGTTTTTTCCGCGCATATTGATCAAGAAAAACGAGCCAAAATAATTAACTTTTTTTTTATTTCATTGCAGTCAATTTAATAGCGATTGTGATCCTCTCTCGGAAAAATTGTGGCCTCACCAACTGCGTCACCCGTTACCTGGTGGGAATGGCATCGGCAGATCTATTAATGGTTGTCATCGTTGCAATATTGGAACAGATTAACATAATCTATGTTTATGCCAGTTTCTTGTTCATCACACCCGTTTGCGCTCTGACTCTTGTACTGAGGGTTATATCCATGGATTGTTCTGTTTGGCTAACAGTCGCTTTCACTTTTGATCGCTGTATTGCAATTTGCTGTCAGAGACTGCGTGAACGGTACTGCAGGGAGAGAACGGCGTCTGTGATTATCATGACTGTGTTTGCATTGAGCTGCGCCAGGTGCGCTCCGTTTTACTTTGCAGTGGAACCTCACATAATCATTAATCACGTGCCGTGGCGTTGCGTCTTTAAAGCTGCGTACTCCACGTCGCCCTTGTGGAAGGTATATGAGTTAACGGATAGTATCATAACGCCGCTTTTACCGATCGGTTTAATTTTATTATTCAACTGTTTTACCGTCCGATATATCTTAACGACAAATAGAGTCCGCCGTGTGCTTCGGAGCAACTGCGAGAATCAGAGGGATACAGAGGAGGAGAAGAGAAGGAAGTCAATGTTTTGGTTATTCGCTCTGTCAGCGAATTTCATATTATTATGGACTCCCTACATAGTGTCTTCTATGAACTGGCAAGCACAAAATTATTTTTATACAGACAAATATTTCAATTCCCCGACATATATCCTGCAACAGTTTGGGTATATGTTGCAGATTTTCAGTATGTGTACTAACACGTGTATCTACACAGTGACGCAGAAGAAATTCAGGGAGGAACTGAAGAATGGAGTGAAATATGTATTTACATTAAATGGGAAGCTATGTAGATAACATGCAGCTTGGCTGATAGTTTAAATAAATGTATTAACAGATTCGTAATTGTGGTAAATATGCCGTTAACCCACATAGGCTGGTGTCTACCAAACACAAACCGCCCAGTGCAGCTTGATTAATTGAGCTAAATTGGGAAACTGGGCCAACGAACTAATTGCTGGTAATGTGACTGTTACATTACATATTTATATTGTAGTTCACTATCATTGGCCCTAGGACATGAGTACATATCCCATATGACAGCCGAGGGAACCTGTCACTGAAGTGAAAATCTAGTGTCAAAGTAAATCAGAGCTATTGGATTTGCATTGAAAGGATACACACCGATGCTGCTGCCTGGATTCGATGGCCTGAGCAATAGGAAGAGGTTGAGAAGGCTATGAGCACAGGGGGATCAAGGGTAATCTATTAGAGACTGAAAGATCATCAGAGTAACGGATACGGTAAATGTAGCTTTAAAAAAAATCGACAGCAGGTGAATCAAGCATCAAGTACCAGAGGACACAGGTTTAAGATGATGGGGTCAATATGTAGTAGGAAAACTAGGGGCAACTTTGTTTACACAAATGCCAGGTAAGTATATGGAACGAGCTGCCAGAGAAGATAGTTGAGCCAGGTACAATTAAAATGTTTAAAAGTATTTTGGACAGGTGCATGGATACGATTTTAGGAAGATATGGCCCACACACAGGCAGATGGGACTGGTATGGTGGGGGCATATTGGTCGGCGTTGGCATGTTTGGTAGAAGGGTCTGTTTCAATGCTGTATAATTGTACGATTTATTATATTTTGACCAATATGTTCTCTGAGAAAACTCGCGACCAGGAACATAACCGAAGAATAGAAGGGCTGTAAAATAAAAGCCCCCGTGTAGCTCTGTTTTGCAGTAGTTGTTGGCAACATGGGATGTGTGGGACGTTGATCGGAAAACCATAAATGGCGTAAACAGCAATCCTCGTCTCCAGTTGCGATGCGGTTGAGCAATGGTTCGCGAGGGTGCTAGGCCATTAAATAATTTTTCTGAACTCGGTTGTTCGCCTAACTACTTTGTGCCCTAAATAAGACATTTTCACAAATGTCGATCGCAAAATGTCGCACGCTCTTCTCCCATGACTATGCATTCATGCATAAATCTATAAACTTTTTTATATCATGCCATTTTATATATTTCCAAGAAAGAAAAATATTTCCTTTGAGTTAGTTACTTATCGCTAAAACTGTTGACCAAACCTGACCAATTCTGAACACTTCCCCCAAATTATGTTGTGTGTGCAATGTGGGCAATGCGATTAGTGTGGGGTAATTGGGTAATTGGGCCAACAAACCAATACCAATGGATCTGACGGCGTAGGATAACAGTCTTCTCGGCCTACCGGGCCAACCAGTGATCCCCGCATATTACCACTATCGTAGTGATCCCCGCATATTACTACTATTCCAGCGATCCCCGCATATTAACACTATTCTACACCCACTAGGGACTATTTTTACATTTACAAAGCCAATTAACTAACAAACATGTAGGAATCGGGATGTGAGAGGAAACATACGTTCTCGTACAGACAGCACCCATAGTCGGAGTCGAACCCTGTTCTCCGGCTGTCATTCATTGTTATTACGCAGCAACACCCCGCCGCGCCACCGTGCCGCCCAAGAGCTTCCTGAGTTCCTGAGCATTCCTAACATGTTTCGTTTTATTTTTTTTAATTTCCAACATCAGCATTTTGATGTTTTTTGAATGTTCTTTGAAAATTAGCACATTTATAACTTACTGTCAGATTTACTGTACTTCGGTCGCCACGATAACATTCCTAGTACTTCCATTTACACATTTATACGTTTAGAAGGAAGTGTTTGGTATCATTTGGTACGGTGTGTTTATTCTGTAAAAATATGAGATAGTTGTGTTCGGCAGCTCTGTGAGCAGTTTCTATCCCCGCCCATTCAAAGTGTTTCGTTTTGACATTAATGTTGTTTGAAAATATGGTGTATTTATAGGGAAGGATGGACACCAAATCACTAATGATAATGAAGAAAATGGTCCACATGAGGCGGATTGTATCAGCTGTAGCTCAAAATAAATCTATAGCTCAAAAACAATCGTATAAGGTTGAATCGGAACTGGATACTTCATGTTGTGAGAAATTCTAGAATCTGCAAATACCGCACACATAACCTTATTCAATTAAATGTATGCTGATTTATTTCCAAGATTTATTTTGGTTAAAATAATATGCATCTAATGTTATGATACCTACACCTTAACTCAATAGTAACTATCGTATCTTTCTTAGAGGTAACTGCGAAAAAAATTGCATCACTGAGCATAGGAAGAAAAGTTTCTAAGACGGAGGTTACATGATTAGTAAGGCAGGTTCGTCCCTACCTTGTTCCATATTTTGAATTAGCTTCACTCAGCATTTCAAGCCTCCTTTTCCATGTAATGAGAACATGGGTGACCAGATTGCGACCTTCACTCCGGGTTCCCACCTACCAGCCGTAAGCACTCACCAACTCCGCTATTAAGTTTATATCTACAGCTGCCTTCAGTTGTTCGAAAACTGCTTCCACAGTCTTGTGACGGAATTAGCTTCCAAAATTAAACAAGGAACTGCAAATGCAGGATTACAAAAAAAAGGAGACAACTTGCTGCAGTAACTCAGTGGGTCAGATAGCATTTCAGGAGAATATGGATTTGTGACCTTTCTAGTTGGGATCCTTATTCTGATTGAGAGGGCCGAGGAGAGAGTGTGTAGAACGCATATCAAAGCCTGACAAGTGATAGATAGAAAGGGCGTTGGCCAGCAGATTGGCAGTTCCAGTAAGCCACGACGGAACTTTAGCTGAACACTTGCGCTCAATCTGCTCGGTTAGGCTTACTGGATATCCGAGTTGTTAAACATGTGATCTCCTTCCAGCCCTGCACTGATATGTCTGTCCTGGCCTCCTCCATCGTCAGAGTGGAGTCACACGCAAATTGGAGGAACCGCATTTTATATTCCGCTTGTTGAATTGTCCAATATTATAACACTATCAACCCATCTTCCCCCCCCCCCCACCTCGTCTTAACCCTGTGCCACACCTAGCCTCGCACCGATATCCGCCCCTCAACCCCCTTCCACCTACATTCCAGCCTCTATCGTCCTAATGGCAGGACCCATTTTTGAAGCTCAACTCAACGATTTGGTCTGGGTCTTGACGCTACAATGGGGTCAAATAAAGAGCGGCCCTGTTTCCGCCAATCTTTCCACCACCACCTACAAGAAGTACCGGGAGCGAGAAGACAGGCACCATTGCATGCAGATACCGAGAGGTTTATTTAGCTCTGGCTGAACAAATGTCAAGAGAGTTTTATTGTCATGTATCTCAGAGAGGAGATTTTTGCTTGCTGCAGCATAATATAATATGTAAACATAATACAGAACAGGAGGTAGAAGTTAAGCGTGTCTATATACCATAGACCATATATGTACATATTAAATAAACAGATTCAGTCCAATAGACGTTTAATGTTCAGAGCATGTATGATGTTGTGTATAATAGCCTGATGGCTGCGGGGAAGAAGCTGTTCTTAAATCTGTTGAAGCACCTAAGCACCTGTACCTTCTTCCCGATGGCAACTGAGAGATGCGTGTGTGGCCAGGATGGTGTGGGTCTTTGAAGATGCTGGCTGCCTTTCTGAGGCAGCGTCTGCGATAGATCCTTTCGATGATGGGGAGGTCAGATCCGTTAATGGACTGTGCAGTGGTCACAACTTTCTGCATTCTTTTCCGCGCCTGGCCGTTCAATTTGCCAAACCAAGCCACGATGCAGCCAGTCAGAATGCTCCCTACTGTGCACATGTGGAAGTTCGAGAAAGTCCTCCTTGACATACCGAATCTCCACAATCATCTCAGGAAGTAGATCCGCTGATGTGCCTTCGTTATAATTGCATCAGTGTGCTGGGCCATGAAAGATTTTCGGAAATATGCACGCCCAGGAATTTCAAGTAGTTGAACCTTTCCACATTCGTCCCGTTGATATAAACGGGATTGCGGATCCATATCCTACCCCTTCCAAAGTGCACAATCAGTTCCTTGGTTTTGCTGGTGTTGAGAGCCAGGTTGCTGTGCTGGCATCATTTGCTTAATCGGTAGATCTTACTTCTATACTTCTAATCTTGTGTGTGGACTCGAGAAGAAAGAGAGGCTCGAATAATTGGTGGTGATGTTGGACTATTTGTTTTGCACTTCTGCTGCTAAACACATTTTCGTTTGATTAACCATCACATTAAATATACAATAATTCTTGAACGTTGAAGCACTGCTAATGCAAATATATACTCAACTACCTCATTACCTCATGTCACATATCTTCCAGCTTAACTTTATTATATCGGTTTGCTTATTTTAAAATCTTGACCAGAGTAAACTAAATAACCCTTATTCATTGTACTTATATTGTTCTTATAATATGCATATAATTCCTCTCCTGATAATCGAATTAGCAGACCACGAGTTAATATCTCCTTCTGCACAATAGCATGTATGATTAGTCTGCGACCTTGATGCGAACAAAAGGAAGGGGGTTTCCAAAATTCTCTTTCGCACTGTTACCGCTCACGTGTTTTGCTGTGTTGCCTTATCGATTAATGTTTTGTTAGATCATTGCATCAGTCTCATGACATACACTCACATCTCCAATCATGATTCCCATCTCCACAATTTTTCGCCTTCCGCAGAGACCACTCTCTCTGCACGCCTGGTGAATTAATATATTCCCACCCAAAACACCCTCCCCCCTTGCAACCGTAGGGAACTAACAAACGTCCCTTTTCCTCTTCACTCGCCAGGAACCCGAGCAGTCATGTGTATATGTGGCGTGGACTTTCTCTTCTCATTAGCACGTCATTTCCTGGCATTATACCTGACATCCTGGCATATCGTCTTCTGTCTGCATAGTGATTTAATGCCCCTTTATTTCTCCACCAAGATGTATCCGTTCTTGTTCAGTTACCATGTCACTAACCCATGGTATCTTTGTCTGGACTTTCCCTCCAAAGAACAATTATGTCGGTCAATTATTCCCTTTTGTGCTGTTTGGTGTGGCTGCATTGGATCCGAGCGTCACCCTCAAATCTTAGCCTGCTGCTTGGACAATTCTCATTCGCTTCTCTTGAGATTGATTGTGACCTTGCACTTCTCCATTAGCTCGCGGATACTGTGGTGTGACGTTGGTACACACCTGTAATATTTATATAGTCGGTGAACGTCTAAGAGCTGAACTGAGATCCACTGTTTGAAAATATCTAGTGGACCGAATATTTGGAAATTTGCTATCAAACCTGCTAGTCTTTTCTGATTGTGAACATTTTTTTTTTACTTCATTTTTGCATACTGCTAATTTCCGCTGGTCAATCACAACTAGTCTTGACTGTCCTGATTGGAGTGGGACTTGAAAATCCACAGCGATATCGTCCCATGATCCTGCTGATAACAACAAACTCCGTATGGGTTCACTTTTTGGTTGTCTGCTTACCATCTGTCATTCAGGGCATGGCCTCACATATCGTTGAACATAGTTTTCCATCCCTGGGACACCATCATTTTGTACGGAAATATTGTTTAGTTCCAACAACTCTTAAATGTCCATCATGAGCGTCTGCGATCATCCTGGAACTCAACTTTCTACGCACTACGATCCCATTTCGTCTGAGCGCCACATTCCAAGTGTGCATTATTCTACTCCAATAGCTACATGTCCTATGTGGGCATTCCTCCCAGTCACCTCTATGGATCCACTGTCTAACATCATGTAGTTATGGATCCTTGTCAGACACTTTTGTTATTCATCCCATTCCTATTGCACGTGGTTTAGAGTGAATTGCAACAAATCGAACAAACGATTCGGCCTCTTTCTCCAATGTAGTCCCTTGCAGCTTGTCTACATTCGGCAATCTGGTTAATGAGCCGACGCTGTTGCTCTTTCGACGTGGATAACTCTGCACGTACTGTTGGTGTCCAAGCATCCATTTTTAAATCCAAGCACACGGTTTAGTTTGAGGGGATTAGACTGTCTCAAGAAGTTTGTGGTCTGTTCACAACACAAACTGTATGCAATACAGGGATGCGTGGAAAGGCATCCAGGATGGGCAGATGATTGGCAGAGAAACTGCACTTGTTACGTCCCTGATTCTTCCTCTGCGAAGGAAAATCAATCTTCATTTCCCTCGGTTTGATTAGTTCCTCCTTGTGGTGGTGGCGATGGAGTGGGTGGGGGAAGGGGTGTGGGGTTTGGCGGGCTGTGAGGGAGGACGGGTGGGGGACGGGCGATACGAGAGGCGGTGAGGGTGGACGGGGCGTGTGGGGGAGGGGGCGGTTGGGAAGGGATTGTGGGGGAGAGTGTGTTTTGTGTGGGGAGGGGGATTGGGGATGGGGAGGTGTGGGGGTGGTGGGAGTGAGGCGTGTGTGGGAGGGTGTTATGGGGAGGGATTGGTGTGGGGGGAGGGGATGTGGGGGACGGGGTGGGGGAGGGACAGTGTGGCGGAGAAGGCTGGGAAAAGGTGAATGTGGGGAGGGGGTGTTGGGAAAGGGGTGTCTGGAGAAAGGGGATGTTGTGAAAGGGGGGAGTGGGGAAAGGGCGTTGTGGGAAGGGGATACGGAGAGAGGAAGGTGGAAGTGTGGAAGGGGCTCGCACTCTATTCATCCCGCACATTCAGCTTTCGGCGTCACGCAACAGATCCCGGTCACACTCCGGCTTCAGTCAGAGGCTTCTGGTTCAAATTACGAGCTTCCGCCTGGTGTAGCTGGTGGCCGCAGAAGCAGCCCGCGAGCTGCTGACTCTCCACGAGATGCGGACGCTCTGCGAACCACTGACAGATGTGCCGCAATAAGCATTTTATCACGGTTCCTCACAGCATGGTTTGGGAATCTCCATGAAAGACTGCAATAATTTCAGAGTGTGCTGGACGCATTATACCGACCTCCCTTCCAGTGACTCCATTTACATTACGCTCTGCCTCCGTACGTCCGCCAGTGTATTCAAGGACCAGTCTCGCGCCGGTTACTCCATCTTCTCACGTCTAAAATCAAGCAACAGAGAGAGAGAGGTTTCAAAGCACATTCCGCCAGATTCAGGATCAGTTTGCTCCCAGCTGTGAACAGGCAACTGGTACATCCCTTGTCCAACTAGAGTGATGTCCTGACTTCCTATCTATCCCGTTTGAGAAATGTTAATTATTTGAATCGAATTTTACTATAATTTATCCTGCACTAAATGTTGTACCCTTGTTCTTTATCTGCTGCCTAGGGACGCTTCATTATAATCATGTATCCGCTTCATTGACTGTATAGCACGTAACCAAAATGATTTCCATGTACCTCGGCACATGTGACTATAATAAACTGAACTAAAACTAAACTATACCTTTCATGGACCCTTTTGAGCTTTCTATATTCCTGGTTTAATTATTTTCTACTGGTTTTGTATTCTCCATAAGACCCGTCTTCGTTTTCGTAATCGGAATCGGAATCGTAATTAATTTATTGGCCAAATGTGTTTTACAACATGCAAATAATTTGATATTGCCACACAGTCATCAAGACACACAACTATATAAACAATAACATGATCATCCACCACAGCGACTCCACCACACACCCCACTGTGATGAAAGGCAATAACGTCTTATCTTCTTTCCTCCTTTCCGCATCCGCAGGCGGGGCGATCGAAGCATCTGCAGCCATCGATCGGAGTTCCCGCGTCGGTGCGGTCGAAGCCCCTGCGATTGGATGTAAAAAAGTCAGTCCCTAACCAAGGACGCGAGTTCCACGATGTTAGGTCCGTAGGTTCGCGCGGCTGGAGCTACCGACGTCGATCCCTGGCAAAGAGACAGCCATCTACACCATGTTATGCCGCCCCCCCCCCACCCCCTCTCCCCACCATCCCCAGCAACAGATACATTAAAACTGTTGAGTATTTTTTGCTGGAAACGGACTAATTAACACTCGGACAGGGGAGTAAACTAACAAGTTTCTTTATTCTGGACACCTCCTTGAGTCTCCCCTGCACATGTGCACCATTGCGGAAGACATAACATATGTTAATTATATGTCATACATAACACTACTCTCCCTTTAACTTGGGCCGTAACACGATTTCTACTTCATACACCACACTCGACCCCCTTTAACTTGGAGGCAGGTAACACAATTTCTATTTCATACACCACACCCCTCTTTTAACTAGAGGCAGGTAACACCATTTGAACTTCATGTTATATGCTCTATACCAAAAATAAAATTGATTAATGCACTGTTGCAAATTGGATTAAAGTCATCTTGCAGTATATCCTCAAAACTGTGATAATCATGTCTAAACTTAGGACATATTTTTTCATTCCACCCATCTTCCTTAAAACAAATATATTACACATTGCATTATGTTATCATCGGCTCTGACCTTCGTTCCATCGAGGGGATTTATCGCAGTCGCTGCCTCAAAAACGCTGTCAGCATCATCAAGCACTCTCACCATCCTGGCCACACAATCATCTCTCTGCTACCTTCAGGTAGAAGGCACAGGAGCCTGGAGACTGCAACGACCAGGTTCAGGAATAGCTACTTCCCCACAGCCATCAGGCTATTAAATCTGGCTCGGACAAAACTATGATCATATTAACAATTATCTTAACCCATTATCTGTTATCTTTTATTTGCACTTTCATTTTATTTATTCATGTGTGTAGGTATTTATATAATGATATATGAACACACTCATCTGTCTTGTAATACAAGCATAATATGTCCTGTGTGCCGAAGCAAAGCAATAATTTCGCTGTCCTATCTGGAACACATGACAATAAACTCACTTGAATTTGAACATTTTCCGTTCCCTTATGTGTAAATTGCGAACTCTTTCGAATCGCTAGCTCTGCCCGTATCTCTGCTTCTTCTTTTTAAATGTCCTGCTCTTAGTTTCAAGATGTCTTCCTGTTCCTGATATTCTACGAAAGTTAACGTTTCATTTTCTGCTCCATTTGCTTTGTTTTCCTCTGATGCTGTTCATTATTTGTAGGTGGCATCTGACACATGGCTGCAGGTTTTAGTTAAACTAGCAGCTTCCTCTGTCGCTCAATTTCCACCAGCTGAGTACTTATCTGCTCCTGTTGTTTAATAAGATTCTGCATTGCAGAACCACGGATCCGTTTCTCAGTGAAGGAGGCTCCTGTCGGCTCAGTACGATATGAGTTGTATGATCTGCCATGATCATATTGAATGGCGGTGCAGGCTCGAAGGGCCGATTGGCCTACTCCTGTGCCTATTTTCTATGTTTTTCTAGTGAAGAATCCTAGTTGCAATCGGTCCTGCTTACTTTTGTCTCGTCCGACAAGCCTATCTTGTTCGGACTTTTCTATTAGCATCTTTTTGCAGTTATTTAACCGTTCTTTGTATCGTTTAAACATTTTCTGTTGTCAATCTATTTGTCTTCTTACGTCACATCTCTGGTTCTTCATCAGAGTAGAATCTATATTGTCTTTGCAATACACCAGTGGCTTTAATTTGTGCTATTTATAGTTTTCTTGCTTCATAAGCAAGGTAGCGAGACTGCACTACACTTGCTGTATATTTCAGTTTGAGGAAGTCGTTCCTACACCGAATTTTACTTTGGAGTCACGTGAGTGACTACGTGAAGAAGGCCCGCCTGGCGCTGGAACGGCATTACGTCGACGCTGACGGCAGAAGCAGGAAGCTGCAGAGCGCAGCTCCTCGCAGCGGTCGGAACGGACCCGCAGGTAAGTGTGGTAAAGTCGGGACGTTCTGAAAGTTACGCTGGTAGAGCCAGCAGGAAAATGACACTAAGTAAAAGTAAAATCAGAGTCACGCTAGCGTGCTGATTAAGCACAGATAAATGAAAAGAAAAACGGAGAAATCGCAAAAGAAAATTTCGCGGGTAAAAATATCATCCCGGGATGAAACTAAACATACGGGACAAGAAGCTAGTGCGGATCCGGTTCCGATACCGGTGGCCGTTGATACACCCGTTAGCGAGATTCTAGTATCTCCAGAAATAATAACCACGGAGGGAAATGCTCCTAAAAAATGCAAAAATAAATCTGTGAGGCCCGTGGTTTCTGATAATGATTCTGATACTGAAAGTCCTCCAGATAATAAAACTATGTGGCTAAAAATGGAGCATATGAAAAAAGTACTCCAAAAAATCATGAGACAAGGGTCACAGTACCCAGAAGTTTCCCAAAAGGGCCCTGAGGGGGTTGAACATCCAGAATATGGCTGTGTGCCAAATTGGGAGTTTGAAAATCCGGACCCAGGATTTGGGCTGGAGGAAGTCTCATGGGATATAATTCCAAGTGATTTAGGGCTGCAAAAGACAGACCCTGCAGGTGGTGATGTGGATTATGAATGCATACCACAAAGAAAAAAGAAAAGGCCAGATGTGCCTGGGATAGCAAAAGATTTTGCTATACCTGAAGGAAGTGGTGAGGCTATGGAAGAAAACCTAGCTGCCAACATTAATTATATGGTATCTCACCAACTTCAAGATTCTGTGATGATTGAAACATCAGAATTATATAAAACACCGGATAATTGTGCCTCACTGGAGGCACCTACGGTTAATCCGTCTATCTGGACATCCATGACCCCAAGCATAAGAGGACAAGAAATGAGATTTCAAAAAATCCTCAAATTAATTTCTGCGGCCGTTACGGCTTATGGAAGACAAATGGAGGGGTTGGAGATGGATAAGATTCAAAAAGATACTTTGGGCTTATTGTGCAATTCATTCTATGAAATTAATTGTATGAGAAAGATCGCAATTCGGCCCATATTTCACCAAGGTTTGCAAGTCTGTGTCGAGCAAGTGGTGTTCAAGCTCCTGGTTATCTGTTTGGAGAAAACTTGCCTAAACAAATAAAAGATATGGATGAAGAAGCTAAATCTTTTAGCCACATGAGACCTTTCATCTTTGGACAAAAAAGGTATTTTTCGCCAAGAAGGGATTTGATTTTGGAAACAGAGGCAAGAGTATGTCAAGCAAATATTATCATCCACCACAGCCTAATGCTTACCCGTATACGGGGAGAAGGAGACCACCACGCTCATATGGAGAGGTATTAAAGATTTATTCTATGCTTAAAGAAACTGTGGACAAATCTCCAGTTGGAGGGAGATTACAAAAGTGTTATAAAGACTGGCTTACTATCACTTCTGATCGGTTTATTTTGCAAACAGTTTCAGGAGCCACTATTACATTTAAAGAAGGTGTTAACTCTCCAGTACAGAATAAACCTGCTAATGCTTTCGTGTTTTCTGCAAAAGAAAAAGCAGAAATAAATGGGGAAATTGACAAATTGTTTAAACAAGGTGTTGAAAAAACTGTTGAACACGAGCATCAATTTGTGTCAAATATATTTCTAAGAGATAAACAAGATGGTGGTTGCAGAATTATTCTGGACCTTACAAATCTTAATAAGTTTGTATAATACAAACATTTTAAAATGGAAACGTTTAATGCTGCAAGATATTTAATATCAGCTGGTTGTTATATGGCTACAATTGATTTGAAAGATGCCTATTATTCTGTATCAATACATCAGTTCTTTCGAAGGTACTTAAAATTTAATTGGCTGGGACAGCTGTGGCAATTCAGAGCTTTACCAAATGGGTTAAGTTCAGCTCCCAGGATCTTTACTAAACTGCTGAAACCAGTTTTAGCTCAATTAAGAGCACAAAAACACATCGTTATGGCTTATCTCGATGACATTTCAATCATTAATGACAATCAGGAATCAGCTGAAAAATCAGTTTCAGCAACTAAAGCTCTGTTTGAAAAGCTATGGTTCTTGATTCATCCAATTAAATCCCAGCTGCAGCCAGCACAGTCAATTAACTATTTGGGGTTTATTATTAACTCAATTACTATGTTAGTAACTTTACCAACAGATAAAGTTGATGATATTTTGGTGACTTGTAAAAGTCTCATTCACAAACCTTATCCCTCCATCCGAGAAGTAGCAAAAACTATTGGTAAGCTAGTAGCAGCATTTCCTGCAGTGGAATTTGGTCCATTACATTACCAAAATCTTCAAAGGGACAAAATAAGAGCTTTAAAAAAGAGGGCAGGCCATTTTGATAGGCCTATGCAATTAACAAAAGAAGCTTTGTTGGAATTAGAATGGTGGATTGAAAATGTCCCACAAGCTGCTAAAAACATTTGATACAACAGCCTGAACTGGTTTTACAAACAGATGCTAGCGCTCTCGGATGGAGGGCAACAGATTAATTCTCCAGTTGTGGAGGTAGATGGACTGTCCAAGAGGAAACGTTTCTTCAAACGTATGGTATTAACTATTTAGAGGTATTGGGTGCTTTTTATGGACTAAAAGCATATTGTTCTACAAAAAAGAGTCTACATGTATTAATACAATTAGACAATAAAACAGCTGTTGCATATATTAATCACATGGGCGGAGTCAGATCAATATCATGTGATTGTCTGGTCAATGAGATATGGCAATGGTGTATTAATCACCAAATTGTGATCTCGGCAAACTACATTCCAGGTAAAGACAATGTGGTGGCAGATAATAGGTCAAGGATATTTAAACATAACACAGAATGGATGCTTAACCCAGTAATTTTCAGGAAAATTATAACTCGATGTGGGTTACCAGACATTGATCTGTTTGCATCAAGGCTAAGTCATCAATTGCCTAAATATGTGTCTTGGGAACACGACCCAGATGCTGAAGCAGTAGATGCTTTTTCATTACACTGGTGGAATATGTTCTTTTATGCTTTTCCACCATTTGCTCTGGTTCAGCAATGTCTGAAGAAAATAGGGCAAGATTCTGCCACACGATTATTGGTAATTCCAAATTGGCCGAGACAACCTTGGTTCCCATTAATGTTAAACATGATTAAAGAACCATATATGTCAATTCCTAACTGCAGTGATTTATTGAGAAATCCAGTAACCAAAGAAATTCATCCATTACATGCTTATATGAATTTATTGATCTGCAGGTTTCGACCAGACCACTACAGGAGCTTGGATTGTCGGATAGAACTGTGGAAGTTATAGCCGCATCATGGCGGGATAGCACACAAAAACAATATATGACACATATAAAGAAATGGGAAGAATTTTGCACACAGTCAAATATATCATATCATACTGTGAATATTGTAAACATATTGGAGTTCCTTGCTGAACTGCATTTTGAGCAACACTTAAGTTACAGTGCCATTAATACTGCACGTAGTGCCTTATCATCTTATATTTAGGACTAATGTCCTCTGACCAGAATATCAATTGGTATCACATCCACTAATATCCAGATTCATGAAAGGAATCTTTAACAAAAATCACACCAAACTAAGATATACAGAGATTTGGGAAGTTAGCATTGTACTTACTTTACTTAGGACAATGGACTCCAATCGATGGATTGTCATTGGAAAGATTAACAATTCAAATTTATAATGCTAATGTCATTGGTTTCTGCTCAAAGAGTGCAAAAATTACAAATGTTGCGTTTAGACTGTATGCATGTGACTGCAGATAACATTGTGTTTCTATGTTTATGATTCTGATCAAACAAAGCAGACCAGGAAGAGAACTGGAGCAAAGGTAACCTTTCAAGCTTATCATATTGATCCAACATTGTGTGTGTTAGGACATTTGAACCCCAATATATAAAAAGTTACCAAAACTCTTCGAGGTAATGAAAAAACGTTATGATTAGCAATAAGAAACCCACACACTTAAGCTTCAGTACAAACAATCTCAAAGTGGTTGAAATAGGTGTTGCTTTTAGCAGGAGTCACACTGATGTGTTCAAATCTCACTCCTCCAGGGCTGCAGCACGTCCGCGCAGAAGGTACGGGACGTACCGCTCGAGCATATTTTAGAAATCGCAGGGTGGAGTAAAGAAGAAGAAACTTTTTCAAAGTTCTACAATAAACCTGTTCACACTCAGTGACAAGCTTGGCACGCTGGTAGTGTTGGGGTTCACTATAATCACCTGCTTTGTTTACTATTGATTGCTATGATCAGTTATATATAATCGCTTATATCTTTTATCACTTTGTAATGGTTCCCTCGGATATAAGGAGGGTTATTATATGTTCTTTAATCATTAAAAATGTGGAAAGAACTAAAACTAGTCTGGTTTTCCCATGTATGTATTTACTTAGCCGGACTGTCGTGTAGACAAATACTACGACATAAAAAACACAGAAAGCTTCAAACTCTTCACGTAGTCACTCACGTGACCCCGAAGTAAAATAGTACGATTAAACGAGAACTTACCAGTTCGAAGTTTGATCGTTATTTTATGAGGAGTAACGATGAGGGATTACGTGCCCTCCACTCCCCACCCTCATAAAATAAATGATCATCTGGCAGTTCTAAATCTATGATGAGCCTTACTATCTTACTCCGGCTATTTTGTGTTCTGTGTTTTTCATGCCGCTGCTTTGAAGTATGCCGTTCCAGCACCAGGCGGGCCTACTTCACGTAATCCCTCATCGTTACTCCTCATAAAATAACGATCAAACTTCGAACTGGTAAGTTCTCGTTTAATCTTACTATTATACGGAGTACTGACTGAACTTTTACAGCAGCCCTCTTTTGCTAAACCCACTGCCTAACCACCAAACCCATATAGGCAGCCTGAATGTTAATGGTTGCATACCACATTGGCTGATATTTCACAAACTGGTAATGCCCTATTGTGCATGCTTTGTACAATCTCTGGATCGAAATGATTGCTTGTCTCATACCTATGCAGCGTATCCTTGATCGGTACCCATGTAATGAAGCTTGCAGTGTGACTATAACCACCTTTTGAATCAATAAATGTTTTCCTGTAATGCACATCATTAACAATCACTTAATATGGCGTGCTGCCTTGATTTTCTCAACCAATTCTCTGGCATTCACCATGCGGTAGAAGGTCTGAACACAAACCACTGCTTTTCTTAAACTAGTATAATGTCTCACTTGGGCATCTCGTATGTGGCATGCCCGATATCGTTGTTGTACAGCAGTGGCGGATCAGCGTAGTTTCATAAAATACTGGCGCTGTTTACGCATTTGATAATAAGTCTGTATGATTTTGGCAGATTTGTGCAGACACAGGAAATGCTTTCGAACAACGATTCCTCGCTGGGAAGCCTGAAGAAACATAACGCTGATGCGTATCTTCACGTGCGTTTTACGTTCCGTTTTCATTTTTAGGTGTGCCCTATAATGTGTTTGTATTATTATAGCTGCCAATTTCATTGCCCTGAATGGACGGTATTCTCTTTGCATTCTAAATGCTGTTTGTATTACCGCTGCTTTCTTCTGTTTGTTCCGAATCTCTCTACGTACCTTCATTCCCCCTGAAGGCAGCTTGAATAGTTAGGGTTGCCTTGGCTATTGCATGTGCTCTGTACCTATGTTGGTAAGCTCTAACAGCATCACACTGGCTTTTGGTGTGACCCTTTCCCGAGCACCTGAAGCATCTACTATATCTGAATTCATGGCTTATGTCTGCCTCCATATCTCCAGCACTTCTTGTAGTTGTATGCCTTGTCTCTGGATGCCATTGAGGGACTCCATGCCTTCTTTAGTTCGGGCTCCTTGTCTCTGGATGCCCTTGGAGGTTTTGGCGAGAAATGACCATTTAATGCCTCCTAACATTCCTCGTACGGTTTATTCGTTGGCAAGAGGCAGCGAATTTGTTCCTGACCATTTTTAAAGCATCCTTAGTCATCCACGGTATCACCATCTCACTGTCTTTATCGCTCCATCTCACTGGAACAATAACAAAAACCAATAACTTGATTTAACTCTCATCAAAGTAAGTACATTTCCACTGGTTTCCACTGGTTGTAGTAATTTGTCCTGAATAATTAGCTCTTCCGCTTTTGTCATTCACTCCAACTTAATGCAAACGGCAGATGTTAAATAAATTAGCGAAATTTCACAGCGGTCTCTCTATTGCCATTCTTAACAATGTCTTGCAATGTTTGTACACCCTGCAGGAATTGAATAATTTCTCAACAATATTCAACCAATGTGCCCGCTATCGCTGCGAAAATTTCCTTCAAATCAATTGAGACCAGAAAATGTGTCCCGAGGATTTGTCTGCCATTACTCTCATAATTTCCTCCAAAACCTTTCGCCTTGTGATTGGGATTATCGTGAGTTATTCAAGGTTGTTTCAAATGAACCCATCCATGGGAAATTTCACTGACCCGCACGGTGAAGATGAGTTTAAATAACGTACTCGCCGTTCTCCTTTTACGCATGAGTACTCTGACAGCAATACCTCTGATAGAAATTAATTTTCTGCTTGGATATCCATATATATTATTGTGTTGGTTTTGGTATTGCACGCACATCTTATTTCCAGTAAAACCGGGAAATTCTGTTCAAAATCGAAAAAGAGACACGAGCATTTGAAAATGGGTTGTTAGGGCTTTTTATTCATTTTCTAGAATGTAAATCTCATAAACAAGTATTCAGTTCCCTTATCGAATCGTGAAATGTGCGTTCAATGCAGAAACAAGGAATGAGGTAAAACCCTTGCCCGTGATTGATTGGTTTCCTCTGTCATAGAAACACAGACACATAGAAACATAGAAAATAGCCGCAGGAGGAGGCCATTCGGTCCTTCGAGCCAGCACCGCCATTCATTGTGATCATGGCTGATCGTCCCCTATCAATAACCCGTGCCTGCCTTCTCCCTATATCCCTTGACACCACTATCTTCGAGAGCTATATCTAACTCTCTCTTAAATCTATCCAGTGACTTGGCCTCCAGTGCCCTCTGTGGCAGGGAATTCCATACATTCACAACTCTCTGGGTAAGAACGTTTTTTCTCACCTCAGTCTTAAATGACCTCCCCTTTATTCTAAGACTGTGGCCCCTGGTTCTGCTCGCCCAACATTGGGAACATTTTCACTGCCTCTAGCTTGTCCAGTCATTTTATAATTGTATATGTTTCTATAATATCCACCCTCATCGCAGTGTCTGTGGTCAAATATCAATCTTACGTTCCGGAGGCCTAGTGCGCCAAATTTAGTTGTTTTGCTGTTTCATTTATTCCTTCTGCCCATAATTACTGTCACGGGGTATTTAACTGCGAGCACGAGTTGCTCCATAAACGTGGACTGTGTTACCGCATAAATGAACGTATTAGTGCACAGACTTAAATTCTGCAACATATATCCAAGAGCTTGCAGGATAAACTCAGTATATGAGTAATTATTGGGATCCGTTCCTCCAATGTTATACTTGAAAAAAATTACAACAGTCGGCAACCAAAGAATGATAAAGCTGCCGGATATGGTGAAAAGTAAGACCACGGACCTTCTCCTGCTCTCAGTTTCTGGGTCGCCCTGCTTCTCACCTTTGCACTGACCCCCCATTCCCTTACGTACACGATTAGAGATTAAATGTGCCTGACTGTTAGAGCGTTGAGAATCAAAATAAGTGCGAAAGGGATCAATGGAGTTAAACTCTTGTCGAATCTGTCAAATCCGAGCCATCGATAGTCAGTGTAATAATTAGGTTCCAATTTACAAACCCATGACACACCGTTGATGTTCTCTCGCGGTTTATGTATGAAGAAGAAGGGTATATTTTTCAAGCACATAAAAGTACAGGTGACGGCCAGAACCAACGCTGCAGTTCTTCCGGTGCAATATGTTGTTTTTAATTTATGCCAACATTTGGCTAGAAAACGGTCGGATGTAAAGGTAACCGTGAGCCAGACCGAGCAGTCTCTGGAAGCACACTGCAGCACAAAGACAATACTACAGGAAGGATACATTTCCAATAAAGATCCTGGGGTGTAGTACTTGATCCGCGTTGTGACTGCAGTGAGGACAGCCATTAGATCCGCCGCTGCCATCGCCACCAAGTAACGAGTGGTACAGGAGGAGAGACCGCATTTCCCCTGGGATAGGATTGCAATGGCTACAAAATTCACTGGGCGATGGGGAAGAGGAAACAAATCAGGAATTAGATATATATCATGGCATTGACAATACTGTTGCAATATTAACCGTTAACGCGAAATTAATGGACGCACTCACAAATTTAAAACCCAAAGAATTATTATTTTGCAAATTTCCATATGTCAGAAAATCCCGGTAAAACGCACGGAATCAGGCCGCAACTATGGGACGACAAAGAAAGATAATATTTTGCATTCTTCGGAAACAGGAATGAGACTGTTGTAGAAGATAGACAATAGACAATAGGTGCAGTAGTAGGCCACTCGGCACTTCGAGCCAGCACCGCCATACAATGTTATCATGGCTGATCTTCCTCAATCAGTACCCCGTGCCCGCCTTCCCACATATCCCATGTCTCCGCTATATTTAAGAGCCCTTTAAAGCTCTCTCTTGGAAGTATCCAGAGAACCGGCCTCCACCGCCCTCTGACACTGAAAGTAGCAGAGAGCTGGGGAGCAGGGTTATTCCAGACAGTGTACAAGTGCGATGACCATGGGTTAAGCTGCAAACAAAATTACTAGTAAATGATTGAATGGGAACAGGTAGCGATTTGGGACATAGACTAAGAAGACAGATGGAGGAAAATGAGAGGTAGCAATCAGAGTAGTGAGTAGTGAGACGTGACTGGTAAGTCCGGCTTGGAACATCCCAACATCCCAGAAGAAAACGAAAACGCCAAAAAATCATCGATCCAATGTCACAGATGAGCGGCTGATGTCGTCAGAGCCATCCCGTCACCAGTAGTTGGCTTATTCCCCGTTGTGAGTCGAGAGACCCTCAAGTGAAGCATTAGCTCTCTTTCCCATGCACCTACACGTAGTTGACTGCTGCGACCTTCCAGCATGTTCAATTTTCTTGTCTTATTCTACAAGACGCTAACTCACTTTCTGATGATGCCGCCCAAGAATTCATCTCAAAGCTGGCAAATTTCGAATTATAGAATGTTACCACCATTTTACGTTCCGAATTTAAAATAGTGAGGTTGGTGGAAATATGTTGCAAATCCAAATGTTAAATTACATTTCAAAATTGGGGTTCAGCCATTTAAAAATATCATGCCGTCAGAATAACCTGTGCATTGTGTTCAAACGATTACACATCCCATAATTATGCTGTCCTTTCTATATGTGGATATAATGGAGACAAATAGAATAATTCGTTTATCGTCGGATGCTATTAATTGCAGTACATTTGCACCGTAGCTGACAGGAAGGCACTACAACGGGTGGTGAAAACCGCCCAGTACATCATGGGTACACCGCTCCCTGCCATGGATGCCCTCTACAGAAAACGGTGTCTGAGACGGGCTGGGAAGATCATCAAGGACCCCTCCCACCCTAAGCATGGACTGTTTGCCCTCCTACCATCGGGGAGGCGGTACAGGAGCCTCAGGTCCCGCACCAGCAGGATGAGGAGTAGCGTATATAATAACACCATCGCACTGCTAAACTCGGAGTCCCGCCGATAGATTTCGACATCTGTACTCATTTATCTGTATTTATCTATATATTGCTATCACTTCGTATTGTCACTAAACTGCATTTCGTTGTACCCATACTTGTAACTGTGCAATGACATTAATGTTGAATTGAAGTGAATTGAATTGAATTGAACTGTGATAAAGGGGACTGTAACCTTCATGTGCAATCCAATCAGCGAGCGGAGACACGCATGTCAATAATATGCAAATGATTGTTGGTATTTGCAGTAAGTTGGTAACATTCAGAAAAGTTTACTCGATTGGAGACTGTGCCTCAGTGTAGAGCGACATGTTGCTACATTTCACCTCAGAACCAAACGTCGTGAATTTTGACGAAAAGGAAACGGACAAATTTGTAAAAAAGACACTCATAAAAATAGGAAGGAAAGCATTGCAGTGTATTTATTTCAGGTGGAAACATGTTATACCGTTCACGACCCCGGCCGCTCGTTCGGTAAAATACTGCACGCATAGTTTTGCATTGATTGTCCACTTGGTTTCATGCACACTTTCTCGTCATTGTCCTGTATTTACTATTATTTTTCGAATAATGGATATGTTGGAAAGTATTCTGCGTAGTGTTGTCTGATTTCATCCATGAAAAATGAGTTTTCTTCCAAGTAAAATTATGAAACTGTTAATATCCGGCTAGCATTTACAGAGGGAGCAATGTTTATACACAACGGTGGTAATGTGATGAAATAATACATTATTTGAATTTGAGGACATAACCTACGGGACGCAGACTTTTCCTGGGAAGGAGGAGATATCAATGCCACCTTTTCACGAGGACGATACACGGTATTTTGAATGAGCTGTCAGAGGAAATCTCAACGATGTTTAAAAGTATTTGTTCTGGATAGCGATGGTCCAACTCCGAAAAAAAAAATAGCCTGGTATGCCAACATGGTAGCTGTGGACAGAATGTCATGAAGTGCCTGTTTCCTTGCAGTAAAAACTATTACTCTACCCCACTTGTCTCATCCAATGCTATATAAATATTATTATACACGGAGAGGAAAAGGTGCTCAGATACAAACGTACACATCATCATTGAATTCTTATTGTGCTTACCCGGAATACCAATAGCTGCAATGCTTAGGAAGTATTTTCTGATTCTGTAAAATGCTTCGATCATTTTCTGTGCAGTGGATCTGTTCCTTTCGGCAACGTGCAATCACTCTGAATAAAAGTCTGAGCAGTAACACCTTTCCTACCGTCAATATATACACACGACGCTAGGCCCTCGGGGAACCAAAGATTACAACATCCCAACGAAAATATAGTAACACAAAAACAAACCGATTCAATGATTGCTTCCATTCGAGGGGTGTTGTCTTTAATCTATGATTTATAGAAACATAGAAACATAGAAAGGTGCTGGAGTAGGCTATTCGGGCCTTCGAACCAGCACCACCATTCAATATGATCATGGCTGCTTATCCAAAATCAGTATTCTATTCCGGCTGTTCTTCCATATCCATTGATTCCCTTAGCCATAAGAGTTAAGTCTAAATCTCTTTAAAACATCAAGTGAATTGGCTTCCACTGCTTTCTGTGGAAGACAATTCCACAGATTCATAACACTCTAGGTGAACAGGTGTTTCCTCATCTCAGCTCTAAATAGCTCATTGTAACGGCCTTGATTAGGCCAGGAAAATGCCAGACGCCAGGCAGGTTCAGAAGTCGTTTTAAGCCGCTTGGCCTTGGCTTGTACCCGCTGGAATTAGCTTGTGCTCGTTAGACTTGGCTTGCACTCGCCAGGATTTAGAAGACTGAGGAGGGATCTTATTGAAACTTACAACATTCTTAATGGGTTGGATAGGATAGATACAGGAAGATTGTTCCCGATGTTGGGGAGGTCCAGAACAAGGGGCATAGTCCAAGGATTTGGGGGGATTCCTTTAGGACCGAGATGAGGAAAACATTTTTCACACAGAGAGTGGTGAGTCTCTGGAATCATCTGCCACAGAAGGTAGTTGAGGCCAGTTCATTGGCTATATTTAAGAGGAGTTAGATGTGGCCCTTGTGGCTAAAGGGAACAGGGGGTATGGAGAGAAGGCAGGTACAGGATACTGAGTTGGATGATCAGCCATGATCATATTGAATGGCGGTGCAGTCTTGAACGGCCGAATGGCCTACTCCTGCACCTATTTTCTATGTTTCTATGTTTCTATGTTCTAATGAATCAATTCAAACATGCAGAACGCCCGCGTGCAGGCACCCGGGAAACTCCGCGGAAACAATTGTCCCTGTCCCTCAAGAGCCGAGGGGGATGACCCAAGGAGTGACCATCCCCCAGGGACCGTCACACTATGCCTTTTACTTCAAATGTGACCCCCTGGTTCTGGATTCCTCCAATATCGGGAGCATCTTTCCTGCATCAAGACTATCCAATCCGTTAAGGATGTTATATGTTCCTATGAATCCCCTCTCATCCTTCTATATTCAAGTGAATACAAGACCAGTTGACCCACTGTTTCTTCATACGTCAGTTCCTCCATCCTGGGATTTAACATGATGAACCTCTGCTGTACTCCGTCAATAGCAAGAATGTCCTTCCTCAAATTAGGAGAACAAAAGTGCACACAATGCTCCAGGTGCGGTATCAGCAGGGTCCTGTACAAGTGCAGTAGAACCTCCTTGCTCCTAAACTCAAATCATGTGGCAATGAAGGCCAACATGCCAAGGTATGAACAGTTGAGATTTGGTTCATGAGTGAAATTGTGAAGTAACATTTTTGATGAGAAACTCATTATTATGATGAAACGATTGACACTACTACAATCTGGCTTTGAATTTCACAGTGTCATTTCTGCGCAATAATGCAAATGGCCCCCACCTTTAACGATTGTTTATCGCATAACATTATCAGTACTGTAAATGACCTAACAGACACAGGTCTGGAGTTCAAATCATCTTTAATCATAAGGTATAATGGAGCAGTACAGCAGGTCGTTCGTTCATTTTTACCGCTGGTATAACTAACGTAACGTAGGAAATGGGTGTTAATATAAAGTGTATAGTAAGGTGGAGTTAGTGGTGCTACACTACTCTGATTCGTTCACATTCAATAACCAATCTACAACCTTGCCCGTAGAGAGAAAGTTTGTTGAACACATGTTAAACGCGTGCAGTTGAACATACTCGCCGTACTTGTCAGGTGGTCAACTGATGCGACCCGAATGCGTACGGACAAACCCCTCTCCCTCCCCATCGGAAAAGTTAGCGGGGCAAGCGGGGGACCAGAAACATATATGGCAGCCGGCGACACATGCGGAGACCGGCGGGGTGAACGTGCGGTAGTGTTAAAGTGGGTGGACGGGTTAACCGACCAAGGCGGAGATGGCATGCTGGGACTGGGGAGAGCAGGGGACGCAGGAGGCTGTAATGGCAAAGGCGGTGTATATGGGCCGGAGGAGCTGGTCGAGGTTCATTCACGAGCAGGAGATGTTCGCGGCTGCGCAGGTACAGGACGCACATGGATTGACAAGATAGGAACGCTGTTCCTTTGATGGGCCTTCAACAGAATCCAGACGGGAATGTCCCAGAGCAGTCTCAAAACGGGCCACTTGACCTTGTATCAGCGGTGTTAGTCGTGCTGGACGTCGTGTGAGCGCTTCTGAATATCGTATCTTTCCTGAATAAGCTTCCGGACCGCCGCTGGTTTAAATACTTGAGGCAACGGGCAGTGGAGGCCGTATTGTACGATACATCAGCCGTTGAGCAGGAGAGGCCATGATCCCGTCCCTGGAAATGTTTCTCAAATTTCGGTGGTCGAAGTAGACATCAGACTTGGAATGATGAGAACTTCAATTAGTTGTTTTGCACTGCTGACAGCACGTTCAGCGAGGCCGTGGATTGGGGGAACTCAGGACTGCTTGTGACATGGTGGAAGTTCCATCGACTGGCAAAGTGTTTAAAAGTTTGGCTGGTGCATTGTCTCCCGTTATCAGTTTGCAGGCGAACTGGTGGGGGGAGGTAAAGCGACAACTGTAGCGCCTATTGCGGTTGCCAGGGAAAGTGCCCGGGGGGCGGGTGGTGGTGCGGGAGGGAAGGGAAGACATGACCAGGGAGTAACGGAAGGACCGGTATTTGCGGGAGGCAGACAGGGGGGAGATGGGAAGATGTGGCTAGTGGTGGGGTCACGTTGCAAGTGGCGAATATGACGGAGGACTATATGTTGAATGCGACGGCTAGTGGAATGGGGGCGCTGCCCTTCTACGAGTGGGGGTGTGGGAGGAGAGAGCATTGTTACGGGGTATGGTTTATAACATTGCGCTCATCACTCTGATATAGATGTCTGTCATTAGATGCACGTGGTGTACGAGAGAGAGAGAGTCGGCTACGAGCATGCCCTTTCCTTCTTTGTAGACGATTCTGAAGTCGAACCGCTGGAGCTGCATCATCATGCGCTGAAAACGTGCAGGTGCCGCGTAGATGAGTTTGGGCATTGTGCTGTTCGGTGTCCGTCATGGTGAGAGAGGCGTACGATACCGGTAGTACAATGCCGTCGGCAGATGTCTGAAGGCAGTCTGCGCGCAGCCGCATTGTGAGGCATCACAGGTCACTGTGACAGTTCGCATCAGGTCGACGTATGTGAATGTAGGAGCGCTGGCCAGCTGCAGTTTTTAAATGTCGAATGCCTTTTTGTGTTACTGTTACAGGTCCATTCAGTGTTCTTGCGGATGAGCTGCCTCAGTGGTGAACTGTGTTCACTGAGGTTAGGTATGAACTTTCACAGATAGTTCACTGCAATGTAATCATGCATAGTCATGTACATGCTAATGAGCTGGTGTTGTACGTACATAGGGGATGTTGGTTAATCAATCTATCTTGTGATCCAGGCAGTTACGTGATGTTGTTGTTCATTCTGCTGTCCGGATATAATAAAATTGGCGACGAGGGTGGGATAGAGTTTGTGAACTCATTATTTAAATACAGTGCAGGACTGTTTTGCAACAGGCCGAATTGTTTAACATTTTAAACAATAAATACGGAGTTGTGTCGCAGTTGTTTGCGAGCTGGACATGAAAGGCCTGCAGATCCTTCTATGCAGGGAACTGTAGTATAAAACAGCAGCTAGAATTTGTCAGGCTATCTCTATGTCGTGTCTATGTGGCAATATGTCGTCCTTGGGATTGTATATCATTTTACACTGAGTTTTTTTGTCGAATTCTTCAAGCTGTATAGCCATTGTACAGCTAGGATTTAAGTGAATTGTTGCACCAGAAGAGGCAGGGATTCGGAACTTTAATAAAATGAGAACGACTCGATGGCAGCGTCCACGGGCTACATTGGAAACCATGGCACTTTTGACAAGAGTAGAGAACCGGTCAGCTCCTATATGTAGAGAGCAAGATATGTTTTCACGGCAAACATTATATTGGAGATTAGTGGTGAAGGAAAGATAGTGACTGAAACAAATACGGCCGTTCGCGAACGCATGAAAGCGATTCGGCTCATGGAGATCGGTCCTGAAGTGCACGGCACACTCCTGAATCTCCTTGCACCTTTAAATACAAAAGGCGTGCCATTCAATGGCATTATAAAGACGTTGGAGGAGCACTTCAACCCAATGCCTCTGGAAATTGCAGAAAACTATAAATTTTGCACTAGAAACCAGAAGCAGAATGCGGCAATCAATTAGTACATTGTTGCCTTGAAAAAGTTAACTGTACACTGTAGCTTTGGACGCGCACTACGCGACAGATTTGATTGCATTCTAGTGGATGAACGAATTCAGTCCAAACTCATGAACACTCCAGATCTTACATTCGAGAAAGCATGCAAGATGGGATGGAGATTGCATCAAAACTGCGGTGGCCGTTTACAGTCACAACCCTGGATGCGCTAAACCAAAACCGAAGTATGGCTGGGAGCCGAGTTCAGCTATTTGTTATCGTTGCAACGGTAATTACTCATCCCAATGTTGTCAGTTGAAAATGGCCAAGTGCAATAACTGCCTTAAGAAAGGTCATATTGCCTCAGCATGTCGGGACAACCTTAAAACAGGAAACCAATAATCTGCGGAAATCAATCAACAACACAGGAGAGGAGTTCACGACTTGGAGGTGAACCCAGATGTAAATCAACTTTGGTTGTACACCATTTATGCAACCAACATCGATACGCCTACAACCATCCAATGCAAGTGCATTTGAACTAAACTATTGATTAATGAACAGTTGATCGATATGTGTATTGACACGGCAGCAGATTGTCCGGTCATGAGCAAAGACTTGTACGAAACAAAGTTCCCACAGATACCATTGTTTGAGTAAGGTCAAGCTAAGAACCTACTCCGCCGAAGTTTTGGAGACATAAGGACAAATTAACTGTAAAGTTCAGCACAATGGTCAGTCGGTAACACTGCCCATCATAGTTGCCAGGTACAGAAACAAACCAAACCTCCTTGGAAAGGATTGTCTGAGTGGAATAGACTTAGACTGGAAGAAAATGTTCAGCGTAAATTTGTCCAAATCACGTCTTGAAAACGTCATAAGCAAACATGCAAACATTTTTGCTTACAGTTACACGGGAATAACGGTGTGCACTGCACATATTCGAATTAAGCAAGATGTGAGACCTGTGCATTGTCGACCAAGACCTGTACCATATGCACTAAAGCAAGAAGTGGAGGTATAACTTCACAGATTAGAAAGGAATGGAATACTAGTGAAGACAGACCAGGGTAACTGGGCAACGCCACTTGTGGTCGTACCCAAGGCCGGCATAAATGTTCGACTCTGTGGTGATTGCAAAGTCACAATCAACCACGCCGTTGATGACGAACAATAGCAGTTACCAGCCACGTAGAACTTAGCAGAGCAAGACTCTTCACTGAACTGTCTCACGCTTATGCCCAACTCAATGTCGATAAGGAAAATCAGCAGTACCTATCAACGTACATAATGGCTTGTATTCATATACAAAGCTGCCCTAGCGTGTGACATCCTCCCCGAAAATGGTTTAGTCTGTCATGGACCAAATATTACAAGGCATTCCGCACTGTGTGTGCAACCAGTTTGACCTACTGATATTCACAGAAGGCATGGTAGAACACCTGGGAATCCTCGAGCAAGTTGTCACACGACTGAAATGGCACAATGTCAAACTGCGTCAAAGTAAATGTGCAGTTTGCACAGTCAGAGGTGGTCTACGTTGGATTCAAAGTAGACGCCAACGGAGGTCGCCTTGTGAAGGCGAAAGTTGAAGCAATAGCGGATGCTCCAAAAACCAACAACTACGATCATTCCTTGGATAGTGCAGTTATATGCACGATTCCTTCCAGATTCAGCAACTATGCTAAAACCACTTCACCATCTGCTACAAAAAGACGTGGGGAAAGGAACAGCAAGGTGCATTGACATCTGCAATGAAAACTTGACAAGTGACAAACGTCTTGTACACTATGATAGGACCCGCGAGATGAAACTTGCTTGTGATGCTTCAAGTTATGGTATAGATGCAGTGATCTCCCACTTAATGAATGACGGACAGGAAAAGCCTATTGCTTTTACTTCCCTCAAACTGTCATCGAGTGAACGCAACTATGCGCAGATGGAAAAGGAAGCACTCAGTTCATAATTAAGAAATTCCATCAGTTTCATCTCGGCAGACTATTCACCCTAGTGAATGATAACAAGCCACTATTAGTGATACTTGGTCCCAAGTCAGCTATACCTTCCATGGCGGCATCAAGAATGCAGCGCTGGGCAATTTTGCTGTCCCAGTATGACTACAAGGTGGAGTACAGAGGCTACAAGTGCAACGCAGTTCCAGATGCGTTGTCCCGGTTGTCCCATGGGAACTCTGACGTGGGAAGTGAAAACTCAATCTACTCACTGCAAGTTGTACATGAAGACTTTCCAGTGACTGCAACGTAAATTGCTGCAGAAACAAAGAAATACAATGTTCAGAAGTGGGTTTATGAACAGACGTCGAACGGATGGACTAAATCCCTAGTGGATGGAACTCAGTTCTGAACTCAGCTGAAGCCTTTCCATAATCGACGCCATGAATTGTCATGTGAGCAGGGATGCATTGACTGGTGGTTACACACTGGTTTACCAGATCTTTAAGAAACAAAATTATGAACGAACCTCATGCCGAACATCCTGGCATAATTAAGCATGAAGTCAATTGCCAGAAGTTGTGTGCATGGGCCTGGTATTGACAGTGAAATTGAGTCACTGGTGAGCAAATGCAGCGTCTGCCAAAATTACCAGAGCAAACCACCAAAAGCACCACTACAACCCTGGTCATGGCCAAGTAGACCTTTTCAGAGAATTCATGTAGATTTTTGTGGAAAGGGGAATGATCACTTTTAGGTGCCAGTAGATAATCATTCAAAATGAATTGAGGTAAAATATATGGGGTCAAGCACTACTACTGAGCGTATCATAGATGAGTTGAGATCAATTTTTGCATGCCATGGTTTACCGGAAGAGCACGTTTCTGATAACTGGTCTCAGTTTCATTCAGAAGAGTGCAAATAGTTCATGCAGCGGAATGGAGTAAAACACACACTTGTTCCCCCATACCGTCCAGCCTCCAATGGAACGGCGCAAAGGCCTGTTAGAGTTGTCAAAGACGTTGTCAAGAAACAGGTTTTGCAGGGTAGTTCAAAGTTCAGCATGATAATCGTTTAGATAGTTTTTTTGCTGAAGTAAACAATCACAACACACACAACAACAGGTTACTCACCTGCAGAACTGTTGATGAAGAAATGGCTAAGAATACGCTGAAGTCCAGATGAACCCAATTTGGCTTTGAGTGTAGAACAAAACCAGTTTAGTCAAACTCGACGTCGACTCCCACACAAAGGAGAGGTACTTCAAGCCAGATGAGCAGGTTCGTGTTCTCAGTCCTCCCAACAAGTCCTGTCGAGTCAAATGTGAAAGTGGACAATAGTGGAATTGTGTGGAACAAAAATGTACTTATTTGAAGTTGGAAATAGAATCAAAGGTGTTCATGTTGACGAAATGATTCCAGCCAAAGACGAAACAAAAATTGAGTCTCTATCTGAAAGTGAGTTGGAAGATCCAACTGTGATTGAAGCTCAAAGTTCAGACAGTACAGACAAAGAAACAGACTCCTCTGGTCAAAGAGTACTAAAACAGAGCCAAACAAGCCCACAGTTGAGTTAACACCGAAACCTGTTACACCTGTTACTGTTAGACGATCAGGCAGGATCCGTAGACCAGTAGTCAGATTAGGTTTATAAGTTAAGTAACTCACTGTCTAGGTAGAGTGAAAATGTGTAAATATGTAAAATAAATGTATGGTGTTATAATTTAAGATTTAGTGAACAACACAACTCTTTAGATTCTGGCGTAGTTCGTGAGGGTTGGAGGGTAGCTAATGTAACCGCACTTTTTAAAAAGCGAGGGAGAGAGACAACGGGGAATTACAGACCAATTAGTCCAACATCAACAGTAGGGAAACTGCTAGAGTCAGTTATTAAAGATTGGATAGCAGCACATTTGGAATATGGTGAACTCATAGGACAAAGTCAGCATGGATTTATGAAAGGTAAATCATGTCTGACGAATCTCATAAAATTTTTCGAGGATGTACCCAGTAGAGTGGATAACTAAGACCCAGTTATGTCTGGACGTTCAGATGGCTTTCGACAAAGAACCACATAAGCAATTAGTATGCAAACTTAAAACACACGGTATTGGGGTTCAGTATTGATGTGCATAGAGAACTGGCAAAGAGTAGGAGTGAATGGGTCATTTTCAGGATGACAGGCAGTGACTAGTGGGGTACAGCAAGGCTCGTTGCTGGGACGCCAGCTATTTACAATATATATTAATGATTTGGACGAGGGAATTAATGCAACATCTACCAGTTTGCGGATCACACGACGCTGGGGGCCAGTGTTAGCTGTGAAGAGGATGCTAGGAGGCTGCAGGCTGACTTGGATACGTTGCGTGAGTGGGCAAATGCATGGGAGATGCAGTATAATGTGGATACATGTGAGGCTATCCACTTTGGTCGTAAAAACAGGAAAGTAGACAATTATCTGAATGGTGGCCGATTAGGAAAATGAGCGATGCATCGAGACCTGGGATCCATGGTACACCAGTCTTTGAAAGTAGGCATGCAGGTGCAGCAGGCTGTGAAGGAAGCGATTGGTATGTTAGCATTCATAGCAAAAGGATTTGAGTATAGGAGCAAGGAGGTTCTACTGCAGTTGGACAGAGTATTTGTGAGACCACACATTGAGTATTGCTTACAGTCACCTAATCTGAGGAAATAAATTGTTGCCATAGAGGAAGTACATATAAGGTTCACCGGACTGAATCCAGGGATGTCAGGACTTTCATATGAAGATAAACTGCATAGACTAGGTTTGTACTCGATAGAATTGAGAAGATTGAGGGGGATCTCAAAGAAACGTACCACATTCTATAGGGGTTGGACAGGTTAGATGTAGGAAGATTGTTCCCGATGTTGGGGAAGTCCAGAACAAGGGGTCATTGTTTAAGGATAAGGGGAAGTATTTTAGGACAGAGGTGTGAAAAACATTGTTCTCACAGAGCGTGGTGAATCTCTGGAATTATCTGCCACAGAAGGTAGTTGAGACCAGTTCATTGGCTATATTTAGAGGCAGTTAGATGTGAACCTTGTGGCTCAGTGGCTCAGTGGATCAGGGGGAATGGAGTGAAGGCAGGGATACTGAATTGGGTGATCACCCATGATGTTATTGAATGGCGGTGCAGCCTCGATGGCCGAATGTCCTACTCCTGCACCTATTTTCTACGTTTCTATGTTTCTATCAAGAAAATTGTAACTGTGTACTGAAATGTAATACTTAGAAAACACTTTAAAACAAAGGAGAACAGTTTAATGTTGTCATGCAAATGTATGTATATGCTAATGTGTTGCATATAAGTACCGAATGTTGGGTAATAAATCTCCCTTGTGTTACAAGCAGCTTGCGTTTAAGTTGTTATTCATTCTGCGGTCCGGAAAATAACATTCACTATACCCAGAAATCGTTGGAGGCTGTGTACGTCGACAGGGGCAGGCATTTCGCGGATGGCTGCAGTTTCCTTTTCCCTCACTGGCCTAAGCTACTACAGAGACCAATCTCCTTCACACAGACTTACCTCCCTGCTAATTTATCTCTATTTTTTCTATGTTAGGTTTTATATACTGGGACTGTCCTCGTCAACATCAACCGACAACTGGGACTATGGCAGTTTAAAATCCGCACAGCTCTTGTAACTATATTAACCATATAACCATATTACCATATAACAATTACAGCACGGAAAGAGACCATCTCGGCCCTTCTAGTCCGTGCCGAACACTTATTCTCTCCTAGTCCCATCTACCTGCACTCGGGCCATAACCCTCCATGTCTTTCCCGTCCATATACCTATCCAATTTATTTGTAAATGATAAAATCGAACCTGCCTCCATGATTTCCACGCTACCACTCTCTGAGTAAAGAAGTTCCCCCTCATGTTACCCCTAAACTTATGTATCTTAATTGTGAAATCATGTCCTCTTGTTTGAATCTTCCCTACTCTCAAGGGAAAAAGCTTTGATTGTAAAATGGTGCTTACAATTTATCCACATTACACAGAAATACATATTTGTTCTTAAAAGTATAAAGGTAAAAGCTAGATTACGCCATGAGCCCTGCGTACTTTCTCGGCCATCGATCCCTTTTGGCTAAATAATTTCAAAGAATCTCTATCATGTTTAAAGAAATGTCCTGTTCTCTGCCTCAATTTCTGAACCTTTGCTTTAAGGAGCTCAGTCCGAAGATCATCTGAATCAGAGTCTCTTTATTGTCATTGCACATGGTGCAAATAAATTTAAAAAAGTCAATCCAGCGCTGCGATTCACAAGAACAATCTTAAAATATAAGAAAGGTTAAAAATATATACATAAATAAATATACACATAAAAAACAATTAACTTGAATGTGAGTGTTATTTCTTATTTTGCATTATTAAGTTCACGTATGGCTATGGGGTAGACGCTGTCTCTGAGTCTTTTCTTGCGAGTTTTTAAATACCTTTACCGTCTGCCAGAGGGCAGCAGGTGGAACAGGTTGTGTCCACGGTGGGAAGGATCCTTCAAGATGTTGGCTGCCATGCCAAGGCAGCGAGAGCTGAAGATGTCCCTCAGGGAGGGCAGTGGGCAGCCAGAGATTTTTGGGCGGTGTTGATGACCCATTGAATGGCTCTCCTGTCCGCTGCAGAGCAGCTGGCATATCATATGGTTATGCAGTACGCCAGCACACACTCGATAGAGCAGCGGTAGAAGGACACCAGCAGCTTCTCTTCCATGTTGTTTTTCCTGAGGATCCTCAGAAAGTAGAGTCGCTGCTGGCCCTTCTTGACTACTGTGGTGGCGTTTGTGGTCCAGGAGAGATCCTCCACAATTTGTGTGCCCTGGAATCTGAAGTCTGAGACCCTTTTCACACAGTGCCCCTTGAGAAATAGGGGTTGGAGGGCTGCACTGTTCTTACGGAAGTCTATGATCATTTCCTTTGTTTTTGTTGTGTTTAAGATGAGCCAGTTGACTGAACACCACGCTTCCAGTCTTTGGACTTCCTCCCTGTAAGCTGTCTCATCTCCTCCTGAGGCACGTCGAACGACAGTTGTGTCGTCCGCAAACTTGACGATGGTGTTGGTGGTGTGGGCGGGGGCACAATCGTGGGTGTAGAGTGTGTAGAGGAGGGGGCTCAACACACAGCCCTGTGGGGAGCCGGTGCTGAGTTTGATGGGGGTGGAGAGGTGATGGCCCAGTCTGACGGTCTGGGGGTGGTTAGACAGAGAGTCCATGATCCAAAGGCAGATGGGTTGGGAAAGTCCTAAATCCTTGAGATTGGTTACCAGTCTGCTGGTTCAATCGTCTAAACAGAGTAATATTTATTGCTGCATCTATTCCTTTAGGAGACTGTGGTTTAAAACTAAAAGTAAAACCACGAAGAACTTGGTCGAAATTTTTGACCAAGAATGTATTCCAAATATGTATTGCTATTAACCAGAAGAGATGGACAATGGTTTGTGATGGTTTTAGAAACGAAGATTGTACCAGTAGGACACCACGCCTTCAATTTTCCTTAGTTGTCGAGCCGATAATTTTTGGGGTTTGTCCCCAAATTCAAACTGTAATTGTTTAGTGTGTTGATAAAATTTTATCACTTGATCCGTATATATTTTGTTTAATTTATATTTCAATGTTACAATTTTATTATGTAATATTATATCTGGTTTTGTTGCATTCTGTATATCTAATTTTTTAATCTCCTTTTCTAAATCTTGTTGTTCTTTCGGAATCTTTTTGTTATGGAATGCTTGTGAAGAGATCATGATTCCCCGGAGAAATGCTTTAAATGTTTCCCATAATAAAGAACGGGATATCTCTGGTTGATCATTTATTTAAAAAAAAATCATAATTTGAGTTGTGATATATTCCTGGGTGGCTTTATTTTTTTAAATTTGTGGGTTAAGTTTCCACTGTCCTGAGTTTTCTATTTTACCATTGATTTTAATTTTAAATGTTAATGGCGCATGATCTGAGATTATAATATTATCATATTTAGATTCATAAGTAAGTGAAATAAGTTTTGCATCCACCAAAAAATAATCTATTCTTGAATAAGTTTTATGTACCGGAGAGTAAAAATAATATTCTCGTCCCGTAGGGTTTTCTGTTCTCCAAACATCTTTAATATTGGTCGTTTGCATGTGTGCATTTAATAAATCACTAGAATGTGATTTAATTTTCCTTTGTTTTATAGATCTGTCTAAATAGGGATCCAATGTACAGTTAAAATCTCCTCCAATTATCAAATTATATTGTGTTAATTCCGGGATATTGTTAAATACTTTCTTAAAAAACAATGGGCTATCAAAATTTGGTCCATATATATTAACAAAAATCATTTTTTCTGTATTTAATTCTCCTATCACAATAATGTATCTGCCATCTTTATCAGCTATAATTGATGTATGTTTAAATAAAATGCCTTTACGAAATAATATTGCTACGCCTCTTGATTTATGTGTAAAAGAAGAATGATATATTTTATCTATCCATTTAGCTTTCAACCTGTTTTCCGCATCTTTTTTTAAGTGGGATTCTTGAATATAAATTACGTCAGCTTTAATTGCCTTTAAATGTGCCAATACTTTTCCTCTCTTTATCGGTTCATTAATACCTTTAACATTCCAACTGCAAAACATTAATCCCTCATTCCACATATTTCTTTTTAAGTCTTGCATTTTAAATTTGTAGAGATCTAATAGAGTCTAAGGATCAGCGCGATAGACCCAACCTTACACCTGAACCTTGAATAGATGAATTTTAAATCACTTTTTTGTCCCTCACGAATATATCTCCATTGGTACAATATCTTACTCCATTCAAACCGAGAAATACAATAGATATGAAAGATAAATTAAGGATAGATTAAAGTGTTATGTGTAAAGGAGGAATGAACTACATCTGGAATAGATGTAGTTTGTGTTAGCCATATTAACTTGACTATCCATCTAATGACTTCCGTCATTGATGTTGTTAACTAGGCCAGCTCCTAGATTTGGGGAATTATTATTCCATAGCAATATTTTAACGGGGGTATAATATTAAGGGAAAAAGAAAAGGGGGTGGTAATAAAAAAAGGAAGGGGAAAAGGATAGGATTAATCCTATAAAAGTATCTATATCTAAAGATGACTTAAAAATCTAAGTAATATTAAACATATCAAATATAAATGCTATATAAAAAAGAAAAATAACATACAATTAAGTCAATTCAAAAAAGGAAAACCAGTTGTTAATTATTAGTAATAATGATTAGTAATAGTGAACAATCTTAATTAATAAAAAGAAAGGGAATAATAATAAAACTACGTTGTGATCTTAAAGTATATGTTATTTATTTATGTTAGTTATATGTTAGGACTAATTATCAATTATCAATATCTAGATAACAATTTCGGATCTCATTTTATTCCTCTCCATTCCGTTCGACATTGTCCATTCCATCAAGTCCAATATTATCTTGTAGAATCTCAGTGGGTGTTAAGAGTCCATGTTGGATATTTAAAAGTAGTAAGAGTAGTAAAAGTCAATATATTTGCTTGTAGATACTCTTCAGGTCTTGAACTGTTGGGCAAATTCCAAAGCAGCTGCAGGGGTTTTAAAGAAGTGTTCGGCGTTGTTATAAGTAACTCTTAGGATAGCTGGATAATTAAAACCGTATCTCAGGTTTCCTACTCCCCTCATAAGACCTTTGGCTTCATTAAATGCTTTCCGTTTCCTGGCGACCTCTGGTGGATAGTCTCGATAGATACTAATCCTTTGGCCTTCGAATGTCAAGCCTTTGATTCCTGAAGGTTTTCGCATAATCTCATCCAGTACAAAGTCATATTGTACCTTTAACATCATTTGTCTCGGAGGAGCCCCTGGTCTGGTCTGGCGTCTGCTGACTCTGTGAGCACGAGCTAGTAAAGGCACTTCATCCAGAGATAGTACTTCTTTGAGTAATTTAGCAGTGAATTCTCGAGGGCGATCGATATTCTCTCGACCCTCAGGAATCCCCGCAATTCTCAGGTTTTGCCTTCTCTGATGCCCTTCTAGCTCAGTACATGTCTCTATTGTTTTAGTCAACAGGTTCATTAGGCGTTCATTTTCTGTAATCAGCTGCCCTGTAGCCAAAACATTCTTCTCAGCTATTTGTTCAAGGTTCCTTATTCCAGCCATCTGGTGTTGCTGTACTTCTTCAATAGGATTAATCCTATTATGGAAGTCCTTTTTAAGCTTTTCAAGTTTTTTGTCCATCTTCTTTTCCATATCATTGAACATTTCAATAAATTCTTCCTTCAAATCCTCCGATAATTTCTTGACCTTTTTTTCAATGATTGACTTTGTATCCCGTTGTAATTGGTTCAGTTGAATTTTCATCTGATTCAACTGAGTATCCATCTGAGTATTCATTTGACTTATTTCTTCCTTTATATCCTTTATTTCTTCCTTTATTTCTTCCTTTAAGCCAGCTATCTGTTGAGAAATGAAAGTTTTCAATTCCTCACCTTCCATTTTTGTCCCCGATTTTTTGGATACATCCTCCAGGGATCGAGTCCTACTCGACTCCGAGGCTTCAGCTGGGCCTTCTCCCGGTCTCTGCCGGGTTGGTCGACCTTTCCCCTTGTCGGTAGGGCTCCGTGCCGTCGACATAGTTTGTCGCGCGCCTGATGACGTCACTCGGCACAGTCGGTGAAGAAACGGCAGGCAGTGTGCAGCAGACAGCCGGTAAGTCCTTTTAAACCCCCGTTTTTTCCGATTTTTTTGCGGAGCTGGCTGGCGCTATCCTCTAGGTCTCCATAGCGCCACCGGTAACTTTAACATATTAAAGTTATATAATAACTTTAAACACAATTTTTGGCCGACAGGATATGCTTAAATTTTACCTCGGTTCCAGCTCTTCTTAGTCTGCTTTGTTTGGTAAATTCATAAACATATAAGATAACGTAATCTGTAGCCACATGCAATAATATAACGTAACATTAGCAATGTTTGCACTCTCATGCTGATGCTAAAGTCATGAGCATTATTACTTTCAATGTTAATTTTTTGAATCATTGATAGAATTGTAGTCCATTGCCTAAGGCAAGTCAGGACTATGCTGATCTCCCAACTTCTGTATTTCAACTTTGGACAGAATATATATATATATTTATATATATATATATATATATATATATATATATATATATATATATATGTGTGTGTGTGTGTGTGTGTGTGTGTGTGTGTGTGTGTGTGTGTGTGTGTGTGTGTGTGTGTGTGTGTTTGTGTGTGTGTGTGTAAATATATATATCCCTTTTTCATATCGGGATATTACGAATGAGCCCGATAAATTATTGGTCTGCAATTTGTCCTAAATAGGACGATAAACACTATGAGCCCTATTAGTGGCCCAATCACTTAGATGCTGGGAAAAAACGCAATCCGCAAAGAACTCCCATATATGTAATATGATAAAATAACATTTACTGTCTGCAAAAGACTTCCCATTTCTTATGTACAAAATATTGCTTTTTTAAAACTTTTACTCCAAATTGCAGTTATAACATTCCTTTTGTACATAATTGTTATATTGTTATATTAGTTAAAACATTCATAGACCTCTTTGACCGTCAGACGGTCACAATGGTCTGGTTAAACCTGCAGATAGCCACATTCATAACTTCATGCCATGGATGAATTAGTATAACAATAAATTACTGCAACTATGAGTCATCATAACTGGTTCCGGTGGCACCAATGGTGGGGTGAGAGACGTCGCTGTTTCGCTCTGCTCACGAAGAATGTTTTAATGTGCTAAAACATGAGTTGGAAGACGGGGGAGTTCTGAAAATAACTACCGGAGCTGCTATTTAATTGTGTGTTATCAGAAATCCTGCTGATAACAGAGAATAATTGAAGTTTTAAATGAAAAGATAGAAACCTCGCCAGAAGCCTGCGAAAGCCGCTTCAAGACCTGCTACAAGAACCTATTCGAAAACAACTGAAGAAACTCTTCAATCCCCTCAAACATCAGCTGGAAATTCATAAGAAGAAGTTGATTCCCGAAATCCTTCTACAGAATGGCCTTTAATGGAGGAACAAATGGAACATCTGGAAAAGTCAGTATTAGCTTCAGTCACTGAAGTTATTTCAAAACTGATACGAGAGGAGAACCTCGTGCTGGACAAAAGCCTCTCTGAAAAAAAATAAACAAGGTAATGATACGCTGATGGGGAAAATTGATGACTTAACCAAACGTGTGGTCGAAGTTGAGGAGGATTTGAACAAAAAATATAAGCGGGTTGATAAGCATTGTAATAAAAAATTGGATACAATGCTAAAATCTACTGAGGTGGCTATGGAAGGAATGGACAATACGATAACTGAGATGGCTAAGGAGATAAATAGACTAAAACAGGAACAAGAAAGTATTGGGAGGGAGCTTGCTAAAATGATATATAAATGTACGGACTTGGAGGCAAGATCAAGGAGACATAATTTGAGGATAATTGGATGAAAAGAAAGAAAGGAGATTGGACAAAATGTTCAGGAGTTTGCTGCCAATTTACTCAAACAAGTGCTTAAGCTGCCTGAAGCCCCGAGAATAGATATGGCTCACCGGGTCCGACGTAAGGCTCAAGCAAGCTTAACTGCCACCCCAAGACAGATTATTTTAAAATGCCATGACATTCCAACCCTGGAAGGAATTATGAAAAATATTCCACATGGTGTGAATTTGATGTTTGGAGAAGGCAAACTAAGAATCTTCCGTGATTTTCCATCTGAATCGTGGAAAAGAGGAATAAGTTTACAAACACGAGAAGGCTACTGAAAGTTGTCTCGGGAGTAAGATATGGGATAGTGTACCCCGCTAAATTGAGAATTTCTTATAACCATGTTGAACGTGCATTCACGGATCCAGAAGAGGCATTTAAATATGCACAAAGTATCACAAAGTAGGATATCGTTATGAGTTGGTCTCCTACAACAACATCGAGGAGAAACGACAAAGAAAGGATTGTGTCTCTTTTATGGATACAGTAGACTTAGTCTAGTTTGCTCGTAAAGGGGGGGGGGAGACTTAGATACTTGGAAGTTATCCAAGGGTCTGAATCTGGTTAACCCCTTGGGACCTGCTGTTGTCTGATACAAATGTTTCAGACTTAATTGTAATAAATCAAGGCATATTGATAGATATGGATATATAATTAACATAATTACTGTTATATCTAAGTATATAATAATGTTGGAAACTACTTTTTTATTTTGTTTTTCCTCCTGGAAGATACATTTCTAATCTAGCTATTGGAGTAAGTTTTATTCTATATATATATATATATAGAATAATTCTAAATATCATAATAGTATATATTGAACTTTGTTTCGCTCTCCCCAATTAATAATAATTGCTCAAGGGGGCATAGCGTAACATATAAAAACATCTACGGAAGTCAAGAATAATTTTTCTACCAACTGTTGGTGGCTTGTTTTTAATTATAATATCTTTATTTTTGGATATTATAATATAACTTTTTGTTTGTTAATTATCTTTTCACGACTCTACACTTTCTGGTCTTTCTTAAGGTTTATTCTGAAGGGGAGCGGCCAACAAAACTTAACAACTGGGGATGATCATCCTTCATCTGGAGTTATAAGGGTCTTGGTTGCACCATATGAGGTAAAGGTATTAACATGATTCGTAATGCAAGACGATAAACAAAATAAAACTGAAGGAATCACGTTCTGTAGTTGAAATATAAGGGGCGCTAATGAACCAATTAAAAGGGGTAAGATCTTTGCCCAATTAAAAGCATTAAAAAGTGACATTATTTTTTTACAAGAGACACATCTGAAATATCAAACACAGATAAGACTGAAGGCAAATTGAATTGGGCAGACATACTATTCTTCATTTCTAAATCTAGAGGCACGGCTATTATCATTCGTAAAGGTATAGCATTTAAATTAAATAATACTATAGCAGATAAAGAGGGGATTTTGGATATAATTTCAGAACTTAATCATCAAAATGTGATAATATGGGGAGATTTGAATTGTCTTTTAGATCCATATTTGGATAAATCAGCAAAACAAAAAACGACTAACATAAAATCTAAAACGAGTGAACTCCTAAATACATACATGAAAAATACTAATATAACAGATGTATGGAGAATCGCTAACCCAGTAAGTAGGGAATATTCATTTTATTCAGCAGTACATAAAACATATTCACGTACTGATTATTTCTTAGTGGACACAAAACTAATTCCATATACATATAATTCTAACTATCATAATAGTATCATTTCTGATCATTCCCCGTTAACTTTGTCTTTAAACTTAGAAGGAATGCCCAATAAAAATTCGCTTTGGAGGTTTTAACCCCAAATTTTAAATAACTCACAAGGTTGCACACATTTAAAAGAGCAGATGAGATTCTTCTTTGAGACAAATGATACACCAGATATTTCACCTTCCTTATCATGGGAAGCTTCTAAGGCATTTATTAGAGGAATTATAATCTCATACCAAGCTTTCCAAATTAAAAAAAAAAGAATAATACTGAACAATTGCATTTAGAACAAGAAATTAGACCATTAGATTTAGAAAATGTCAAAGTACTAACTATAGATAAACATAATAAGATAATAATACTAAAATATAAATTAAATACAATTTTAGCGGCCAGAATAATAAGATTATTTCAAATTACAAAACAATAAAATTTTGAATTTGGTGATAAACCTCATAAACTCCTAGCACGCCAACTGAAAAAAAGGAAAACAGAAAATATAATTACTAAAATTAAATCAGACAAAGGGGAATTACTAACACTACCTAAAGATATTAATAAAAGATTTGCTCAATTTTATCAAAATGTATATTCATCGAAAACCTCTGCAAATAATACTCAAATTGCAAATTTCTTCGATAACTGCAATCTTCCAAAATTAAATATGGTGGAACAAGAGGCATTAGGAGCTCAGATTACACTACAGGAAATAGAATAAACAATTAGTTCGTTGAAGAATGGCGAAACCCCAGGACCAGATGGCTTTAGTAATGAATTTTATAAAAGATTCTACGAAATAATTTCTCCACGGTTGCAAGATTGATATATATATACATTTTTAAAGAAAATAAACTACCAGAAACACTAACTGAATCAATTATTGCACTTATACCAAAAAAGGGTAAAGATCTAGAAGGTACACAAAAAGCTGGAGAAACTCAGCGGGTGCAGCAGCATCTAAGGAGCGAAGGAGATAGGCGACGTTTCGGGTCGAGACCCTTCTTCAGACTGGTCAGGGATCAGGGAAACGAGAGATATAGACGGTGATGTGGAGAGATAAGGAACAATGAGTGAAAGATATGCAAAAAAGTATCGGTGATAAAGGGAACAAGCCATTGTAAGCTGTTTGTGGTGTGAAAATGAGAAGCTGGTGCGACTTGGGTGGGGGAGGGAGATAGAGATAGAGGGAATGCCAGGGCCCGAGGGCTGAGGGAGAGGTGGGAAGGGGAGGAGACAGCAAGGTTAACAGAATTGAGAAAATTCAATATTCAAGCCCAAAGGATGCAGACTCCCCAAGCGGAATATGAGGTGCTGTTCCTCCAGCTTGCGGTGTTGCTCACTCTGGCCGTGGAGGAGGCCCAGGACCGAGAGGTCGGATGTGGAATGGGAGGGGGAGTTGAAGTGCTGAGCCACCGGGAGGTCGGGTTGGTTATTGCGGACCGAGCGGAGGTGTTCGGCGAAGCGATCGCCAAGCCTCCGCTTGGTCTCACCGATATAGATCATCTGGCATCTGGAGCAACGGATGCAGTAGATGAGGTTGGAGGAGGTGCAGGTGAACCTCTGTCGGACCTGGAAGGACTGCTTGGGTCCCTGAAAGGAGTGGAGGGGGGAGGTGAAGGGACAAGTGTTGCATTTCTTGCGGTTGCAAGGGAAAGTGCCCGGGGAAGGGGTAGAGTGGGAGGGGAGGGAAGAATTGACAAGGGAGTTGCGGAGGGAGCGGTCTTTGCGGAAGGCAGACAGGGGGGGAGATGGGAAGATGTGGCGGGTGGAGGGGTCACGTTGGAGGTGGCGAAACTGGCGGAGGACTATATGTTGTATTTGCCGGCTGGTGGGGTGAAAGGTGAGGACCAGGGGGACTCTGCCCTGTTTGCGAGTGGGGGAATGGGGAGCGAGGGCAGTGTTGCGGGGTATGGAGGAGACCCTGGTGCGAGCCTCATCAATAGTGGGGGAGGGGAATCCCCGTTCTCTGAAGAATGAGGCCATTTGTGATGACAGATCTAGAAGACCCAGGCTCATATAGAGCTATTGCACTCCTAAATACAGACCAAAAAATATTAACGAAGACCCTAACGAGAAGATTGAGAAAATATGTTAGTAAAGTAATAAAACCAAAGAGATACTCATTTAACAATTTGAGACGGTTGTCTAATATAATGTACTCACATAATACTGAAGAAGAACTAACAATTATTTCAGTGGCTGCAGAAAATGCTTTTGATCAAGTAGTTGGCAATATTTATTCAAAGTATTGGAAAAAATTAACATGGGAGATAATTTTATTTCATGGGTAAAATACATTTTAAATATGTCGACGGCTAGAATATTGACTAATAATATATTATCCCCGAAATTCTATTTAGCAAGGGGCAATAGGCAAGGGTGCGCGTTATCGCCACTGCTTTTTGCACTAGTGATAGAGCCTTTAGCTGAAAGTATAAGAAGCCATCCGAACATTCATGGGTATATTACTAAACACTCAAATAATAAAATTGCATAATATACAGACGACATATTATTATATATTACAAATTCGGAAACTAGCATACCAAATATACTAAATTTAATAGAAAAACAATGTTTTTTTTCTGGATATAGAATAAATTGGAACAGAAGCGAAATTATGACGATAAAACCTAAAGAGTCGACACATCTATTGAAATTCCCTTTTAGAATTACAACAGAAAAATTTCAATTTAAATATTTGGGCATCCAAATTACTAGGAACTATAAATCATTACTCAACGAAAACTATATGTAAACTATTGATTACATATTTGAAGACACTGCCGATGTCATTAATAGGCAGAATAAACGCGATAAAAATGATCTTCTTACCACAAATATTGTTCCTATTTCAATCAATACCAATATACATACATAAACAATTCTTCCAGAAATTAGATTCTAATGTTATAAACTTAATATGGGATTATAAATCACACAGAATTAAAAAAAAAACACGTGTGTAAATCTAAAGAATCAGGGGGACTGACACTCCCTAACTTATTGTATTATTATTGGGCAGTGAATATTAAAAATATAATCTACTGGTTGGACAGTTCTGCCCAACAGGTAGATTGGATAAGAATAGAGAAAGAGGATTGTTCCCCTTATACTATAGGAGCGATCCTTCTTTCGCCGATAAAACTGAACAAAGTAATATACAAGAAGAATCCAATTATTCATAGTATAACACGAATTTGGAAACAAATAAAATTAACTTTAAAATTAAGAAAATTATCGCTTCTTTCTCCAATAGCTAATAATCCCTCATTCAATCCATCCATTATTGATAAATCGTTTACCATTGGGAAATAATAGGAATTACAATGATGGGAGATATGTATGAAATGGGAAAACATTTATCATTTCAACAATTACAACTAAAATATAATTTGAAAAGTAATAAATATTTTAAATATCTTCAAATTCAAGATTATTTGAAAAATGTACATACAAGGATATCACACTTTAACCCCAGATCTACTGGAGGAAGGAATGAAGAGAAAGGCAGATCAAGCAATTTAATTTCTTACTTATATAATATAAATCTAAATATAGAAACACCAACGACAGAAGCAATTATAAGAGAACAAGAGTTATTGATAAAAATTCCGAACGATAGATGGGATAAAAATGTATTATATTTAAACAAATGTTCAATGAATGTAAGACATAACCTAATTCAATTAAAACAATTACATAGATTATATTATTCGAAAAGAAGACTGATTAAAATATTTTCAATTTTTTCCCCCATCTGCGACAAATGTCTAACTCAAAATACCGCTATAGCACTTTCCTTTGTCTCTTGTACAAAACTGTATACATTTTGGAATGACATTTTTGGAATTTTTACAAAACTATTTAACGCAAAATTGAACCCCAATACTGAATTGATTATCTTTGGATCAATGGAAGAGGGAAGTAAATTAACTATATTCCAAGAAGCTTTTCTTAATTATGGTCTAATAACAGCGGAAAAATGTATACTTAAATTTTGGAAAAACGCACCTACGCCAACATTCAAAATGTGGATCTCAAAACATGTCTGAAACGCTACATTTTGAAGAAATGAGATTCCTCTTACTAGGCAAGTAGACCAATTCTTAAAGATTTCGTTTATGTTTATCAACTTTATACAAGCATATGGTGCAACATATTATAACCTTAGAAATTAAATGTTTAGAACTGGGTGACGGATGGGCAAAAATATGAGATAGGTAGATCTCTCCTAATCTCTCTTTTCTTTTTACTTTTTCCTTCTCTTTCAATCTTTTAACTTCTCACCTCTGCCCTTTATTTTTTTTTTTTTCTGTTTCTACTCGCTTGTCTGTGTATTCCGGCACTTTTTATTTCTTTTTTTCTCTCACTGTTCTTTTATTATTGAACTAAAAGTATGAAGTTGTACAAGAATAGGAATATGTATTTATGTATTAGGTACTTAAGTACCAGACTACTGTACTTACATCTAACAAAAATAAAATTAAAAAAAAAAAAAAACTGGTTCAAGCATCACTCTCAACATTAATGAGAACCACGACAGTCCGGTTTTGGGCCACCAAAGCGCCCCTGGGAACGTCCAGCTGCATTCTCTTCAGACACTGCCCTATCAGATAGAATGAGGGACATAAAAGGACATCTTTCCTCATGTATTTTAGCGAAATGCATCCACCGCTCCTGCTCTCAGTTTTCCCACGAGAAACATTTGAGAAATCGGTGATGTAATCTGGATAAAAACAGATTAATGGTAAGTAATCCATATTACTGACAATGTTTTTTTCCCATGATTTGTTGTCTGTGACAACATTGTCTCTTCCTTAGAGATAAACAGCTGAACTAAAACATGTTTAGAGTACGCCACATCTGGTTACACAGATAATCACTTGATAATGATCTTACTTGACCCATGTGATTGATATATGCCACGGCCGTGGTATTGTTCACCTGATTGGACATGCACACTTTCATATTAGAACAATATGCATTTAATCCATAGAAACTCCTGATACTACAATAATTAATACACATGTTTGGAGAAATAAATTCTTAGGACAATCCATTTACAATTCCCTGGTGTTATTGTCCGTAGTCCCCTAAACAAGGCACGTATCAAATATGAACTTGAAAAAAATAGATATTATACTTATCTTAGCCCAAATAATCACAGAAGCTATTCATCATCCGATAATACTTGCTTCAGCTTGCAACGGCTGCTAAGCTGATATATTTAAAGCAGGTTGTGGAACCTTTTCTATCCACCACTTTAATTTTGATAACGTATCCTTTGGTAATTGCATTGGCCTGTCAAAAGGCACGCGTACTCTTATAATGTTTGTGTTTTCCCTTTTTTGGAGCATTTTTTACTCTTTTACCTAAGCTCCTTCTCGGATGCAGGACAAAGTTTGTCAAACAAGCAATGAGACATATTTGTAATATTAACATTTGGTTTCTCGGACCACCCCCCCCCCCCCCCCCCCCCCCCATATTACTGCTAAACGCAGAATAGTAATTTTGGAATGTTTATAAATGCCTAAGACGTTTTTATTGGATGGGTCAGGACCCTTGCCTCTCAACAGGCTTGTAATTGCTGCAATAATTTGCAGCTGACTCCTGATCAACCTTCCAATTTAAAATGTGGTCAAGGTAAACCATAACCATGTCCTCATTAGTGCAAGTGCTGATCTTCTTATCAGTGCAATTGTTCCAATAATTATGTGAACAAACTAGAACTGAGTTTGATCCATTAGACAATGTCTTAACTTGCAACAGCTGACCAATCTAATTAATTTCAAGCACCTGTAAATATGTAATAAATTGGTACTAAATGCCAATCCTTCGAGTCTTATAGTAATGATTAACAATTTGTTAATAACAACTGTTTTTTAGTGTTGTAGATGTCCATTTTGATAAAATGTTTTTACACCGTAAAAGTTGATTTAAAATGATGTATTGTATGACTTTACCACCACATCTTCGTTTTCCCCGAGGAAATTTATGATACAAATTTACTTACCTCTACTTTATTGGAGATATTTCGGGTGCAAACCTAAAATCAATTTTTAGGTTTTCTTATACAGGTGAACTGATTCCTTCTACACATTTTTTGTAGATCGTTTACACATTAAAATAAATCAATCCGTTGTTATGCCATATCATTGAACGTAACACACCTGTAATCTTCCACAATTGGAGATTTCATCAACTTCTTCTGTAACAAGTTTTGGCACCTCTTCAAATGTACATGTAGCCTTCACTCCCCGATCATATGGGTTCACATAAGTCTGCGTTGGATAAATATTTATTTATCATACTCCTGCCTTTGTTTTAATCCATTATCAAATATTTACATTGGATCATAATTTTGCCAAAGTTCAATGACCATTAGTCTTTCCTTTGTAATCAATGCCTTTGATTTATCTTGAGGCAGGTTTACTCCATCATAATCAGGAGTTTAACATAACTTGATCTGTTTTTACCTGCAAATCTAAAGTACAAAATTGTTCCCAATAACAATTACACATATCTATATATACGTATATATTATATATTTTAATCCCATTGCGCTCCACAAACTCATGGTAATTTGTCTTTTTATTTAAATTGTTTTGGTTATTGTCACAATGCTTTACTTGTTTTACATAAGTAGTGATGCCACGCACCAGCGTGACATACCTTTAAATCGTATTTCCTTATGTCTCCATTTAATTGAGACATGGGTACCATAATCGGATTCACCGTTCATACCTTAATAAAACATAACAGTTTTATCAATACTCTGCTGTTTCAACCATAACAGCTTTGGTGAGAGACCAATTAATGTTGGTTTCCATGGTTCCTTTCCATAGCCTCACTCCATCATTCAGGCATCGTACTTAGTACACCGCTAAGTATATTTGTGCTGTGGTGGGTACTTTATGACCAGCCACCACTAACAATGCACATTTAGGGTCAGTGTTTTTGTTCATTTTCTTTTACTGCCCTGGTACTCCTGAGTTTTTCCTCAAGGAGACTACCACCAAAACAACCGGAGGTAGATATTCCCACATTGGTAAATCCCACCATATAGATTAATATATGGAAACCCCTCAGGATTCTGTTTTTGGGAATATTCAGGGACTTTTTAAACCCTTTGGTTGTTTATTTTATGTTGGAGTCTTTCTCCATTAATTTTAAGCCATGAAGCTTTTTTGCCTGGAGGTCTTTTTATTAGAACGTTTAAACCATGGCATCTCTGACTTTTTTTTTTTTTTTTTTTTCTCCACTGCAATTTTCCTCATAGCCAAAAGTTTGTGGAGCAACTAAAGTCTCCCTAACGGTAATTTTAACGGCCACCGGTATCGGACCGGCTCCGCACTAATCTGCCATCCCGTTCGCTGAGTTTTCCACTGGGATGCTTTTTAAACTTTTTCCACACGGAGTATTTTATTTTCTTTTTAACTTTTAAAATAAGTTTTTTCACCCGGAGTATTTACTTTGATTTTTTGCTTTTAAATTCCGTTACTTTTTAACTCCTGGTGGCTCTATACACCAGCCACGGAGTTTGGATATTCCCTGTAAGTAATTCAACTGTACTTACCTGCGGGCCCGTACCTACCGCTGTAGAGGAGCTGCGCTCTGCAGCTCTTGCTCTGCGGTCAGCGTCGAAGTAATGTCGATCAAGCGCCAGGCGGGGCTTCTTCACGTAGTCACTCACGTGACTCCGAAGTAAAATAAGACACCAGACAAGGGTTCAACTGGCGTACGATACAAACTAGGGAGCAGGAAATGGCAAGGATCAGCCACGATTGACGTATATAGAATTGTGGAAAGGGAGTTTAAAACAGCATCGGCAATGGAATATGTTCATGCACTCAGAGGAACTGCGAGAGTTGGAACTAGCAGGTAAAATATACTGCGTTCATTTAGATGTTGCTAATCTCATTTTAGACCCGGAATGATTCCCAGTCCAATCGAGGCTGCGGCTAAATTTGGAGATTACCTCAGACAAATTCCACTTCCGCCCCCATTTCTGCTTGTGTTCGAGTGACTGCAATCCTGCGATATTTCACCGCTTTCACAACCCCTCTCTAAATGTTAATTTTCTTTGTCATTGGGCTACATTCTCACGCAGCCAGTGGAATCGCTGCCTGACAGAGCAGCGACCAGTGTTCACTGCTGTGAATTCATGTGAGAAGGTTGCACGTTGTCTATGGAATACCGTGTGTTTGGTACCGGCGTCTGATTTATTCACACATCCCAATCGTTTTATGAAACGGTAGAATCTGCAAACAATGAACAGAGGAAGAGTTAACAGTGGATTTAATGATGGTCATCGAGGACTCAAATGACCGAAAGTTTTGTTCACGGCTGTACTCCATAAATCTGAGACAAATGCGTTTCAAACTCCGCTTCTAGGCGTGAAAGTACTTGTTACCCCGTTAGTATTTGATGTTACGAAAACACCATTTTCTTTAAACTACTGAGGCATCGTCATCCTCTAATCGACCGAAATCCTCGTGTTTATCCTACAATTCTCTGTGGTGCAACGCTTTTATTGTGAAATATCGTGCTTCGTTATTACCTCATTGACTACTCGTCCTCTCGGAAATTGTTATATCATGATATAAATCTAAGGCAGATCAATTTTGTTTTCGAAAAAAAATGCGGATGGTGTTCATGCGGTAATCTGCCTCGGCTGGTGTTCGAATTGCATGCAGAATTGCTGCAAATAGTTCGCAGTGTTGTCGCCTTCACTTGGTGATGATTCTGACGTTTCTGCCGGGAAATTACTTTGACTATTTGTCCATTACAATTTTGGAATGTATCTCTTCATTCTTAGAATTCTGAGGGTTCATACATTAGCCCAATCCTAATGAAGTGAATCTCCGATTGTATTTCATGCAAAACTGCAGTTCAGTTACTTCAGCACACACATATGCTGCAGGTAATTCAGATATCATTAAATTAACAACACGGAAACATCTTCCACACGTTATCAGACTATTCGCCAGTAGACTGGGCAATTAGGCAAGTTACTTACATTGCGAATTTCAACAGAAACTCGTAGTGAAACTTGGTTGCTGGAGGGCTGTGATAGAAAACTAAATTTTCCAGGATTGCGTTGCTTCATGTGTGATAGAATTGGAAGGACCAGAGGTGGAGGTGTTGCATTGCTTGTCAACGAAGATATTACAGCAGTGCTTTGGCAGGATAGATTAGAGGGCTCGTCTAGGGGGGCTATTTGGGTGGAACTAAGAAGTGGGAACGGTGTAGCAACACTTTTAAGGGTGTATTATAGACCGCCAAATGGGGAGCGAGAATTGGAAGAGCAAATATGTAAGAAGACAGCAGATATTTGTAGTAAGCACAAGGTAGTGATTGTTGGAGATTTCAATTGTCCAAAAATAGACAGGGAAACACATTCTGTAAATGGGCTGGATGGTATGGAGTTTGTAAAATGTATGCAGGATAGTTTTTTTTGGCTGCAATACATCGAGGTATCAACCAGAGAAGGGGCAGTGCTGGACCTTGTGTTAGGAAATGAGGCAGGTCAGGTGACGGAAGTATGCATTGGTTCTTCGGGACCAGTGATCACAATACCATTAGTTTGAATATAATTATGGAGAGAGTCAGAAGTGGACCTAGGGTTGAGATTTTTGAATGGAGAAAGGCTAACTTTGAGCGAATGCGTATGGATTTAAAAGGATTGAATTGTGACATTTAGTTTTATGTGAAGGATGTAGAAGAGAAATTGAGAACTTTTAAAGGGGAAATTGTAAGAGTACAGAATCATTGTGTCCCTGTTCGGTTGAAAGGAAATAGTAAAAATGGAAGAGCCATGGTTTCCAAGGGAAATTGGACACTTGTTTCGAAAAAAAGAGAGATATCTACAATATTTATAGGAGGCATGGAGTAAATGAGGCGCTAGACGAGTATAAATAATGTAAAAAGAATCTTAAGAAATAAATTAGAAAGGCTAAAAGAAGATATGAGGTTGCTTTGGCAAGAAAGGTGAAAGTAAATCCAAAGGGTTTCTACAGCTACATCAATAGCAAAAGATAACGAGGGATAAAATTGGACCATTAGAGAGCCAGAATGGACAGCTCTCTGCAGAGCCAAATGAGGGGGGAGATATATGAGCAATTTATTTTCTTCGGTATTCACCAAGGAGAATAATATTGCACTCTGTGAGGTAAGGGAAAAAAGTAGAGTAGCTATGGAAACTATGAGATTCATAGAGGAGGAAGTACTGACACGTTTGAAAAATATAAAGGTGGATAAGTCTCCAGGTACTGACAGGATATTCCCTAGGACATTGAGGAAAGTTAGTGTAGAAATAGCAGGAGCTATGAGAGAGATATTTCAAATGTATTAGAAACAGGAATAGTGCCGGAGGATTGGTGTACTGCGCATGTTGTTCCATTGTTTAAAAATGGTTCAAAGAATAAACCAAGCAATTATAGACCTGTTAGTTTGACGTTAGTGGTGGGCAAATTAATGGAAAGGATACTTAGAGATAATATATATACGAATCTGGATAAACAGGGGCTGATCAGGAACAGTCAACATGGATTTGTGCCTGGAAGTTCATGTTTGACAAAACTTCTTGAATGCTTTGAAGAGGTTATAGGGAAATTGATGAGTGTAATGCAGCGGATGTTGTCTGTATGGATTTCAGTAAGCCGTTGACAAGGTTCCCCATGGAAGGTTGGTTAAGAAGGTTTAATCTTTGGGTGTTAATAGCGGAATAGCAAGTTGGATTCAACAGTGGCTGAATGAGAGATGTCAGAGAGTAATGGTGGATGGCTGATTGTCAGTTTGGAATCCGGTGACCAGTGGGCTGTCTCAGGGATCTGTGTTGGGTCCACTGTTTTTTGTCATGTACATCAATGATCTGGATGATGGGGTGGAAAATTGGTAAGTCAGTATGTAGATGATACTAAGACAGGTGGTGTTGTGGATAATGAAGTAGATTTTCAAGGTCTACAGAGAGACTTGGGCCATTTGGATGTGGGCTGAAAAATGGCAGATGAAGTGTAATGCTGATAAGTGCGAAGTGCTACATCTTGGCAGGACAAATCAAAATAGGACGTACATGATAAATTGTAGGGAATTGAGGAATGCGGTGGAACACAGGGATCTAAGAATAACTGTGCATAGTTCCCTGAATGTGGAGTCGCATGTAGATAGGGTGGTAAAAAACGCTTTTGGTGTGCTGGCCTTTATAAATCAGAGCATTGAATATAGGAGTAGGGAAGTAATGTTAAAATTGTACAAGGTATTGGTAAGACCAATTCTGGAGTATGGTGTGCAATTTTGGTCGTCTAATTATAGGAAGGATGTCAACAAAATACAGAGAGTACAGAGCAAATTTACTAGAATGTTGCCTGGTTCCAGCAACTAAGTTGCAGAGAAAGGTTGAACAAATTAGGTAGTTATACATTGGAGCGCAGAAGGTTAAGGGGGGACTTGATTGTGGTCATTAAAACGATGAAATAGATAGAGTTGACGTGGATAAGCGTTTCCCATTGAGGGTAGGGACGATCCAAACAAGAGGGCTTAATATGAGAATTAAGGGACAGAAGTTTAGAGGTAACATGAGGGAGGACTCCTTTACTGAGAGAGTGGCGGCTGTGGGGAATGAGCTTCCAGCAGAAGTGTTGGAGGCAGGATCGATTTTAACATTTAAAAGTAAAGAGGATAGATATATGGACGGGAAGGGAATGGAGGGGTTTGGTCTGAGTGCAGGTAGATGGGACTAGAGGGACATAAATGGCCGGCACGGACTGGAAGGGCCGATAGGGCCTGTTTCCGTGTTGTAATTGTTATATGGTTATATCGTTTGTTATATGGTTATTTCTAGATACAGCGCGGAAACGGGCCTTCGTCCACCGAGTGCACACCGACCAGTCATACTGGCACGGTAGCTCTATCCTACACACATTAGGGACAATTTACACTCATGCCAAGTATAAAAAACGAAAGTCAATCAACGTACAAACCTGTATGTCTTTAGAGTGTGCGCGGAAAACGTAAATCTCGGCAAAACCCACGCGGTCGCAAGGAGATCATACAAACACCGCACAGATAGCACCAGTAGTCGGGATTAAAACCGGGTCACTGCTGCTGTGAGGCATCTACCTAGCGTGTGAGGCATCAACGCTACCGTGACGCCCAATGCGCACCGTGCCGCCCATAACAGGCAGACACTCCGGCATCAATTTCGACGACTTCCCATCTAAAAGGAATATATTCACGTTTCAAGAAATCCACTTGCAATTTACTAAATAATAAGAAACACGTTCAAGATTGAGCATGCCTCCACAATCAACCTGTTCATCATTTATTTCCGAATCAAGTGGTTCAGAAATATGGGGCTTACCCCCCTCTACCAAAGGACAACGTGAATTGTAGATGTTATCAATTCAATCCTAGGACAATAAGACGAATTAAAAAATGAAGGTAGATTCACGCTTAAAGCAATTTAATTTGTTTGCAGAGTTCCCTGATGAAAGACATGGTTTTAGTCATTTATCCATCAATATCATCAACATGTAAGTCACCACCTTCATCTGCTCCATGGATGCGACGTGATCTTTGCCAACTATTTTTTTTTTAATTATTTAGTTCGGCACTTTTCAGAACACATAGTTTAAGTTGTTCCACAGATTATGAAATAGCAAACATGTAAACCAAAGGATGGAGGAAATTGATTAATTCAATGAATGAAACCTGGAACTATCAGCCTGCTAAACCTGGCACCGTACGTGTCAAATTGTTGACGAGATAACTTTTTTCAAGTCCTTACCTTCCCGGAGATGTGATAATTTTTCAGGTCACATTCTCCGGGCTCTGCAGCCTTTCATCGCTGGAGCTGGAAGCCTCCTCCGACTGTCGTGACCCCTGCCGGTGAGAATGGATATTAACTTCGGAGCGGATACCTTGCCTGCGATCGCTCCCACCATGACCACCGTGGACATTATCATCAAAGGCTTGCAGTCTCGGGACGAGGTAGTCGGGAGCTCCAATGCCGCGACCAGGCTCGACCAGCCTCGACGCGAGGTTCATTCGCCCAGCGAGGGGGAGCTGGCAACCCCCTGATGCAGGAGCTTAATGCCTCGATAACACCGGCTAGGGGATTCAAGATCGTCCGCTCAGCAGGGGCTCAAGGCCCACGACCGCGGAAGAGCAAGAGGAAGGACGAACTGTAATTCGTCATGCACAGTGAGGAATGTGTAGGAGTCACTGTGGTGGATATTCAATGTTAAAAGGTGTTTACCGGAACGGAGAGTGAACGCGGGCGCATTTAGCTGCCGCTGCTCTCTCTTTGGATCGTGTGTTGTCCCTACTATAGTTTTTTTTGTTTTATTCTGCTGATATGTTTTGTAATTTGATTGATACATTTTGTAAGGCGTCCATGAGAGTCTTTGAACGGCGCCCATTAGTATAATGTTAATAATAATAATAATAATAATAATAATAATAATAATAATAATAATAATAATAATAATAATAATAATAATAATAATAATAATAATAATAATAATAATAGTATACTGGAGGTGTTTAAGAAAGGTGCGTAATGGACAGGAAAGGTATGTTGTGGAATACATAGTATGCCGGAATGGAGTGGGATAGACGAATTATAGATGTGGTTTCAGGAATACAAACAATGAGGTTGATTGTGAGGAACAAACGAGGAAGGAAAAGCATCAAACAACAAATGAATGGATACGATTTCTTCCCCCAAGCCTGTTGCCCACGACGTTTGACTCTGTATATATATATATACATCCATCGCTCTCAGCCCGATACCATTTTAACTATAATTCTAAAGATGCACCACGTTATGCAACAAATAATTCCCGAACAACTCTGCTGGCATTAATTGATGCAATATTTGGTAACGATTTCCCCTCGATAGAGGTTCTGCCACGAGCAAAAGCTTGGCAGTTTCTATACTGAAACGTACAAAGGATTCTGCACATTTCAATGCAAACACTTCTCATTATTTTGAACTACAAGTACCGGTTAAACGTCGTTAGTTACTAATGATCGGATAAATCTTCTTCTAAATAACGATGTCAATTAATTTATTTTGGTTGCCACCGACTTTAACTTTACAGAAACAAGGGGACATGGTGAATGTATCTGCATTTTCACCGGTGCCATCACGTTCCTCCTCGAGAATGCAGATCAAAATTACACACGGAACGACAGACAAACATTGTGGTATTATGTTGTACCATAATCGTTCTCTTCTTTCATTATAATGTCCCGGCCAATGGGACAAATATCATTAGTCTGCAGTGCACAAACATATCTAAATGCATTGCCACCTACTGGAATGTTTGCACCTTTAGTCCAGGATACCTCTGTTCCTCCATTTGAATTAAACTTACTGTCATCTTACAGTGCCTCCTCTATATTATCAACTGCATCTGCGGTTGTTCTGTCCATCATATCAACTGACCAATGTAATCATTTGACTTATCTCATCACTGCCTTGAGCCATCATCAATCTGACTGAACATGACAACAATGTGCAATTCGTTCATTTGTAATTAATTCAGTTATTTTATCACTATCAATTTTAGGAAATAGAATGTGTTGGTTGTTCTTGAATGATCCACAGCAACACCCACAAGGTAAGTATCAATCTTATTCCATAGGCAAACAGGAATGTTCAAACAACCAGCTGCTCGCAACCAATTCCGCTGACTTCCGAGCGAGAGAGAGAGAGAGAGAGAGAGAGAGACAGAGAGAGAGAGACAGAGAGACAGACAGAGAGAGAGAGAGAGAGAGAGAGAGAGAGAGAGAGAGAGAGAGAGAGAGAGAGAGAGCGAGAGAGAGAGAGAGAGAGAGAGAGAGAGAGAGAAAGAGAGAGAGCGAGAGAGAGCGAGGGAGAGCGAGTGGCTTGACCTTGAGCAGTACCGTAACATCATGTATAGGGTGGCCAGCACATATATGTCGTGGACGTTTTCAATGGCATGAATTAATACGGATTGATATAGATCGTTCCTCTTAAAGAAGTAAAGCATATATATAGTTGTTAGTGGGGCATATTGTAAAACATCAGTATCAGCTGCGGCACTTATTATTTTACTGCATATGTCAACACATAAACTAAACGGGTCATGCACAGTTCAAGTGTAGCCGGTAAATTTTCTATTCAGAGAGTTCGGCTTGCACCCTTTCATGGGCCCCTCGCACAACCTGCGAAAAACGGCTGTCTGATGATGAGCACGAGTGGTAAACGGTGATGATGGCCTCCAGCCTCCTATCTGCCGGTTTAGATATCCTGGCACAAACTGCTGGCCACTGTCGTCCGCCACGGCTGGCCAAACAAACAGCATCGCCTGCCACAAGCTGGACGCCCATTTTAACCTGTCCACGACGAACTTGTCATTCAAGACGGTGTCATATTGAAAGGACATAAGCCAGGTCATCCTGACGTTTCTTCACATCAAGTACTTTGACATTGTCCACGGGGGGCACCCCGCTGCAGAAATAACCGTCCAACGGCTGTTCTGGAGAGGTCTTACAGAGAGGTGGTCAATCCAAGACCACGGGAGGCATACAATTGGGTCACGGTAGGGAGGGGCAAAGGGCATAGGCAGGGACGAGTGAGTGCCCCGGTGGCTGTAAATCTTGGCAAAAAGTAGTCCTGTTTGAGTAATGTTGGGGAGAAGCCTATCTAGGGGTAGAAACAGCGGCCGGGTTTCCGGCACAGAGACCGGCCCTGATGCTCAGAAGTGTAGAGAAAAGAAAAGGAGCGAATTAGTAATAGGGGCACATTAGTTAGGGGGTCAGTTATACGATTCTGTGGAAGCAGTAAGGAGACCCGGATGGTAGTTTGCCTTCCTGGTGCCAGGGCCTGGGATGTGTCTGAACGTGTCCAAGATATCCTGAAAGAGGAGGGAGAGGAGCCTGAGGTCGTGTTACATACAGTTACCAATGACATAGGTAGAAAAAGAGAAGAGGTCCTGAAAGTAGAATTTAGGGAGTTAGGAGGATAGTTAAGGAGAAGGACGAGAAGGTAACAATCTCAGGATTACTGCCTGTGTCACGCAACAGTGAGAGTAGAAATGGAGAGAGGTAGAGGATAAATGCGTGGCTGAAGGACTGGTGCAAACGGCTGGGACTCACGTTTCTGGATCATTGGGACCTCTTTTGGGGGAGGTGTGACCTGTACAAAAAGGACGGGTTCACTTGAACCGGAGTGGGATAAATATCCTGGCGGGGACATTTGCAAAGGCTATTAGGAAGACTGTACACGAGAACGGTAGGGGGAGGGACTCAAATAAAGAAAGCTAGTATACAGTTTGTGAGGCAGGAGGCAGAGAAGGGAGCCACTCAGACCCAACATGTAGGTGAGAAAGAAGAAAAATATAATACACAGAGAATAAGAGGTGGTGGGTTTCTTATATGTGTGAGCAGAGAGACAGAGGGGTGTGAACTGAGGGTAGAAGCAATAGGTAGCAAGGCGAAATGTAAAAGTGGCATGCAGACAAATCCAGGGCAAAAATCAACAATAGGAACTTTTCAACATAATTTTATAAGGGCTAAGAGTGTTGTAAAAGCAAGCCTGAATGCTTTATGACTCAATGCAATGAACATTCGTAATAAGGTGGATGAGTTGAATGTGCAGACAGTTATCAATTAATATGCTATAGTTGGAATCACGGAGACATGACTCCAGGGTGACCAAGGCTGGGAGCTGAACATCCAGGGATATTCAATATTCAGGTAGAGACAGAAAGGAAAATGATGTGTGGTAGCGTTGATGATTAGAGAGGAGATTAACGCAATAGAAATGAAAGACATTAGCTTGGAGGATGTGGAATCGATATTGGTGGAGCTGCGAAACACTAAGGGGCAGAACACGCTGGTGGGAGTAGTGTACAGGCCACCTAACAGTAGTAGTGGAGTTGGGGATGGCATCAAACATGAAATTTGAAATGCGTGCAACAAAGGTAAAACAGTTATAATGGGTGACTTCAATCTACATATAGATTGGGTGAATCAAATAGGCAGGGGTGCTGAGAAATATGATTTATTTGAATGTATGCGGGATAGTTTTCTAAACCAACATGTAGAGCAACTAACGAGAGAGCAGCCTATTCCAGACTGGGTATTGAGTAATGAGGAAGGGGTGGTTAACAGTCTGGTTGTGCGTGGGCCCTTATATGTTTGAGGTCTTCATTGGGATGGAGAGTGACATCATTAATTCAGAAGCAAGTGTGCTGAACTTAAAGCATGGCAGCTTTGAGGGTATCAGACGTGAATTGGCCAAGATAGACTGGCAATTGATTCTTAAAGGGTTGACGGTGGATAAGCAATTGAAGGCATTTATGGACTGTATGGATGAACTACAAACAATGTTCATCCGAGTTTGGCAAAAGCAGTCTGAAGAAGGGTTTCGGCCCGAAACGTTGCCTATCTCCTTTGCTCCATAGATGCTGCTGCACCCGCTGAGTTTCTCCACCATTTTGTGCACACCTGGAAAACGAATAAATCCGGGAAGGTAGGACACCCGTGGATAACAAGGGAAATCAGGGATAGTATCAAAACAAAAGATGAAGCATACAAATTAGCCAGAAAAGATAGCCTACCAGAGGACTGCGAGAAATTCAGAGTCCAGCAGAGGAGGGCATAGGGCGTAATTACGAAAGGGGAAATTGATTACGAAACAAAACTAGCAGGGAACATAAAACTGACTGCAAAATATTTTAGAGATATGTGAAAACAAAAATGTTGTTAGAAAAAATGTAGTTCCCTTGCATTCGTGAACAGGTAAATTGATCATGTGGAACAAGGACATGGCAGACCTACTGAATAACTAATTTGATTCAGTATTCAATAAGGAAGATTCTGGAATAGTTGTTGAGGATTGGAAAGTAGCTAATGTGAACCCAATATGTAAAACGGGAGGGAGAGAGAAAATGGAGAAATTCAGACCAGTTAGTCTAACATCGGTAGTGGGGAAGCTGCTAGTGTCAGTTATTAAAAATGGTATAGGAACACATTTGGAAAGTGGTAAAATCATTGGACAAAGTCAGCATGTATTTACGAAAGTTAAATCATATCTGACGAATGTTATATAATTTTTCGAGGATATAACTAGTAGAGTGGATAAGGGAGAACCAGTCGATGTGTTATATCTGGACTTGCAGAAGGCTATCGACAAGGTCCTTCATAAGACATTAGTATGCAAACTTAAAACACACGGTATCGGGGGTTCAGTATTGCTGTGGATAAACAACTAGCTGACAGACAGGAAGCAAAGAGTTGGAGTAAACGGGTCATTTTCAAATTGGCAGGCAGTGACTAGTGGTGTACCGCAAGGCACGGTGCTGGGGCCCCAGCTATTTACAATATATATTTATGATTTGGACGAGGGAATTGAATGCAGCAGCTCCACGTTTGAGGATGACACGATGCTGGGGGCAGTGTTAGCTGTGAAGAGGATGCTAGGAGGCTGCAAGGTGACTTGGATAGTTTGGGTGAGTGGGTAAAACATTGCAGATGCAGTATCATGTGGATACATGTGAGGTTATCCACTTTGGTGGCAAAAACAGGAAAGCAGATTATTTGTCGATTAGGAAAATGGGAGATGCAAAGAGACCTGGGTGTCATGGTACAGCAGTCATTGAAAGTAGGTATGCAGGTGCAGCAGGCAGTGAAGAACGCGAATGGTATGTTAGCATTCATAGCAAAAGGAGTTGAGTATAGGAGCAGGGAGGCTCTACTGCAGTTGTACAGGGTCTTGGTGAGACCACACATGGAGTATTTCGTACAATGTTGACCCCTAATCTGAAGAAATACATTGTTGCCATAAAGGGAGTACAGAGAAGGTTAATCAGACTGATTCCTGGGATGTCAGGACTTTCATATGAAGAAAGACGGCACGTACTCGCTAGAATTTAGAAGATTGAGGGGGGATCTTATAGAAACTTACAAAATTCTTATGGAATTGGACTGGCTAGATGCAGGGAGATTGTTCCCGATGTTGGGGAAGTCCAGAACAAGGGGTCACAGTTTAAGTATAAGGGGGAAATCTTGTATGACCGAGATGAGACACAACATTGTTCACAAAGAGAGTGGTGAATAACTGGAATTCACTGGCATAGAATGAAGTTGAGGCCAGTTCATTGGTCATATATAAGAGGGATTTAGATGCGGCCCTTGTGGCTAAGGGGATCACGGGGTATGTAGAGAAGGCAGGTACGGGATACTGAATTGGATGATCAGCCATGATCATATTGAATGGCGGTGCTGGCTCGTAGGGCCAAATGGCCAATTCCTGCACCTATTTTCTATTTTTTGTATGTTCTGGTCTGCCTTGGTTAGCTGCATTCTCTATTTCTCCTTTCCCTGATCCCTAACCAGTCTGATGAAGGGTCTCGACCCGAAACGTCGCCTATCTACTTCGCTCCTTAGATACTACTGCACCCGCTGAGTTTCTGCAGCCTTTTCTGTACCCTCGATTCTCCAGCATCTGCAGTTCCTTTTTTAACACCTTCTGGAGAAAGATGTCGCCTGCAAGATCTGCTATAATCTGACCCCGCACCAACAGAAACAACCACTTATCCAGCTGTCCACACCAGACATACCCTGGTCCACTGTAGGAACCGACATCTTTGAGTGGCACCGCAAACAATACCTTGTTATATTCGATTCCTACTCAAGATTGTTCGAAATCGATCAGTTCGGCAGTCGGACGTCAGCCATGGTCATTCAGAAACTAATTCGCCACGTCTCTGTCCACGGACTCCCCTAAAGCTACTCTCAGACAATTGAGCTCAGTTCTCCCGTAAGCAAAAAAAAACTGTGACCTTCACCACATCATCAGCAGCCTCGAGTACCCGCAGTCTAACGGCTGAGAGCGTGGTAAAAAGTGCAAAGGAGACTACGAGTAGCTCCTTTTCGATTTGAGCGTAGCGCGGTTCAGTGTCGGTAATGGTGCGGGAGGCAAAAGCAACTGGTCTGCAAGCCTTGAAGACAAGCAGCGCCCAGTGCATATCGGGATGCATCACAAGATAAGGTGACGGGTAACTTGGCATCAAAGTATGCGAGGGTTGGAACGCCATACATTATTCTTTTGAGGGTTTCAAATGCCCTCTGCTGGTGTTGCTGCCAAGGCCAGTGGGAATCCTTGTGAATCAGTTGTTGCAGCGGAGCTCACAGCTCGCTGAAATTTGGGATGAATTTTCTCAGGTAGTTTTCCCAGGAATGTTATCTCCGTAGACCAGATCCTTTGGTGTGCGACAGCGAACTTGCCGACCGTTGGCGCATCTTCGAGGTGGAATTCCGGATTTTCATAAATGCTGCCCAGCATGGTGCTGCACCCTTCAACGTTGAATCAATTACTCTCAACATAACGGGCACAAAGGCTGCCCTGTGTGCACAGGATTTCCACTACGCCTCAGAACATATCGATGCGGTAACACATGTTGTGACCCCGGCAGATACCATCAGACACCGGGTCTGCCTTCTCCGAAAGTTTAGGTCTGCCAACTTCGCACTAACGTGATCATGGAGGACGGATCCAAATAGAAGGCAAAACGGTCTACATTGTTTCCCTCAAGATCTTTTGGGTGGCGTCGTTGAGTATGACATCACTGCTTTCAGCTGTTCGGGGGAGGGGGAAACAGTTTTCTTCGTCGACCTGCTCGACGAATGCGTCTTTACGCGGAAGCCGCATCTTCGCCCCTCCTCGCGGCCCAGCATCTGTATTGACGCGGCCTTTTCTACCGGAGACCGGCCAGAGATTCAGCCTCAGCGGCGGCGCAGCTTTGAAGCACCATCGCTGAGCGATGCCTTACAGGAGGCAATAGATTGGGTTGGAGGAGGTGCACGTGAACCTCTGCAGCACCTGGAAGGACTGCATGGGCCCTTGAATGTAGTCCAGGGGCTAGGTAAAGCGACAAGTGTAGCATTTCTTTCCGTTGCATGGAAAGTGACGGAGAGGGGATGGTACTGGTGGGAAGGGACGAATTGATCACGGAGTTGCGGAGAGAGCGGTATCTGCGGGGGGGGGGGGGGGGGGGGGGGGGGGGGGGTCGTGCTATTAAGTGATATCAGACCACGCAAGAAAACCAAGCATATGTACAACAGGCAGTCAAAAAAATATCCAGAGGGCAGAATATTCAGGTAGAAATAAAGAAACATGTATCTTAAAATGTTTTGTATGTAGTGTGGGGATCGGAATTCGACCACAACATTTTTAAAAAGGAACTGCAGATGCTGGAAAATCGAAGGTAGACAAAGGTGCTGGAGAAACTCAGCGGGTGCAGTGGCATCTATGGAGCGAAATAAATATGCACCGTCTGAAGAAGGGTTTCGGCCCGAAACGTTGCCAATTTCCTTCGCTCCATAGATGCTGCTGCGCCAGTTGAATTTATCCAGCACTTTTGTCTACCTTCAACCACAAAGGAGGGGTATGGTCTGAGTGCAGGTAGATGGGACTAGGGGAAAACAAATGGTCAGCACGGACTGGGAGGGCCGAGAGGGGCTGTTTCCGTGCTGTAATTGTTATATGGTTGTTATATGGTTATATGGTTATATGTTCTGGCTATCTACAGTGGCTTGCAAAACTATTCATACCCCTTGAACTTTTTCACATGTTGGCACGTTACAAACACAAACGTAAATGTATTTTATTGGGATTTTATATGATAGACCAACACAAAGTGGCGCATAATTGTGAAGTGGAAGGAAAATGATACATGGTTTTCTTATTTGTTTACAAATAAAAAAAACTGAAAAGTGTGGCATGCAAAAGTATTCAGCCCGCTTTACTCTGATACCCCTAAATAAAATCCAGTGCAACCAATTGCCTTCAGAAGTCACCGATTTAGTAAATAGAGCCCACTAGTGTGTAATCTAATCTCATTATAAATACAGCTGTTCTGTGAAGGCCTTAGAGGTTTGTTAGAGAACATTTGCGAACAGACAATGTTTTTGGGCATCCTGAAGCCCAAGGAACACACCAGACAGGTCAGGGATATAGTTGTGGAGAAGCTTAAAGCAGGGTTAGGTTATAAAATAATACCCCAAGCTTTGAACATCTCACGTTGCACTGTTCAATCCATCATCCGAAAATGGAAAGAGTACATGGCCGTCCACCTAAATTGACAGGCCGGGCAAGGAGAGCATTGACCAGAGAAGCAGCCAAGACGCCCATGGTAACTCTGGAGGAGCTGCAGAGATCCACAGCTCAGGTGGGAGAACCTGTCCGCAGGACAACTATTAGTCGTGCACTCCACAAATCGGGGAGAGTGGCAAGAAAAAAGCCATTGTTGAAACAAAGCCATAAAAAGTCCCGTTTGCAGTTTGCCACAAGCCATGCGGGGGACACAGCAAACATGTGGAGGAAGGTGCTCTGGTCTAATGAGACCAAAATTGAAGTTTTTGGCCTAAATGCAAAACGCTATGTGTGGCGAAATAATAACACTGCACATCACCCTGAACACTCCAACCCCACTGTGAAACATGGTGGTGGCAGCATCATACTGTGGGGAAGCTTTTCTTCAGCAGGGACAGGGAAGCTGATCAGAGTTCATGGGAAGATGGATGGAGCCAAATACAGGGCAATCTTGGACGAAAACCTATTAGAGGCTGCAAAAGACGAGACTGGGGCGGAGGTTCACCTTCCAGTAGGACAACCACCATAAACATACAGGCAGAGCTACAATGGAATGGTTTAGATCAAAGCATATTCATGTGTTAGAATGGCCCAGTCAAAGTTCAGACTTAAATACAATTGGGAATCTCTGGCAAGACTTGAAAATTGCTGTTCACAGATGCTCTCTATTCAATCTGACTGAGCTTGAGCTATTTTGCAAAGAAGAATGGGCAAAAATGTCAGTCTCTAGATGTGCAAACCTGGTAGAGGCATTCTCCAAACGACTTGCAGCTGTAATTGCAGCGAAAGGTGGTTCTGCAAAGTATTGACTCAGGGGGCTGAATACTTTTGCACGCCACACTTTTCATTTTTTTTATTCGGAATACAATTTGGAAACTATGTATCATTTTCCTTCCACTTCACAATTGTGCACCACTTTGTGTTGGTCTATCACATAAAATGCCAATAAAATACATTTACGTTTGTGGTTGTAACGTGACAAAATGTGGAAATGTTCAAGGGGTATGAATACTTTTGCAAGCCACTGTATATATTTGCACGGGTAGCCACCGATTGCTCTGTCTGGTTCACATTTATCGGGTTGTCGCAATTTTTACTCGGCAGCTGAAAACTAAATATTGCACGAACATAACAGTGGCAACTGTTCGGACAATAGGTATCTGCTCTGTTTAAATCGCTGACACTCCAGCGCATTTTCATGACCAGTTGCACCCGTAATGGGTTGTGGTATCAGAACAAGGAAGGAATCCACAGTGACCTGAGATGGAGAGCAGGAGCAGGGCTGTGATATTCAAGAATAACATGAACTGGGTAATAGTTCCTGGAAGCTTCATCCACCTGTGTGGATGAATGATGAATTATATCCATTTCAAAAAATAAAACATTGTTGGAATGGATCTAAACAGTTACATTAGCACTGAACACAAACAGTATCCTCCAAGTCGGGAACCATGTTCCAAATTTTAAGTCGCTGCACCAGCATGTTTATTTATGGGGCGACTGAAAGCAGGGTTATGAATGAATATAATAATCAGTTGAGCCCCGTCCAGTTACTTCCTAGTGGATCCAGATGCACCACGTTTGGCTGGTAATCTGGAAAGGCGGATCTGGAAAACCAGCAGTATGAAGAAACAGACAGGATTAGAACAGGAAGGGGCTTCATTGAAATAGGACCTTTTGCCCACCATTTGCACCATGACAAACAAACCTTATTTTAGCACCATTATACTTTTTATGCTCTTCAATATCTCATCAACATTCTATTCAACGCCGCATCCGCTACTCATATCCAGGTTATAATGGCAAAATAGGCTACCACCCAGCTCATTTGCGCGACTTGCTTCGTCGCCGGAAACGGGTAGGAACAAGCACGGGGTCGCTGCCATTTCCACATGTGCAGAAGATACCTCTGTGAAGTGCCCCATCAAAGTTAGTCTGCATTTGTCCATGGCATGAGGAGAAACAGAATGCCGAATAGTTTTCGCATCGAAGATAGAGACCGGAGATAAAAGATTGTCTTAGGAATTTGAAGGATATAAATAAATAATAATAAATCCTCTTCAGTAACAAGAATATAGTCAAAGGTGAACGATTGCACATGAATGATGTGCAGAGAGGTCTGCGAAAGGGGCAGATATTATCAGTTGGGTACCGCCCATAGTTGGGAAGGGTGGCATATTGTCGTTTGTTCAAAGCGGGTTACAGTTGATAAACTGGGATCTGGCCACGGCACGGAACAAATAACGTACTCAGCACAACAACTTCAACGTTGTTCCTTTCAGCGTAAACCGATGAATATACAAACATACTAAAATACATGATATGTCCACTCCGTCTACCGTCTGTATGCCTGTCTCACTACAAATGACGGTGCTACAGAAAATAAAATACAATCCAGATCTGTACAGCCACTCCTTGTAATGACACTTTCAATTTTTTAATCCTCTTCTGCATGGACTCCAAAGCTTACACCACCGTGCTGCAATGGGCCGACCAAAAATGCACGTAATAGTCCATGTGCGAACGATCCACAGTCTTACCGAGATGCAACATCATGTCGTCACTTTTACTCCCAATGCCTCGACCAATGAAGGTAGACGTAACATACATTGTCTTTATCACTCTATTTACTTGTTTTTCCACTTTCAGGGAGAGACCGACACCCAGATTCCTCTAACCAACATTGCTGTTTACGTCCATGTAATTAATGTATACCTTCCCTTACATTCTATTTCCTAAAGTGCAATACCACACATTGCTCTGATTAAACCCAATCTATCTGCTATCCTCCAAATTGTGTACCTGATCTATATCCCTGTCTACGTTGAAAGCCTTGCTGAAACCCCAAGCCAGAATAACGCCTTTCCGTCATAAACCCTCTAACGTTTGAGCAATCACGTTTGAATCATCCGACCAGATGAACGGGAATGTCATTCGTGTTAATCTTCTGGATCAGATTACCATCAGGGACTTTTGCAACTGATTTACAAGAATCCACACGGGCACCCTCCACCATGCTACCTCATTGATACCCTTCATCACCTCACCAAAAGATCAGATAAAGTAGATAAGTCATGACAATCAGCTTCAAAATCATGCTGCGTGGCCAGAATTAGCGCACTCTCTTCAAAAAGAGCATAGATCTATTCCCGAGCTTCCCTCCAACTGAGGTGATGGACATTGGCTTATAATTCCCTGGAATCTATCTACTTCCAATCTAATCAAAGGAATACATGTATCTACACTCCAATCCCCCATAAGTTATCTGTGTCTGAGGAACTCGCAAATATAGACAAAAAGCGCTGCAGTAACTCAGCTGGTCAGGCAACATCACTGCAGAACGGAATAGTATGTTCATTCTCTACATCAAATCTGCTTACAATACAGTAGGAGATCGACTGATCCTTCAGCCCACGATGTCTGTGGTGATCACGATGCGAAATTAAATCTATTACATTTACCTGCACGTGATCAACATATCAGCATTGTTGCACATACAACTGCCAGTCTATACAACTTGTTTACGCCAGTGCAGTGTCTCTTTCCACCGCCAACCCTGGCGATGCGTTCCGAACAATTACCACTGCCTGTGTACAAAATATGACTCGCACATTCACTTTCCTGTCACGCTGAAGCGATGCCATTTCGCATTTGCCATTTCTACCCCAATGAGAAAATACAGATGACCTAACATCTGGGTTAACGGAATTTTATACCCTTCTATCAAATCGTGCCCTTGCCTCCTACGCTCCATGGAACACAATCTAAGTTTGTCTAATCTCTCCCTTTTAACTCCCTTAGCATTCAAACCCTAACACCAATCAGGTGAACCTCTGCTGAACCGTCCAATGCTTCCATCTCATTCCTAAATGTGACAACCAAATCTCCACACTGTGATCGTAACATCTGGGTACGTTCAGTTGTCCCTTCAATGTGATCGGGGGTAGCACACGTTGTTCATCAATTGGAACTCAACTCCAACCTCACGAATACGAGAACCCACACCTTACCGACTGCTACCAATTTAATGGTAGGCGTCATCAAGGAGAAATGGACAAGATAATGAATCCATACCCCCAACTGTATAGCAAATTCTTGGTGTGTACTTATCCGAGGCAACTCACTGCAATCCTCAGTCACGGCCTGACCATGTTCTGAAGTGACCATGTTTCCGTAGCCCTCACAGATATATGATGCTCACACCTTTTGTCTAATATAGACGCTGCCCTGCTTCACGCAGTGGCGGAGTACTCAGTGTGGTTCACCCGCACCTTCACATATCACTGATTTGTTGCTATTTGTTGTCAAAAACTGAGACACAGATTTTGTGCCGAGAAAACAGCGGCAGCGGCTCTGAACACAGTGACTGCGCTGAGTAGCACAACTAATTGCTTTTGGTGTTTTATTATTGTTGAATACTTGGTTTTACCTAGGAGTCCGTGTTTTGTCTGCAACCACCTGGGACGTTGTTGAGTTACTTCATTATATTTTCAGCCCCTGCGTCTGTTTGTACAGGTTCTGCTGTTCCATGTTTTAACTGTCAGACATATTTCGATTTCCAGCAGAGCACGCAGGAGGTTCCCGGACCAGAAACGTACGAAGAGCTCCAGTGATCCCGCAATGGAAAATGAAAGGAAATCCGTAATATTGCTGTTACTATTCTCCGGAAATTTCATTTTGTTATGGTCGGTATTTACAGTACTTTGACATGTATATGGATAAGGAATTTGGAATAGTTCCCCCCTTTTCTGCAAGTTTTGTATTTGACAAAGGATGCATGCTTCAGCTACTGAGTTGCTGCAAATACTCATGCATTTATTCTGTGCCTCAGACGAAGTTTAGGAAGCAATTCCAGACTCGGTTTGCCTATCCCTTTGCTAGACTGTTATGATGTATTAAATAGTGACTACAAAGCTGTGACATTTACAGCAACACGGCTGAATTTTGCTCACGAAAATTTATGCAAACGCCCCCACCAATATCTGTCGAGAAACATTGCACTTTCAGGCGGATTGTGCTTATCGTCTACCACTTGACATATCTGCAGCAAACGTCAGTAAATATTAATGACACTGCTTGCTCACTAGTAACACAGTTAGCTCCCCTGCCGTCAATAATTTCATCTCCGCTAACTACAAATAATCGGTCGGATTGCTGGGGACAAACCTGTTCACAGAGTATGCTGATGGAGAATCCACGATATATTCACTTCCTGACCGATTAGCTGCCACTGCGTACTTAGGTAGTGATCAAGTTCTCCATACACAGAAGGATGAAGATCGGGAGAGCGGGATCATGCTGGCAAGCATCATCCAGATCGTAATGTCGCCGCTCCGACCAACGGATCAATGATCACTGGGGAAGTGTCGGAGAGATCAGTTAGAATTGCAGATTCTGATTGAGAGACAGGGACGTGTTGGGATGGCAAACACGCATCCCAATAGCCAGTTGTGAAATGTCTATTGTGAATATTGTGTTAATTGTCTGGATAGATGCCATCATTAATAGTAAGATTAAACGAGAACTTACCAGTTTGAAGTTTGATATTTATTTTATGAGGTGTTTCGATGAGGGACTACGTGAAAAGAAGAACCCCATCCAGCTGCACTTACGTCAATCTTCAAAGCAGCGATGTGAAATCATAGGTAATAGTGACTGAAGTATAATAGTAAGATAACAGAAGACTAGAACGACAAGATGACTTTCATGAGGGGTAGGAGCGGAAGGCATCGTGACTCCTCATAAAATAAAGTTCAAACTTCAAACTGGTCAGTTCTCGTTAAATCTTACTGTTTTACTTCGCAGTCACATGAGTGACTACCTGAAGATTTCAGAGCTCTGTGATTTCACGCCACAGATTCAAATGCCGGCCTCCCACTGCATTGATTGATTGAACATAATTAAATAATCAATAATGCATCAATCACAACATTGCTTAAACGAAGTAACCGTTTATTTTAACAAAGACAACAATAGCAATCCTTCTATCCCAGGAATAAACTATATAACTGAAATTAGAACAGAATCAGCAAATACCCCCAGCCTTGCAATTGGCTTATGATAAAATATCTGGAACATCAGCTCACTGGACCATCCTGCGGCCACGAGGATATGGTCTATAGGAACGTCCATCGCCGTGGCCGCTGAAGGTGATGCCGCCCTGGTGGAATGAGATTTATATTTATCAGTATCAACAAATTTGTCAGTACCCAGCGCTCACCAGAACCTGCATTAGCCACTTTGAAATTGTTTGCACCGGCATCTTACTGTGCGTTTTGTTGTGGCTAATAAACAATGCTGACACTGTTCCTCTTAGGGTTGTGGTAGCCTCAATGGTAATGGTACAAATATGACACTACACATAGGCGAAAATCCTTGGGGAATGCCGTAAAGACAATCTTACACCCTGTCACCCCTATTCTACTGTGCTTCAACAAATCATAAACATAAATAGTGATGGCATCTGCTGATTCCTCCATCCTGTCCAGCCACAGCTTCTGTAATGTCTGCACACGTTGGGCTGATAACAACGCCATAGGCATGACCACCTTCATGGCAGTTTGTCTAGAGATAGCACTGTAAGAGGAGTCCACTGACGAAGGAGCATAAGAACTTCGCTTACATTCCAGATAACCGAATACCTGGGCCTAGGGGATTAGAATTATAAACTCCCTTGATGAATCTAGAGACTATCGGATGTGTCCCAACTGAATGTAATTCTGACACCATGGGTAAATAAAAAGACAGAGCACATCTGGCTGTACAGATCGCACTGTAGCTTAACTTTTGATGGAAATAGAGAGTTGACAAGAACGCCAGCACGTCTTGGATGCCTAAAGTTTGATAATGCAGAGGTCCGAACTGCACAGCTGGAAAAGCAGCCACCAATTTACCAATGAAACTGGCTGCCATAATTGAAGGTCGTTGTTCACCTAGGAGCATTATACAAACCAATTAACTGATGCCTTTTATCACTGGGCAGAGTCACAAACATGTGACCTGAGTTAATGGTGAAGCCCAAGTAATCAATAATTACTGGTGTTAATTTGGATTTATCTGGATGAAAGATTAACCCCAATTGCTCAAAAGTGAGTTTCACAACTGAAACAGATGATTCAGCTGCATCCCCACTTTTGCAGACAATTAACAAGTCATCTAAATAGACCATTACAACATGACCCTGAGCTCGGAGTAGCACTAGAATATGTTTTAACTATTTGGTAAACAATCTAGGAGCTGAGGTTAATCCACTAGGCAGCGATTTGTATTGTCATAACTAACTCAGTCAGCTAAACTTCAAATAACTCCTATCATCACAACGAACACACACTGAATAATGTGCATCTATAAGATCTATGCTTGCCATATAACACCCTTTGGAAACCAGCTGACTAGCAGTAGAAATGTTTCCATTTTGATATATATATACTGCACAAAAGGGTTCAGGCTCGTCAGGTCCAGATGATGCTACATCCCCATCCTTTTTAGACATAGGGAAAATAATTGACACAAACTGACGGGATTGACGAACCGACTTCTCAATAACCCCAGCTGCCTGTGTTCGGGAATGAACGGCTCGTCCCTTCACCACCCCCCGTCATAGCAGCCCGTTGATACTGGAAAAAACCCTCCTGCCTATGTTGCTGTTTGTTGGTACTTTGATGAGGCACGCAGTTTTTGCCTTCCTCGTCAAGTTATTTCACTCGCTTTGCGAGGTCCTCCCCAAATATCAGATTAGGCAGTTATATATTGTTCGTTTTGCAGAATGGTTCAACATTTTCTGCGAATGGCTGGGCATATGACACTCTTCCTAATGCAGTTCAACTCAAAATGTGCACTGCACAGGAGCCCCAAAGCATCCTGATGAACTTCCATCATGTGTCCCTCGTTCACCGTTCTGGGGAACGCAGCTTGTGCACCCTCTGGAGCTTTTTCTCTTGTTGCCGCACTGCAAACCCAATTTGGCCCCATATGACATGGTTAAACAACCCACTGGTAAGTGTGGTTTCATATATTTTAGCAGTGCCGTCCATTGTCAGCCCTTAGAGCTAATGGGAGAGCATATAATGGATATTAGTTGCCATCTCCTCCCCCCATTGACTCCCATGTTTCTATGGGTGTCGCAAACTTTGTAGCTAGGTTAGGTATTTAAACCACTTGCCCTTCACCCTTTGGGTTCTGTTCAGCCACTGAATCGTCATCAGTATATCCCTGAGCCGGGTAAACTTCCTCCTCCATGAGTGGGCAATCATGCAGCCCTATTCCACGCGCTGCTGGCACAGGCTCTCCAAAAGCCTGGCGTGAACACCACTCCTCTTCCCGGAGTGCGTTCTTGTCGAGCACCCTCTGCATTAGGAGTCGAGCAAACGGACTCCCCTTGCGGAGGTAAAACCTCCAGGCCCGACTCTGGGTCACTGGCCCCAGCAGCCTTTGATGTGGCCTTACGTCCTATTGGCGCGGCAACGCTGCTCACATGCAACGTATCTGCTGTCGAAAGCCCCCCTGCTGGCGACGGATTCGGTGAGCTAGGCGGGCACCCGCTACCCACACTCCCGCGGTCTTCCAAACGTTTAGTAACGGGTCGCCTCGCTTTCACTTCAGTTGCTTTCTGCATCTTGGAATATTGAAATCCTGCAAATCAAGCGCAACACAGAAGGCGACCTCCATGAATACGTTTTCCACTTACCTCGAAGTGTTTTACACTTACCGCTGGAGGAGCTCTGCACCAATGCGTCTGATGTCTGACTCACGTAACTCCGAAGTAAAATATAGGAGAGGCAAGCCTATGATCAGAATAAAGGCCTCACTACTCAATGTTCACACATAAAATCAGAATAATATACGTGAGGGCGGGTGTGTGTTGGACAAAGGAATGTCCCTCTGATGGATGAACTTCTGATATCTCATAAATTCTCTTTTTCAAAGTGAGGTTCATTTGTTTTGTTGGCTGCCGGCATCAGAGAACATGACGCCGTAGATATTCACAGTTTACTTGATCTAATGCTTTCTCTGAAGCTACGACAGAGGCCCGCTTGGTGGCATTGATTGCCCCATATTGTAGTTATGTTACAAAAGTTACCTGTAGCAGCGCTACAGTTCTGCCTCTACCTGTGTGCGCTACGTTGGCGCCTTTGAGAGGGGGCCGGGTTTAAAACGCGGTTTTATCTCCAGACCATTCAAGTCGATTAACCTCAGTGGATTTAGTTGCTGAAGAGAATAATTCGCTCCGACATTTGTTTTATGGAATTATTTTTAAACTAAGCTGATAATGTATAGCATGAGTAATTTAAAAATAACCTTCTAGAGCCGTGAACGCCGACAACGGGACGGGTCTTATGTAGGGGACAAAAGAAGGTGCACAGTTTATTTTTACATAAAAACGTGCTTCTTAGCAAGCCTTTAATCAAAATTTCATGATGCGAAAAGGTGACTGAAAAAATATACGAACCGGCAGTATTTTCCTGCCGTTATGGGGGTGAAACTCACCGCAAACTGCAACGTTCCAAACGGTGGCGTTCCACAAAAACCCACTCGCAAGTTGATTTAAATTGCCGTTAATTTACGGGAATTAAACACTAAATTCCTTCTATTTGGCCTATACATTCACAACATTGAGATTTAAAAATCATGTTGTATTTTGAATTATTGTGTGAATGTCATTTGGACACTTAGGGGTTTTTTAAGAATATAACCATTTCTTATGAAATGGATAGATGTCTAGATCTAGTAATTGAATTTTGTAATTAGCTACAATTAGGTAACTAACTAATTATATGCTTTCATTTCATGTCATCCAAGTAAGATTGTTTCATGTTTATTTCCGAATTCTCCAATCTATAATAACTGAACATTTCATTCAGTTATCTTAATTTTTAAGAAAGTTATGGGCTTTTGACTGTCCCTGATCACATCTTTTGTGTTAAGTCAATGGAAAACCAATGGGGAACAAGATGCCAATTTCTGAGTATGCAAATGACCATCACTTTTTTTATATTGACGATATGAAAGTGAATTAGGTGTCAAATTTAACTTTTATTTATGCTTTATCTGATGGGATAAATTGCAGACTTGATTTTTGAAATCTCAAAATTTTGTAAGACGTTTTGCCCAACATCATCTTCCCTGGAGGCAGAGAGCAACACATTTTCCAGGATTTGGGTGATTTTGCCGGCTCAAAAATGAGCTTCGGAGAGCAGGTTAACGCAAAGCAAAGACTGTTTAATAACGCCGTCGATTACCCAGCTCATCCCTTTGTTGATGATCGAGATCTTACTAAAATTATAGGGCCATAGTTGACCGGGTTATGATTGTTGCGCTTCCTGCTGACCGCAAGCAGGATTCCAGAAAAGGAGACTGTGGCAGTCGTACCGCAACTTAGTCCTTAGGAATGAGGTTGAACCATTTCTACCCTTCGCAAACATGCCGTATCCTTGGCCAACCTGTTCCACAACAGGTACAACATTGATATTTACCCTAGGATGTCGATAAATGCCCGAGAGTTCTGGTATACAGAAAGCCCGAACAATCCAACCCTGTCTATTATGGTTTTATTTGTGTGCTCTCGATCATCAATAAAGCGATGTGGTGGGTAACCGATGGTGATATCATGGAGGGCTTGCTTTTCATAAGCCTGCTCACAAACGTTCATTTCTGAATTCCGGCAAGATCGCTCATGAGAGTTCGATTCAAATATATTCACTCGCATTGAACTGCAGAGATTATGTGAGAGTAATTGGCAACAATGCAATATTTGACATGTCAAATATGTTGGGTAACCCCATATCCATGTCTGATTTCATGCCCTGCGTAATCGTACATTACCTTTAACGTGCACCTAACTTAATGACCCTTTTTGTTTACTAAAACCATCTTCACACAATGTTGACTATAATGAGAAGATTCGGATGGGAGCAATTTCAGGCCGCATGGTCCGTCGATTCAATAAGATAATGAGCGGACTCCCTTCAATAACACTGCCATCCCGCAGCGTTATGCTGTGTTATAGCGTCTTCTGCCTTGATATATTTCATAGAAAACATATAAAATAGGTGCAGGAGTAGGCCAATCGGCCCATCCAGCCTGCACCGCCTTCCCCACGAACATTGTCAGCACCTCAGAGATACGGTTCACTGATTCCATGGAGAGGACAAAACAAGCACCTTCAATAATCTTAACAGACGTGTTATGTCAGTTCGCGCCCTGCTGACATCGCAGTTTAAAGTCTTTCCTTTCCGTTTTCTAGTTGATCCGAAGTTACAATTCACCTCAAATGAAAAAAAAAACAATTCTTATCTGCATTTGAGTAATGTTACTGAAATAATCGGAAGGTGATCTACCGATACTGAATTATTGCATGGAACACAAGGTGATGGATTAACCCAAGCAACATTTGTGGATGCCACGTATAGGCGACACTAGGTTGTGACCAGTCTCTAGACTGAACCGTTTAGTTACCCCGACGGTTTGTGATGTTACTGTTGCACCGAATGATTCATCTAATAAAAACAGATTCAAATAAAGCCTGAGATCTTTGTTAGGATTATTTAGCCCGACTATAACGTTATCTTCCTCGAAGTGAACTCAACGGCAAGAACCGTTGCCCCAATTCTGATTTGCGCAAACCCTTCATTCCCGCGCTTTGCTTTTGACCTACACCACCTTCAATTTCCTGTACTATTTGTCACGGCCTCTCCAACACGCGAATGATAGTTAATTTTCTCATAAAACATGATATTGATTAGCTGATATGTTTGCTGAAGAATGGCTCCGGGAGTTCAATACCGATAAATGTAAGGTCATGCATTACAGGAAGTCAAACTCGGTGGAACTTGACAGTGAATACTAGCGATCTGAGGAATTCAGTAGGTAGAAGTATCTGGCAGTGCATGTGCACAGTTCGAAGTTGTGTCACGCGTCGACAGTGTGGAAAAGAAAGCGTTTGGCAAGTTGGACTTCATCGATCAGGGATTGAGTATAGGAATTCAGACATTATAATGCAGTTGTACAAGACTGAGGTGACATTTGGAGTAGCGTGTTCAATTTTGGTCACCCTCTCCAGGAAGGACGTCGTTTTTCTGCGAAGAACAAAGAGATGATTTATCTGGACCTTTCCAGGAATCGAAGACTTGCATAGTAAGGTGTGATCTTAGGGAGGTGCTTAATATCGTGCTGGAGATTGATCTGGTGCATACACAATCTTTTACCCGGGGTAGTGGTAGTAAGAACTAGGGGAGACAGATTTAATGCGAGAGGGGATGGAATGAAAGGGAATCTAAGGAGCAATATTTCCAAGATGAAATTAAGCATGCAGGTAAAACGGGCTGTGAATATATTTAATGGCACGTTGGCCTTCATCGTGAGAGGATTAGAGTCGAAGAGCAAGGAGGTCCTAAGACAGTTGTACAGGGTCCTGGTGAGACCGCAACTCAAGAACAGTCACGTGTCAAGAGGGTATTATTGTCGTATGTTCCAGATAGGGCAATTAAATTCTAGCTTGCTGCAGCACAACTGAATATGAAACATAGTACATAATCGGAGAAGATAAAAGGTTTAGTGTGTGTCTACACATGGGCACATATTCAATATATAACAAATATAGTCCAATAATAAATCCCCTCCCACTCCACGCCTTCCCCGGGCACTTTCCCATGCAACCGCAAGAAATGCAACACGTGTCCCTTCACCTCCCCCCCTCCACGCCTTTCAGGGACCCAATCAGTCCTTCCAGGTCCGACAGAGGTTCACCTGCACCTCCTCCAACCTCATCTACTGCTACCGCTGCTCCAGATGCCAGATGATCTATATCGGTGAGACCAAGCGGAGGCTTGGCGACCGCTTCGCCGAACACCTCCGCTCGGTCCGCAATAATCAACCCGACCTCCCGGTGGCTCAGCACTTCAACTCCCCCTCCCATTCCATATCCGACCTCTCGGTCCTGGGCCTCCTCCACGGCCAGAGTGAGCAACACCGCAAGATGGAGGAACAGCACCTCATATTCCACTTGGGGAGTCTGCACCCTTATGGGCTTGAATATTTAATTTTCTCAATTCTGTTAACCCTTGCTGTCTCCTCCCCTTCCCACCTCTCCCTCAGCCCTCGGGCCCTGGCATTCCCTCTATCTCTATCTCCCTCCCCCACCCCAGACGCACCAGCTTCTCATTTTCACACCACAAACAGCTTACAATGGCTTGTTTCCTTTATCACCGATAATTTTTTGCATATCTTTCACTCATTGTTCCTTATCTCTCCACATCACCGTCTATAGCTCTCGTGTCCCTGATCCTTGACCAGTCTGAAGAAGGGTCTCGACCCGAAACGTCGCCTATCCCCTTCGCTCCTTATATGCTGCTGCACCCGCTGAGTTTCTCCAGCTTTTTGTGTACCCCAGTGATGTACAGGTAGTTCAAGTTGCCGAAACAGGCTACGAAGCAACCAGTCAGTATGCTCTCTACAGTGCATCTGTAGACGTTCAGGAGAAACCTCTTTGACATGCCGAATCTCCGTAATATTGTAAGGAAGTAGAGACGCTGATGTAACTTCTTTATAATTGCATCAGTGTGCTGGGTCCAGGAAAGATTTTCGGAAATGTGCATGCCCAGGAATTTGAAGTTTTTGACCCTCTGCGCCGTTGTCTCATTGATGTAAACAGGATTGTATCGGTTAATCTCATTTCAATACTCTGACACATCTGATAAATCGGTAAATCTCATTTCATACTCTTGTGAGGGATAAAGTGATTAAACCCTATTAAAGAAAGGAGTTTTAAAGATAATTCAAACAGAGAGGGGCTGGAGAAAGGATTCTGACAGCAGAGTCTGAAGGTTGCTAGTTGCCAGACCCATCCTTGAGGCCTTGAGTAAGAAGAGATAGCTTTGTATAGCTAGAGAAGGGGGTGATGTAGAGAGATCCCTATCAGTGGAAAGGAGTGATAGATGGGACCCCTGTCACTATAGCTTAGCTTTAGTGCTGATATAGGAAAACTGAGAGGGTTCACTAGGAGGTGAGCGAAACTGGGCCAGGTCATGAGCAATTGAGCATGCTTAATAGAAAAAATGAATATTACAACACACCCCTGGTCAAGAAATTGCTCATTACCATGAACATGTTTGAACATGCGATGTATGATATGGGAGGTGCGAGGGGATGAACGGTGGGTTGTACCTACAGATTGTGCACCTCCGACCCTGATTGGAGAGAGGTCCGGAGGAGAAATTGAATGTAAGATTTTGTGTATAAAGGGGGATGATCTCTCTGGCTTCAGTGTGTCTCGAGTTGGAGAGGCACCCGGTCTGCAGACTCGTAAAATAAAGACATCTCTTGCTTCCAGGATTTAGTCTTTGAGTATTTATTGTGAGCATAAAGGGTATCTCACACTCTGACACATCGCAATCTGTGATTCGTCCAAATGCAGTGGTGTCGTCGGCGAATTTTATAAAGGAGTTCGCTCTATGTCCAGCTATGCAGTTATGGGTATAGAGTGAGTAAAGCAGGGGACTGAGCACGCAGCCTAGATGTGCTCCCGTACTGCTTGTTACTGAGGATGAAGTGCTTTTCCTAATTCGAACTGAACGAGGAAGTCGAGGATCCAATTGCAGAGGAATGCACAGAAAACCTGTTCCGTGAGTTTGGTAACCAGTTTGGAGGGGATGATGGTATTGAACGCCGAGCTTTAGTCTACAAACAACAGACTGACTGCGCCATGTTGTGCAGATGACTGACTCTTTTGCATCGCGTCCAGAATTGTTTTCCTACCCATTCCGCGTTTAAGTATATTGTTGTTGTTTTTGTCTATCCTGTCTGCTTTTCGTACTCGTTATCACTACCATGGGTAACGCACTTCACCGACCAGATCCTCTGATCATTGACCCCGAGTTCGCTGAACGATGGCGCCTCTTGGAGCCCGACTACACCCATTACATTCGTTTTTCCCTTCGCAGCGATCCACCTGATGTGCGTGCTTTTTTACTCTTGAATCTCGCTGGCCCTGAAACAATGAAGTGCGCAGAGCGTTGTAATTACGCACCTGATGTTATGGACCACAACAACTAGATTGTGGTACATGCAGAGACAATCCACGACCCTGTGGTTTTAATCGCTCAGTTCAGACAGCTATGGGACCTTCAGAAAAACTTCATAACGCCAACTCCATCATTGAACGCACTAGGTTTTTTGAGAACTTTTTGAGTGATTTAATACACATGGCTGCACGCTGCCACTTTGAAAATGTATGTGACGAACTCATCCGTGACAAACTCTTAAATGTATGTGACGAACTCATCCGTGACAAACTCGTAGGAGGTTTACTCAGTGTCAAAGTGCGAGACCAATTGCTCCGGAACACACAAATTATTTTGAGCAAAGCCGAACATGCTTGCAGAATCGCTGAACTCACTGATTCCCAGATAAGGTATGTAAGTTCTGGGCAGAAAACGCAGTTTAATGTTCATGCTATCGACACCTCCCATCGCAATAGGCATCCACAAACATCCATTTCTGACATCAATGCATGCCAAAATCTAGGCCTGGTCTCCTTCGCGCTTGCTGTCCATCAACTCTCTCTCACTGAGGGCTCCGCTCAGCAGATACTCTCACAATGCAGATAACAGTTAGACGACAAGTTTGGAAAGCTGCCCGTCAAGTACAATATCGCCACTGATCCAACTTTCACTCCAGTGGTCCAAGCTCCACACCGTATTCCGAATGGCATGCACGACAGAGTACATAATGTGCTCCAGCGGTTGGTGTCCCTGGGTATCATTCCCACGGTTACTCACCCATTTGAGTGGGTTTCCATCATGCTGGTTGCAACAAATAAAAACAAGGAAGAAACCCGCATTTGCATCAACCCCAGATACCTCAACACAGCGATTAAACGCCCACACTACCCGATGTGAACGGTAGAGAATGTTGCTGCTCAGATAGGCAGTGCATCTGTGCTCTCTGTTCCGGATGTCAAAAGTGATTGTTGGCAGGTTCCGCTGGACCCTTACGCTTCCCAACTTCCACGTTCGCCACCCTCTTTGGCCGCTGCAAATTATTGAGAATGCGTTTCGGCATCAACTCTGCCGGCGAGGTTTTCCAGTGCACAATTGACCAATTATTTGTGGGGGATCGTTGACCTTCTCTTTGACGGACACGACATGGCTGATCATGACGCAGATGTAAAAAACAATACTAGACCGTGGGAAAGACATCCATCTCAAGCTCAACCCCCTAAAATGCAGATTTTGGTTCACGGGGGTTAACTATTTCTGCAATGTTTTCACTAGTGATGGTCTCAGATCGGACCCATCCAAGACCACTGCAATCAACGAGATGCCAGTCCCTCCTAACGTCATGAGTGTACAGAGATTCCTGGGAATGGCCAACTACCTGGGAAAATTAATTCCCAACATCAGCGATATATCTGCCCCCCCCCCCCCCCCTGCTGGAATAGACACACAAATACACTGCCTGGTCATGGTACTCAAAGCACAAAAGAGCATTTGAAATCCTTAAGTTGCAGCTGGCCAGCGCTCCCATCCTGGGCCAGTTTGATTTAGATTTGCCAGTGAGACCTATATGTGATGCGTCCCAGTATGCACTTGGCGCTGCTTGCCATCAGACCTCCACCGTTGGAGACCACAGGCCTGTTGCTCACGCCTCCACGCCTTGACTGAAACTGACAACGTTACGCCCAAATCGAAATGTAATGAGGGAGAAGGTAGATCGGAGGTCTCGGTGTTGCAGTTGAAGACAGCGGACTATAGGGCCATGAGGGAGGAGCTGGCCAAAGTTGACTTGGAAGACATACTAGCAGCGATGATAGTGGAACAAAAATGGCAGGTGTTTCTAGGAATAATACGGAATGTGCAGGATGAGTTCATTCCTAGGAGGAAAAACGATTCCAAGGGGAGAAAGGGACGACCATGGATGATAAGGGACGTCAGGAAGAGTATAAACATTCAAGCGAAAACGTACAACGTAGCAATGATGGGCGGGAAGCAAGAGGTAAGAAACCAAGAGCAAGACTGGATAATGTTTAAGAACAATGGAAGATAACCAAAAAGACAATACGGGGAAAAAATATGAGGTATGAAGGTAAGCTAGCCAAGAATATAAAGCAGGATAGTAAAAGCTTCTTTAGGTATGTAATGAGGAAAACAATAGTTAAGACCAAAGTTGGACTCTTGAAGACCGAAAAAGGTGAATTTATTATGGGGAACAAAGAAATGGCAGATGAGTTGAACAAGTACTATGCATTTATCTTCACTAAGGAGGAAACAAACAATCTTCCTGATATATTAGTGTTGAGAGGAACTGGGGTGACGGAGGAACAGAAGGAAATGCACATTAGGCAGGAATTGTGTTGGATAGGCTGATAGGAGTGAAGGCTGATAAATCCCCAGGGACTGATGGTCTGCATCCAAGGGTACTTAAGGAAGTGGCTCTAGAAATCGTGGATGCAATGGAGATAATTTTCCAATGGTCTCTCGATTCAGGATAGGTTCCTGTGGATTGGAGGGTAGCTAATGTTATCCCACTTTTTAAGAAAGGCGGGAGAGAGGAAACAGGGAATGATATATCAGTTAACCTGACATCGGTGGTGGGGAAGATGTTGGCGTAAATTATAAAAGATGAGGTACTCGAACATTCGGATAGCAGTAGCAGGAACGGTCCGAGTCAGCAGGGATTTACGAGGGGGAAATCATGCTTGACTAATATTCTGGAATTTATTGAAGATGTAACTAGGATAATGGACAAGGGAGACCCAGTGGATGTAATGTACCTGCACTTTTAGAAAGCATTTGATAAGGTCCCACATAGGAGATTCGTGGGTAAAATTATGGCACATGGTATTGGGTGTAGAGTGCTGACATGGATAGAAAAATGGTTGGCAGACTGGAAATAAAGAGTAGGGATTAACCGGTCCCTTTCAGGATGGCAAACAGTGACTAATGGGGCAGCGAAAGGCTCAGTGTTGGTAACGCAGCTATTTACAATATAAATCAATGATTTGGATGAAGGGATTCAAAGTAACATTAGCACATTTGCAGATAACACAAAGCTGAGTGGCAGTGTGAACTGTGAGGAGGATGCTATGAGAGTGCATGGTGAAATTGACAGTTTGGGGGACCGGGCAGATGCATGGCAGATGAAGTTTAATGCGGATACATGTGAGGTTATCCACTTTGGTAGCAAAAACAGGCAGATTATCATCTAAATGGCGTCATGTTGGGGAAAGGGGTAGTACAACGGCATCTGGTGGTCCTTGTCAATCAGTCTATGAAATTAAGCATGCGGGTACAGCAGGCAGTGAAGGAAGCGAATGTTGGCGTTTATAACAAGTGGAATCAAATATAGGAGTAAAGAAGTCATTCTGCAGTTGTACGGAGCACTAGTGAGTCGACACCTGGAGTATTGTGTACAGTTTTAGTCCCCTAATTTGTGGATGGACATCCTAGCTATTCAGAGAATGCAGCGTATGTATATAAGGTTAATTTCCGGGATGACGGAGCTGTGATATGTTTAGGGAATGGAGCAGCTGGGCTTGTAAACTCTGATGTTTGGAAAGCTGAGAGGGGATCTCATTCAAAAATATACGATTGTTGAGGGTTTGGACACGCTAGGGGTACGAAACATGTTCTCGATTTTGGGGAATTCAGAGCCAGAGGCGCCGGTTTAAGAAAAAATAGTAAGCCATTGCGAGCGGAGATGAAGAATCACTCGTTCTCACGGAGAGTGGTGAGTCTGAGGAATTCTCAGCCTCAGGCGGAGGAGGCGGGACCTCTGGATGCTTTCAAGAAAGAGCTAAATAGGGCTCTTAAAAATAGCGGAGTCAGGGGATATGGGGAGAAGGCAGGAATGGGGTACTGATTGGGGTTGATCAGCCAGTATCACATTGAATGGCGGTGCTGGCTCGAAGGGCGGAATGGCCTACTCCTCCACCTATTGTCTATTGTCTATGGCCTATTGAAAATTAATTACTTGCCCCATTTTTCGCATGCACGGAATTCACATACTTTATTTTTGGAAAATCTGTGACTGTGGAAACGGACCACCAGCCGCTGATCACCATCCTGAACAAACCGATCCACCCCGCTCCGGCTCGTCTGCAACGGTTGATGATGCAACTACAATGTTTCGCTTTTACTATAGTCTATAACAACGGCAAGGACGTGAACATAGCTGACACACTATCAAGAGCCCCACACAAAACCTGCGAACAACAGCACTCTGAACAGGACGAGATCTCGGTAATTAAGGTGTCGTATGTTCCCACTGAACGCCCAAGCGGCATGGCAGACCACACTGTTGCTGATGAGAGTCTACAATTACTGGTCTTCAGTCATCCGGCGTAGCTGGCCGGATAGACAACGCAGTACCCTACTTGCGATTCGCCCGTGCTAACTAGTTCGGGATGAACTGGTACAACAGGGCGGGATTATAGTCAAGGGTCACAAAGCAGACATCCCAGCTGTTGCTCGGGACAAGTATTTTGAAGCAGTCCACAGAGGCTACCCTGGTGTGGAAGCAACCCTACAACAAGCGCAGAGCATGTTTTACTGGCCTAGTATGACCAAATATATACGTGAAAAAGTCCAAGTCTGTATTATCTGCAACAGCCTAGCGCCACACCAACATAAATAACCTTTGTTCTTCCACACGGTTCTTCCTCTGCCCCGGTCGACGGTCGCTCTTGGTATATTCGAATGATGTGGAAATACTATCTGGTTCTCATCGACTCGTATTTTGTCTGACAGAGTCATCCAAAAGTTGTCACGCCACTTCTCCGTGCATGGTTCATCTGCACGGATCCTATCTTATAACGGCAGGCAGTTCACCAGCTACTGGTACAAAAGCTTCGTTCAACGATGGAATTTTCGACATGTCACCACCAGCCCTGAATTTCCACAGTCCAACAGACTCGCAGAACATGCAGACTAGAGTATCAAACAATTAAGGGAGCGTTCACAACTTGCTAAATCCGACGTCTACCTGGACCTGCTCAAGTTAAAGAACATCGCCTGCGAAGCCATACTGGGACCTCCAGCCCAACACCTGATGTCTCGTCAAATCCGTGCTGCCCTGCCCTTGCCCCAGCAACTGCTGCAGTCCGTTTACCTCCCGTTGTCGAGAAGCAACGCCAACTGAAAGGCGATGCAGATAATCGATATTTCTGCAAGTCCAGCAAACCATTTAATCCTCTCTCCAGAGGATAAGTTGTTCGACTTCAGACCGACAAGGGCTATGGCCGTTTAGGTCACATTCACAGCCCTGCCAACCTGGAAAGCGCGGACGGAGGCCTTTACAACGTCAACATCTTATTCACCTAAAGGAATCATACCATGCGGCTCTGTATCCAGAGGTCACACGTTTGATGTAACCTCCCGCTGCCGGGCCGACTGCTCCCTTTTGCCCATTTGCTGCAGAACTACCGCTGACTGTGCTCACTGTCGTCTCCAGACGTGGCTTCGAAGGACGAGATGCCAAAGCGATAACTTGGAAGGCAAATAACTAAATGGAAAATACGCCGAAAAGCCAAATAACTGAAAGGGCGTAACGTCGAAATGCCAACTGAACGAACGGACGCGACGCCGAAAAGCCAAATACCCTAACGGACGCAACGCTAAAAGCAAAATAACTGAAAGGATGGGACGCATAAAAAACACATAACCCGAACGGCGCAACGCCAATAAGGCACTCACCGAACGGACACAATGCCAAAAAGTCAAATAATGGACACGACGTCGCCGCAGGGCGGGATTTGTCAGCGCTTGGTTCAATTCCCCGCGTCCATCATATCACTGGCCGGTGGAGACGAGAGGGTGGGGCTCATTTTCCCGCAGAAGACCGCCATGGCTGGAGGGTGACACTCCGAACCAGAGCATCAAGGTGTAAGCGGCCGAAGGAGTGCATCCATCGGGACAGCCCCCACTCTCCTCCCCGGGGTCATCGCTGGGCGGCCACGGCCGCCCTCCGCCAGGTCTCCCCTGTGCAGCCGGACTGTGACGGGCTGTGGGTCGTCAGCGCACACGCAAGGGGCCGCGGCTTCGGGCAGCGGAAACAGGGGGACGAAAACCCGGCAACGTCCCCGTCTGCAGCAACAGAGATGGGGACAATCAAGGTCCCTCCGCCTACCCAGAGTCACTAACCGCGAAGCACCGGCACCCGCACCCGACCCCCACCCCATGGTGATTCACCCCTACCCCGACCCCGACATTCATACGGGGTGATTCACCACCCGCACCGAATCAACCCACCACCTCGACCCACACACCGGGAGATTCAACTCCTGACACCCACACCGGGGGGATAGTTGGAATTTATTTTGGAGCTGGGTTCAACTGGGGGTCCACGGAAGTTGCAAGAATTCTGCTTACTGGGAATAAAGACCCGAGGCAGCGCAGCGCTGACACTTCACATCTCGCGGGCGTGCACGCTGACGCTAACTCACGCCGATTCACACTTACTCTCACACATGGAGGAGTGATCATATTTTATGCCCGGGCACCGCATAATGCTGAAGGTTCTCCGCACGAAACATCACCCATCCCTTCGCTCCAGAGAGGCCTCCTGTCCCGCTGAGTTACTACAGCTATTTGTGTCTAACTTCAATTTTAGAGTTACGTAAAAAACACTGGAGGAACTCAGAGGGCTAGGCAGCAGCTGTGGAGAGAATAGATTAGGAGTTATTTCGGGCCAACGTTCTTCAATAGGAAGGTAATGCAGCTGCAGTTGTCTCTGCAAAACGCCAAATGATTCCGGGAATGCCAAGAGCGAAAACTTGCCAAGAGGGAGAGGCACTTACTACGGCCGCCAGTGCCCCGGGCCACCTGCCTTCGGCTGGGGGTGGGATGTCGGGGGGTGAATCTCCACGTGTGTGGGTCGGGGTGGGGGCACTGTGCCGGGTTGTTGGTGAATCTCCCCATAGCCGGCACGGGGGAGACGAGGCGGAGGACAATCATGGCCGGATCGTGCTGACCCCGGTGGGAGGTGCGGGCTGTCCCGTGGGATGCTCTCCTTCGGCCTCTTACACATTGGTGCTCGGGTTCACATTGCGCTGTCACCCTCCAGCGCCGAGCGGTCTTGTGTGAGAAATGACTCCCACCTTCCCATCTTCCCTGCCAGTGATGTGATGGACGCTGTTGTCTGGACCAATCGCTGACAAGTAACGACAGCCCGTCGTGTCCGTTATTTGGCTTTTCGACGTCGTTTCTTTTCCGTTATTTGGCTTATGTGTGTCGTTTTCATTCGGTCATTTGGCTTCCAGTTCGTCGCTACGGCGTCTGGTCCTTCGACGCCATGTCCGAGTACACACCCTGCGGCCTCTCCACAACGATCCGCGGCCCTCTCGCCTGTTTTTCTCTCATGGGAGAGGGCAGGGCAAAGGTAGAATGTAGTCGCAGGCAATAAGACTAGTGGGAGAAGTGGGAAAAGGAGGTGATGGGAAGAGAAAGCAAGGGCTATCACATGTTAGAGAAGACAATGTTCATACCGCTGGGATGTAAACTATCCAACCGAAAATATGAGGTGCTGTTCCTCCAATTTATGCTGGTCCTCGAAGGGCTGTCTCCCTTGGGCGACCTAATCTGCAAGTTGAGAATAGTATCTTCGACTTTCAAACTTGCAGCAAGGTCGACACTTGGTCCTAGGAAGTCCAATGAGGTCGTTGGAACTCTCCTTCTTGCACGCGGGATGTCCCTGAATACTCGTGGCCTCAGCTAGGTCGAGTAAAATTTGATCGGCATTGGTCTTTTTAACTCGCAGTGCAGTGGACTGGGGTCGCTATTTGCTTACAGGCAGTCGAGCGCAGCCAGAGGCAATCTCCTTTGCTGTCCAGGCATTTTGATTGGCTCATGGGAGTTTCAGGACCAAGGAAGACCTACCGGTCAGTAAAATATCCGCTAAACTTTAATATTCGTCTTAAAAGTGTCTCCACTCCTCCACCTCATTCTCCCCTCCTTCTCTCCCCTTCTCTCCTCTTCTCCCCCCGTTCTCAATCCATTCTCTCCCCGTTCTCTCACCTTTCTCCCCGCATTCTCTCCCTTCTCCACATGCTCTCCCCTTCTCCCTCCCTTCTCTCCAGTTACCCCCCTTATTCCTCCTTCTCTTCCCCTCTATCCACTTCTACTCCTTCTCCCCCCCCCCCCCCCGCGATCTCTAAAGGACTTACCATACATTGTGCCAGCTGTTTACTTTCCTCTTCATCGTGCAGACAGCAACTCCCCGCTTTCCCTGTCCCCCGCCTTTGCGATGTGTTTGTGTGTGATTGTGGGTGCTTTCTGTCCACCCAGCTCGCGGTGCGGCCGATGCAGCTCGCGGTTTCAACGCGGCCGGTCGATCCAGCTCGAGGCTTCCAGGCGAGAGCCCTTGAGCTTGAAAGGCGAAGATACTCTTCTGGATGCGCGGAATAGGACGCCCAGGTTGGACAGCCCTTTTACTCTGACAATTGTGGAACCCCAGTCCAGAAATGTTATATTGGGAATGGAAGGGGGACTTGGTGCTGAGCCACCGTGAGACCATCTAGGTTAAGACGGGTCGAGCGGATGTGCGAAGCGAAACCAACCGCGAGCCTGCGCTTGGTCTCAAAAGATGAAGAGAAGTTGTCACCTGGAACAGCGGAAGCAGTAGATGAGGTTGGAGGAGTCGCAAGTTCATCAACTGGAAAGACGGTTTGGATCCTTGGATGGAGTTGAAAAGGGAGGTAAAGAGAGAGGTGTTGCATCTCCCAAGGTTGCAGTGGACAGTGCCAGGGGAGGAGGTGGGTTTGGTGGGAAGGGACAAGTTGACCAGGGAATTGTCTTGCGGAAAGCAAACAGGGTTATAGATGGGAAGGTGAAGCCAGCAGTGGGATCCCGTTGAAGGTGGCAAACTTACTGGAGGATTATATGCTGTATGCGACGGCTTCTTCTTCTTCTTTCGTATGGCGTGCACAGCCTAAAGTTGTGGAAACAGCTTGTTCTAATTGATCGTATTTGATTGCGCACGACAGGTTGATTCCATTCGTCAAAACAGGGCGGACCAGGTGAAGGTTGCAAGCTCCAACCTCATGCGATGGCTGATGGGGTGGGAGGTGAGGAAAAGGGGTCTCTGTCCTTGTTATGAATGGTTGGGGGAGGAGTAAGAGCGGAGCTGTGAGATATCGAGGAGCCCAGGGAGAGCCTCGCCTATAATGGAGGGGAACCCCCGTTTCCTGAGGACTATGGGCATTACCGATGTCCTGGTGTGGAGCATCTCATCCGGGGCGCAGATGCGGCGTAGACTGAGGATTGGGAGTAGGGTATAGAGTCTTTACAGAAAGTAAGGTGACAAGAAGTATTGTGAAGGTAGCTATGGGAGCCTGTAGGTTTTTAGTAGTTGTCGGTCTATAGTCTGTTTCCAGTGATGGAGACGGTAATATCTGGAAACGGTAGGGAGATGTCGGTGATAGTCTAAGTGAATTTGAGTGGAGGATGGAAATTAATGGTGAAGATGATAAAGTCAACGATTTCTGCATGGTGCAGGAGGGAGCATCATTGCAGTCGTCAATGTATCGGGGCAGATTTCGGGTATAGGGATTTTGTAAGCAAGTCGACACGGCAATGTCACTAAAACTAAACTTGGAGGTGTTCTCCATACTCAAGGAATGTATGATGCCTTGTAAGAAGTAATCACCCTGCTTCATACAAATATCAGAAAGTTAAAAACAGCGTGGCTGTTCCTTGTGTTAGAGCCTTATTTTCCTTATGTTCAACACCCGAGAAGGACCTTGCATTAAGTTATAAGTAATAAAGATGTAACATCCTAGTATTATCCTAGTAATAACGATGTAATATCCCAGTTTAGATAACCATCAGAAGGAGAGAGTCGAGAAAGGAAAGGGGCGTTGGTAAGCTACTAAACGCACGCTTTGACTGCTTTCACCGTTGAAGAATGCGCATCCAAGGTAGCAGCAACCATATAACAATTACAGCACGGAGACAGGCCCTCTCAGCCCTTCCAGTCCGTGCCGACCATTTGGTTTCCCCTAGTCCCATCTACCTGCACTCAGACCATACCCCTCCATTCCCTTCACGTCCATATACCTATCCACTTTACTTTTAAATGTTAAAATCGATCCTGCCTCCACCACCTCTGCTGGAATCTCATTCCACACAGCAAAGTAGAAGAATGTTCAGACTGTGTGCATCCACAGTAAATGTCACGGAAAAGGCGCAAAATCTAACGATTAAAAGCACTTTATCGACCATAAATACAATGAACGGCACCTTGTGTTCTAGCATTCCCTGCACTAAGATAACCCATCAGGTGACAGACTGTAATCTGGAAGGGCTCATTGTGAAAGCGCGAGCCGCTGTTTTAACCGGAGCGTCAGTGAGTGCGCCACGTCGGTATTAGAGTTATTTTCGGCGCAGATAGCACACAGATAAAGTGTGATCGTATAATGGTTAGTACTCTGCGCTGTGGCACAGTAACCTCGGTTCGAATCCCAGTCACGGCATATAGTGTTTTATGAATTTATATTTCAGCTGCTCCAGATATTCAAATTTTTATTTTACTGAAACAGCGACAGCCGCCAGCGGTTGACATTCCTCTCTCCGCACGCCAGTTTCCCCTGGGAACATTCCATCTCGCTTTAAAACACACACTTTATTTCGAAGTGAGCCGGCACGAACAATCAGCACCTGCCATAATGTAAGCGAGATCTCTGATCAAGAAATGAGCAAGAGAAAAACGGTGATTACAAACCTGTTAGCCTGTGTTCGGTGGTGGAAAGATGCTGTCGTCAATTATTAAAGGGGTAATAATGGGGCATTTGGATAGCAGTAAAAGGTTTAGTTCAAGTCAAAATGGATTTATAAAAGGGAAATCATGCTTGTTTAATCTTCTGGAATTTTTTGAGGATGTGACAAGTAAAATGGATGAAGGGGTGCCAGTGGATGTAGTGTATCTAGACTTTCATAAAGTCTTTGATAAGGTAACACCTCTCCCATATCAGGAAATGGGAGGACATTTGCTTACATGGGAAAATCGCTTACCATATGGCCTCCATCCCAGATGTGCTAGAATTCCTATCCTACGTACACTTCAACGAAGGGCTGAGTTACAGTGCCATCAACAGTGCCACGAGTGCCCTGTCAACGTACTTGTGCCGTGGGTCAGACCTCCAGCCTTTAGGGTCTCACCCGTTAATATCAAAATTCATAAAGGGTGTGTTAAAGTCCAATCCTCTTAGGCCTAGGTACTCTCAAAACTGGGATGTGAGCATGGTACTCACGGTGCTCCGTCAATGGGGAACAGCCACATAACTGTCCTTACTAAGGATCACCCTCAAATCGGTCATGCTCATGGCGCTTACATCAGCGCAAAGTGTTCAGACTCTCCACAAATTACGTCTGGACAGGATGGTGGCATCACAAAATGACGTAACATTTCACGTCTTTGACTTACTCAAACAGAGCAGACCAGGGCTGTCAGGATACAAGCTTGTATTGTCAGCTTATCCCGCAGAGTCACGCTTGTGTGCAGTGGAGCATTTGAAGCATTATATTGACGTTACGAAGAGTCTCAGAGGGTCGGAGGTAGCACTACTTATAAGCTACAAAAAGCCACATAAGCAAGTATCATCTCAGAACATCTCACGATGGCTGAAGCAAGTCCTGGGAAGTGCAGCATTTAATACTCAACACTTTAAATCTCACTCCACTAGGGCAGCATCGACGTCAGCGGCGACGTCAATGGACGTCCCTCTAGACCACATCCTCGCGGCCGCTGGGTGGTCAAATGAATCGACTTTTCAGAGGTTCTACAACAAGCCGGTGTTCGCCCACTGTGTTAAATTTTGTTTCATAGCTTCTCCCTGGGAGAGCGGAGTTTCTATTGTATATATTTTATGTTAGTTTTGAATTAAACATTAACATGTTAATCAGTATCGTTGAATCAATGTTGTTACTAATTCACTCCTCCTGAGTCAACTGCTTGCAGTGTGATACGCCTGGATTTGGATCGGCGTGAAATCACCCACCATTAAAGTCTTCACGGAATCACTCACGTGACTCCAAAGTAAAATAGTAAGATTAAACGAGAACTTACCAGTTTGAAAATTGATCTTGATTTTATGAGAAGTTACGATGAGCGATTACGTGCCCACCGTTACCAACCCTCATATCTTGAAGCTCGTCTGGCAGTTCTGGGGTTATAATCTTACTATAATACTTCGATTGTTCTTTTCAGTGAATTCACGCCGCTCATTTGAAGATTGACGGGCATGCCGACTGGGTGGGTTCTGCAGGTAATCGCTGAGCCTGAATCTCCTTTTGGCAATGACGAGGCTGAATTTTGCAGTGATTTTAGTAATTTTCTAAATACTGAGCCTGCCTCGAAAGAAAACTCTGGCCATAATACTGGGCCTGCGTGGAAAGGCTGATCCGGCCATAATTCTGAGCCTGCCTCGAATGACAACTCTCACCATATTACTGAGCTTGTCTCGGAAGCCAATCCAGGCTGTGATACTGAGCCTGCCTCGAAAGACAATTCTGACCATATTTCCGAGCTTGTCTCGGAAGTCAATCCTGGCCGTAATGCTGGGCCTGCCTCTAAAGACAACTCTGGCCCCAATTCCAAGCCATGCTTGGTACCCTTTTATCTTGTGCACTAATAACCCATCAAATTATATCATTTTAGTATATAACTGATCTGAATCTCATGTTATAATTGTTGTTTGTACAAGAACAAGTTTAAATATTACCAATGGTCCACTTACCCCATGTTTCGGAAGAACTAGACCCACCTCCCTCCATGGTTAACGGCAATCTTATGCTGAGCCCAAAGGCCCCTGATGTGTGTTATATTCCTCTCCTTGATTGGAGAGTAGGAATGGAGGTGTATGTGCGTTCCATATTTCCTGAGACCGGCTTGGACCTTGGCCTGAAAGATCTCTGCCCAGCTTTCAAGCTGCCACCAGCTTCAGTGAACAGCTATTGCCGATGAGGCGTGGTGGGTGTCATCGCCGATACGATGAGGCTTGCTTCCTCATCCAGGTATACCTGTTGGATAAGTCTTACCTGAAGAGAAGATACGGCGGCTGGTTACACTTCCTGGATTTCATGCCCCCTCCAATGTTACCGCTGATAGCTCCGTTCACTGCCGGCACTTGTAGCGTGGAGGGTACTCTGGCACATTCCGGGTGTTCTGCCTACGGCTGGAACCAATCCAATCAGCAGTAACCCCATTCGCTTGCGAGTATATCGTCGCATTCCCCTCCACAGAGAGGGAGAGTCATATGCAGCCCTGAAAACAGGCGCTGCCGCAGGCCCTGAAGATACCTGCGTGGACATGGTCCCTCCTTCGGACCTATATCAGGATTGTTGCTCTTGGTTTGAAACTGACGCTGAATGCCCCTGTCCTCAGAGAAGGAGACATTGTGCAGCCCTTAAAAAGGTGTCGCAGCCGCTGCCGCGGGCCCCCGATGAGACCCGCGCTGATAACTCCCTCCTTTGGAGTATATCATTGTTGCGCACCTCTCCAGCAGGTGTTGAATGTGGGTTTTGGCGTCCGCAGACGCTACACATTGAAGGAGGGGAATCCCCCTGGCCCGACTCGTCCGAGTCCCCAAGGCCTGACCGGCTTCCTCGTGATTTCGCCCGTCTCTGGGGCACCATAGTGGCCTGGGAGCCGCTGACAGCACTGTCAGCGATTCGGGTGGCGAGACCGGCTTACTGCCAGTTTTACCCATTTTCTGGGCGAACCATAGCGGTCAGGGAGCTGCTGACCACATTGTCAGCGACTGGGGTAGCGAGAGCAACTTTCTCTTTGTCTACCCCCTTTCTTGGTGAACCACTACTCGCACTCCCCTCCTGGATGTCACTGACCTCCTTGTCAGCTACATGGGAAACGAACCTGATGGCTGCCGGTTGCCGGCTACCCGCGCTTCCGCTGTCCGGACCGGGATCTCCCCACGGTCCATAATCGGTTGCCCCGCGGCCCGTCCGACTTCGCCCCGATTCTAGCAGACAAACTCCATAAGGAGCTTCCTGCAACACAAAAAACAAAACCTATAAATAAGTATTAAATTTATTTGCAAGTTTAAACTTACCGCTGGCAGGAGCAGCGCGCCCGCCAGTCAGTCTTTGCGCAATAAGTGAGACATAATGACGCGCATGCGGGCTGACGGCCTTCTCACGTAGTCACTCACGTGCATTTAAGTTTAATGCAGTTAAGTTTATTATCACGTGTACCGAGATACAGTGAAACGTTTTCGTTGCGTGCTAACAAATCAGTGAAATAACTATTACAATCTATAATCCACAATGTACAGATATATAATAAACGGACTGATGTTCAGTGCAAAAAGTGATACATGGCTCAGTTCCTCTCGGCGGAATTACAGCTGTCGTAGTCGGCAGGATTTGAACCTTCGCGGCGAATGCCCAATGGATTTCTACCTCATCGCCTTAAGCACTCGGCCCGACTACACGTTTTTGTCTGTGTAACATTTTGGGAATCTAAACCAGGGCAGGGCCCTCTTAACGAATGGGAGAGTTCTGTCGAGTGTTGTGGGGCAGAAGAAACTAAGATTTCAGGAACGCCACAATTTGTGGTGAAGAATTATTTCGGCTACCTGCATCAGTCAGAGTTTTGCATAGCAATTGGCACTTTATGTTAAAGTAATACAAGGTATTGGTGAGACCAAGTGTGGAGTGCTGTATTCAGTTTTGGTCAACCTGTTATTAGAAAGATTTTGCTAAGCTAAAAAAGGTGCAGAGGATATTTACGAGGAGGTTGCCAGGATGCGAGGGCCTCGGCTATATGAGAGTTTAAAACGGCTATCGTGTTTTTCATGGTAGCGTAGGAGGATGGTGTATGATCTAATAATGGTGAATACCATGATGAGCGCAGTACATATTTTGATATGCACAGTCATTTGTCCAGAGTACGGCAATATCAGAGTACACGCCCATCGTGGTAACCCCTGTTTTATTACTCAAGTCTATTCATAAAGTTTTACCGGACTTACCATAGGCAATGTAGTCTTGGACGGCACTGATGACAATCTCCTTAATCAGTAGAGCACCCTGCCCCCCCACCTCCACGCTCATTTACCTCCATTCCTAAATCGCCTACAGTACCTGTAGGCTAAAGCATTCCACTGTCAGTCCTGTCCCTCTTTGCGCCAGGTTTCTGTAATTGCCTCAATGTGCCAGTCGTAAATAACTATCCACGCCCTGAGTTCCTCCACCTCACCAGTCTGATTTCGCACATTGAAATAAACGCATTGAATGCAAAAGTGCTTCCTTGCTTCGTGGCTGCCTCCTGCCTACGTCATCTACTGAATTTGTTTAAAACAACTTCCAGCGCTCATCTGTCCACGTCTGCATTACACATGCCAATCTGATTTAAAATATTCCGAGTAGGACTCGTAAACCTGCCAGGATTTTAGTTCCTTTCCTGTTCAGATGTAGATCGTCCCCCTCCTGCAATGCCTCATAAGATATCTCAATGATTCAATATTCAGAATACCCGCCCCCTGCACCAACACATTCCTAGAATCCGCAGTGGTCGGTTGCGGCGTTGTGTTGGCGGTAGAAGGTGGAACGGTCCGTCGAGGCCGTCGCAGAGCAGTAGGCACCCGGCTGATGGTAGCGCTGCCCTGTTGCTTGGTGAACAACAGCTGGCCCTCTCGCTCGGCTAATTTCAGGGGGTCGGCGAAGTCGCTACCGGAGAGGAGCAGGCAAATGTCGAGGAATGCCTGCTCGAAAAGAAGTCAAGACTGGTGACCATCCATCAGCGAAAGCATTTCACTCATCAGTACAGACGGCTTGCGGTCACCAAGGCCGTCCATGTGCAGGATCCTCGCGGCTCGATCGCGGCGGCTGTGCCCGAAAGTAGGCAGTGGCGATGCCGTGAGGCCCTCATACTTGTTGTCGGCATTGTTTAATGAAGCAATCGGGCGGCGGTTTCTTGGTTCAACGCGCAGATCATGTAGAAATATTTAGTCGAATCAGCAACAATTTACCGAATTTGAAATTAGGCCTCAAAGTGCTGGAAAACGGAAAACGGGCCGTTTTAGAGAAACTGCATTTTGCTCGGCCCGGTTGGTGAAAGGTCCTCGGCGGCGTGCATTACAACAGATCCGAAAAACGTTCGGATCGACCGAGTTCCCATTGTAGTGAGACCAAGCAGGTAGAGAAAATTGTGCTTTATAAGCGAAACGAATAAACAATCTAAGCTCCTGTCGTCATGAGGAGCACTACCTACTGAAGATGATGGTGAGGGATGGAATTCAGTCCCTGGCGAAGGAAGACCTAGGGACTGTGGATTGAGTTGAGAAATTGTAAAGGGAAAAATACACAAATTGGTATTATCTTCAGACCCCTAATAATAGCCCGGATGTAAGGTGTAATTCGCAGCAGGAGTTAAAACGGGCATGTAACAAAGGTAATTACACTGGGGCGATGGGGGATTTCAATATGCAGGTAGACTGGCGAAATCAGGTTCGTTCAGGACCACAAGAGAGAGAGTTAGTAGAATGCCTCCGAGATGGATTCTTGTAATGGAGCCGACCAGAGAAAAGGCAATTCTGCATTTAGTGTTGTCTAATGAACAAGAGTAAATAGGTTCTTCTGCAGTTGTAAAGGTCCTTGGTAATAGCACATTTGAAGTATTGTGTGCAGTTTTCGTCTCCTAATTTGAGAAAGGACATCCTTGTAATTGAGGCAGTGCAGTGTAGGTTGATGAGACTGATCCCTGGGATGGCGGGACTGTCATATGTGGAGAAATTGAAAAGACTAGGGTTGTATTCGCTGTAGTTTAGATGGATGAGGGGGGATAATAGAGAAACATATAAAATTATAAAAGGACTTGACAAGCTAGATGCAGGAACAATGTTACCAATATTGGTTGAGTCCAGAACCAGGGGCCACAGTCTTATAATACAGCGGAGGCGTTTTAGGTGAGGTTTAGGACAAAGGTGAGAAAAAGATTTGAACGCAGAGCGTTTTGAATATGTGCAATTCCATGCCACAGAGGGCAGTGGAGGCCAAATCACTGGATGGATTTAAGAGAGACTTGTACAGAGCTCTATGGGCTAGTGGAATCAAGGGATATGGGCAGAAGGCAGGCACGTGTTGTTGATTTGGGACGATCAGCTATGATCACAAAGAATGGCAGTGCTTGCTCAACGGGCCAAATGGCCTACTTCTGCGCCTAATATCAATGTTTCTGTGTAACAACTGAGAAATACCGTCACCCCATCGGGGAATTGAACCCCGGTCACCCGCGCGACAGGAGGGGATACAAACCACTATACTAACGAGAACACTTTGTCCTTCTACCTAGATTTACATAATTCAATCCTCTAGCAGTTACGTTTCCTTCTACCTTCGGACACGTATCTCACTGGCTGGTCTCGGTCCCTTCCGCTCTCCAGTCACTTATTTAACTACAGTCATACAATCATAGAATCATTGAAATTAGGTACAGGAATAGACCATTCGGCCCTTCGAGCCTGCACCGCGATTCAATATGATTATAGCTGATCATCCAACTCGGTATCCTGAATCTGCATTCTCTCGATACCCCCCTGATCCCTTTTGCCACAAGGGCCACATCTACCTCCTCTTCAATAAAGCCAATTAAGTGCCCTCAACTACCTTAAGTGGCAGAGAATTCCACAGACTCATCACACTATGTGTGATTTTTTTTTCTCATCTCGGTCCTAAAAGACTTCTCCCTTATCCTTAAACTGTGAACCCTTGTTCTGGAGTTCCACAACATCGGGAACAATCTTCCTGCATCTAGCCAGTCCAACCACTTAAGAATGTTGTAAGTATCCACAAGTTTTTCACTCAATCTCCTAAATTCCAGCGAGTACAATACGAGTCTATCCAGTCTTTCTTGATATGGAAGTCCTACCACCCCAGGAATCGGTCTGTCGAACCTTCTCGATACTCCTCTATGGCAAGAATGTATTTCCTCAGATTAGGAGACCAAAACTATACGCAATACTCCAGGTGTGGCCTCACCAAGACCCTGTACAACTGCAGTAGAAACTTCATGCTTTTGTACTCAAATCCTTTTGCTATGAATTCCAACATGCCATTCGGTTTCTTCACAGCCTGCTGCACCTGCATGCCTACTTTCAATGACTGGTGTACCATGGCACTCCGGACTCGTTGCATCTCCCCTTTTCCTAATCGGGCACCGTTCAGATAATAGTCCAACCTCCTGTTCTTGCCGCCACAAAGGATAACCTCACGTGTATCCACATTATACAGCATCTGCCATGCATTTGCCCACTCACCCAACCTATCCAAGTCACCTTGCAGCCTCCTAGCATCCTCCTTACAGCTAACACTGCCCCCAGCTTCGTGTCATCCGCAAACTTGGAGATGTTACATTCAATTCCCTCATCCAGATCATTAATGCGTATTGTAAATAGCTGGGCTCCCAGCACCGAGCCTTGCGGTACCCCACTTGTCACTGCCTGCCATTCTGAAAATGATCCGTTAAATCCTACACTTTGCTGACACGTTTACTCCTACACTTTGTCCTATTGAATTATTTTATATGAGGCGCTTTTCCTTTCATAAAAACATAGAAACATAGAAAATAGGTGCAGGAGTAGGCCATTCGGACCTTCGAGCATGCACCACCATTGAATATGATCATGGCTGTTCATTCAACTCAGTATCCTGTACCTGCTTTCTCTCTTTGTATAAACGCATGTCACCCAAACTGCGAGTCCTAAAGCAGCAGCCGGACTGTGGTCCAGCCATTCACTCTCATCGCACTGGAGGCGGTTCCGTTCCCCACTTGCCGATGGAACCGCAAGGTCAAATGTTGCGCACGACTGTCTTCCTTCTAAAGAAGGTCCTGACCCGAAACCCCATCCATCCTAATTATCAATAGATGCTGCCTAACCCGTGAAATACTGCAATTTGTGTCTGTCTTTGGTGTAAAAAAAATCTGCAATTATTTGTTTCTACATTTCGTCTGGTTGATACGGGTTCAATCTCTGCCCATCGGGCTGTGCGTAATTCTGATGAACCCGTGAAAGATCACGAAATGTGCAGAACTTGAGGGACCGAGCGCCCTGCCCACCCGCCTCCATGAAATCATTCACTTCGGTGTTTCTGTGTGAGTGTGAAGAGCGAAAGTTACTTCGGAGTCACGTGAGTGACTACATGAAGAAGCCCCGCCTGGCGCTGAAACGGCATTACGTCGCCGCTGACGGTAGAGCATGAGCTGCAGAGGCAGCTCCTCGACAGCGGTAGGTACGGGCCCGCAGGTAAGTGCAGTTGAAAAAACTTTCAGCGACTAAAATATCCGTGGCTGGTGTATTGAAACAGGATTTAAAACGAATTGAAAAGCAAAAAATAAATACAAGTTAAAATAGAAACAATATACTATGTATAAAAACAACGGAGTTTAAAAAGAACGTCCCAGGGGACTACCCAGCGATCGGGATGGGAGATTAATTACGGAGCCGGTTCGGATACTGGTGGCCGTTAAAATTACGTTAGGGAGACGTTTTAGGTGCATGAAATTAATTACAATGGGTCAACTGTGCAAGTTAAAACATTGTCCAAGGGATTAAAAACAGTTCTAGACTGTTAAACAGAATACTGGAAGAACAATTGTACTGATAAAAAGATCAGCACTTGCACTAATGAGGACATGGTCATGGTTATCTTGATCACATTTAAATTGGAAGGTTATAAAGAGTCAGCTGCAAATTAGTGCTGCAATTACAAGCCTGTTGAAAGGCAAGGACCTGACCCATCACATAAAGCCTACGTTTAGGCATTCATAAATATTCATAAATTACTATTCTGGATTTACGAGTAATTCAGCACTATAAGAGGGGGAAAATTGTTTCCATGATACAAATATGTCTCCTTGCTTTGTTGACATACTTTGTCCCTCCATCAGAAAATAAGCCTAGGTAAAGAGTAAATAAAGCTCCAAAAGAAGGAATACAGAAGCTTATAAGAGTATGTATGCCTTTGTGAGAGGCCTCTACCAATACCAAATTATACATTATCATTATTAAAGTAACGGATAAAAAAGGTTCAAAAGCTGCTTCAACTATAAGCTTAGCAGCAGTTGCAAGCTGAACTAACAGATGATGGTCAGCTTCTGTGAAAATTTGGGTTAAGATAAGAATAATATCTATTCTTATAAAGATAATTGGTATGTCTCTTGTTGGGACTACGGACAATAATACCAGGTAATTGGAAATGGATTGTCCTAACACATTATCCAAACATTTGTATTAATTATTGAAGTATAAGGAGTTATGGATTAAATATCGATTGTTCTATTGTGGAAGTGTCCATGTCATATCAAGGTGAACAATACCACGGCTGTGGCATATATCAAATCACATAAGATAAGTAAAATAATAATCAAGTGATTATCTGAAGAAAGAGATGTGGCATATTCTAAAATGTTTTAGTCCAGCTGTTTATCTCTAAGAAAGAGACAATGTTATCGCAGACAACAAATTAAGGGGGGGGGGGGGATACATTGTCAGTGATATGGATTACTTACGATTAATCTGGTTGCATACAGATTAAATCACCGATCTTTCAAATGTTCTCGTGGGTAACCCAAGAACAGGAAAGGTGGATGCATTTCTCAATTACATAAGGAAAGATGTTATTTTATGTTCCTCATTTTTGTCGGATAGGGCAGTCTCTGATGAAAATGTAGCAGGACACTGCCAGAGGCGCTTTAGTGACCCAATACGGACCTTCATGGTTTCATAAATATTGAGTGATGTTGAACCACTTATGATGATTCATATTTAACCATTTATCCCTATAACCATATAACAATTACGACACGGAAACAGGTCCTCACGGCCCTACCAGTCCGTGCCGACCATTTGTTTTCCCCTAGTCCCATCTACATGCACTCAGACCATACCCCTACGTTCCCCTCACGTCCATATACCTATCCACTTTACTTTTAAATGTTAAAATCGATCCTGCCTCCACCACTTCTGCTGGAAGCTCATTCCACACAGCCACCACCCTCTGAGTAAAGAAGTTCCCCCTTACGTTACCGATAATCTTCTGTCCCTTAATTCTCATGTCATGCCCCCTTGTTTGAATCTTCCCTAGCCTCAATGGGAAAAGGTTATCCACGTCAACTATGTCAATCCCTTTCTTCATTTTAAAGACCTCAATCATTTCCCCCCTTAACCTTTTGCGCTCCAAAGAATAAAGACCTAACTTGTTCAACCTTTCTCTCTAACATAGTTGCTGGAACCCTGGCAACATTCTAGTAAATCTCATCTGTACTCTCTCTATTCTGTTGACATCCTTCCTATAATTAGGCGACCAAAATTGTACACCATACTCCAGAATTGGTCTTACCAATGCCTTGTACAATTTTAACATTACTTCCCTACTCCTATATTCAATGCTCTGATTTATAAAGGCCAGCACACCAATGGCTTTCTTTACCGCCCTATCTACATGCGATCCCACCTTCAGTGAACTATGCATAATAATTCCTAGATCCCTCTGTTCACCAGCATTCCTCAATTCCCTACCATTTACCATGTACGTCATATTTTGATTTGTCCTGCCAAGATGTAGCACTTCACACTGAACAGCATTAAACTTCATCTGCCATCTTTCAGCCCACTGGCCCAAATCTCTCTGTAGACTTTGAAAATCTACTTCATTATCCACAACACCACCTATCTTAGTATCATCTGCATAATTACTTATCCAATTTTCCACCCCATCATCCAGATGCAGTAGTTGCAGTAATTTATTGTTGTACAAAGTCATCCATGACATGAAAATATGAATTTGATGATCTGCAGTTTGACCAGACTATTACAACAGTTTGATGGTCAAATAAGTCTGAATGTTTTAGCTAATATAACAGCATAACAACAAAATAATTATGTATAAAACAAGTGTTATACCTGCAATTTGGAGAAAGAAGTTTAAAAAAATTGCGATAAGAAATTGGAAGTCTGTGTAGACAGTAAAGTTATTTGTCATATTAGATATATGTGAGATCCTTGTGGATTGCATTTTTTCTGAGTATCTAACTGAAAGAGCCAATAGTAGGGCTCAGAGTGTTTATCGTCCAATTTACGGATAATCTACTAACCAAAAAGATATCGGGTTCATTCGTAATATCCGATATAAAAAAGGGATCCATATGTAGATATAAATATATATATATATAATCTGGCCAAAGTTGCAAGATATAAGTCGGGATATCAATATAGTCCTGAATTGCCTTAGGCAATGGACTCTAATTCTATCCATGATTTTAAAAAGTTAACATTGAAAGTAATAATGCTCATGACTTTAGTATCAACATAAGAGTGCAAACATTGCAAATATAACGTTATAATTGCATGTGGATACAGATTACATGATCATGTATGTTACTGAATTTTCCAAACAAAGCTGACCAAGAAGATCTCAAACCAAGGTAAACCTATAAGCAGATCCTGTCGGCCATAAATTGTGTGTGAGTCAACATTGATGAAATATGTTGAAGTAGGTAAGAGTCTCTGTGGTGGTGAGAAAGCACTACTTATTACACACAAAAAAACACATTAGGTTTCAGTAAAAACTGATGGTTCTAGAGAAATGTATTCTAGATGGTTATAACTTGAATAACACTCAGTGGATCTATACACTGAAATGTGCAAAAATCACTCTGTTAATGAGGTAGATACATTCACAGGAACGGCACAGGATGAGCCGCTCAAGCAAAGATTCAAGGCCACAGGAGGGTGTAAAATAAATATTAAATTAATGGAACCAGTCATGGTGTCAGGATTGGACACGGAGTGTTGGGTTCTCTATAATTGTTGCTTTGTTCATACCATCAAATTACATATATCAATTGATATTCTGTGATAAATTTACCATTCAATGGAAAGGGCATTACTTTTATTCTTTTATAACGTGAAATAATTTATCACATAACTTGAGGCAATGTTTTGAGGAAATCATGTGTTATTTCCTCATTACCGTGTTGCATGAGCCATAGTGTCGTATGGAATGAGTCTACGACATAAAAAAAACACAGAAAGCTTCAAAATCTTCACGTAGTCACTCACGTGACTCCGAAGTAAAATAGTAAGATTAAACGAGAACTTACCAGTTCGTACCCTACACTCCCGACCCTCATAAAATAAATGATCATCTGGTAGTTCTAAATCTATGTTGAGCCTTACTATCTTACTCCGGCTATTATGTTCTGTGTTTTTCATGCAGCTGCTTTGAAGTATGCCGTACCAGCGCCAGGCGGGGCTTCTTCACGTAATCCCTCATCGTTACTCCTCATAAAATAACGATCAAACTTCGAACTGGTAAGTTCTCGTTTAATCTTACTAGTAATCACCATTTCATTAATTAGTAGACAAAGTGGGACCTGTTGGGTCCCAGTCACACGGGAGGCCTGTTCCCCACCAACGCAAACCATTCCCCAACGCAATTTTCCACCCTTCACCTGTTCCCCCAACGCGACCCGTTCCCCCAATTTAATGTTCCACCACTCTGGGGAGGGGCTGTGGGGGAGAGGGTGTGTGGCGAATGGAGGTCTGGAGGAGCGAGGGTGTGGTGGAGCAGGAGTGTGTGGGGTGAGGGGGGATGTGGGGTAGGGGGTGTGGAGGAGGTGGGGTATGGGGGGTGGGGGTTGGGTGTGTTGGGAAGGGGGATGGTGGAGTGGTGGTGTGTGGGAGGGGGCTGGTGTGGGGGAGGGAGGATGTGGTGGAGCGCGGGGTGTGGGGGATGGGGGTTGTGTGGGAGTGACGTATGGAGGAAATGGGGACTGTGGGGTGCGGGATGGGTGTGTGGGGCAGGGGTGGTGGTTGATTGGGAGGGTGGAGGAGAAGTCTCGTGTGGGGAGGGACGCGTGGTGGAGGGTGCGTGGGGAGGGGCGATGTTTGGGGGAGAGGGTGTGTGGGTGTGTGGCGGGGGGAGGGTGTGGGGAAGGGGAGGGGGTGGTGAGGGGATGTGGGGAGGGGGAACATTCAAAACCTTCGTAAGCTTTGTGCTATTTCACCGATCGGAACAAAACCCATTTGACTTGCAGCAGAGGCGAATGGTGAATACGGTGGCGAACAATCGTAGTGCAATGGGGGGGGGGGGAGAGTTTCGTTTTGCGCACATTTAATTACAATCGTCAAGATAAGAGTTTTAGTAATATATAGATAGATTATTCCCTGTGATCTGGTCAATTGATAAGGTATGGAATCCCATCCCGCGCCTTGCCCGTCATCCAGCACATTCCCACGGCATAGTCAGCCACATCCCAACATGTCCCGACGATTGGTTCACACCCAGTTCCGTCAGCGAGTTATCAATCAGAAGGCTCTCGGCCCTAAACGTCACCCATTCCTTCTCTCCAGAGATGCTGCCTCTCCCGTTGAGTTACTAGAGCGTGTTGTGTTTATCTTCTGTAAAAAACAGCATCTGCACTTCCTCCCTATGCATTCATTCCGTGGACTCTCTCTCTCCTCACTCTCGCTAACTTCCGGCATGGACTTCCTCCTGTCATCTTGTATGGACTAAACAGAAACAGAAACAGAAACGTCTCCCCACTATGTCCATGCCGACCATATATCACCCATCACTGTTCTGCACCAAAGCGCAGCTTATATACATCGATACATACATATAGCGTATGCGGACGTGGCGTCGAAGAACGAGAAGCCGGAGCAAAAAATGGAAGCCAAATAACGGAATGGAAACAAAGCTGAAACGCCAAATAACCGAACGCGTATGAAGCATAGTCGCCAACTAACCGAACTGGTGGGATGGCTAAATGCAAAATATAAAGCCCTCTAACGGAAAGGCTGCGTCGCCTAAACGCAAACTCCCCGAAAATCCGCTCTGCCGAAACGCCACTTAACCGAAAGCCTGCATGGCCTACAAACTAACGGAATGCCCGCTCAACAGAAAAGTCGAATAACGCACATGACATCGCCGAGGGGAGGGGGAGAGCGACTTGTCAGCGATTGGTGCAGCCCACTGTGTTCATCATATGGACACCGGGGTCATTTTCACACTCTGAATCCCAGCATCGTTGGAAGCGGCCGAAGGAGCGTATCCCTCATTACAGCCCCAACTCTCCCACCGCCGCCCTCCGCCTCCCGTGCGGCCGCACTGTGACGGGCTGTGGGTCGGCAGCGCCTGGTGATGCAGAGGTGTGGGACAGGATGGCCTCTCCGCTCACCCAGAGTCACTGACGGCGATGCACCGCCATCCAACCCGAACCCCTTTCCCCCACTAATGATCCCGGACCTGACACTCGCATCGGGTGATTCACCCCTACCCCGGCCGCGGAAACGGACGACTCGGGGCATAGTAAATCGCTCTTAAAACATGGGGGCACACAAAATCCATGGCTGGCCGATGACATGTGTTTATGACTTCGAACAAATTGTTCTTCTCCCACCCCCACCCCCGCTTTGCAACACGAAGCACGTTTCATTTATTACCGTCCGGGTGCTGTGTAACGCACACATGCTCCCCCGCTCAAAACACCAGATAATCTGTAAATTGTTTTGACCGAAGATGGACACTAAAAGCTGGATGAACTGACTTCCGGTGATGAGGCGAGCAGATGGCTGCTTCATCTCGAGCTCCCGATAGCAAGTTTAGTACTAGCCTCCCTTAATTCATTAATTGCCACATAATTCGCAGTTTTCTGTATTGAAATGAGTGGGAGAGCGACAACTAGAAGTCAAAAGAAACGTGACGGACGAGAATCAAATAATTCACCAGGGATGGACAAAGCTCAAAGCTCAATCGATGACTCGCAGAAACCGTGCGCTCAATGATCCACAATATCAGTAAGGAAATACGTGTCTTCAGGGCTGAATATAAAGTGGACTTACATATACTTAAAGAAGAACTCAAAGAAGATATGAAAGCCGATCAAAGATCTGAAGCAAAAAATATCCCATAAACCTTCTGTTAAAACCAAACAAATCCACGCCCACTAAACTAGGTTAAAGAAAGCAGAGGCACGAATCGAAGATGCTGAGACAATTAGCATGGCTATGAAAAATGTGCTGTTTAAATCTATGAAAAAATATAGTCATGCAAGAAAAACGGAATGATTTGCAAGGACGGTCTGAACGAAATAACATTCGCATCTGCGGCGTACCCAAAGAGAAGGAAGGCAAATCCATGTCTGAATTTGCGGAGCAACTTTTGAAAACAGAACTCACAATAATAACGGACACCAACATACTGATCCAGTGTGCGCACAGAGCTTTGGCTCGCAAACCGGAACGTAACGCAGTAGTTATGTCAATAGTGTACATTTCCTGGAGTTTAATACCCAAGAGATGGTATTGAAAAAGGCTTGGTGTAGAAGATATTGATTGACTGGCGACGACTATGGTTTGACGCCGACTATACACGGAGGTTGTCCAGAAGCGCAGGCATTTAAGGGAACAAGGAGGGCCCTGAAACCTGCTTCCAGAACCTGCTGGACAAAATGCACATTCACTGGGACATAGGAACATGCATATATGAAAGTGCACAATACGCAGCGCAGGAGCTGAGGAGGAGAGTCTACTCCGTGTAGACATCAGATTATAGCGCTGCGGAGCCGGAGGACCCAGAAATGGAACATCTTCTCCAGGCTTTGACATGGCAGAGAGTTTGAAAGAGGAGCGAAGGCGGGAGAGAGACAGCAAGAGAACTACTACAGGAGTCTGAGCAGATCCCAGCCAACCTGCTTTTATTGTGGCACGACTTCATTTGGACTAGAAAATAAGTACTATCGGATGACGTTGGACAATTTTAGGATGCGTGAAATGGAGTGTTCCACCTCTAGTGAGGGGCCCTCTGGGAGGAGGTTTTCCCCTCACCTGCCAACGGGGACTCAGGGTGGCAAGGTATCAACCTTTCTTGGAAGTCAACTGTTTTCTCTTTTTTTAATTTTCTCTATTTGGCACATGTTGTCCAGATGTTCAGACCTGCACAGTTCCATGTTATCTGTAGATTTATGAATGCCAAGCAGGATTAGGTAAATTAAATGTCACGTAATACTATTACATTGGTGTCACTCAATGTAAACGGGATGAATAATCCAGTTAAAAGGAGCAAGGTCGTAGCTAAACTGAAAAAGAAAGATTCAGGTACTATATTTACATGAAACCTACCTGCCTCAACAAGAATATGAGAAATTAAAACGATTTGGCTTTAGAAATGCATTTAATAGTTCGTATAAAACAAGCCAAAAGAGGGGAGTGGCTATCGTTATCACAAATGCAGACCAATTTGAATGCCATAAAGAAGTCAGGGACAAAGAGGGAAGGTATATATTAGTTAAAGGAAAGCTGGACACCGATCAATGTATACCCCCCCCACCCCCACCCCAGAGATTACCAAATGTTTTTTTTTTTTCAAAACTCTGTTTGACCTTATTGCTTGAGATACTGATTGTATTTTGATATGTGCAAGTGACTTCAATGCGGTTATGAATCATAATGTGGATACAACAAGCCTGCAAAATCCCAAGATGCATCTGACCAAGTTTATTGACACAACAGTGCAGGAAATGGCCCTAATTGATGTTTGAAAGGGACGACACGCACTATTCAGTACCTCACTCGGTCTACTCCAGAATTGACTACTTTTTAATGAATACGGGTGAGAGCCACAGGATGACAGAGTGCAAAATCGGGTTGGCAGATATATCTGATGACAGTGCGATCAGCTTGACAGTACACTTGAATAGTAGAAAAATAAATACTGTTTGGAGGCACAATGTGGGTATTTTGAATAATAAGGCAGATGTGGAACAAATAAATGATGAGGTAAAAAGGTGCATAGAAGAGAATGATAATGGGGATTGGATCCTTTAATACTGTGGGGTGCTATTAAGGCAGTTATACGTGGAAAGCTGATCGCCCTGCCATCTTCACAAACACGACCTGGCTAGCTACGTATGAACATAAAGTAGAAACATTGAAAGAATTGGAGAAAAAACATAAAAACATACAGGATCAGTTGGTACTGACACAGCTAATGAAATAAAGGGGAGAGAGATGAGATCCTCAGGGGAGATATGGGAACAAGGGCAAGATTTGTAATGGATACCTATTTGAAGCAGGTCCAAAAGCAACTAGACTCCTGGCTAGACGCCTGCGTAAACAGAAGACCTCTAACACAATTCAAAAAATAAGAGACCCTAAAACCAATTAATTATCATTTGAGCCAGATGAGATAGAAAGGATATTTGAAGATTACTATAACAAACTATATTCTAAACGACCATCAGCTGACGAAAGGTCAATAAGAAGTTTTCTTAGCTCACTCGACCTGCCATCCATTGGTGAGACACAAAATAATACCATTTCGTCACAAGTTACGGTTAAGGAGGTGGAAGCTGCAATCGGAAGTCTTAAGGCAAGTAAATCACCAGGCAGCGATGGGTTTCCATCAGAATTGTACAAGGCTTTTAAGAAAGATCTAATTCCTCTGCTCCTGTCTTTAACTTGACCCTTAAAGAGGGCAGGGCTCCTCCATCATGGAAGGAAGCAAGTATTACCATTTTACCTAAGGGAGGCAAAGACAAAGAGCAATGTAAATATTTCAGGCCAATCTAAACTTTAAATGTAGACTACAAACTATTTACCTCAATCAGTTGCAAAAGACTATAGACATGTATACCAGATCTGATTAATGAAGACCAAACAGGGTATAAGCTGAATATAACAAAAACACAAATTATTTAGTATACAGAGAAAGGTTGAATAAGTTAGGGCTTTATTCTTTGTAGCGCAGAAGGTTAAGGGGGGACTTGATTGAGGTATTTGAAATGATGAAAGGGATTGACATAGTTGACGTGGATAAACTTTTCCCATTGAGGGTAGGGAAGATTCAAACAAGGGGGCATGACATGAGAATTAAGGGACATAAATTTAGGGGTAACGTGAGGGGGAACTTCTTTACTCAGAGGGTGGTGGCTGTGTGGAATGAGCTTCCAGCAGAAGTGGTGGAGGCAGGATCGATTTTAACATTTAAAAGTAAAGTGGATAGGTATATGGACGGGAAGGGAATGGGGGGTATGGTCTGAGTGCAGGTAGATGGGACTAGGGGAAAACACATAGTCGGCAGGGACTGGGAGGGCCGAGAGGGCATTTTTCGGTGCTGTAATTGTTATATGGTTAATTGTTATATGGTTAATTCAATTATTCTCCATTCCAACAAATCAGAGACGCATATAATCTGAAATGGAATTCTAAAACGATGCAATATCTTGGTGTAACTATAACCAAAACAATTTCCAACATGTTTGAAACTAATTATATCAACATTGAAGAAAACATTAAAAAGGATGTTGAAAGGTGGTCTACCCTTCCTCTGGACCAGTGCCAGAATACAAACGGTAAAAATGAATATCCTACCTAAACTACTAGATATATTCCAATCTCTCCCAAGTAATGTTCCCCGAGACAAATTCATAACCTGGGATAAGATGATCTCCAGATTAATTTGGAATAGTAAAACCAACAACACTTCAACCGAAAAACAAAAACAAGGGTGGAATGGCTTTACCATATCGGATGATATACTTTTATGCAGCTCAACTCAGACCTCTGGCTTGTTGGTGTCGACCAGATTATGAATCTCGATGGAAAGAAATGGAAAGGGAGATAGAGGGTTACCAGACCCAGATTTAGGCGGGATACAAATATCTGAGCGGGGCTTTGAGACATGCTATTGTGAGGGATAAAGTGATTAAACCCTATTAAAGAAAGGAGTTTTAAAGAGAATTCAAGCAGAGAGGGGCTGGAGAGGAGATTCTGACAGCAGTGTCTGAAAATTGCCAGACCCATCCTTGAGGCCTTGAGTAAGAAGAGATAGCTTTGTCTCACTAGAGAAGGGGGTGATGTAGAGAAATCCCTATCAGTGGAAAGGAGTGATGGATGGGACCCTAGTCACTTTAGCTTAGCTTTAGTGCTGATATAGGAAAACTAAGAGGGTTCACAAAGGAGGTGAGCAAAAGTGGGGCCAGGTCATGAGCAACTGAGCATGCTTAATAGAAAAAATGAATATTACAACAACACCCCTGGTCAAGAAATTGCTCATTACCATGAACATGCAATGTATGATGTGGGAGGTACGAGGGGGATGTACGGTGGGTTGTGCCTACAGATTGTGTACCTCCGACTCTGATTGGAGAGAGGTCCGGAGGAGAAATTGAATGTAAGATTTTGTGTATGAAAGGGGATGATCTCCCTGGCTTCAGTGTGTCTCAAGTTGGAGAGGCACCCGGTCTGCAGACTCGTAAAATAAAGAAATCTCTTGCTTCCAGGATTTAGTCTTTGAGTATTTATTGTGAGCATAAAGGGTATCTCACAAATTGGGGGCTCGTCCGGGATCGCCACTCCGGCTGCTTGGTGGAGACAAGGAAGAAGGAGAAGGTGCACCCTGCTGATTTCAGCAGTCTCTGATCTCCTTGCTTGCCATCAGCAGTTTGAGCGAGTGATATCCGGTGAAAAGACTCCGGAAGCAAGAGGGGGGTGTAAGGTAAATACGTACGGGACGGTCGAGTGATTCTTGTGCACAGGACCCAGGTAAGAAAAACGACTATTAAGTATTGCCTGGGCGATCGGGGTTTGTCGGAACGGGAATAGTACGACAAGGTAATGGGAAACCGGAATGGTAAGGAGTAAGGGTCCGGGGAACCGGGATGAGGCTCATACTGATATGGAGCCTAACATTCCGCCCGATAGTCCCGTTGGGGCGAATGTTGGATTGGGTGAAGGAACACCCGGGGTAAAGAGTAAGGAAAACTATGTGCCTCCTCACCAGTATGGGGTGTGAGGAACTTTAAAAAGGAGATGAAAAGTTTATTGGAAGACCCCTTGGGACTGGGCTGAACAAATAGATCAGTTCCTAGGGCCAAAAACGTTTTTATGAAAAATATTAAGTTGTTTCAAACAATCTCATTGAAGTAAAGAATGGAACTAATGTAAAAAACCGGTTTTGTATGAATGAGGAAGTTTGTATATGTGATAGGTTTGTTTGCTGTGGGCCACATGTTGTAAGGATTGTGTGTGTGTTCCTTTAAGGAATTGTAAGCAATGGGGGAGGTTATTGTAAGGTAACGGACAATGCTTTGAATCATCGCAACTTAAAAAGGGGAAGTTGGAAAATGTAGGTTGCTTGGCTTCTATAGATTTCTTTTCAGTAAAGGTAATTTGGCAAATTGTTAGTCGTATGTATTTGTAGGGGCAATGGTTTGAACAAAATTAGAAATAAGTTAATTGCTGAACAACAAGCAGCTTTTTATGGTTTGTTTAGATAAAACATTCTGGTTGGAGAAGAGTAATAAATTAATGGGGCCCAGAAAAACAAAACGGAGTTGGCAGACAATGATGTCGATAAGGGGAAGTTAGTTTACTTCAGAAGAAAGACAGATGGTCAGACAGGCAGGAGAAGGGGTTGCAGGCTGATGCGCCGACTTGAAATAACTAAACAGGGGAAGGAAGAAAAAGTATGAGAGATCTCAGGGAGATAATAATCAAGGGAATTAGAGAAGCCGTTCCCAGGGGACAGAATTTCGAACGGGCTTTTGAAAATCAGCAAAACAAGGACGAACTTCCGACAGTGTTTTTACAAAGGTTAAGGAAAAATGTCCAGCAGTATTCGGGGATAGACCCTGATAAGAGTGCAGGTCAGCAGTTGTTGAAGGTTAATTTTGTAAACAAATCATGGCCAGATATTAGAAAGAAATTGGAAAAATTGGAAGATTGGAATGAAAAACCATTTGAATCAGTTGTTAACAGAGTCTCAAAAGATATATGTAAGACGGGATGAGGAGAAACAGAAGGGAAAGGCAAAAATGATGTTGCAAGCAGTACAGCAAGTAGTATTGGAGGACGAGCAAGAGGTGAATGGAGAGGGACCGAAGTTGGGGTCCCCGGGAGAACAATGGAACAAGGATCAGGAGGGTGGTACATGGGGCCACCCCGGTGTTATTATTGTAAAGAGGAGGGTCATTTCAAGAGGGAATGTCCTAAGCGACGACGGGAGGTGCAGTCGTACGCACTCATGGAGGAAGAATAGGGGAGTCAGGGGTTCCGCTCCCTGGGGTGTATGGGATACACACGGGAACCTCTGGTAAATTTGAAATTAGGACCCCAGGGAGAGGATATGATATTTATGGTAGATTCGGGAGCAGAAAGATCGAGTATAACTAAGGTACCAGAAGGAATGAGATTGGGTAAAAAAAAAAAAAACAGGTTTAGAATCTCAGGGGTAGAAGGGAGAGTGATGACATTACCCGAGGTAGAAGAGGTGGTGGTAAAATATGAGGATCGAGAAGTCAGTGGAAGATTTTAAAAGGAAGGTGAATAAATTTGCAAAGGAGGATAAACTATCTGAGAAGTAAGACATTGAGTTTAGAATGAGAAAGAAGGCAGATCAGAAAGGATTAAAGTGGAAAGCAGAGGGATGAATTGATGAGACTGCTTTAGAAAGAAAGAGCGTGAAAAAAGGAAAGACAATGTTGTCAGTAACAACAGACCTGGTTGAAGTCTGGAATAAGTGATGCACCGACACACAGTGAGTCCTATGGACAGAGCCAAACAGGGGCCAGAGATTCCATGCCAATATATAAATGTATTTGGGAGAGTGTTTTCTCAAATGCCCTAGCGGGAGTGAAATAAATCTGGATCCTGAGCCCAGACAAGGCTAGTAAGGAGATAGGTAATGGATAAGGTGTGTTGGGGATGTGAACAGGTACGAATAATCAGGAAATAATAATAATGATAGATGATCTTAATAAGGAAATAATAATAATAATAATAATAATAATAATAATAATAATAATAATAATTAATGATAATGATCTTAATAATAATATTAAGATAATGGTGAACATAGCTATGGTAAGAACATTAAGAAGAGGTATTAAATACACCTAGGCTAGGATACGGCAGCGTTTTAAATAACTAGCGCCGTGTTTTTAATTCAGATGTTGTAGGCAGATTTGGAAGGTGTTGATATAGTATGTGAATGATTTGTTGGTTTGTTCCACACAATGGAGAGAGCAACGTGAGAAAGAGACATTGTAATTATCTTGGAAAAGATGTCACAGGAGGTCATGATGTATCAAGGAAGAAGTTTTTGTTTTGTCAGCAGCAGGTAGAATATTTTGGACGAGTAATATCTAAAGAAGTAAAAAGCTATAGCGCAGGATCAAATTGGAAGCTTGCCTGCAATCTTGCTTAGCTCAATTGGCAGAAATTAAGGCTTTAAGAGCAGCATATGTACATGGAGTCTGGCATATGTTTGGAGCAGTAGGAAACAGAAAGGCTTTGAGAAAGCAACGGAGACCCCATGCAAAGTTAGCAGTTTGTCCCCCTATGGAATGTTGTTTGGGTTACCTTATTTTGGGAAAGATAGAAGGAATAGTAAGATAAACGAGAACTTACCAGTTTGAAGATTTTGATCTTTATTTTATGAGGAGTCGAGTTGAGGGACTACTGAATAGAAGCCCGTACAGCCGTTGGTGCGTCAATCTTCAAAAGCAGCGGAATGAATTCACAGCTAACAATGACCGAAGTATAACGGTAATATAGTCAAACAACAATAACTTACTCAACCAACTATAACTACTTTCTTAAAACTGAACCTTAAGACTTGCTTTGAACTACTACCCCCACCCTCCACCACCCACCCACCCACCCCAAACTATACATACCCACTCTCTAACTAAATATAAAACTACCAGATGAGATCATACATGAGTGGACTAAAAACCAACCACATACCAAACGGGAGGAGGGCACGTTATAATATAACAACAACTAAAATAGATCATACTTAAATAATCATTTCCCTCAACTTCGACTCCTCATAAAATCAAAGCACAAAGATTTCCACTCACGCCGGGAAACTCCACACGGTAAGTTCTCGTTTAATCTTACTCACGCCGGATTTTACTTCGGAGTCACGTGAGAAAACCCCACAGCAACGACTACGTGAAGACTTCAAAGCACTGTCCCACGGGCACACCACCGCCGCGAATTCAACGCCGCCGACCCAGACTCAAATCCGACGTTCACATAAATTCCCACCTAAACTTTATTTTCACACTGCTATAATACTGGATTGACTCATCAAAAGGTCGTTTAACAATCAATCATGCATCATTAATACATTTGTTAAATGGAATAACAGTTTTATTTACAAACAGATCAAAAAACGAAAAACCCACACCCAAGAAAACAACCCTAAAAAAACCAACCACACAAACAAAAAAACCCACCACACCCCAACCCCCACTAACGACAATACAAGGGGAAAATGTAACAGTACTGAAACAACACAAACCACCCAAAACAAAGACACCAGAATCAGCAAACACACCCCGAGCCTTGAAATCGGCCTTGTGACAAAACCTCTGAAAAATTAGCTCACTGGACCATCCTGCGGCCGCGAGGACCTTGCAATCGTTTGCACCGACAAAAAAAAAAAATAAAAAAAACACCTTACTGTGTGGTTTTATTGTGAGACTAATAAAACAAAGCCAACTCTGTTCCTCTCAGAGGTTAGTAATCTCAATGTAAATAGATAAATGTGATGACTATACAGAAGCGATCATCTGCGGGGTATGCTGAAAACTCCCCCCCACACAATCTTACATCCTGTCATGCGTCTTTTATTATGTTTAAGCAAATCATAGATATAAAATATAATGGCATCAGCCGACACATGCATTCTATCTAGCCGTAGCTTTTGCAATGTATTGTACACGTTGGGCTGAAACCAACACCAGAAGCATGACCACCTTCATAGTTTGGCTATAGATAGGCTTGTAACCGGAGCCCACTGGCGAAGAAGCATAAAAACCTCACTCACATTGCAAATACCGGCATACCTGAGTTTAGGAGGATTAGAATTGAAACACCCTTCATGAATCGTGAACTAACGGATGTGTCCCTACTGTATGCAATTCTGCATTCATAGGTAAATAAGAAGACAGAGCACTTCTGGCTGAATTAATTGCACTGTAACTTAATTTTTTGGGTCAAAATAAAGAGTTGACAAACTCCAATACATCCGTGATCCCTGACGTGTGGTAATACAATATCCTGCTGTAGGCAGAATTGCTCCCACTTCCTTATATAGGTGATATATTGCTGCTGTGTACTATCCCTGCAGGCCGACGTGAGAACATCCACCGTCCGATGAGACAGTCCTCTCCCCCAGGTATGGCCTCCTTATAATCTGCAAATTAACAGATCAATACGATCCTATAAAGGATGTTGATCCCCAGTGACTGGACTTTAAAAAAACAACCAGTAGATTTTTATTCTTGGGCATAAGCATGTAAGGCTCCCTAGCCATTTGTAATACAACGGGAAACCATGCTCGTGTAGGCCAATCTGGCACTTACCAATACTATAAACCTCAAACACCTAACATCACCAATACAATGAATACCCCTGAAGCGGAGTCTTCTCCTTGATCTTTTGCAAACATCACAGCTGATGAGACAGAATGAAGGAAATACATACACAAACATTCCTCCCCCAATGCAGCGAAAAAAATGCATCCACTGCTACTGCCCCAGTATCTGGGTTACCATGAAACATATCTAGGTAAACTGATGATTTAAATCGAGATGCAAACAAGTCAATATCTGGCAATGCATACTGTGATCAATCATTTGGTTAAACACATCCTGATTTAACATATCCATTCAATGTTGTCATTAACTGACGTGACCTCTTCCTGGCAAACAAAGTGCTGAAAGCAGATATTTTGGTCAATACACCAGCTCCAAATCTGGTTACCAGTCTATCACAAGACTGTGACTTAACTCCACCCATGTGGTTTACATATGCCACTGCTGTGGTGTTTGTGAATCTGAGCTGCACATGCAGGATCCCTCCTTGTAGAACAATAAGCTTTGAGCCCACATACCAGGTGCCCAACAACTCTAAATAATCAGTCCCTCTTAATTGAGAAGCGATGTCTCATCCACATTCCATCTGCCTCCACAACTAGAAGACATATCTGTTGCACCCCCCAACCCAGTGCACTCACATCAGTCTGTAATATCAGTGATGGTGATTCCAATTCCACGAAACCTTCCTTAAATTTTTTTGAAACATGTACTATCCACCATTGTATGTCAGCAATCGCCCCAGCTGACAAACAACTGCATAGGCCTATCAAAAATAGCCCCTTTGTATTCTCAGTGCCTGTTCCTTTGATGGTTGTAATTGTTGATAATGCAGAGGACAATACTGCACAGCTGGAAAAGCATTGTGCAACAACTTCCCAATAAAAACTGGCTACTTGTCTAATCAAAGGCCGTTGTTCTCTCCAACGAGATTAACACAGACCTCAATTAACTGATTCAATTAATCCCTGGGCAAAGTTACCAACATGTGATTGGGAATTAATGGTAAAATCCCAGATAATCCAATAATTTGGAACTGGTGATAATTTAGATTTACCTGGGTGAATAACAAATCCCATTTGTTCAAAATGATTTTAACAACTGAAACTGATAATTGAGTTTCAGCATGAGTCTTTCCAACAATCAGAAATCATCTAAATAGGGCCATTACCACATGCCCCTGAAATCTCTAAGCAATGCTAACACAGGATTTATAATTTATTTTACCAATTTTAGGTAAAAATAATCTAGGAGCTGAAGTTAATCCATTCGGCAATGTCCTGAATTGCCACAGCTCAGTCATACCAAGGCCAAATAAATTCCAAATATCTTCTATCATCACCATGAATAGACACTGCGTAATATGTATTCTATTAAATCAATGGTTGCCATATAAATACCCTTTGGACACTAGATGTTTGCCCCGTGGTAAAGTTCTCCATTTTGAAATGCCTGTAACAAAAACAAATTTGGTCAAATTCGATAAATCCAGAATAATTCTACATCCCCCAGTCTTTTTAGATCTGGAAAAATATACTTGACAGAAAATTGTTGACTTTGACAGACAGAAGGCACATTACCCCTTCTCATGTAACGACTGAATCTCTGCTTGAATAAGCACATTTTCCTCATCTGAAAATAAGTTTACTACTAGGGAAAATGTTTGACTAGGTAGACTGTCCCCAATTTTGAACAGGAACATCAGTTAATTCATTGTCTGTCAATGGTATATTCCTTACCAGCATCTTTCCTTGCGGCCTTGTTGTCCTCCGACTTCTTGTAGAGAAACCTTTTTTGCCTTGCTTCCAGCTGGCTTAATGAGAGCCATGGTTATAACAACCTCATAACAGTCTTTGACCCTTTTTGCAAAATTAACCACCAAACAACAGATTTCGTGGTGGTACACTGGTTTTTCAAAATGCATTACAAAGGATTCAGTTCATCCTGCTGTGCTTCAACCATATCATTTGTTTCAATAACTTTCACCACAGCTGTAATACCTGCTGACAACAGTTTAAGCATTTTTTAAAACTTCATCTCCTGGGCCCCTAGCAGTAAACCCATCTATGACCAATTTGGTGACTATAACCACCGGTAACTTCAGGAGATCTCAATTAACAGGAGCTTTATAGTTTTTTTGCTACTTCATCCATAGCTAGCTCCTGTAACTGGTGGGAGAGCATATACTGAATGGCTTCAGCCATTCTACATCAATCGCCTTTCGTGCCTCTCTACACTCAGCAAACTTCCCAGCAATGTTCGGAATTACCTCCCACCGAACACCTTTACTGCTCTCCTCCCCAGCAAACTGCCCTGAGAGAACATCCTCCTCACAGGCAGGATAGTTCTGCAGCCCTGAAACAGGTGCTGCTAGCACAAGCTCTCCATCAGCCTGGCTTGGGCATCACTCCTCCTCACGGAGCTGGAACATCCTCCTCACAGGCAGGATAGTTCTGCAGCCCTGAAACAGGTGCTGCTAGCACAAGCTCTCCATCAGCCTGGCTTGGGCATCACTCTCCTCCTCACGGAGCTGGAACATCCTCCTCACAGGCAGGATAGTTCTGCAGCCCTGAAACAGGTGCTGCTAGCACAAGCTCTCCAATCAGCCTGGCTTGGGCATCACTCCTCCTCACGGAGCTGGAACATCCTCCTCTCACAGGCAGGATAGTTCTGCAGCCCTGAAACAGGTGCTGCTAGCACAAGCTCTCCACATCAGCCTGGCTTGGGCACCACTCCTCCCCACGGAGCTGGTCCCTGTCGAGCATTCTTTTGAAATAGAATCTCGACGTGGGAGAGCCGTGAGCAAACGGACTCTCCTATGGAGGGTATAACCTCCAGGCCCCGACTCATTTACGGGGCCACTGAGACTTGCCAGCGGCCTTCCCCCCTACTTGACAAGCCTCACACTGCCCCCCGGCAGTGGGTCCGCAACCACTGGCTGTGTAGCCAGCACCGGACCAGGTGTACCAGACTTGGGCCTCTCCATCCTCAACTACTCTCCTGCCACTTTACCTTTCTACCCCCCGGAGCGCCTCGCCGACACCTTCTTCCCTTTCTGCAACATATCTACAAAAACTCCCAACCGTTGCAGAAAAAGACCTGTGTAAAGTAATTCAACAACCTTACCTCGTTTTCAACTTGTTAACGAAAACTGCTGGAGAATGGATGTGTGAAGTCTGAAGAAGGGTCTCGACCCGAAACGTCGCCCATCTCCTTCGCTCCTTAGATGCCCGCTGCACCCGCTGAATTTCTCCAGCTTTCCATGTAACCCGCGGTTTAAAAACTTAACCGCTCGGAGGAGCGCTGCTGCCTCCACCCGCCCGACTGCACCAGCGTCTGACGTCATGACGCACCAACGGCTGTACGGGCTTCTATTCACGTAGTCACTCACGTGACTCCGAAGTAAAATACCCACCATAGAGGGCAGTGTATTCTCATGAACTATTTACTGGCTGTATCTCGTCCCCTTACAGAATTAAAAGCGAAAGGATTATTGGCTCAAAGCCCGCCACTGACTTTCCAATACATGCTGTAAAGGCCGGGCGACTGGGTACTGGTCAAAAATTGGAAGGAGGGAGAGAAACTCCAGCCCAGGTGGACCGGCCCATACCTAGTATTACTGACAACCGAGACAGCAATACAAATAAAAGAAAAAAGGGTGGACCCACGCGATCTGGGTTAAAGGACCCGTCGATCCACCTGTTCCTGAGGAGGAGGAACAGTGGACGTGTGAAGCCGGGAAGTAAACCCCTAACAGTAATTTTAAAAAGAAAAAGCATTGAATGTATAACTGACAGTATGAAAGAGCAGTCGTGGTATTGTTTGCTTTGTATGTAATTGCTGTAAAAGGTATTAATTAATTGTGATAAATGTTATCATCCTATTCAATACAGAGGGGTAATAACCAGATCATTTACCTATCATTCCCATGTGAATAAAGCATGCCATGACCGAAAGAATAGAATCATTTGCAAAGAGGGGGAAAGGAGTATTTGATGGCAGGCAATAGGGGTATATAGGGAAGTTTGGGGCCGTTACCTGCCCAAAGGGGAGAGAGATGGGTTTGTGTACAGTTAGTTTTTTCCCTTCTCAGATCGTAAAAGGGGCAATAGGTAAGACGAAGGAGGAAGTAATAAAAGAGGTTACTAAGGTAGTAGTCACGAAGCCTCCCCCTCCCCCACATACTCCAGCCTCAAGTGCACCAGACACTGTACGAAGAAATCAAGAAGCAGAATCGAAATCCCTGAAGGAGGAAAAAACCTGTTTGTGGACTTGGCCACCCGGATAGCTGGGACCTGAATTGACTAACTGTTGGGTCTGCGGAGGACCACTGATGAATTCACGCTGGCCGTGGAGGATCCATTGTTGAACTATGGACCTGATGGGGTGGAACCTGACAGTTGGACAAGACCGAGATCCCCAGGTATGGGTCCTGACAGATGCTCCGGTCGGGACGGAGTGTAATCGCTAGGGCCCTGGGCAAAGGATGCCGTCCTAGTAGGCAGCAGCCCCTGCCAGCGCATCGTAGCCCAGTGGCCAAATCAGTCCCAGAGTGTGGTGGCCAGAGGAGCCTAAATGGTATCTAACTAAGAAATATGGGAAAAAAAACTGCGCTATCCCTGGTGAGGGATGGAGATTGATGGAGTGGAATCAGCCGACTATGGAACTGCACCGGGAATAACCCTTATCAGGGGATCCCAGTATTGCGAAATATATGGAACAAGGTTGCCTCTAGTGGACCGGCCCCTGAAGGATTGTTATGGATATGCGGATAACAAGGCATACTCGGTGTTACCGATGAATTGGAGTGGACTTGTTTTTATTGGACTGGTACAACCTGGATTCTTCCTGTTAAACACCAAAGAAGGCCGGTCGTTAGGAACACCTGTATTTGATGACCTATATCGGAAAAAGAGGAAAATAGACATTGGAGAATGGAATATGATGAGTGGCCACCAGCAAGAATCATCTCATACACGGACCAGCCACCTGGGCACAAGATGGATCCTGGGGCTAACCGGACACCAGTATATATGTTAAACCCGGATCATAAGGCTACAGGCAATACAGGAGGTAATTACCAACCAAACTGCGGGGGCGCTGGAGATGCTGTGCAAAGCAGCAGACGCAGATGAGAGCAGCAATATACCAGAACAGGTTAGCCCTGGATTACCTCCTGGCAGAAGAAGGAGGGTATGCGGGAAATTCAACCTCTCTAATTGCTGTTTGAACATCGATGATAATGGACACAGGCAGTGATGGACCATATCAGAAGGGATCCGAAGTTGGCGCATGTTCCAATACAAAAAATGGAATTCGATTATGGGGAACCCAATGGTGGATTCTATCCTCGGAGGAACATGGTGGAGAACGGTTAGACCTTGTGTTTCTATGTGCAGTGGCTGGACTGATCTTCATCCCCTGTTGTATCCCTTGTTTTAGGGAACTTATTACCAGAAGTATAAGTCAGATGCAGGCTGTAGTCATGCCTATGGGAGAGAAAGGGGGAAATACAGAAAATAATGATAATGCGACCAGGGGAAGTTTATGATTACAGGAGGAGAAGGTTAGGACGATGTTACGTCAGTTCGAATTGAAGGAACTTAAAATGAGGGTTTAATCAGTGTATGCGTAGCAAAAGAAAAAGGGAGGATTGTGAGGGATAAAGTGATTAAACCCTATTAAAGAAAGAGTTTTAAAGAGAATTCAAGCAGAGAGGGGCTGGAGAGGAGATTCTGACAGCAGTGTCTGAAAATTGCCAGACCCATCCTTGAGGCCTTGAGTAAGAAGAGATAGCTTTGTCTCACTAGAGAAGGGGGTGATGTAGAGAAAATCCCTATCAGTGGAAAGGAGTGATGGATGGGACCCTAGTCACTTTAGCTTAGCTTTAGTGCTGATATAGGAAAACTAAGAGGGTTCACAAGGAGGTGAGCAAAAGTGGGCCAGGTCATGAGCAACTGAGCATGCTTAATAGAAAAAATGAATATTACAACACACCCCTGGTCAAGAAATTGCTCATTACCACGAACATGCAATGTATGATGTGGGAGGTACGAGGGGATGTACGGTGGGTTGTGCCTACAGATTGTGTACCTCCGACTCTGATTGGAGAGAGGTCCGGAGGAGAAATTGAATGTAAGATTTTGTGTATAAAAGGGGATGATCTCCCTGGCTTCAGTGTGTCTCAAGTTGGAGAGGCACCCGGTCTGCAGACTCGTAAAATAAAGAAATCTCTTGCTTCCAGGATTTAGTCTTTGAGTATTTATTGTGAGCATAAAGGGTATCTCACACTATGGATCCAATAATAGCATTTACGTTAGAAATATGGAATGTTATAGTGGAAAAATGCAAATTAAAAAGAGGGGTTCATGTATTGAAGTGGTTCGCATATAACTCAATGTTTAAGCCAGGGCTATATGATTCAAGATTCAAAGAAAGGCACAAAAAGGCATAACGGCAATGTATAGAGTTTCAGAAAATGGCGAATCTATGAGCTTCCAATATTCAAAGTCAAAGTATGGTCTCGAAAAGAAAGATTTGTTTTAGATACTTCCAATTAAGAGACTACTTTACAAAATAGATAAGGCCAGAACTAGATGAAACTTCAAATAACGTAATCAAGGTGATAGTGGATGCATAGCAACATAAGGGGTCTCGGGACATCTCTGCTTTCTACCAAGCTCGGGTGGGAAGCGGGGAGAATCAACGCTCTACATAAAAACAACGTGGGAAGCAGAATTAAAAATTCAAACAACAGAGGTAGAATGGTATCAAATGTGTGAAACAGAATGTACCTCCACGAACTATCTAGCATGGATAAAAATTTTCTGGAAGAATCTAACTTGCTTTTTTATAACACCCAAAATAAAAAGCAGACAACTTGCTGTACAACAACACTGTTGGAGGCTGTGCGGGAAAATGGAGGCAAATCACTCGCATATTTTCTAGAACTTTATAAAGATAAGGCCATACTGGGAAAATGTTAACTCAGTTGCTAAAAATATTTTGGTTATAAAATCCCAAATACCTGCTCCGTGATGTATCTGGGGAACATTAAGAATATTGTAAATATAGAAAATATCTATTTGATTAAAGTTTTGCTTGCAGCAAGTAAGAAGGCCATTACCATTGTGAGGGATAAAGTGATTAAACCCTATTAAAGAAAGGAGTTTTAAAGAGAATTCAAACAGAGAGGGGCTGGAGAGAGGATTCTGACACAGCAGTGTCTGAAGGTTGCCAGACCCATCCTTGAGTCCTTGAGTAAGAAGAGATAGTATTGTATAGCTAGAGAAGGGAGTGATGTAGAGATATCCCTATCAGTGGAAAGGAGTGATGGATGGGACCCTTGTCACTATAGCGTAGCTTTAGTACTGATATAGGAAAACTGAGAGGGTTCACTAGGAGGTGAGTAAAACTGGGCCAGGTCATGAGCAGCTGAGCATGCTTAATAGAATAAATGAATATTACAACACACCCCTGGTCAAGAAATCGCTCATTACCATGAACATGTTTGAAAATGCAATGTATGATATGGGAGGTGCGAGGGGATGTACGGTGGGATGTACCTACAGATTGTGTACCTCCGACCCTGATTGGAGAAGGGTCCGGAGGGGAGATTGAATGTAAGATTTTCTGTATAAAGGGAGATGATCTCTCTGGCTTCGGTGTGTCTCGATTTGGAGAGGCACCCGGTCTGCAGACTCGTAAAATAAAGACATCTCTTGCTTCCAGGATTTAGTCTTTGAGTATTAATTGTGAGCATAAAGGGTATCTCACAAATTGGGGCTCGTCCGCGATCGCCACTCCGGCTGCTTGGTGGAGGCAAGGAAGGAGGGGAAGGTGTACCCTGCTGATTTCAGCAGTCTCTGATCTCCTTGCTTGCCATCAGCAGTTTGAGCGAGTGATATCCGCTGGAAAAGACTCGGGAAGCAAGGGGGGGGGGGGGGGTAAGGTAAATACGTACGGGACGGTCGAGCGATTCTTGTGCACAGGACCCAGGTAAGAAAAACGACTATTAATTACCTGGGCGACCGGGGTCTGTCGGACGGGAATAGTCCGACGAGATAATGGGAAACCGGAACGGGAAGAGTAAGGGTCCGGGGAACCTGGATGAGGCACATACTGATATGGAGCCTAACATTCCGCCCGATAGTCCGTTGGGGCGAATGTTGGATGGGGTGAAGGGAACACCCGGGATAAGAGTAAGGAAACTATGTGCCTCTCACCAGTATGGGGGTGAGGAACTTTAAAAAGGAGATGAAAAGTTAATTGGAAGACCCCTTGGGACTGGCTGAACAAATAGATCAGTTCCTAGGGCCAAAAATGTTTTTATGAAAATATTGAGTTGTTTCAAACAATCTCATTGAAGTAAGAATGGAACTAATGTAATGTGTGTGTAAAAAACCGGTTTTGTATGAATGAGGAAGTTTGTATATGTGATAGGTTTGTTTGCTGTGGGCCACATGTTGTAAGGTTGTGTGTGTGTGTTCCTTTAAGGAATTGTAAGCAATGGGGGAGGTTATTGTAAGGTAACGGACAACGCTTTGTATCATCGCAACTTAAAAAGGGGAAGTTGGAAAATGTAGGTTGCATGGCTTCTATAGATTTCTTTTCAGTAAAGTTAATTTGGAAAATTGTTAGTCGTATGTATTTAAACTAGGAATTGGAATTTGGGATTTGAAGGGGAATGGTTTGAACAAAATTAGAAAAAAGTTAATTGCTGAACAACAAGCAGCTTTTATGGTTTGTTTAGATAAACATTCTGGTTGGAGAAGGGTAATAAATTAATGGGGCCCAGGAAAAAAAAAGGAGTTGGCAGACAACGATGTCAATAAGGGGAAGTTTGTTTACTTCAGAAGAAAGACAGATGGTCAGACAGGCAGGAGAAGGGGTTACTGGATTAAAGCGGGAGCAGTAAAATATCCCATTTTACTTCGGAGTCACGTGAGTGACTACGTGAAGAGCCCGCCTGGTGCTGGCAAACGGCATTACGTCGACGCTGACGGCGGAAGGAAGAGCTGCAGTAAGGAGCAGCTCCTCGCTGCGGTCGGAACGGACCCGCAGGTAAGTGGGGCAAAGTCGGGACGTACGCTGGGTGGGTCCAGCAGTAAAAGTAAAGTAAAATAAAAGTCAGAGTCACGTTAAAGTGCTGTTTAGCACAGATTAATGAAAGAAATGGAGAAATCGGCAAAGAAAATTCGCGGGTAAAAAAAGAGCTTCCCGGGGTGAAAATAAAAATACGGGAAAAAAGCTAGTGCGGATCCGGTTCCGATACCGGTGGCCGCTGATATACCCGTTAGCGAGTTCTAGATTCTCCAGAAGTTATAACCACGGAGAAAAAATGCTCCTAAAAATGTAAAAGAAATCTGAGAGGCCCGTGGTTCTGATGACTCTGATACTGAAAGTCCTCCAGATAATTAAACTATGTGGAACTAAATAATGGGAGCATATGGAGAAAAGTTCTCCAAAAAATTATGAGACTAGGGTCCACAAGTACCCAGAAGGTTCCCAAAAAAGCCCTGAGGGGTTTAATTATTCTGAATATGGCTGTGGGCCTAATTGGGAGTTGGAACTCCGGACCCACGATTTGGGCCGAAGGAAGTCTCATGGGATGAAATCCCAATTGATTTAGGGCTGCAGAAGGCAGACCCTGCTGATGGTGATTTGCATTTGAAAACACACCACAAAATAAAAGAAAGGCCAAATGTGCCTGTGATAGCAAAATAATTTGCTATATATGAAGGAAGTGGTGAGGCTATGGAAGAAAACCTAGCTGCCAACATTTATATATGGTATCTCAATATGATTATGTGATGATTGAAACATCAGAATTATAAACGCACAGGAAATTGTGCCTCATTGGAAGTGCCTACGGTTTATCCGTTGATATGGACATCCATGACCCCAAATATGAGAGCTCAAGAAGTGAGGTTCAAAAATCCTCACAAATCATTCTGCTGCCATTATGGCTTTTGGGGAGATGGATAAGTTTAAAAAAGAGGGCCTATTGTGCAATTCTTTCTATGAAATTATTGTATGAGGAAAATGGCTATTCGGCCCATATTTCACCACGGTTTGCAAGCCTGTGTCGAGCAAGTGGTGTTCAAGCTCCTGGTTATCTGTTTGGAGTAAATCTGCCTAAATTATTAAAAATTGGATGAAGAAGCTAAAAATTTTAGCTGCATGAAACCTTCGTCTTAGGACAAAAAAGGTATTTTTCGCCCAGAAGGGGATTTGATTTTGGAAATAGAGGCAGAAATATGTCAAGGAAATATTATCGTACTGCACAGCCCAATACTTACCCGTATTCGGGGAAAAGGAGACCACCACGCTCATATGGAGAGGTATTAAAGACTTGTTCTATCCTTAAAGAAACTGCGGATTAATCTCCAGTTGGAGGGAGATTACAAAAGTTTTATAAAGACTGGCTTACTATTACTTCTGATCGGTTTATTTTTACAAGCAGTTTCAGGAGCCACTATTACATTTAAAGAAGGGGTTAATCCTCCAGTACAGATAAACCTGCCTATGCTTTCGTGTTTACTGCAATTGGAAAAGCAGAGATTAATGTGGAAATTGACAAATGATCTGAAAAGGGGTTATTGAAAAAACTTATGAACACGAGCATCAATTGTGTCTAAGATATTTCAAAAGACATAAAAATATGGTGATTGCAGAATTATTCTGGACCTTACAGATCTAAATAAGTGGTAGAATACAAACTTTTAAATGGAAACATTTAATACTGCAAGATATTTAATATCAGCAGGTTGTTATATGGCTACGATTGATTTGAAAAACGCCTATTATTCTGTACCAATACATCAGTTTCTCGAGGTACTTAAAATTTAATTGGCTGGGACAATTATGGCAGTTTAAAGCTTTGCCAAATGGATTGAGTTCAGCTCCCAGGCTCTTTACTAAACTGTTGAAACCAGTTTTAGCCCAATTAAGAGTACAAAAACACATCGTTATGGCTTATCTCGATGACATTCTAATCATTTATGGCAATCAAGAGTCAGCTGAGAATTAGTTTCAGTACAAAAGCTTTGTTAAAGCTAGGGTTCTTGATTCATCCAATTAAATCCCAGCTGCAGCCAGCACAATCAATTAACTATTTGGGGTTTGTAATTAACTCAGAGACTATGTTAATACTTTACCAACAAAGATAAAGTTGATGATTTTTTTGGTGACTTGTAATAATCTCATTCACAAACTTATCCTTCCATCCGAGAAGTAGCGAAAACTATTGGTAAACTAGTAGCAGCATTTCCTGCAGTAGAATTTGGTCCATTACATTATCAAAATCTTCAAAGGGACAAAATAAGAGCTCTCAAAGAGAGGGCAGGCCACTTTGATAGGCCTATGCAATTAACAAAAGAAGCTTTGTTGGAATTACCATGGTGGGTTAAAAATCTCCCACAAGCTGCTAAAAACATTCTGATTAAACAGCCTGAAATTGTTTATAAATAGATGCTAATGCTCTCGGATGGGGGGGGGGGGGGGTAACAGAGTCATCCTCCAGTTGTGGAGGTAGATGGAAAGTCCAAGAAGAAACGTTTCTTCAAACTTATGGTAATAACTATTTAGAGTTATTGGGGGTACACAAAAAGCTGGAGAAACTCAGCGGGTGCAGCAGCATCTAAGGAGCGAAGGAGATAGGCGACGTTTCGGGTCGAGACCCTTCTTCCTTATTGGGTGCTTTCTATGGTCTAAAAGCATATTGCTGTTCAAAAAAGGGTCTACATGTATCAATACAGTTAGACAATAAAACGGCTGTTGCATATATTAATCACATGGGGGGAGTCAGATCAGTATCATGTGATTGTCTGGTCAATGAAATATGGCAATGGTGTATTGATCGCCAAATTTGGATTTCAGCAAACTACATTCCAGGTAAAGACAATGTGGTGGCAGATAAAAGATCAAGGATATTTAAAGATAACACAGAATGGATGCTTAATCCAGCAATATTTAAGAATATTGTAACTCAATTTGGTTTACCAGAAATTGATTTGTTTGCATCAAGGCTTAATCATCAATTGCCTAAATATGTGTCTTGGGAACACGATCCAGATGCAGTAGCAGTAGATGCTTTTTCATTGAACTGGGGGAATATGTTCTTTTATGCTTTTCCACCTTTTGCTTTGGTTCAGCAATGTCTGAAGGAAATAGAACAAGATTCTGCCACAGGATTGTTGGTAGTTCCAAATTGGCCAACACAACCTTGGTTCCCATTAATGCTGAATATGATTAAAGAACCATATATGTCAATTCCTAACTGTAGTGATATTTTGATTAATCCAGTAACCAAAGAAATGTATCCATTATATGCATATATGAATTTATTAATCTGCAGATTTTGACCAGACCACTACAGGAGCTGGGATTGTCGGACAAAACTATGGAAGTTTTAGTCGCATCATGGCGAGATAACACACAAAAACAATATATGACACATATTAAGAAATGGGAAGAATTTTGCACACAGTCAAATATTTCTAATGATACTGTGTATATTGCAAATGTATTGGAGTTCCTTGCCAAATTGCATTTTGAGCAACATTTAAGTTACAGTGCCATTAACACTGCACGCAGTGCCTTATCATCTTATTTAGGACAAGAAATCAATTGGATCACATCCACTAATATCTAGATTCATGAAAGGAATCTTTAACATTAATCCACCCAAACCTAGATACACAGAGATTTGGGATGTGAGCATTGTACTTACCTTACTTAGACAGTGGACTCCAATTGAAGGATTGTCATTGGAAAGATTAACATTCAAATTAATGTTGCGCTTAGACTGTATGCATGTGACTACAGATAACATGGTGTTCTATGTTTACGATCTGATCAAACAAAGCAGACCAGGAAGATCTGGAGCAAAGGTAATCTTTCAAGCTTATCCTATTGATCCTACTTTATGTGTGGTTAGACATTTGAACCAATATATAAAAGTTACCAAACCTCTTCGAGGAAATGAAATAACGTTAATGATTACGCATAAAAAAACACACACTAAAGCTTCAGTTCAAACTATCTCAAAGTGGTTGAAACAGGTGTTACTGTTAGCAGGAGTAGACACTGATGTGTTCAAATCTCACTCCACCAGGGCTGCAGCTACGTCCGCGGCGAAGGTGCGGGACGTACCGCTCGAGCATATTTTTGAAAAATCGCAGGGTGGAGTAAAGAAGAAACTTTTTCAAAGTTCTACAATAAACCTGTTCACACTATGACAAGTTTTGGCCACGCGGTGTTGGGACCACTATAGTCACCTGCTTTGTTTACTATTGATTGCTATAATCAGTTATGTAGTCACTTATATCTTTTATCACTTGTAATGATCCCTCGGATATAAGGAGGGTTATTGTGATGTTCTTTAAAGCATTAAAAATTAATTATGGAAAGAACTAAAATTAGTCTGGTTTCTCATGTATGTATTTACTTAGCCGGACTGTCGTACTGATTAATTCTACGACATAAAAAACACAGAAAGCTTTAAAATCTTCACGTAGTCACTCACGTGACTCCGAAGTAAACTAGTAAGATTAAACGAGAACTTACCAGTTCGAAGTTTGATCGTTATTTTATGAGGAGTTACGATGAGGGATTACGTGCCCTCCACTCCCACCCTCATAAAATAAATGATCATCTGGTAGTTCTAAGTCTATTATGAGCCTTACTATGTTACTTCGGCTATTTGGTGTTCTGTGTTTTCATGCCGCTGCTTTGAAGTATGCCGTTTGCCAGCGCCAGGCGGGCTCTTCACGTAATCCCTCATCGTAACTCCTCATCAAATAACGATCAAACTTCGAACTGGTAAGTTCTCGTTTAATCTTACTATTACTGCGCGGATTGGAGTAAACAAACAGAAGAAGTGTGAGAGATCTCAGGGAAATAATAATCAAGGGAATCAGAGAAGCCGTTCCCAAGGGACAGAATTTCGAACGGGCTTTTGAAAATCAGCAGAATAAGGACGAACCTCTGACAGTGTTCTTACAAAGATTAAGGAAGAATGTCCAGCAGTATTCGGGGACTGACCCTGATACGGCCGCAGGTCAGCAGTTGTTAAAAGGTTAATTTTGTAACAAAATCCTGGCCAGATATTAGAAAGAAATTGGAAAAATTGGAAGATTGGAATGAAAAACCATTGAATCAGTTGTTAATAGAGGCTCAAAAGGTATATGTAAGACGGGATGAGGAGAAACAGAAGGGAAAGGCAAAAATGATGTTGCAAGCAGTACAGCAAGGAGTACAGAAAGGGGGAATCGAAGGTGACAGAAAGCCGGGTGCTCGTGGAGACCGGGGAAGAGGAAGCGGTAGTACTAGAGGACGAGGAAGAGGTGAATGGAGGGACCGAAGTTGGGGTCCCCGGGAAAACAAGGAACCAGGATCAGAAGGGTGGTACACGGGGCCACTCCGGTGTTATTATTGTAAAGAGCCGGGTCATTTCAAGAGGGAATGTCCCAAGTTACGACGGGAGGTGCAGTCGTACGCACTCATGGAGGAAGAATAGGGGAGTCAGGGGTTCCGCTCCCTGGGGTTTATGGGATACACACGGGAACCTCTGGTAAACTTGAGATTAGGACCCCAGGGAGAGGGTATGATATTTATGGTAATTTGGGAGTGGAGAGATCAAGTGGGACTAAGATACCAGAAGAAATTGGATTAGGTGAAAAACAAGTCAGAATCTCGGGGGTAGGAGGGAAAGTGATGACATTGCCCGAGGTAGAAGGGGTGGTGGTAAAATATGAGGATCGAGAAGTCAGTGGAAGGTTTTAAAAGGAAGGTGAATAAATTTGCAAAGGAGGATAAACTATCTGAGAAGTAAGACATTGAATTTAGAATGAGAAAGAAGGCAGATCAGAAAGGATTAAAGTGGGAAGCAGAGGGATAAATTGATGAGACTGCTTTAGAAAGAAAGAGCGTGAAAAAGGAAAGACAATGTTGTCAGTAACAACAGACCTGGTTGAAAAGTCTGAAATAAGTGATGCACCGACACACAGTGAGTCCTATGACAGAGCCAAACAGGGGCCAGAGATTCCATGCCAATAATAAATGTATTTGGGAGAGTGTTTTCTCAAATGCCCTATCGGGAGTGAAATAAATCTGGATCTAAGCCCAGACAAGGCTAGTGAGGAGATAGGTAATGGATAAGGTGTGTTGGGGATGTGAACAGGTACGATAATCAGGAAATAATAATAATAATAATAATAATAATAATAATAATAATAATAATAATAATAATAATAATAATAATAATAATAATAATAATAATAATGATGATGATATTAATAGTGATATTAAGATAATGGTGAACATAGCTATGGTAAGAACATTAAGAAGAGGTATTAAATACACCTAGGTTATGATGTGGCAGCGTTTTAAATACTAGCGCCGTGTTTTTAATCAGATGTTGTAGGCAGATTTGGAAGGTGTTGATATAGTATGTGGATGATTTGTTGGTTTGTTCCACAAGTGAGGAGCAATGTGAGAGAGAGACATTGTAATTATCTTGGAAAAGATGGCACAGGAGGTCATGATGTATCAAGGAAGAAGTTTTTTGTTTTGTCAGCAGCAGGTAGAATATTTTGGACGAGTAATATCGAAAGAAGTAAAAGCTATAGCGCAGGATCAAATTGGAAGCTTACCTGCAATCTTGCTTAGCTCAATTGGCAGAAATTAAGGCTTTAAGAGCAGCATATGTACATGGAGTCTGGCATATGTTTGGAGCGGTAGGGAAACAGAAAGGCTTTGAGAAAAGCAACAGAGACCCCATGCAAAGTTAGCAGTGTCCCCCTACGAAATGTTGTTTGGTTACCTTATTTGGGAAAGATAGAAGGAATACCCACCATAGAGGGCAGTGATGTATTCTTAAGGAACTATTTACTGGCAGTATCTCGTTCCCTTACAGAATTAAAAGCTAAAGGATTATTGGCTCAAAGCCCACCACTCGACTTTCCAATACATGCTGTAAAGGCCGGCGACTGGGTACTGGTCAAAAATTGGAAGGAGGAGAAACTCCAGCCCAGGTGGACTGGACCGTACCTGGTATTGCTGACAACCGAGACAGCAATACGAACAAAAGAAAAAGGGTGGACCCACGCGATCCGGCTTAAAGGACCCGTCGATCCACCCGTTCCTGAGGAGGAGGAACAGTGGACGGTGAAGCCGGGAAGTAAACCCCTAACAGTAATTTTTAAAAAAAGCATTGAATGTATAACTGAGAGTATGAAAGGAGCAGTTGTGGTATTGTTTGCTTTGTATGTAATTGTTGTAAAAGGTATTAATAGTTGTGAAAAATGTTATCATCCTATTCAATACAGAGGGGTAATAACCAGATCATTTACCTATCATTCCCATGTGAACAAAGTAGGCCATGACCGAAAGATTAGAATCACTTGTAAAGAGGGGGGGAAGGAGTATTTGATGGCAGGCAATAGGGGGTATATAGGGAAGTTTGGGGCCGTTACATGCCCAAGGGGAGAGAGATGGGTTTGTGTACAGTTAGTTTTCCCTTCTCAGATCGTAAAAGGGGCAATAGATAAGACGAAGGAGGAAGTAGTAAAAGAGGCTACTAAGGTAGTAGTCACTAAGCCTCCCCCTCCCCACATACTCAGCCTGAAGTGCACCAGACACTGTACGAAGAAATCAAGAAGCAGATTGAAATCCCTGAAGGAGAAAAAAACCTATTTGTGGACTTGGCCACCCGGATAGCTGGGACCCTGAATGTGACTAACTGTTGGGTCTGCGGAAGACCACTGATGAATTCACGCTGGCCGTGGAGAGGATCCATTGTTGAAATATGGGACCTGATGGGGTGGAACCTGACACTTGGACAAGACCGAGATCCCCAGGTATGGGTCCTGACAGACGCTCCGGTCGGGACTGAGTGTATCGCTAGGCCCTGGGCAAAGGATGCCGTCCTAGTAGGCAGCAGCCCCTGCCAGCGCAACGTCACCCAGTGGCCAAATCAGTCCCGAGTGTGGTGGCCAGAGGAGCCTAAATGGTATCTAACTAAGAAATATGGGAAAAACTGCGCTATCCGGATGGAGATCGATGGAGTGGAATCAGCCGGACTATGGAACTGCACCGGGAATAACCCTTACCAGGGGATCCCAGTATTGCGAGATATATGGAACAAGGTTGCCTCTAGTGGCCCGGCCCCTGAAGGACTGTTATGGATATGCGGATACAAGGCATACTCGGTGTTACCGATGAATTGGAGTGGGACTTGTTTTATTGGACTGGTACAAACTGGATTCTTCCTGTTAAACCCCAAAGAAGGCCGGTCGTTAGGAACACCTGTATTTGATGACCTATATCGGAAAAAGAGGAAAATAGACATTGGAGAATGGGAAGATGATGAATGGCAACCAGCAATAATCATTTCATACTACGGACCAGCCACTTGGGCACAGGATGGATCCTGCTGCTACCGAACACCAGTATACATGTTAAACCGGATCATAAGGCTACAGGCAGTACTGGAGGTAATTACCAACCAAACTGCGGGGGCGCTGGAGATGCTGGCAAAGCAACAGACGCAGATGAGTGCAGCGATATACCAGAACAGGTTAGCCCTAGATTACCTCCTGGCAGAAGAAGGAGGGGTATGCGGGAAATTCAACCTCTCTAATTCCAATGATGGACATATCAGAAGGGATCCGGAAGATGGCGCATGTTCCAATACAAAAGTGGAATTCGATTATGGGAACCCAATGGTGGGATACCATCCTCGGAGGAACATGGTGGAGAACGGTGGGACTTGTGTTTCTATGTGCAGTGGCTGGACTGATCTTTATCCCCTGTTGTATCCCTTGTTTTAGGGAACTTATTACCAGAAGTATAAGTCAGATGCAGGCTGTGGGAGAGAAAGGGGAAATACAAAAAATAATGATAATGCGGCCAGGGGAAGATTATGATTTACAGGAGGAGAAGGTTAGGACGATGTTACGTCAGTTCGAATTGAAGGAACTTAAAATGAGGGTTTAATCAGTGTATGCGTAGCAAAAGAAAAAGTGAGGATTGTGAGGGATAAAGTGATTGAACCCTATTAAAGAAAAGAGTTTTAAAGATAATTCAAACAGAGAGGGGCTGGAGAGAGGATTCTGACACAGCAGTGTCTGAAGGTTGCCAGACCCATCCTTGAGTCCTTGAGTAAGAAGAGATAGCATTGTATAGCTAGAGAAGGGAGTGATGTAGAGAGATCCCTATCAGTGGAAAGGAGTGATGGATGGGACCCTTGTCACTATAGCTTAGCTTTAGTACTGATATAGGAAAACTGACAGGGTTCACTAGGAGGTGAGTAAAACTGGGCCAGGTCATGAGCAGCTGAGCATGCTTAATAGAATAAATGAATATTACAACACACCCCTGGTCAAGAAATTGCTCATTACCATGAACATGTTTGAACATGCAATGTATGATATGGGAGGTGCGAAGGGATGTACGGTGGGATGTACCTACAGATTGTGTACCTCCGACCCTGATTGGAGAAGGGTCCGGAGGGGAGATTGAATGTAAGATTTTGTGTATAAAAGGGGATGATCTCTCTGGCTTCGGTGTGTCTCGAGTTGGAGAGGCACCCGGTCTGCAGACTCGTAAAATAAAGACATTTCTTGCTTCCAGGATTTAGTCTTTGAGTATTAATTGTGAGCATAAAGGGTATCTCACACCATGCAGTGGTTTCATGAGCAAAGTCCAAAACAGGAACAGTGGTTAGAAATTGCGCGAGGCATCATTACTATGGAGACACTGACATATTCCTTGAGAGTCAAGAATTCATTTGACAAGATCTGGGAAAAATCGACCGTTTATTTGAGCCATGACACCAACTAGATACATGCCGTGCTAGATATGGGAGGATTGCGTTATATAGAACTGGATGGTATGTTTGTGTGAATATTGAAATATTTCCAGATCATTAATCAATGTAACTTTTTTTTTAATTTGGTAAATGTACCACACGGTCGTATTCCATTTAAAAAAATATATATTTACTATTTTTTCCCTATACTTTTTTTTATTCATATTTTCTTATTTTGTTTTGATCATGGTGATGGTGTTGCACTGTTTTGTATATAGCTCGGTGAAACATCAATTAAAAAAATAAGTAAAACAAAAAAAAAAAGCTGGAGTAACTCAGGGGATCTGGCAGCATCTCTGGCGAGAAGGAATGGGTGACGTTTCGGCTAGACCATTCTTCAAAACCGAAGACTGTGTCTGAAGGGTCTAGACCCGAAACGCCACCCACTACTTCTCTCCAGAGATGCTGCCTGTCCTACTGATTCACTATAGCATCTGTGTCTATCTTTGGTGTGACAGGTGTCTCATTTCATCGGCTTCATGTATTGTGCGCATGGAAGAAACTGGCACTGACATTGGTCCATATGAATGGACAGCACATACCAACAATGGAGGTACTATGAAATGGACCGGGTCCAGAGGAGGTTTACGAGGATGGTCACAGGAATGAGTGTGTTAATACATAATGTACGCACCCACTACTCACTGGAGTTTATAAAGATGAGGGGGAACCTCATTGAAACTGACGAAATAGTGAAAGGCCTTGATGAAGTTGATGCGGAGAAGATATGTTCTACTCGTGAGTGAGTCTAGGACCCGTGCTCAGAGTTACAATTAAAATAACGTTCCTTTAGGAAGGTGACGAAGAGAAATCTCTTTACTCATAGTGTGGTCAATCTGTGGATTATTTGCCTCATAAGGCCGTGTAAATTAAGACAGTGAATATATGTAAGGCAAAGATATACAGATTCTTAATTAATACATGTGTCAGGGGTAATGGGGATAAAGCATTATAATGGGGTTAGAATTGAGAGATAGATAAACCCAGATTGATTTGCTGAGCGACTTGAGGGGTCGAATGGAGAAATTATACACCTATCCCTTATGATCTTATGAACTTATGCCCTTATGACATGGTAGGCCAATGGGCCGGTCGATGTGCTTCTCTTTTCTGTTCATACCATATATTCAATGAAACTATAATTTCAACTATTTGCACAGCTTCAGATGCCTCTCGCTTTCAGCAAGATTTAGAGATAAGTCCTGGATTCTCATATAGGTGAGCTTTACATTAGAAATACAACTTGCTAACTGAGATACACTGCTGAGGTACCGACATACTAACTGAGAAATACAACCCACTCAGACTTCACCGAACATCGATCACCATACACCTGTAATACCCTACAAATTAAGGGCAATTTACAGAAGTGAATTAATCTACAAAGTGGCACGTCTTTGGGAATGTAGGAGGATATAGCTCTTTAGGCTGTCAAATGATATGGGGAGAAGGCAGGAACCGAGTACTCATCCCGAATGATCAGCCATGATCATATTTAATGGCAGTGGTGGTCGACGCGACAAATGGCCTACTTCTGACCCTATGTCCAATGTCTCTATGTGACCACTGATTCTTTGTTGCTGTCACCATTTCTTAATTAAAATGTTCAAAATCCGATCTGGACTTCCGTTTACATTTAGAAACAGAAACACATTCTCCCCGACGGGGAATTGAACCCCGGTCACCCGTGTGACAGGCGGGGATACCAACCACTATACCAACGAGGAACCATTGTGCATTCTCCCTTGATTTGCATATTTCAATCTTCGAGCCGTTATGTTTCCTTCTACCATCGGACTTTTATGTCTCTGCCTGATTTGTGCGGTATCGGATTTGGTCTCTTCCGCTATGCAGTCACTTATTCAAGTGCAGAGTCGTATTGAATTATTTGATATGAGGCGCTTTTTATATATATTTCGAAAAATAAAATAGTTATTAGTGTTTAAAACATGTTGAGATTCTGGGTGGGGAGAGAAATGAAGTACGCATATCAACACTTTTGGTTGTTTTTCTTTTTGTCTACGTTTTTGTCTTTTTATGTCTTTATGTTTTTACTTTCTCACTCTGTGGCAACACTCATTTGGTCGTTTAGGGGTTCTTTTCTTAAGCATTCACTTTCTCTTCCATTTTCTTTCTTTCTTGCTTGTTCTACTTAATCTTTGCTAAAATTAAAGCTGTACAATAAATGTACTATGTCATATGCCCGGTGTATACTTTTGTACTCTGCTTCAAATAACAATAATAAAAAAATGAATTTACACAATATTGAGATTGTCTCTCCTGAAGGCCACTGCCCTTCCGGTGGAATGATAAAACGCGGCAATGTTGAGTGCCTCAGAGTCTCTGCAAGATGGGGTAGCGGAGAGTGTCACGTCTCTCATTCCGAGCTGTGAATAACACTGAACGCATGTCTACTCAACTGTGCTTGGTTTTACTGACCTGCCAGTGACCTTGATGCGGTTTTAAAATATAGTTTGGAAATGCTAAAGCTGTGCTGCCTTTGTTTTGGAAATGCCAAAGTTGTGTTGCCTTTGGTTTGTAAGTGCTAAAGCCGTGTTGCCTTTGGTTTGTAAATGCTAAAGCTGGGTTGCTTTTGGTATGGAAATGCTAAAGCTGTCTTTCCTTTCGACTGGAAAAGCTAAAGCGCTGTTGCCTTTGGTTTGGAAATGCTAAAGCTGAGTTGCCTTTGGTTTGGAAATGCTAAAGCTGTGTTTCCTTTGGTTTGGAAATGCTAAAGCTGTGTTGCGTAATTCAATTTGCCTTACTTAATTAAAGTTGCCTTCTATATAATTAAAAATCTAATATTGACCACTTTCTGTTTGCGCTTTATATTGATTTTAGAAAGAAACGCTACCACGTACGGCTGTCATTATTGCCCAAGTTACTCAGTCATCTTCGCTCATTAGGTGCCGGTGATTTTTCCCATCGAATAAAAATAACATGCCTATTAGTGTTTAAACAACGTTGAGATTCAGTCTCCTGTCAATCACGCCATGAAGGCCACGCCACTTCTGGTGGGAGGGGAGGAGGGACTATAAAACCCAGACATGTGGGCGTGGCTCGCTCTGCAAGATGGAGGAGCGAGAGGTCACGACTCGCTGTCTTTAGTGGCCTTGCACCCTGCTTGAAATGGTATGAAACTGCACTTGAAAATGGTGGCCTTGAACCCTGCTTCAAGTGGTATGAAACTGCACTTGAATTGGGTGGCCTTGCACCCTGCTTGTAATGGAATATCAAGCAACAGCCGTGAGTCAACTGCCAACCCGCCAGCCGCGAGTGAGTGAGCTGCCAGCACAACGTGCTTGAGTGACTGAGCCGCCAGCCCATTCTGCCCACAATGTCCATACCAGCCCTCTGGAAATCAGTCCGTTCTGCCCACAACACCCATACAGGCGCTCCGGAAATCTCCCCTCCCCACTGGCCACCAATATTGGAATTGGTGGGGAGGTGGAATATTGCGCTTGGGGACCAGTCTTCCCCTGTGATGCTGGGACCCAACGGGTCCCACTTAGTCTCGTAATTTTATACGCTTATAAAATATCCCCCCTCATTCTTCTAAACTCCAGTGAATACAAGCCTAGCTTTTTTAATCTTTCAATACAAGCCTAGTATTTACAATCTTTGAATTAATATGTCAGTAGCTGTTAACGGTCTTTATCAATATATGAACCACTGCTTCAACAATAACATTAATTAAATGATGCACTGACGTGTAATATTCCGGGGAAATTTAATATTTCTCCCCCAAACTAAGGGAAACGTGTAAGTAGCTAAAATGCTGTTGAAACTCAGCGGGTGAAGCAGCAGTTTTGGAGAGAAGGAACAGGCGATGTTTCGGTTCGTGACAGTTCTTCAGAATAGAAGAGGATATTTGGGTTAGGGTATTTCGAAATATCCATGGAAGGAATAGCAGAGGCTTGTTTCGATCCATCGACCCCTGTGTTATGGTCCCAGCACGCTTCCGCTGCGCAACACTGCTTTCATGTAAATGTAATTTGCGTGCGTGTTCCTTTTACTGATTTTGCCGTTTCAATTTCTAACCTCGTAAACTTTCTTTTTCGGGGGTTGCATTCTTTCTTCATAAGGTATTAAGGTTTAAAATAATAATAGTATTGGGCCGTTCAGCCCACCAAGACTATTCTGCCATTTAATTATGGCCTAACTTTGCGTTAGAAATAACTGATCTAGGTGTACGAAGGAACTGCAGATGCTGGTAAATCGAAGGTAGACATAAAATGCTGGACTAGCAGCGGTTCAAGCAGTCTTCAGAACGGTAACGACCCGAAACGTCACACACTCTATCTCTCCAGAGATGCTGCCTCGCCCGCTGAGTTACCCCAGCATGTTGTTTCTACCATGGCTGATCTCACTCCTTACTCCATTCACCTGCCTACTCCAAGAGATTTCTCAAAACTCCACCTAGCTCTGCCTTAGAAATATCTACTGACGGCCTCTGCAGCTTCCCGTGGCAAATAATTCCATAGATTCACCACTCTCTGACTAAAGCAAAATGATCCTCATATCCTTCCTAAAAGCACGTCCTATAATTCTGAGGCTATGATCTCATGTCCCAGACTCTCCCATTGTGGAAACATCCGCCCCAAATCCACTGCATGCAATCTTTTCACTATTCGGTATGTTTCAGTGAGGTCGCCCCTCATTCTTCTAAACTCCATCGAGTACAGGCCAAGTGCCGATAAATGCTCATCATAGGGTAACTTACTCATTCCTGTGATCAATCTTGAAAACCTCTTCTGGACGCGCCCCAGTGGCAGCACATCCTCCCTCACATATGGTGGCCAAAATTGTTCACAATAGTCCAAATGCAGCCTTACGAATACCTTATAGATCCTCAGCATTACCCGCCTGTTTTTGTTGACACGCCCTCATGAAATAAATTGAGTTTATTTCTTTACGTGCAGTATTTTTCCAATTCGCTCTTCCAATTTTCTCCTTTTCTCTATCTCATTTTCTTTACTTCTCATCATCTACCTTACTCTTTTATTTCTTATTTTCGAGCACCAGATTATAACAACAGCGCTGCAATTCTATCGCTCTATAAAGAGCTGGTCAGGCCGCATTTAGAGTACTGTGAACAATTTTCTGCCCCATATCTGAAGAAAGATGTGCTGACACCGGAGAGGGTCCAAAGGAAGTTTAGGATAATGATCACAGGATGAGTGGGTTAACATACATTGAACGGCGAAACTACTCACAGGAGTTGAGAAGGATGAGTGCATCCCTCATTGAATCTGACCAAATAGTAAAAGGCCTGGTTAGAGTGGATGAGGAGTGGATGTTTTCTACTAGTGGATGAGTCTTGGACACCTTTTCAGAGACTTCGGATTAAAGGACGTTGCTGAAGGAAGGTGATGAGGAGGAATCTCTTTCGTCAGAGTGCGGTCAATCTGTGGAAGTATTGTCTCATAAGGCCGTGGAGGCTAAGTCGGTGAATATATAGTGGCTTGCAAAAGTATTCATACCTCTTGAACTTTTCCACATATTGTCACGTCACAACCACAAACGTAAATGTATTTTATTGGGATTTTATGTAATAGACCAACATAAAGCATAATTGTGAAGTGGAAGGAAAATGTTACATGGTTTCCAAATTTTATTACAAATAAAAAACTGAAAAGTGTGGCCTGCAAAAGTATTCAGCCCCCCTGAGTCAATACTTTGCAGAACCACCTTTCGCTGCAATTACAGCTGCAAGTCTTTTGGGGTATGTCTCTACCAGCTTTGCACATCTAGAGACTGAAATGTGTGCCCATTCTTCTTTGCAAATTAGCTCAAGCTCAGTCAGATTTGATGGAGAGCGTCTTTGAACAGCAATTTTCAAGTGTTGCCAGAGATTCTCAATTGGATTTAGGTCTGGACTTTGACTGGGCCATTCTAACACATGAAATATGCTTTGATCTAAACCATTCCATTGTAGGTCTGGCTGTATGTTTAGGGTTTTTGTCCTGCTGGAAGGTGAACCTCCCACCCAGTTTCAAGTCTTTTGCAGACTCTAACAGGTTTTCCTCCAAGATTGCCCTGTATTTGGCTCCATCCATCTTCCCATAAACTGTGACCAGCTTCCCTGTCCCTGCTGAAGAAAAGCATCCCCACAGCATGACGCTGCCACCACCATGTTTCACAATGGGGATGGTGTGTTCAGAGTGATGTGCAGTGTTAGTTTTCCACCACACATAGCGTTTTGCATTTAGGCCAAAAACTTCAATTTTGGTCTCATCAGACCAGAGCACCTTCCTCCACTTGTTTGCTGTGTCCCCCACATGGCTTGTGGCAAACTGCAAACGGGACTTCATATGGCTTTGTTTCAACAATGGCTTTCTTCTTGACATTCTTCCATCAAGGCCGATTTGTGGAGTGCATGACTGATAGGTGTCCTGTGGACAGATTCTCCCACCTGAGCTGTGGATCTCTGCAGTTCCTCCAGAGTTACCACGGGCCTCTTGCCTGCTTCTCAGATCAATGCTCACCTTGTCCGGCCTGTCAGTTTAGGTGGATGGCCATGTCTTGGTAGGTTTGCAGTTGTGCAATACTCTTTCCATTTTCGGATAATGGATTGAACAGTGCTCCGTGAGATGTTCAAAGCTTGGGATATGTTTTGTAACCTAACACTGCTTTAGACTTCTCCACAACTTTATCGCTGACCTGTCTGGTGCGTTCCTTGGGCCTCGTGATGCTGTTTGTTCACTAATGCTCTCTAACAAACATCTGAGGCCTTCACAGCACATCTGTATTTATACTGAGATTGTATTACACACAAGAGGACTATATTTACTAATTAGGTGACTTCTGAAGGCAATTGGTTGCACTGGATTTTATTCAGGGGTATCAGAGTAAAGGGGCTGAATATTTTTGCACGCCACACTTTTGAGTTTTTTTATTTGTAAAAACATTTGAAAACATGTATCGTTTTTCTTCCCCTTCACAATTATGCGCCACTTTGTGTGGTCTATCACATAAAATCCCAATAAAATACATTTACGTTTGTGGTTGTAACGTGACAAAATGTGGAAAAGTTCAAGGGGTATGAATATTTTTTGCAAGCCACTGTTTCTAAGGGAGAAATAGATAGATTCTTCATTCAGGGCCATTAACATAAACCATTTTTTCTACAGACCGGCACGTCTTTGGAATGCAGGAAGATATAGCTCTTCAGGCCACAAAGGGATATGGGAAAAAAGCAAGAGATTTTTCATTCACACTGATCAGCCACTATAATATTGAATGGTACTGCGGCTCGTCGGGCAAAATGATATACACCTTCACATATGTCCCCTGTTTTCATGAAACAACTCATTCTTTATTGCAAACACCATTCCTTAATCAAAATGTTCAAAATCCGATCTGGACTTCCGTTTACATTTAGAACATAAATTCCGTCTGCCTGTCGGTGATTGAACCCCTGCACCCGAGTGATAGGCGGGTATGCTATCCGCCATACTAACGAGGAACCATTGTGCATTTTATCTAGAATTGCATAATTCTATATTCGAGCCATTGTGTTTCCTTCTACCTTCGGACATGTTTCTCTTTGGCTGATTTGTGCGGTCTCAGTATCGGTGTCTTGCGCTATCCAGTCCCTTGTTCAAATGCAGAGTCCTATTGAATACATTCATATGATGCGCTTTTCTTTTGTAAGCGCATTTCACCGAAACTGCGAGTCCTATTATGTGTTACCTATCGCAAAACAGCAGCTGGACTGTGGTCGAGCCATACAGTCACGCTGCACTGGAGACGGTTCCGTTCCCCACTCGCCGATGGAACCGCGTGGACCAATGGTGAGTACGACTGTCTTCCGTCTACAGAAAGCCTGACCCGAAATGTCATCCATCCTATTTCTCCAGAGATGCTGCCTAACCCGCTGAGCCTCTGCAATCTGTGCCTGTGGTTTAGTGTAAACCAGCATCTTCGTTATTCCATTTCGTCTGGTTGATTTTGTGAGATTTTCTGAGCTCCTCGAGATGAAGGCGTAGAGGTACAACGATGAGGCCTCTACTAAGGATACATCTTACAACCTCTTGGATGTAGCCAGGGTGCTGTCGAATGCAGCTAAATCGGTGAGCCCGCCCTGCGGCGGGCCGAGAAGCTGGCGAGGACGTGTGCAGTCGGTGGCCCGTGTACGCGCGTGATCGGGAAGAGACTAAGACATGGAGAGTCCATTGCGCTGCTCAGGGAGCATCGAAGAAGAGTGTGAACCGTCTGCGTCGGTTGCCCCAGCCTGCGCGCATTCATGTAGGCTGTGCGTGTCAGCAAGTTTGGTGGCCACAACCGCTGATATTGAGAGATGTTAAGACTCGGTGCAGGTCAAATCAGCTGGGATCATGCTGCTGGGAATTGGTGGAATTGGGCAATTGGGGTGCGGAGCGCCAAGATTCACGGTGAACAGTGGAGACTGTCCACGCTCGCGCCAAATGCTCACAGGAGGGATGTGGTGGGTGGACCTGTATAAACAAGCGGGACACAGCGGCAGCCCGGGGCCAAGCAGTGTAGCACGGCATCCAGAAATCGTACTTCTCTGAACAATACCGGTAGCTGCCCAGTCGGTTGGGTGTGGATGGCTGCATTCATCAATCGAGAGCGGGACTATGAGGCAGACGCTCAGTCTGACGGATAAAGTGGGAACACTGACACAATGTGATTATTGCTGCCTCGCCCGGTCAATTAAATATATGTTATCTTTCACTGCCGATTAAAATCCATTTCTTGTTTTTGTGCTACAGACTCAGTATCGCCACTTCGTTCCAATCCGAATCGACGGGACCCCCACGAGGAAGTGTTTTACATCCGTAACACAACATTGTACAACAGGATGGACTTATCTTCGGAGGATGCTGAAAAACTATTTATCAACGGCATTCACGTAGCTAAACACGCTTCAATGGAGCGAGCCTGTGAACAGACGGTACTTGAGCCGGGTATGTGAGTTCACCCGACATTGTTCGTTTAATTGAAGATTTTCTGCGGTTACGGCATTCAGACACGACTGCTGCGAAGAACGGCAGCTCTCCGCTGGCAGCGGCTGGTTCAGTGAATGGAGATCGTATGTCATTGCCAAGACAATCCGGATGCTTCTGTTACTTACAACACGGGCCCGAAGAGCGAACAATGATATATACCTAAAGATCCCGCTTATCCTCGAGACTGTTCACCTGTCGATATAGTTCATCACACAATTCACCAACTAGTTTCGTATGCGAGAAGGAATGTCCCCGGCATAAAGCTGGAGGGACAGAAAAACTTCAATCGCTGACGGCTTACTGTCTTTCAGTAAATGGCCCGAGCCGCTGAAATGTTAAATTATAAAATACTGTCTGCCGAGACTCGGATTCGAACCGTGGTTGCTGCGGCGACAACGCAGAGTACTAACCAGTATACGATCACGGCCACACTTCAGCTGTGTGCTCACAACGCCGTCAAAACCCCTCACATTGCTCTGACTCACCCACTGACGCTCCCGTGACCAACGATAAATCAGCGCACTGGGTTCTCAGGCAGCATCCTGTTCTGCTCAGTTACACCAGCATTTTATGTCTAAGAAGGGACTTTTTGAAGTTAGTGAGGTAATAACTAGATGTATCATGGTATTTCCGGTCCACACCATAGTTAAAATCAACTTTGGAGGTTGCAGGATAACACAACGTACCAGAGAGTGTGGGCCTATGTTTCGCCCAGGCATAACGCTCTCGTCACTGCCACAGAGTGTATGTTCATTTACATCATTGTTCTTCTTGGCACCGATTCTCGAAGAGCGTGTGATGATAAAAAACGAACAGCGCAAAATGTTGCGTTGCCCTGGAGAACGATATGACGAGATTGGAACCCGATGAAATGTTTTAACATTCACCACTGAGCAACAGAATTACTGGACTGGACAATTTATCATATGCATGTAAACTGCGAGCCACTATCCAGGCTGGTTTCTACCGAATATAGACAGTACAAGCTGGAGTCACTCAGCAGGTCTCAACGAAATTTCGTTGCCTTGCAGTCATACATATCATAAAAAAACAGAACACAAAATAGACAAAAATGTGACATCCATCACAGTGAGTTCACCAGGCACCTCTTCACTGTAATGGAAGGCTAAAGTCTTAAATTCTTTGTCTTCTTCCCTCCTTGTTCTCCCTCTGCGCTGAGGCGATCCAGGCCCCTGATGTTGTCGTCCACTGGTCCCACGGCCGAGCCTCGGAAGTCGGGCCGCCGCCGCCGGAACGCCGGTACACCGCCACAGCTCTATTGTTGGGTCCGCCGCTGGAACGCTGGATCGCCGCGACAGATCTGAAGTCGTGCTGCCGCCACCGGAAAGCTGGAAAGTCGGGCCGCCGACGCCGGCGGAACGCTGGAACGCTGCCACAACTACAAAGTCGGGCCGCCGCGGGAACGCTCGACCGCCGCCACATCCTCGAAGTCGGGTCGCCACCTGAATGCTGGAAAGTTGCCACAGTTCCGAAGTCGGGCCACTGCCACCGCCACCGCAACGCTGGAACGCCGCCACAGCTCCGAGGTCGGGCTGCTGCCAAAACCGTTGATAACACCTCTTAATAAGAGCAGAATAACGCTAATCTGATGCGGGTTTTGAATTTAAATAAGGCAGCCGAAGCACATTTTAGATGGATAATGATGGAGGGCTAGGACAATCCTCCAACACTATTCCACAGAGGAGGTATGAGATGTATTCACAGCATTAAAGAGGTTATATCGCCAAGGCCAAATTCCGATAGCTTACCTACTTCTTCGTCCTGGTGTTACCAACCTCTGAGTTATTCCATTTATATACTAAAGATATGGCCCAAAAAGTCGCAATCCACGCACTGGCACTTAGTAACACATATTGCAAATTAGTGATCCCAGCTCTGACCCCAGGCGTCTTCCGATCTACAAAGATACAACCTGGAATGCCAACCTGACTTTCATCTCTCTGTCACTCTAGACAGATGCTTTTGACCATCATTTTCTGCCACATTTAAATTTCATGGATTGATTCCGTGCAGTTGCACTAAAGGGTGAGATTTAGTGGTTCTTTTCCGTTTAACCCTTGTGTACTAAAATGTTCAATTTAATCTTCACCTGTTTACTCGTTACGGACGTTGGTGTTCCTAATTATTAGTCAGAAACTCGGCTGGAAGTATATACGAGCTGTCATTTTATCTGCTTTGTTAACTGATACAAGTCAGAAACGAGGCCTACTCCCGTGATTATTTTGACCGGTTTGCTGTTCCGTTGAACGAAATGCTGTTCAATTGAGGACATCCAATTGTTCGCTTTCTTTAGCGAACAGGGTTTCCATTCTCCCATCATTGATTCGGCCCCCACTCGTCTCTTCTCTGTACCCCACAGTCTTGCCCGTGCTGCCCCTCAACAAGTGGCCCTCAACAGAGAGAGAGTCCCTCTCGTCCTTACATTTCACTCCATCAGCCTTCGCATACAGCACATAACTCTCCGATATTTTCCACACGTCCATCGGGATCGCATCACAGATCACATCTTCCCATCTCCACCCCGTTCTGCCATCTGCAGATACCGTTCTCTTCCCAACTCCCTGTTTAACTGTCCCTTCACAGAGCTGACGTGGATTTTAAAGAAGGAGCAGCACGGAGAAGCAGGAAAAAGCACTTATTGGCTGGAGCCCGTGGGGGTGGAGGGACAGAGGTGAGTCAGAGGGTGAAAACAGTTCAAAAAGAGAGGCATAACGCAAACAGACTTTAGACAGAGTTGACGTGGATTGTGAAGAAGCAGCAACATGGAGAAGCAGAAAGAAGCACTGATTGGCTGGAGCCCCTGGGGGAGGACAGGAAGTTAGAAGGGACAAACTGTTTAAAACTGAGGAATTTGGTATGTAAATTGGTAAATTGTTAAATGAGGCAACATTCTCATTGAATATAAGCAAGGCTGCTCTAGGGGAACGGCAGTGAGGGAAGTGTGAGTATTTGGCTCGAGAGTCTTCGGCGAGGAGGCTGAGGGGAGGAGACTACGCAATACGCTGGAGAGGGAGAGGCGAAATAATGAGATGTCACGCCAGCTGATTCAGTGCGATGCTGGCAGTATGTGGGAGGTCAAGGACACCGCTGGTGCCTCTGGCTGCTATACGTGTGGGCATTGCATCCAGGTACAGATTCTGAGGGTCTGTGTTGGGGAACTGGAGAACCAAGTGGAAGACCTCGGGTTTGTCCGAGAGGCTGAGTCGTTCCTCGACAAGTCCCCCACCTGCAGCGAGATTGTTACAACTAAGGTACTGGAAGAGGGAAGGTTCGTGCCAGTGAGAAACTGAAGTACAAATGGAACGCACAGGTCCCCGGGTTTTGTACCTCTTGTGAACAGGTTCACCCATTTAAAAGCTGTCGGGACAGAAGACGTTGATTCACTGAGCGGCGCACTAGCGTGCGATGCAAAATGTGTTGTTGAGCGAAAACGAAGCAGGACGACGTCAGGCAATGCAGAGGTGATTGGAGACTCCATGGTGAGAGGTACGGACAGGGTTTCCGCGGCAACAGACGGGATTCGACGGTGGTGTGCGGAAAGAGATAAAGGGATAGTTTTACAGAATTCACTGAATTATCCACAGAATAAAAGGGAAATAAAGCTCACAAAGGGATAGGAGAGTATGGGCAAATATAGTAGGACATATTGGGCCCTGCTTTTGTTTAGTCCATACAAGAGGACAGGAGGTACTCCATGTCGGAATGTAGCGAGCTTGAGGAGAGACTGTCCGTGGACTAAATAGTGTCGGAAGGAAATGCAGATGCTGGTTTAAACGGAAGATAGACACAAAAAAAAACGGGAGTAAATCTCAGCTGGACAGGCAGCATCTCTGAAGAGAAGGAATGAGTGAAGTTTGGGTAGAAACCCTTCTTCAGACTGATAGATAGCTGACGGAACTCAGTGTGAACCAATCGTCGGACATGTTGGGATTTGACTCCGTTTGCTAGCAGAATGTGGAATAGAGTGGGATCAGGAAGCTGCACCGAACCAGTTAAAGGCGCAGGTTGGGATTCCTTCCCTGACCCACTGACCAGCTCACATGGAATGAAAATCAATTAAATTGTGATTGAATCACATAATTCAGGAAGGCGTCTGTGGCAATTTGCGTGGTCCCTCGTGTTCTGCACAGTTCGTGTTCTTTCACGGTAGACAAAAATGCTGGAGAAACTCAGCGGGTGAGGCAGCATATATGGAGCGAACGAAATAGGCCGCGTTTCCGGTCGAGACCTTTCTTCATACTGATTTGAGGGTGGGGGTTGGACTGGAAGAAGAAAGGAAGAGTCGGAGATAGTGGGCTGATGTAGAGCAGAGAAGGGGAGGCGAAAGCAGGGAATACCTGAAATTAGTGAAGTCAATGTTCATACTGCTGGGGTGCAAACTGCCCAAGCGAAATATGAGGTGCTGCTCTTCCAATTTGCGGTAGTCCTCATTATGGCCATGGAGGAGGCCCAGGACAGAAAGGTCGGATTCGTAGTAGGAGGGGGAGTTGAAGTGCAGAGCCACTGGGAGATCAGGTAGGTTAATGCGAACTGAACGGATGTGTTGGGCGAAGCGATGGCCAAGCCTATGCTAGGTCTCACCAATGTAGAGCAGCAGACATCTAGAGCAGCAGATGCAATAGATGAGGTTGGAGGGGGTGCAGGTGGAACTCTGCCGCACCTGGAAAGACTGCTTCGTTGCTTGAATTGAGTCAAGGGGGGAGGTAAAGCGACAAGTGTAGCATTTCCTGCGGTTGCAAAGGAAAGTGCCAGGAGAAGCATTTACCAGGGTGTTACGAAGGAGCGAACTCTGCGGAAAGCAGACGGGAGGAGTTCGGAAGATGTAGGATTCTGTTGGAGGTGGCTAAAATGTCGGAGGATTATTTATTTGTATATGACAGCTGGTATGGTGGATGGTGAGGACAAATAGCGACTCTGCCCTTGTCACGACCGGGGGGATGGGAAGTGATAGCAGGGCTACGGGGCTTAGAAGAGACACCGGTGAGAGCCTCGTCTATAGTAGGAGAGGGAAACCCCAGTTCCCTATGGAATGTGTATATCTCTGATGCCCTGGTGTGCAACACCTCTACCAGGGTGATGATGGGGCGTTGACAGAGGAATTGGGAGTAGGTGATGGAGTCCTTGCAGGAAGCAGGGTGGGAAGAAGTCTAGTTCAGATAGAATGGGAGTCAGTGGGTTTATAGTGGATGTAGATCATTAGTCTATCACCTGAGATGGAGATAGTGAGGTCAAGAAATGGTACGGAAATGTCGGAAAAGATGTGTTTGAGTGCCGGATGGAAGTTAATGATGAAATTGATAGTCAGTGGGTTGTCTCCGGGTGCAGGAGTTAGCACCAATGCATTCGTCGATATAGCGGGGGTAGAGTTTTCGGATGGGGTCCTGTTCGACGTACCCTACAATGAGACAGGCATTGCTAGGGCCCATGCGCATGCCCATAGCTACGCCTTGTATTTGGTAGAAATGGGAGGAGTCAAACGAAAGGTTATTAAGGGTAAGGACCGGCTCCGCTAGCAGGAAGAGAGTATCAGTAGACGGGGATTGGTTGGTTCTGCGGTCGAGGAAGCAATGGAAGCAAAACACTCTTGGTTTGGGATGGAGGTGTAGAGTGACTGGACATCGATGGTGAAGATGAGGGAATGGCGGCCTGGAGTAGACGAAGAGCATGTGAGGTATCTTGAACATAGGTAGGGATGGATTTAATCAGGAGGTATGTGGAAATCAGTTTGGTAGGACATGCGCAGGCAGAAACATTGCGTCTGCAAGGAGAGTCAGGTTTGTGGATTTTGGGAAGAAGGTATGATCGGGCCGTGCGGGGCTGGGGAATTATGAGGTTGAAGGCTTGGGAAGGCAGGGAGCCAGAGGTGATGAAGTCAGTGATGTTGCTAGAGATAGTGGCCTGGTGCTCGTCTGTGGTGTCATGGTCCATGGATAAGTAGGAGGAGGTTTCTGAGAGTTGGCTCGTGGCCTCAGCCTTGTAGAGGTCAGCGCGCCAGACTACGATGGCACCTCCCTTGTCGGCAGGTTTGATCACTCAATCTGGGTTGTTGCACAGTGAGTGGAGGGCTGTACGTTCGGAGGGGGTGAAAGTCAGAGTGAGAAAGGAGAGTTGCGAAGTTGAGGCGGTTGATGTCCCCCAGTCAGTTTAAAATAAAAATGTGTAAAGATGGTAGATGCCCATGAGGGGGAGTCCTAGAGGAGGCGGTCCGTTGGAGACAGGCCAACACTGGGGGGGGGGGGGGGGGGGGTAAGGACTCCTTTCCTTGGAAGAACGCTTTGAGGGAAGGTGACGGAAGAAGAGCTCCATCTCGTGGCGGACGCAGAGCTCATTGAGGTGGGGACGGAGGGGAAAAAAGGCGAGGCCTCTGCTAAGGACAGACCGTTCTGTATCAGAGATGGGGAGGTCAGGGGGGATGGTGAACACATAGCAAGGTTTGGGGCCGGAGGAAGGCAGGTTAGTGGACCGAGGTCGAGGCCAAGTCTGGTGTGGGGTGTTGGCTGGTCAGGGAGTAAGGTGGTATGCGGACTATAGTGTGGGTGGAGAAGTGCTCGGGTCACATCGTTTGAGGTGAAAGGGGAAGACCCAGTGGCACAACCACTGAGTTTCCCTGTGTTGGGGTGATGAGCTCTAGCACCCAGCATTATCAGATCCCGTGATGTCAGAGCCTGCAGCGTGGAGACTTCAGGCCCGGTGCTGAGCCTAGGACTCGGGTAAGGCGACTGCTGCGGCCTGCTGGAGAGCAGTGGATTGGCGAGGGTCGGGAAATATGATAGTCCAGGCCCGCGGGCAGTGGAGCCCGGGTCAGCGGGCGAAATGTAGTAGGTCCCGGGTAGCGAATGGCTGATGAAGCGGCGAGGTTCGATGGTCCCAGTGAGGCGGAAAGGTTCGGCAATCACGGTGAGGTGGCGAGGTTCGGCGATACAAGTGATGCGGAGAGTGAGTAGGCCCTGGTTTGGCGGCGAGGTTCGGCGGTCACTTTATGTTGGCGATCGTCAGAGGAATCGGGGAGGTAGGGAGAGTCGCCGATTCGGTGAGGGTGCGATATTCATAGTTACCGGTGAGGCGTCGAGGATCGGCATCATCGGTGGGCAGCTGAATGTCAGGGGCAGCATCCACGTGGAGGTTGCGACGGTGGCGTCTTTGGTGGTCCAGGCCTGGGGTCCGAGAAGCGGTGATTAGTGGTGCTATTGCTGCTCCTCGCGGAAAAGATGGCGTCGCGGGACTCGACCTCGTGGTGTTCGGGCAGGAGGCGCGGGCCCGTGTAGGGACCCAGGCCTACAGGCGGTCGCATTGCAGAGTGTCGGTGGCAGGAGGGGCCTCGAGACAGATGAGTTTAAGTTATTTGGTGGTGTCCACGTGGGTCAGGATTCGTTGATTGAAAACAGGGATCTGCCTTTGGATTAATTAGCGGTGGGGTTCTTTGCAGGTCTGGGTGAGTGAAGCCCGAAGTTTCGGGAGAGACAAAGCGAGGTTCTGCTGCTGCCGGCCAGAGTAGATTGCAGCGAACGGAAGGAGAATTGTCGTCTATACGGCGGATTACAGTGGTATCGATAGTCCGGACTGGGAGGTGGGGGACTGGAGCTGGAAACCATGTGGTACAAGATGGAGGCGCAGGCAATTCCCGATAAAGGAAACGTGGCTGTGGTACCGGATCTGGGTTAGGATGTGGTCGTAGTTGGAGGGAAGGGAGAATCACAGAGGGGGCAATGAGAGAGTAGGTTGTTAAACTGTCATTGGAGAGAGGAGGGAACTTCTTCAAAATAGGCATACCTTGAGGAGATTTCGCAGAGTAGTAGACAAACTGTTTAAGAAGGAACTGCAGATGCTGGAAAATCGTTACACAAAAATGCTGAAGAAAATCAGCGGGTGAAGCAGCATCTGTGGTGCGAAGTAATTAGTCAACGTTTCGGGTCGAGACCCTTCTTCAAACTGATGTGAGGGTGGGGGTAGGAGGAGAGAAGAAAGGAAGAGGCAGAGGGAGTGGGCTACTTCACTGGATCATTTCAGAAGCTTCGAGTTCCGGACATCAGAATAACGCACAGCGCGATGGGCAGAAATGGAACCCGCATCAACCTAACGCAATGTAGAAATAATGACATGCAGATGCTAGTTTACACCAAAGACAGGCGCAAATTACAGAAGTAGATCAGCGGGTTAGGCAGCATCTCTGGAGAAGAGGATGGATGTCGTTCGGGTCAGGACCTTCTTTAGACGGAAGACAGCCGTGCTCACCATTGGTTCAATCGGCGAGTGTGGAACGGAACCGTCTCAAGTGCAGTGTGACTGTATGGCTCGACCACAGTCCAGCTGCTATTTTGCGACAGCAAAAAAAAATAGGGCTCGCCATTTCGGTAACATGCGTTGATAAAAGGAAAAGCGCCTCGTATGAAATAATTCAATATGGCTCTGTACTTGAAATAGTGACTGGATAGCAGAAGACACATAGAACGCACAAATCAGTCAGGGAGATAAATGGCCGAATGTAGAAGGAAACGTAATGGCTCGAAAAATGAATTATGCAAATCTAGAGAGAATACACAATGGTTCCTCGTTAGTATAGCGGTTAGTATCCCCACCTGTCACGCGGGAGACCGTGGTTCAATTCCCCGACGGGGAGATGGTATTTTTATTTCTAAATGTAACCGGCAGTCCAGGTTGGATTATGAAAATGTTGATTAAGAAATTCTGACAGCCACAAATAATTAGTTGTTAAAATATAAACATAGAAATTAGGTGTAACTGGAGGCCATTTGGCCCGTCGAGGCACCACTGCCAGTCAATATGATCATGACTGATCATTCCGGATGTGTACCGCGTTTCTGCTTTCTCCCCATATCCCTTGATAGCTATATGAGCGATATTTTCTTACACTTCCAAAGACGTGCCGGTTTGCAGATTGATTGGCTTCTGTAAATTGCCCTTAGTGTGTAGGGTACGACTGGTGTACGGGTGATATCTGGTCGGTGCCGACCCGGTGGGCTTAAGAGCCCGTTACCAAGTTTCATCTCTAAAGTAAATACTACACTAAGTTCACCTCTTTGTCAACCCACTCATTCATGTGATCATCTCGTTAACCACCTGTGGACCCTCTCCGTCCCAGCTCATCTTTCTTCAAAACGGAGCAGAAAATAGTTCACAATACTCTAAGTACGGCCAGACCAGCTCTTTATACCGCCTTTGATGCCCTGTTTTTGTATTCCAGTCCTTGAGGGTAATAAATAAGAGAGTAAGGTAGAGAATATAAAATAAATAATATAATATAGAGAGAAAGAGGAAATTGGAAGGGAGAAGTGGAGAAATATCTGTCGTATAGAAAGCAAACACAATTTATTTCATGAAGACGTGTTTACAAAAGCAGGGATGTAATGCAGAGGCTCAACAAGACATTATTAAGGCTGCATTTGAACCACTGTAAGCAAATATAGGTAGGACGGATGTGCTGGCACGGAACAGCGTCCAGAGGAGGTTTACAAGAATGATCCCAGGATTGAGTTAGCATATAATGAGCATTTGTCAGCAATTGGGCTGCACTAGCTGAATTTTAGCTGAAAGACGGAGGACTTGATTGAAACATACAGAATAGTAAAAGGCTAGTGAATAGAGTGGACGCGGAGAGGATGTCTCCACTAGTGGGAGAGACTGGGACTGGACTGGCCGTTCTTTTAGGAAGGAGCTGAGAATAATTTTGTTTTAGTCAGAGGATGATGAATTTATTGCCAGAGGATGCTGCTGAGGTTGTCAGTGGATATTTCTAACGCAGAGATAGAGACATGTTGGAATAAAACAGGCGTCTTTGAAGCATAGAAACATAGAAAATAGTTTCATGAGCAGGTCATTCGACCCTCTGAGCCGGCATCACCATTCAATATGATCATGGATGAACATCAATAATCCATACCGTTTTTCTGTTTTTGCTACATATCCCTCGATTCCGTTATGAGCTATATTTCAGAGGTTATGGGGAGAAGGCAAGTGAATGGGGTTTGGAGGGAGAGATAGATCAGCCATGGTCGACCCAAAATGCTGGAGTATCTCAGTGGGTGAAGCAGCATCTATGAAGAAAAGGAATGGGTGACATTTCGAGTCTAGACACGCCTTCAGACTGCCTCGCCCGCTGAGTTACTCCATCATTTGCTGTCTACCTTCGAATTTTACCAGCATCGGCAGTTCTTTCTTAAACACAGGTTACTCATAATTGAATGATGGAGTAGACATGATGTGCCGAGTGCTCAATACTATTATCACTTAAGACCTTATCACCTAATGAAGAAAGAGAGCAAACCATAAAAACATAAAGTATACAAGTTGAAAAATTAAAAAGGCAAAATCAGTAAAAGGAGCAAAAACGCAAAGAACATTTGCATGAAAGCAGAGTGCCGCAGCGGAAGCGTGCTGGGCCCATAACCCAGAGGTCGATGGATGGAAACCATCCACTGCTATTCCTTCCAAGGATATTTTGAAATATACTAACCTAGCATGAAGAAGCTTCTCGGCCCAAAACTTCGCCAATTCCTTTTCTCCATAGATGCTGCTCACCCTCTGAGTTTCTCCAGCAATTATGACTCCTTACAAATTTCCCCTAGTTTGGGCAAGGGTCTCGTCCGAAACTTCGACTATCCCTTCTGTTCATAGATGCTGCGTCACCCGTTGTGTTACTCCAGTATATTTTGTCTACTTACAAATTTCCCTCAGTTTGGGGGAGACAAATCATATTTCAATGGAAAATTTCGCTTCATTGCCACATTTAATTAATATTATTGGTGAATCAGTGGTTGACATAATGATCAAGACCATACTCGGCTACTGACCTATTCATTGTATTCCCTGCTGTATGAAGAGAGTTGTGAATTTGTGGAATTATCTGCCCAGGAAGGCAGTGGAGGAGAATTCACTGGATGCATTCAAACGAAGGTTAGATAGAGCTCATAGGAGTAGCGGAACCAAGGGATTATGGGGAGAAGGAAGAAACTGGGTACTCATTGTAGATGATCAGCCATGATCACATTGAATGGCGGTCTTGGCTCGTAGGGAAGAATGGCCTACTCCTGCAACTATTGTCTATGTATCTATGGATCGAAGCTGGTCTTTTGTGCAGAACCGAGATGGGTATTATATATGGTCGGCATGGACATCCTGGGTCGAAGTCCCTGTTTTTGTTTAGTCCATGCACGACGACAGGAAGAAGTCCTTGTCGGAATGTACCGAGAGTGAGGAGAGAGAGTCCACTGAATAAATAGTGTAGGAAGGAACAGCTGCTGCTGGATTAAACGGAAGATAGACAAAAACAGCTGGAGTAACTCAGCGGGACATGCAGCATCTCTGAAGTGAAGGAATGCGTGGCTTTTCGGGCCGAGACCCTTATTCAGACTGACAGGTAGCTGTCGGAAATAGGTGTGAACGAATCGTCGGGACATGTTGGGATGAGACTGAGTTTGTCGTGGAAATGTGCAGGAATATGCACGGAACCTGGTAAAGGCGCGTGATGGGATTCCATCCCTAGCGCAGTGAAAAGCTCACCGGGAAAATAATTAATTAAATGCCGATTTTACTTCGGAGTCACGTGAGTGACTACGGAAAGAACCCCGTCCAGCCGCACGTGCGTCATTACGTCAGTCGCATACGTGCAGGCGACCGGTTGGAGGAGCAGTGCTCCTCCAGCGGTAAGTCTAAACTTGAGGTAAGTGGCATTCCTTGTTAAAGAAGGAACTGCAGATGCTGGAACATCGAGGCTGCACAAAATGCTGGAGAAGCTAAGCGGGTGCAGCAGCATCTATGGAGCGAAGGAGATAGGCACAGTTTCGGTCCGAAACCGTTCTTCAGACTGATGGTATGCTTTATCTGTTTTAGGTCTCCTGCATGGACATCGGTTTTCAGAGGTTTTTGCGGGATGTTTGCGACGGCCGACGAGGGAATCAGCTGTGGTGGAAAACCCTGGTCCAACCGCGGTAGTTGGCGAATGTCTGGTTTCGCGATCGGAGTCACTAATAAGACTGCCAGTGACTCTAGACGTTGGGTTCCCGGGGATGGAAAAACCAATAATATGCGGTACCCAGAGCGCAGTAGTCCCCGGGATATGGGGTTAAAACGGACGTAAACGGTTAGGCTGGGTTCCCCGGGAATGCGATATCCAATAATATGCGGTTCCCAGACCGCAGTAGTCCCCAGGACATTGGGTTAAACCGAACTGAACGGTCAGCCCTGGTGCCGGGCTATATATATATGGATTACCGGGGAGGGGAAATCCAGCAGCAATGCGGTTCCCAAACCACAGTCATTCCCAGGATATGGGGACAACTGACAAAAAAATGGTCAGTCCAATAAAGAAAGGTGTTGGGAGGGGTCGCCTCCGCGAATGTGAATCTAGAGACACTCCTACAGCAGGAGTTGGCCAGAGCGGGTCCGTGTGAGAGCCCGCGCCAGCAGTAAAGTTCATGGCAGTGTCAACCTGTTGGAGAGGCTGTGTCAGCGGCACCTTTGCTCAAGGCTGCTTCATGGGGATGCCAAATTATGGCAGTGTCATCCTATTGGAGAGGCTGTGCTAGCAGTATATTTGCTCAGGACTGCTCCAGGGGGATGCCAAGGTATGGCAGGATAGCCTATTGGAGAAGGGGTGCCAGCATCACCTTTGCTCAGGGATGCTTCATGGGGATGCAAAGTTATGACAGGCTAGCCTTTTGGAGATGCTGTGCCAGCAGTACCTTTGTGCATGACTGCGGATGCCAAAAAATGGCAGGTTTGCCTGTTGTAGAGGCTGTGCTAGCAGCATCTTTGCTCAGGACTGCTTCCTGAGAACGCCAAACGAATGGTAAATTCTGGCCTATGGGAAAGGCCGGGCCAGCATCACCTTTGCTCAGCGCTGCTTGATGGGCGCCAGCAGTACTTTGTTCAGGGCTGCTTCATGGGAATAGGCTGCTTAGTAGGGTATTCCCATTTACAGTGATCATGGGGGATGAGGAGGCATTGCTAGTATAAGGTAATATAACAGAATTATGACAAACATGCATTCAAAGAGGACAAATCAGAGTTCAAAAACACTGGTTATGTATGTGCTAAAATCCACTATTTAAGTCTCAAACTATGTTTTGAGAAATTGGCTCCGCTATCCAGTTAAGATTAAGTTGTTATCAAATAGAATTGTTGGACATTGGGATTGCCTTTAGCTACCTTTAGGCCTGGGCAACATATTGCAGTCAATAGACTCCTGTAACAGCCTTGTTGTTATAAAGCAGCCTTGTATTCGTTAAGACTAATTGGCAATTATATAGATGTGATTCAGCTGTGCAAGTAGGAGAAGTATCATCCTGTTAAATGGTAAACTGTAAAGTACCATATAGGTCATTGTTAACACAACGTGTTATTAGCTGAAGCTACTAAAGTCACAATGATGAACATACAGTATTCATTTACTGCTCCAGTAGTTGTTAGGTAAATATTTCATTATATTGCAAAATTAGGCTAATGGCCCTAAAATGGGAAATTGCGTCAGCAATGCCTTGTAGCAGGCCTGCTTAATGTCTCCCTCGTGTAAGATGAGAGCATGCCGTGTCAGTATTATTCTGATGCCATATCCATGGCAAAGTCGGCATATTGCTGGAGCCGCGCCAGCAGCGCTTTGTTACAGGGCTGCTTAATGCCTCCCTCATGTAAGATGAGAGCATTCGGGATCAGTATAGTCTAACGCCGAGTCAATGGGTATAGCCGTAGAGCATGCCCAAGGGACGCAGGGCACGCAACAGACGTTTATGCCTGGCAGCAAGGTTGCCATACCAACACATATGCAGTGAACACCGCTATCAGTGGGACATTAGCGCTTGCCGCCGATTCTTCTATTAAGGTAAGACCTTTCCATAGGCGAAACCTGGAGGACGAAACACAAGCTATTGGAACGAGTAAGGTTTCATAGTGTCGGGGACAACGCACCCCACATCTTCATCGGCGGTAAGCGGTTCACTGAAGCTGGTGGCAGCATGAAATCTGTATAGTAGCACTCTACCTGTGCTACTCTACATCTATGGGACCACTTACAGCTTGGTAAGTTGTACATTTGGTTATACAATGCAAATGATTGAGCCACTATCATCTACTTCGAGGGATCTAACCATGTAAAAACTGACAATACTAGCATTCCAAGCAGGTTAGAATTGGGCATCTCATACGACATTGTACTGGTCCTGGGAGACCTTGTGTTGAAGGTATCCTTATAACCGTGATATCCGGTGGGAACACGACAAACGGCCAATTCAATGAGAAAGCACGTTGACACAGTTAATGGCCGTACAACTCAATAATTAACAAAATATCATTTAACATAAACTCCAAACGTCAGCAATTTATACCGTTTTCAATGTAACATAAGTATGAAACAAACTGTGATCTCCTGGAAAAGAAAAGTCCTGCTTTTTTGTGATATCCAAGCATTTTCAATACATAGAAGTATAGATGTAACAACCCAAGCCTTAGGGCAGTTTATTAAATCTGCAGAACATAATTTGAGTTTTTCAAGCAACGGCTGATTTCCCAAGCCTCAGGCTGAACCACCAAAGTTACGTTTAAAATAACCAATAAGGTTATATTATTACTCCCGACAAATCGGGAATCAAGTTGCGTAAGACAATCACACAATCACACGACCGGACGTCCAAACCTCCAGAAATGAACCCGTGGAAGAACACGGTCTGTGCAGAGATCAAGGGACCGAGCGACCTGCCCCAGCCGCCTTCCTGAATTCACTCACATCGGTGTTTCTCGTTGAGTGGGAAGAGGGATTTAATCACCATTTAATTATTTTGGGGAAGGAGTGACCTGTTTCAAAAGGACGGGTTGCACTTGAACCCGAGGGAGGCCAGTATCTTGGCAGGGACATTTGCAAAGGCTACTGGGGAAACTGTAAACTAGAACGGTTGGTGGGAGGGACTCAAATAAAGAAAGCCAATGGACGAGTTCTGAGGCAGGAGGCTGAGAAGAGAAGCACTCAGACCCAACATGTAGGGGGGAGAAGACAAAATAATAAACAGACAATAAGAGGTGCAAAAATCTAAAAGGGGCCACTTGTCAACATATTGTGTAAGGAGTAACTGTGTTGTAAAAACAAGCCTGATGGCTTCGTGTCTCAATGCAAGGAGCATTCGTAATTCAATTCAATTCAATGCACGTAATATGGTGCACGAGTTGAATGTGCAGATAGCTATTAATGACTGCGCTATAGTTGGGATCACGGAGACATGGCTCCAGGGTGACCAAGGCTGGGAGCTGAATATCCAGTGATACTCAATATTCAGGAGGGATAGACAGAAAGGAAAAGGAGGTAGGGTAACGTTGCTATTGATAGAGGAGATTAATGCAATAGAAAGGAAGGAAATTAGCTTGGAGGATGTGGGATCGATATGGGTAGAGCTGCGAAACTCTAAGGGGCAGTAAACGCTAGTGGCATTTTTGTACAGGCCAACTAACAGTACTAGTGGAGTTGGGGATTGGCATCGAACAGGAAATTCGAAATGAATGCAACAATAAGGTTCAAACAATTATAATGGGTTACTTCAATCTACATATAGTTTGGGTGAATCAAATTGGCAGAAGTGCTGAGGAAGAGGATTTCTTGGAATGTATGCGGGATAGTTTTCTAAACCAACATGTAGAGGAACCAACGAGAGAACAGGCTATCCTAGACTGGATATTGAGTAATGAAGAACGGTTAGTTAGCAGTCTTGTTGTGCGTGGCCGCTTGTGCAAGAGTGACCATAACATGGTTGAGTTGTTCATTTGGATGGAGAGTGGCATGATTAAGTCAGAAACATGGGTTCTGAACTTAAACAAAGATAAATTTGAGGTATGAGACGTGAATTGGCCAAGATAGAATGGCAAGTGATTCTTAAAGGTTTGACAGTGGATGTGCAATGGAAGGTATTTAAAGACTACGCGAATGAATTACAACAATTGGTCATCCCAGTTTGGCAAAATATTACATCAGGGAAGGTAGAGCATCTATGGATATCAAGGGCAACGAGGGATAGTATTAAAACAAACGATGAAGCATACAAATTAGCCAGAAAAAAACAGCCTACCAGAGGACTGGGAGAAATTCAGAGTCCAGCAGAGGAGGACAAACGGCTCTATTAGGAAAGGGAAATAGATTAAGAAAGAAAACTGGCAGGGAACATAAAAAAGGACTGCAAAAGGTTTTATAGATATATAAAGAGAAAGAGATTAGTTAAAGCAAATGTAGGTCCATTGCAGTCATAAACAGGTGAATTGATCATGGGGAACAAGGACATGGCAGACCAATTGAATAACTACTTCGGCTCTGTCTTCACTAAGGATGACATAAATAATCTGTCGGAAATAGCAGGGGACCGGGGGTCGAATAAGGTGGAAGATCTGAGTGAAATCCAGGTTAGCCGGGAAGTGGTGTTGGGTACATGGAATGTATTAAAGGCCGATAAATTCCCAGGGCCAGAGAGTCTGCATCCCAGAGTACACAAGGAAGTAGCCACAGCAATAGTGGATGCATTAGTGATATTTTTTTCAAAATTCCTTATTTTCTGGAGTGGTTCCTGAGGATTGGAGGGTAGCTAATGTAACCCCACTTTTTTTCAGTAGGTAGAGAGAAAACGGGGAATTACAGACCAGTTAGTCTAACATCGGTAGTGGACAGTCTGCTAGAGTAATTTATTAAAGATGGGATGGCAGTACATTTGGAAAGTGGTGAAATCATTGGACAAAGTCAGCATGGATTTACGAAAGGTAAATCATGTCTGACGAATCATATAGAATTGTTCGAGGATGTAACTAGTAGAGTCGATAAGGGAGAACCAGTGGATGTGTTATATCTACACTTCCAGAAGGCTTTCGACAAGGTCCCACATAAGCGATTAGTATACAAACTTAAAGCACACGGTATTGTGGGTTCAGTATTGATGTGGATAGAGAACTGGCTGGCGGACAGGAAGCAAAGGGTAGGAATACACGGGTCCTTTTCACAATGGCAGGCAGTGACTAGTGGGGTACCGCAAGGCTCAGTGCTGGGATCCCAGCTATTTACAATATACATTAATGATTTGGACGAGGGAATTCAATGCAACATCTCCAAGTTTGCGGATGACAATAAGCTGGGGGGTACAATTAGGTATGAGGAGGATGCCAGGAGGCTGCAAGGTGACTCGGATAGGCCGGGCGAGTGGGCAAATGCATGGCAGATACAGTACAATGTGGATAATTGTGAAATTATCAACTTTAGTGGCAAAAACAGAACGGTAGACTATTATCTGAATGGTGGCAAATTAGGAAAAGGGGAGATGCAACGAGACCTGGGTGTCATGGTACACCAACCATTGAACGTATGCATGCAGATGCAGCAGGCAGTGAATAAAGTAAATGGTATGTTAGCATTCATAGCGAAAGGAATTGAGTATAGGTGCAGGGAGATTCTTCTGCAGTTGTACAGGGTTTTGGTGATACCACACCTGGAGTATCGCGTAGAGTTTTGGTCTCCAAATCTGAGGAAATATATTCTTGCCATAGAGGGAGTACAGAGAATGTTCACCAGACTGAATCCTGGGATGTCAGGACTTTCATAAGTGGAAAGACTGGATAGACTTGGCTTGTACTCGCTAGAATTTAAAGACTGAAGGGGGGGTCTTATAGAAACTTACACCATTCTTCAGCGGTTGGATAGGCTAGATGCAGGAAGATTGTTCCTGATGTTGGGGAGGTCCAGAACAAGTGGTCACAGTCTAAGGATAAGGGATAATTCCTTTAGGACCGAGATGAGGAAAACATTTTTCACGCAGAGTGTGGTGAGTCTCTGGAATTCTCTGCCACAGTAGGTAGTTGAGGCCAGTACAATGGCTATATTTAAGAAGAAGTTAGGTGTGGCCCTTGTGGCTAACGGGATGAGGGGGTATGGAGAGAAGGCAGGTACAGAATACTGAGTTGGATGATCAGCCATGAACATATAGAGTGGCGGTGCAGGCTCGAAGGGCGGAATGGCCTGCTCCTGCACATATTTTCAATGTTTCAATGTTTATATGTTAATTCATTATTATTGCCTGTTAGCTGCGCAGTGGGTCAGGTATGGAATCGTATCCCGCACCTTTACCCTGGTTCGCTGCTGCTTCTCTATCCCACTCAATTCCACGTTCCCCTGGCAAAGGGAATGGAGGGGTATGGTCTGAGTGCAGGTAGATGGGACTAGGGGAAAACAAATGGTCGGCACGGACTGGAAGGGCCGAGAGGGCCTGTTTCCGTGCTGTAATGGTTATATGGTTATATGGTTTATATGGTTATAATATCACTCACATCCCTGCATGTCCCGACGATTGGTTCACACCTTACTCTTCCATATCTCTGTCTCCCTCTCACCTGACCCTCACTCTGGAGAAGTATCCTTTGGTGGCAAGAACAGAAAGGCAGATTAGAAACTGAACGGTGTCAGATTAGGAAAAGGGGAGGTGCAACGAGACTTGGGTGTGCATGTACATCAGTCATGCAGGTACAGCGGGCGGTGAAGATAGCTAATGGCATGTTGGCCTGCATTGCTAGAGGATTTCAGTTTAGGAGCATGGAATTCCTACTGTAGTTTCACAGGGCCCTGGTGAGACAGCACCTTGAGTAGTTTGTGCAGTGTTGTCTCTTAATTGGAGTAAGGACATCCTTGCTATTCAGGATGTGCATCCTAGGTTCGCTAGGTTAATTCCCGGGATGGCGGAAATGACATATGATGAAAGGATGGGTCAACTGGGCTTGTCTACACTTGAATTTAAAAGGATGAGAGGATGTCTTGTAGAAAAATAGAAAGCTCTTAAAATATTGGACCGGCTAGATGTCCGAAAACATTTCTGGATGTTGGCGGAGTCTAGAACATTTAGGACGAAGGTGAGGAGAAAGCTTTTCACCCAGACTCGCTACCACAGATGGCAGTGGAGGCCAATTCACTGGATGCGTTCAAGGGACTGTTAGATTTAGCTATTCGGGCTCAAGGGGATCAAAGGATGAGGAGAAGAAGCCGAAACGAGGTACTGATCAGCCAAGGTCATATTGAATGACAATGCTGGTTCAAAGGGACTATTGGCCTACTCCTGCATCTATTTTTCTATGTTTCTAATCTTCCACATTTTCCTTGATTCACGTCCGCGTTGACGTCTCATCTTCACACATTACCCTGCCATATCTCTGTCTCCCCCTCCCATTACCCTCAGCCTGGCGAAGGGTCCCACTGTCACTATTTGCTCCCGCCGTGTTGCTCCGGAGATTACTGCAGCCGGTAGTTCTCCAAATGTTAAATGCTGGAAGACGGATATGTTACACTTGAAGTGAACTTGCAAAGGCACCAGATTCATTTCGTAAACAGACAACGTGCACTGCTGGTCCTCAACACTGTAGATGATATGTATGTACACCTTTAATTGATAGTAACGATGTACGTGCTAACCACTCCCCCACCAGTTAGTATAATTGTAACCCACACGCCCTTAGCTCGCTCTCTAGTGATCGTGACAGACCACGTACAGCTAGGGCTATATATAATGTATGCTAAATAAAGTAGTGAAGACTTTAAGGTGTCTGTGTACCTTCTAACATGGTGTCAGAAGTGGGATAGTGCGGGCGCCTGATGGCCTAGTTCAAGTCCTTAGGTTGATGCAGATCCGCATTTCGTTCTTGTCTTGCTTTGCTGCGATAACCATGGTAGAAACCCACCGGGTGGAGTCCGTTACTGGCTTCAGGATGCCCGTGGCCACCATCTCGCGAAGAGCAGACTCGACCTCCCCCGGCGGTTCCGTATGCCCTCCCTGCCACTGTCGTGGCCCTGTGTTTTGCCCTTACTCTGGGGCCGACCTCCTCTCGTTCTCCTCCTGAACGCCTCCCGGCTGCAGTCCCGCTTTCTCCGGCTTCATCGCCCTTCTCTTAGCCGTCCCCCCCGATGCCTTCGTCGCCAAGGTGTTCTCCTGTCCGTAGCCCCCACCATGCCCCAGCATCCCCGCTTGTTCCCGTCGGGGAAGGAGGTGATTCCGAGGTGCGGACCCGGTCTGGTCGCCTGATCAGGCCGCCGGTCCGTTACGGCGATTACGTGTGATCCTGTATTCCTGTGCTTTACTATTTGCATTCACCCTAGTGCATGAGACGTGGTCGCCCTGTCACTCACTGTTTGTTTTGGTAGAGGAAGGATGCAGATGATATGTGTGTACACCTTTAATTGATAGTAACGATGTCCATGCTAACCACTCTCCCACCAGTTAGTATAATTATAACCCACACGCCCCTAGCTCGCTCTCTAGTGATCGTGACAGACCACGTACAGCCAGGGCTATATATAATGTATGCTAAATAAAGTATTGAAGACTTTATGGTGTCTGTGTACCTTCTCTACAAACACTGAAGGAATATGACGTATATTTAATCCACGAGACGGGGTTGGGAAGTTAATTGTACCGAAGAAATGGACAAAAAGAACCGCCAGGTGTGGGTGAATCATCGGCTGCAGCTCGGTCGGTGCTTTTAGATTGAAGTGTGATCAGATGATTAGCCCGGAGACACATAATGTGCGTGAGACACAGAGCAAGAAAAGACAGGTCGAAGTGGGGAAATGTGGAAATCAAGCAATGACTACAAAATAAACGGCTAAAACTGAAAAATGCAAACACCTCACCCAGTCAAAGGGTACATACTCAGAAAAAGGGAGCGGACACGCAAACAATGTTTCTGTGAGAGCAGAGTGGCGCAGCGGTAGCGTGCTGGGCCCATAACCTAGAGGTCGATGAATCGAAACCATCATCTGCTATTCTTTCAATTGATATTTTTGAGAAAATACCGCCAGCTCACACGTTCACACAACCTATATACAGTTTGATTCGGTGCAATCGTATAATTAATTAGAAAGTTTCGTTTAATGTATCATATAAATGTTGTGCACACACAATGATCGTAGCCGTCGGTTACTGACAAATTCATAATAGGCACTAATTTCTCAGAGATGGGTAATATATGGTCGGCATTTACATAATGGGTGAAGAGTTTCTGTTCTGTTCGTACAAGAGGACAGGAGGAAGTCCATGTCGGATGCAGGGAGAGTGATGAGAGAGATTCAACTGGGTAAACAGACAACTGACGGACGTCGGTGTGAACCAATCGCCGGAGCATGTTGGGGTATGGCGGAATTTGCCGGAGGAATGTGGAATCGAGTGGGATCTGGAATCTGCACCGAATCGGGAAAAAGGCGAGGGACGGGATTCTATTCCTGCCCCACTGACCAGCTCGCAGGGAATAATAATGAATGGGATGGCGATGAAACAGATCAACCAGACGACATGTGGGAACAAAGATCTGCAATTGCTGGTTTATACCAAAAATAGACGCAAACTGGAGGACTGACTCAGCGGGCCGGGCAGCATCTCTGGAGCAGAAGAATGGGTGAAGTTTCGGATCAGGGCCTTCTTCGGACAGAAGGCAGCAATGCTCACCCTTAGACCATATGATCGCGTCAGCGAGTGGGGAACGGAACAGAACTTTGTGACTCGCCCACCGTCCCGAAGCTGCCTTCTGATCGCAGTTCCGGTTACACGCGTTTTGAAAAGAGAAAGCGCCTGCTCATGGAATAATTCAACAGGAGCATGTACTAGAATAAGTGACTGGAAGGCGGAAGAAGCCGCGAGCACACGGCAGAGGACAGTGAGAAGTGAATGTCTGAAAGGTGCACGTTTTCAGTAAAAGGAAAGCTGACGGGATGAACATTGAATTCTCCAATGTTTTGGAACAATCCGCCCACCTTCCCGCCCCCAATCACACACACCCTGTACCCACCTCGACTCGCACCATTTCTCCGACTACATTCTATCTCTGTTCGCCCAATCCCCAGACATCAGTCTCGTTGGCTGAAGAAGGGTCTCGACCAGAAACGTCGTCCATCACTCTCTCCAGAGGTGACGCCTGTCCCGCTGAGTTATTTTGTGTCTACCTTCCGTTAAACCAACATCTCTAGTTGTTTCCTACACATTGTGTCTACCTCCGCTTTGAACCCCCCCTTCACTTCAAACTCCATTCTTGCTCTTCTTCACGAGGCAGTGTACACAGCGGTTCCTCGTTAGTATAGTGGTTAGTATCCCCGCCTGTCACGCGGGAGACCGGGGTTCAATTCCACGACGGGGAGACGGTTTCCTCTTTCAAAATATAACTGGAATTCGAGGTTGTATTTTGTAGATTTTGATTTATAAATGGTATCAGCAACAAACAATTAGTTGTTGAAGTTATTGTTTCATTGAACATTCGTATGAGCATGAAACGGGAACAGGCCTTTAGGCCCACAATCTCTCGCCCTTTCTCTCATCCTCTCTATTGCACTCCTTCTCTCCCTCTCTCTTTCCCTCTTTCCCTCTCTCGCCCTCTCTCTTTCACTCTCACCCTCTCTCTTTCACTATCTTTCTATCTTTCTCTCTCACCATCTCTTTCTCCTGCCCTCCCTCTCGCCCTCTCTTCCTTGCCCTCTCTCGCACTCTCTCACCCTCTCTCTCGTTCTCTCTCCGCCCTCTCTTTCGCCCTCTCTCTCGCCCTCTCTCTCACCCTCTCTGTCCCTCTTGCCCTCTCTCTCCCTCTCCCTCTTTCTCACTATCCGTATCCCTCTGTATTCTCTCTCGCCCTTTCACTTTCTCTCTTGCCCTCTCTTTTTCTCTCGCCTTCGCATTTGTTTTCTCGACCTCTACCCCTACCCTCTCTCTTGCCCTTTCTCAGCCATTCTCTCTCGCCCTCTCGCCCTCTCTCGCTCTCTCTCTCTCTCTCTCTCTCTCCTCTCTCTCTCTCCCTCCCTCCCTCTCTCTCTCTCTCTCTATCTCTCTCTCTCTATCTCTCTCTCTCTCTTTCTCTCTCTCTCTCTCACACCCTCCCTCTCTCTCGCTCTTTCTCGCCCTCCACCCTCTCACCCTCTCACTCTCGCCCGTTCACTCTCTCTTTCTCGCCCCCTTTCTCTCTCGCCCTCTCTCTCTTGCCCTCCATCTCCCCTCTCTCTCTCCCGCTCACTCTCTCTCTTTCTCGCTCTTTCCCTCTCTCTCTCTCTTGCCCTCTCTCTTTCTCTCTCACCCTCTCTCTATTGCCTCTCTCTCACGTCCCCCCTCTCTCCCTCTCTCTCTCTCTCTCTCTCTCTCTCTCTCTCTCTCTCTCTCTCTCTCTCTCTCTCTCTCTCTCTCTCTCTCTTCCTCTCTCTCTCTCTCTCTTGCCCTCTCTCTCTCTCTCGCCATCTTTCCCTCTCTGTCTGTCTCTCACTCTCTCTCTCTCTGTCTGTCTCTCGTTCGCTCTGTCTCGCTATCCCTCTGTCTCTCTCCCACTGTCGATGTATCTGTCGCTGTCCCCCTCTGTCGCTGTCTCCCACTTAGGTAGAGGTTCCTCTCCCTTCCCTCTAGATGCCGCTCTGCTCTATAGGTGGAAACATGCATAAACTGTATATAATAAATGAATCTCTAATAAGAACGGTTGATTGTGTGTCAAGACCAGCTACCCTCCATGGTACCAAGATGATGTGGGTCATGTGTCGTATCAGACACCAACGTAGTCTCAGATGTCTCTAGGAAGGAAAAGCTTAAATTAGTGACCTCACAAGTGGTCTCATGATATACTGGCCCGTTCACTTTAGCCTAAGCATTTGTTTACTATATATACTTGTTTTCCTAAGCAGGGTTTGAAATGTGATGCTGCTAATTCAGCTGACAGCATTTCATTTCACATAGTCTGTTTCACCCTTGCATCACGCAGGGCAGAAGAAATTCCCCACCATCATGCCTGGAATGGAGGGCTAAGGTGAGAGGGATTGGGTAGGCTACACGCTAACTGGATTATAGACTACCAAGGAGTGTCTTATTTTGTCTGTATAATTTAGAGATTTCTCAAATCATGGAGAATATGTATAGGATAGAAAAACAAGCATTTTTCCCCGAAGCATCGGAGTTTAACTCTATACGAAACAGGGAACAGCGAGAGGCAAGGTGTATAAAGGAGATCTAAGCAGAAGATGTGATCGCAGATGGTGGAGGTTTTCTGGAAGATGTTTCCGCAGGAGGTGCAGTGACAATGTTTAAGGATGTGTGGACAAGTACTTGGATGGGAGAGGCATCGGTGGATCTGGGCCTAATGCAAGCAGATGGGGTGACAGTGGATGGAAATCACAGTTGGGCCTTGTACCAATGCAGAAGTCACAGACAGACAATGCACAATGACTGGCAGACCTAGAACATAACCTAATCTCTCACACTGGATCGGAGAATGAGCCCCACACTCTCACACTCAACCAGAGATTGGCTGGCACAGAATGAACCCCACTCCCTCTACCTACCGCACGGAACGACACATAAACAGATATACACAAATACACATCCATAGTGCCAGAAACAGTTATGTATCAAATTGTTTAGAAGGCACAAGACATGGAAACAGGTACTTTGGCTCAACTTGCCCACAACTACCAACCTGCCCTATCTACACTAGTCCCATCTGCCTGCGTTTGGCCCATACCCCTCCAAAACTGTCCAATCCATGCACCTGGATAATTGTTTCGAAAGTGTTGGAATACGCCTCAACAACCTTTCTGGCAGCTCATTCCATGCGCCCACCACCCTTTGTGAGAAAAACGTTACCCCTTAGATTATAATTAAACCTTTCCCCTGGCACCTTAAACCTATGTCATCCGGTTCTCAATTCCGTAGCTCTGGACAAATAAACTCTGCTCATCCACCCAATCTATTCCTCTCCTGATTTTACACACCTCACAAAGATCGCCCATCCTCCTGCGCTCCAAAGAATAGTTACAGCCTGTTCAAACTCTCTCTATAACTCAGACTCTCGACTCCTGGCAACATCTTTGTAAATCTTCACTGTTTCTTTTTCAACTTGATAACATATTTCCTGCAACATGATGCCATGAAATGAACACAATAATCTAATGCGGCTTCACCAATATATTATATACCTACAACGTGACCTCCCCATGGTCCCAAATGACATTCATGTAAACCAACCTTCCTTCCATTTACTCCAGCAATACATCACGCTTCCTCCGCAAGGCCGCCTGCATAATTTAGGACCAGTGTCACCCCGGTCACTCCCTTTCGCCCCCTCTCACATCAGGCAAGATGTACAGAAGTGTGAAAAACGTATACTTCCAGATTCAGGGACAGTTTCTTCCCAGCTGTTATCAGGCAACTGAACCATCTTGTCAACAACTAAAGATCCCTTTTGACCTCTAACCTAGCTCAATAGAGGCCTTTGGACTTTCTTTAATGATTTTACTGCACTTCGTCTTGTATTATACAATGTGCTATTGATCCGATAACTCTACACTGTGATCGACACAAAATGCTGTGGTAACTAAGCGGGCAGACAGCATCTCTGGAGAAAAGGAATAGGTGACGTTTCATGTCGCCACCCTGGTTCATTCTGAGAGTCAGAAAAAATGGAAACAAGAGATAGAGACGGTAATATAGAGAGATTTCGAACAAATGAATGAAAGATATGCAAAAAAGGAACAATGATAAAGAAAAGCCCATTGTTAGATGAGTGCAGGGTTAAAATGAGTTACAGACTCATACGATACATCAGGGCGACATTGTAACTCGTACGACTGCAGTGAAAGAAAGATAGAGTGAGGGGATGCAAGGGTTGCATGAAGTTAGAGAAATAAGTAATCATACCACTCGGATATAAGCAACATATGAGGTGTTGTGCCTCACATTTCCGTTTAGCCTCGCTCCAACAATATAGGAGCCACACGACAGAAAGGTAATTGTGTGAATGGGAAGCGGAATTAAAATGGTTGGCAACCGAGGGTTCAGGTAGGCCCAGGCGGACTGAGTGAAGGTGTTCAATGAAACGATTGATCTTACCGATGTATAAGTCCACACCTTGAACAACGGATGAGGTTAGAGGAGGTGCAAGCGAACCTCTGTTCAGGGACCCAGGGGGTCCTTTCAAGTTAGGCAGAGTCAAGGTAGAAGTGATAGGAAAATCTGTTGCAGCTCCCGTGGTTACAGGGTAAAATACCAGGGGAGGGGTGGTTTGAGTAGGAGGGGATGTTAACCACGGGGTTTGCGGTGAGAACGATCTCTGTGGAAGGAGGAAAGGGATGGAAATGGGAAAATGCGACTAGTGGATTTGGAGGTGGCACAAATGTCAGGATTATATGCTGTATGTGACGGCTGATGGGGTGAGAGGTGAGGACTAGGGGGACTCTGTCTCTGTTGTGACTGAGGGAAGGCGGAGCAAGAGCGTTGTAGGATATCGAGGATTCATATATGAGGGCATCGTCTATGATATATGTGGAGAACCCCGTTCCCTAAAGAATGAGGACATCTTGGATGTGTCTTCCCGAGCCCCCATTCGCTGTGATGGTATTTCAGTCTCAGTCACAGAGGCCGACGTGAGGAAATCCTTCAGAGGGGTGAACCCTCGAAAAAGGTATTGACCTGATGGAATACCTGGTCGTGTTCTAACAACCTGTGCGGACCAACTGGCTGGAGTTTTTACGGACATTTTCAACCTGTCACTTCTGAGCTCTGAGGTTCCCACTTGCTTCAAAAGGGCATCAGTAATACCAGTGACCAAGAAAAGCACGGTGACGTGCCTCAATGACTATCGACCTGTGACACTGACGCCTGTGCTGATGAAGTGCTTAGAGAGGTTGATCATGGCGCAAATCAACTCCTACCTCGACAAAAACCTGGAACCACTGCCGTTCGCTTACCGTCACAACAGATAAACGGTGGACGCGATCTCGCTGGCCCTCCACTCCGCTCTGGATCACTTGGACAACAAAATCTCATATGTCAGGCTGTTAGTTATTCACTACAGCTCGGCATTTAACACAATCATCCCCTCCAAGCTGGTTACCAAACTCGCAGAATTGGGACTCTGCGCATCCCTCTGCAATTGGATCCTCGACTTCCTCATTCACAGACCACAGCCTGTTTGTATTGGTGGAAATGTGTGAGACTCGATACAATCAGCACGGGAGCACTTCAAGGCTGCGTGCTCAGCCCCCTTCTGTAGTCACACTATACTCATGTATGCATAGCCAGTCAATGTGCGCACTCCATCACTGGGTCCACTGTTGTTTGTCATGTACATCAATGATCTGGATGATGGGGTGGAAAATTGGATAAGTAAGTATGCAGATGATACTAAGATAGGTGGTGTTGTGGATAATGAAGTAGATTTTCAAAGTCTACAGAGAGATATTTAAAAAAAAAATATTTTTTATTATTATAGAAACATAATAATAACAAATTACATTATTTTGCATTGATGAGAATACATGATATTAATGATATATTCATACTGTTAATAATATTTGTATTATCATTGATTTTAAATTTTAAGTCTATATATTTAATATAATTGAAAATACATGATATTAATGATATTTTCATACTGTTAGTAATGTTTGTATTATCATTAATTTTAAAATGTAAGACTATCTATTTTATATAATTAAAAATACATGATACTAATAATACCTTCATGATATTAGTGATATATTCATACTATTAATAATATTTGTATTATCATTGATTTTAAAATTTAAGACTATATATTTTGTATAATTGAAAATACATGATATTAATAATACCTTCATGCTATTAGAAATGTTTATATTCTGATTAATATTAAAAATTTAAGATGATATGTTTCTATACATTTTTCTATTTTTTTTTAAGTAAGAAAAGATAGAGTAAAGGAGTATAAGAAGTATAATGGTGAATGGAGTATTAATCATTAATCCGTCCTTGGAGATATAGTCATGATTTATTATATATGTTTCTTCATCCATTCTAATAATCAGGTCTCAGTCAAGCCCTCGTGCCGAGCCATTATGACCCTGTAAATATTTAATAAATGGAGACCAAATCTCTCTGAAGAGATCTGACCTGTCCATTAGGACAAGCCTCAATCTCTCCAGGTGAAGTGTCTCCGATATTTCTGTATTCCACATTTTGATTGTTGGGGATGTAGGGCCTTTCCAAAATTTTTATATTAGTTTTTTTTTCCCAATTATTAAACCATAGTCAATAAAAATTATTTGATTCATTGTTACTAGTTGGTCTGTTTCTAGTATTCCAAGTATCATTACCTTTGGATCAGGAGTCAGAATTATATTGACAACATTCGAAATTATCTTAAATATTTCTATCCAGAATTTTGTGATTTTTATACAGTTAGTAAATGAATGTGATCAATTTGATTCTAAATGTTGACAGTTATCACATATGGGGGATACTGTTGGAAAGATGTAATGTAACTTAGCTTTGGAATAATGTAATCTATGTAGTATTTTAAATTGTATAAGGGAATGTTTGGCATTTAACGAACAATGATGTATATGTTGTAAACTTTCATCCCATAATTCTGGCCTTATAATTTGGCCTAGTTCTTTTTCCCAAGACTGTCTATATATTTCTGTTCATGGAACATCATTTTCCAATAGAATATTGTATATAAATGAAATCATTTTATCTGTATTTGGATGTTTATTTACGCATTCATCTAGAATTTCTGTCTTTCTATTTCTAAGTTCTTGTGTATTTGCAGAAACATAATTTCTGATTTGTAAATATCTAAAATATTCTTTAGTGTTTAGTCCATAAATTTGTTGTAACTCTTGAAATGAAAGGAAAGAGTTTTCCTTATAAAGATCTAAAAATCTTAGTAATTCCCTTGTTTTTCCATTGTAAAAAGCTTTATCCATCATTGAAGGTTTAAACATAATTGTTTTTAGAATGGTAAGAGATAATGGTATTGATTTTAGTTTTAGTGTTTTCTTTATTTGTTTCCAAATACGGATTCCGTTTTCTATTATCGGATTTTCACTATAAATTTTCTTAGCTAAATTAGTATTAGCAAATATTATACAGCTAGTTTCAAAGGGAGAACAGTCTTCTTTTTCCATTTTTAACCAAGTTGGTTGATTATCTATTTCTTCTAGCCAAAAGTTCATATTTTTAATATTGACTGCCCAGTATATAAAACATAAAATTTGGTAATGCTAATCCTCCATTTATTTTAGATTTACATAAATGTTTTTTTTATTTATTCTATGACTCTGATAATCCCAAATAAAATTGGTAATTAGGGAATCTACCTTTTTGAAAAAAGTTTTTAGGGAGATATATCGGAATTAATTGGAAGAGATATAATAATTGTGGGAGAAAAATCATTTTTATTGTATTAATTTTACCTAACATTGAGATAGGTAAACTTTCCCAATATAAAATATTCTTATTTAATTTATTCAATAATGGGGGGAAGTTAGATTTGAATAAAGAGTCGAATCTCTTTGTTACAAAAATTCCAAGATATTTAATTTTTTCGTTTGTTATCTTAAAAGGGAACTGTTGTAGTATATGTAAATTATTCATCGTTATTGGCATAAGTTCACTTTTATTCCAATTGATACTGTAGCCTGAGAAAGATCCGAATTCTGTTATTAATTTTAACAAGTTTCGGATACTTGTTTCTGGTTCTGTGATATAAAGTAATACATCATCCGCATATAAGGAGATTTTATTTTTAGTGTCTCTAGTGTCATAACCATATATTTCCGGATGTAATCTCACCCTCTGGGCGAGAGGTTCTATTGCGAGTGCAAACAATAAAGGGGATAAAGGACAACCTTGTCTACAACCTCGAGATAAATTCAATTTAGTTGATAACATTCGGTTTGTTGTTATTCTAGCTGTCGGATTTGTGTATAACAATTTAATCCAAGTGGTAAACTTCTCTCCCAATTTGAAGGCTTCCATAACCGAAAATAGGCAAGGCCAATCCACTTGATCGAAGGCTTTTTCTGCGTCAAGCGAAATGACTACTAGGTCTTTTTTATTACTTATTTTCGAATATATAATATTGACTAACCGTCTTAGATTATAGGAGGAATATCGTTTTGGTATAAATCCTGTTTGATCGGGGTGAATTAATTCGTTGACAACTGAACTTAGTCTTTGTGCTAATATTTTTGTTAATATCTTTTGATCAGTATTTAAAAGAGCTATTGCTCTAAATGATCCTGGTTCATCCAAGTCTTTACTTATTTTAGGTATAAGAGTTATAATAGATTCATTCTATTATGAAGGTGGGACTGTCATATGCTGAGAGAATGGAGCGGCTGGTTTGTACACTCTGGAGTTTAGAAGGATGAGAGGCCCACAGGAGCCGTTGGAAGTGAAGGAGGGGGAGGAGGGGGAGGGGGGGGAGGGGGAGGAGCGACACCCGACCGGAAGGTTTAAAATCTAGCGCGGGGCTTGTTTTTCCAGAGGCCCACAGGAGCCGTTGGAAGTGAAGGAGGGGGAGGAGCGACACCCGACCGGTAGGTTTAAAATCTAGCGCGAGGCTTGTTTTTCCAGAGACCCACAGGAGCCGTTGGAAGTGAAGGAGGGGGAGGCGCGACACCCGACCGGTAGGTTTAAAATCTAGCGCGGGGCTTGTTTTTCCAGAGGCTTACCGAAATCCATAACGTTCCATTTGGAGAAGTGGGTTTTTTTTGAGGAAGCCGCTGATTGGTGGAAGAGGACCCGAGGAAGCAGCTGATTGGGTGCAACCCCGGGTTTACTATTTTACATTTCTGCCTTCTGGGAGTGAGGGATTCTGGGAGTTAGGGATTCAGTATTTAGTAGTAAAGTTTAAAGGATAAATTTTTGTGTTTTTTTTAGTAATTTGGGAGTAAGGTATGGCAGTAGAGATTGGCCCCGTGGTTTGCTCAGCCTGCAACATGTGGGAGATCAGGGAGATGGTCGGTGTCCCTGGTGACTACGTTTGCAGGAAGTGTGTCCAGCTGCAGCTCCTGGCAGACCGCATTGAACGATTGGAACTGCGGCTGGATTCATACTGGAGCATCCACGATGCGGAGAAAGTCGTGGATAGCACGTACAGTGAGTTGGTCACACCGCAGGCAAAAGGTAGGAGGACAAGAAGGGAACGGGTGGCCAATAGCCAGCAAAGCAGTAGGCAGGTAGTGCAGGAGTCCCCTGCGGTCATCTCCCTCCTAAACAGGTATACCATTTTGGATACTGTTGAGGGAGATGGCTCATCAGGGGAATGCAGCAGCAGCCAGGTTCATGGCACCATGGGTGGCTCTGCAGCACATGAGGGGGGAAAAAAGAGGGGAAGGGCAATAGTAATAGGGGATTCAATTGTCAGGGGAATAGATAGGCGTTTCTGCGGCCACAAACGAGACTTCAGGATGGTATGTTGCCTCCCTGGTGCAAAGGTCAGGGATGTCACTGAACGGCTGCAGAACATTCTGGAGGGGGAGGGTGAACAGCCAGTTGTCGTGGTACATGTTGGCACCAACGATGTAGGTAAAAAAAGGGATGAGGTCCTACAAGGTGAATTTAGGGAGCTAGGAGATAAACTTAAAAGTAGGACCTCAAAGGTAGTAATCTCCGGATTACTACCAGTACCACGGGCCAGTCAGAGTAGAAATAGGAGGATAATGCAAATGAATACGTGGCTTGAAAAGTGGTGCAAGGGGGAGGGATTCAATTTTTTAGGGCACTGGGACCAGTTCTGGGGGAGGTGGGACCGGTACAAACAGGACTGTTTGCACCTGGAATGGAATGGAACCAATGTTCTTGGGGGAGTGTTTGCTAGTGCTGTCGGGGAGGGTTTAAACTAATGTGGCAGGGGGATGGGTACAAGAGCAGAGAGGCAGGAGGGTGTAAAATGAGGGTAGAAGCATTAGGTAGCAAGGTGAAAGGTAAAAGTGGCAGGCAGACAAAACCAGGGCAAAAATCAAAAAGGGCCACTTTTCAGCAAGGGGTAAATGCGTTGTAAAGACAAGCCTGAAGGCTTTGTGTCTCAATGCAAGGAGTATTCGTAATAAGGTGGACGAGTTGAACGTGCAGATAGATATTAATGATTATGATATAGTTGGGATCACGGAGACATGGCTCCAGGGTGACGTAGGCTGGGAGCTGAACATCCAGGGATATTCAATATTCAGGAGGGATAGAGAGAAAGGAAAATGAGGTGGGGTAGCGTTGCTGGTTAGAGAGGAGATTAAAGCAATGGAAAGGAAGGACATTAGCTTGGAGGATGTGGAATTGGTATGGGTAGAGCTACAAAACACTAAGGGGCAGAAAACGCTGGTGGGTGTTGTGTACAGGCCACCTAACAGTAGCAGAGAAGTTGGGGATGGTATCAAACAGGAAATTAGAAAATGCGTGCGACAAAGGCAAAACAGTTATAATGGGTGACTTCAATCTACATATAGATTGGGTTAATCAAATTGGCAGGGGTGCTGAGGAAGAGGATTTTTTGGAATGTATGCGGGATAGTTATCTAAATCAACATGTAGAGGAACCAACGAGAGAGCAGGCTATTTTAGACTGGGTTTTGAGTAATGAGGAAGGGGTAATTAGCCGTCTTGTTGTACGTGCCCCCTTGGGCAAGAGTGACCATAATATGGTTGAGTTCTTCATTAGGATGGAGAGTGACATTGTTAATTCAGAAACAATGGTTCTGAACTTAAAGAAAGGTAACTTTGAGGGTATGAGACGTGAATTGGCCAAGATGGACTGGCAATTAATTCTAAAAGGGTTGACGGTGGATATACAATGGAAGACATTTAAAGACTGCATGGATGAACTACAAAAATTGTTCATCCCAGTTTGGCAAAAGAATAAATCGGGGAAGGTAGTGCATCCGTGGATAACAAGGGAAATCAGGGATAGTATCAAAGCAAAGGATGATGCGTACAAAGTAGCCAGAAAAAGCAGCATACCAGAGGACTGGGAGAAATTCAGAGACCAGCAGAGGAGGACAAAGGGCTTAATTCGGAAAGGAAAAATAGATTATGAAAGAAAACTGGCAGGGAACATAAAAACTGACTGCAAAAGTTTTTATAGATATGTGAAGAGAAAGAGGTTAGTTAAAACAAATGTAGGTCCCTTGCAGTCAGAAACAGGTGTGTTGATCATGGGGAACAAGGATATGGCGGACCAATTGAATAACTACTTTGGTTCCGTCTTCACTAAGGAAGACATAAATAATCTGCCTGAAATAGCAGGGGACTGTGGGTCAAAGGAGGAATTGAGTGAAATCCAGGTCAGTCGGGAAGTGGTGTTGGGTAAATTGAATAGATTAAAGGCCGATAAATCCCCAGGGCCAGATAGGCTGCATCCCAGAGTACTTAAGGAAGTAGCTCAGGAAATAGTGGATGCATTAGTGATAATCTTTCAAAACTCTTTAGATTCTGGAGTGGTTCCTGAGGATTGGCGGGTAGCAAATGTAACCCCTCTTTTTAAGGAGGGAGGGAGAGAGAAAACGGGGAATTACAGACCAGTTAGTCTAACATCGGTAGTGGGGAAACTGCTAGAGTCAGTTATTAAAGATGGGATAGCAGCACATTTGGAAAGTGGTGAAAATCATTGGACAAAGTCAGCATGGATTTACAAAAGGTAAATCATGTCTGACGAATCTTGTGGAATTTTTCGAGGATGTAACTAGTAGCGTGGATAAGGGAGAACCAGTGGATGTGGTATATCTGGACTTCCAGAAGGCTTTCGACAAGGTCCCACATAAGAGATTAGTATACAAACTTAAAGCATACGGTATTAGGGGTTCAGTATTGATGTGGATAGAGAACTGGCTGGCAAACAGGAAGCAAAGAGTAGGAGTAAACGGGTCCTTTTCACAATGGCAGGCAGTAACTAGTGGGGTACCGCAGGGCTCAGTGCTGGGACCCCAGCTATTTACAATATATATTAATGATCTGGATGAGGGAATTGAAGGCAATATCTCCAAGTTTGCGGATGACACTAAGCTGGGGGGCAGTGTTCGCTGTGAGGAGGATGCTAGGAGACTGCAAGGTGACTTGGATAGGCTGGGTGAGTGGGCAAATGTTTGGCAGATGCAGTATAATGTGGATAAATGTGAGGTTATCCACATTGGTGGCAAAAACAGGAAAGCAGACTATTATTTAAATGGTGGCCGATTAGGAAAAGGGGAGATGCAGCGAGACCTGGGTGTCATGGTACACCAGTCATTGAAAGTAGGCATGCAGGTGCAGCAGGCAGTGAAAAAAGCGAATGGTATGTTAGCTTCCATAGCAAAAGGATTTGAGTACAGGAGCAGGGAGGTTCTACTTCAGTTGTACAGGGTCTTGGTGAGACCACACCTGGAGTATTGCGTGCAGTTTTGGTCTCCAAATCTGAGGAAGGACATTATTGCCATAGAGGGAGTGCAGAGAAGGTTCACCAGACTGATTCCTGGGATGTCAGGACTGTCTTATGAAGAAAGACTGGATAGACTCGGTTTATACTCTCTGGAATTTAGGAGATTAAGAGGGGATCTTATAGAAACTTACAAAATTCTTAAGGGGTTGGACAGGCTAGATGCAGGAAGATTGTTCCCGATGTTGGGGAAGTCCAGGACAAGGGGTCACAGCTTAAGGATAAGGGGGAAATCCTTTAAGACCGAGATGAGAAATACTTTTTTCACACAGAGAGTGGTGAGTCTCTGGAACTCTCTGCCACAGAGGGTAGTTGAGGCCAGTTCATTGGCTATATTTAAGAGTGAGTTGGATGTGGCCCTTGTGGCTAAGGGGATCAGAGGGTATGGAGAGAAGGCAGGTACGGGATACTGAGTTGGATGATCAGCCATGATCATATTGAATGGCGGTGCAGGCTCGAAGGGCTGAATGGCCTACTCCTGCACCTAATTTCTATGTTTCTATGTTTCATTCAGCGTTTCTGGTAATTTCTGCTGTGTATATATCTGTTCATATAATGATTTCAGACGCGGAACCATATGATCATGAAATATTTTATAAAATTCCGAACCAATACCATCTGGTCCCGGTGATTTACCATTTTTTAATGATCTAATAGATTCTTGGATTTCTTTTATTGAGATATCAGCATTTAATAATTCTCTATTTTGTAAATCCAACCCTTTCAGGTTACATTTTTTTTAGAAATGCTTCTATTTCTGTTTTATTTTCTGTTGTTTTAACAGTGTATAAGGTTTTATAATATTGCATAAATCTTTCGTTAATATCTTTGGGTTGTATTAGCAATTCGCCGTTATGTGATTTAATCCTATGGATTATTTTCTCAGCTTCCATTTTCCTTAATTGGCGGGCAAATAATTTTTAGGGTTTATCTCCAAATTCGAACTGTATTTGTTTAGTATGTTGATAAAGTTTTACAACTTGATCTGTGTATATTTTATTTAATTTATATTTCAATGCCGCAATTTTATTGTGTAATATTATATCTGGGTTTGTTGCATTCTGTATGTTTAATTGTTTAATCTCCCTTTCCAAATCTTGTTGTTCCTTTCGATTATTTTTATTATAAAATGCTTGTGAAGAGATCATAACTCCCCGAAGATATGCTTTAAATGTTTCGCATAATAAGGAGCAAGATATTTCTGGTTGATGATTTATTTCAAAAAAAAATCTTAATTTGTGTTGTGATATATTCCTGAGTAGTTTTATTTTTTTTTTAATGTGTGGGTTAAATCTCCACTGTCCTGATGTTTCTGTTTTACCATTTATTTTGATCTTAAATGTTAATGGTGCATGATCTGAAATTATAATATTGTGATATTTGGATTCGTAAGTAAGTGAAATAAGTTTTGCATCCACCAAAAAATAATCTATTCTTGAGTAGGTTTTATGTACTGATGAGTAAGAAGAGTATTCTCGTCCAGTAGGATTTTCTATTCTCCAAACATCTTTGATGTTAGTCGTTTGTATATATGCGTTTAATAAATCACTGTAGTGTGATTTAGTTTTTCTTTGCCTTGTAGATCTGTCTAAATAGGGATCTAATGTACAATTAAAATCTCCTCCAATTAATAAATTATATTGTGTTAGGTCCGGAATATTGTTATGTACTTTCTTAAAAAACAATGGGCTATCAACATTTGGTCCATATATATTAACAAGAATCATTTTTTCTGTGTTTAATTCTCCTATCACAATCATGTATCTACCATCTTTATCGGTTACAGTTGATGTATGCTTAAATAAAGTACCTTTACGAAATAATATTGCTACACCTCTTGATTTATGCGTGAAAGACGAGTGATAAATGTTATCTATCCATTTAGCTTTCAACCTATGCTCGGCGTCTTTTTTTTAAGTGAGATTCTTCACTATAAATTACATCAGCTTTAGTTGCCTTTAAGTGTGCCAATATTTGTCCTCTCTTTATCGGTTCATTAATACCTTTGACATTCCAACTACAAAACGTTAATCCCTCATTCCCCGTATTCATTTTTAAGTCTTGCATCTTATGTTTGTGGAAGTCTACAATAGAGTCCATGGGTCAGCGCGACAGACCCGACCTTACACCCGAACATCGAATAGATTAATTTTAAGTCTCGTTTATGTCCCTCACGAATATATCTCCATTGGTCCAATGTATAAACATATAACCATATAACCATATAACAATTACAGCACGGAAACAGGCCCTCTCGGCCGTTCCAGTCCGTGTCGACCATAATAACTCAATTCAAACTGAAAAACACAGCAGTTTATATAAAAGGAAAGTAAAGGATAGATTAAGAGGTTAGTATTGTGCTTAAAGATAGAAAAAAATACATCTAGATTAGTTGCAGTTAGTGCTAGCCATACTAACATAACAATCTATTGACTTCGGTCGTTGATGTTGTTAACTTGGCCGGCTCCCAGGTTTAAATAATTATTATTCCATAATGATATTTTACCGGGGGTATAACATTAAGGGAAAAAACAGAAAGGGTAAAGTAAAAACAAATTAAAAAAGAGAAATAGAAAAAAGAAAAAAAATCATTAAAAATGTATTAAAAAGGTACAAAACAGAGAGGGAGAAAAAAAAGGGGAAACATTTATCGAATTATACTGATTAAAGATATAGAAGTATCTATATCTAAAATTAATTTAAAAATCTAAGTAATTTTAAAAATGAAAAATAAAAAAGCTATATAAAAAAAAGATAAAAAATCCCATAAAACAAAAAGAAAAACAAAGGTTCAAGGTGAAAATTGCTGTTATAAAGAAAGATCTCCAATTGAAATCCATCCCTTTATTTGGCTCTATTCATTCCTACATAAATAAGCATTAGTTATTAATTATTAATAATAGTGATTAGTAATAGTGGGCAATCTTAATTAGTAAGAATAATATTGATAATAATACCGCGTTGTGTTTTTAATATGTGTTAATTATTTATTTGTATTAGTAGTGTGATTTTACTAATTATTAGTATCCGGATGAGGTCTTCCGATCCACTTCTTTCTCTCGATTCCATTCGACATTGTCCAATCCGTCCAGTCCACATTATCTTGCGAAGTCTTGCAGGATATTGAGGATCCTTATAAAGTCTCTAAAAGTGGTGAGAGTCAGTATATTCAATGGAAAATATTTCTCAGGTCTTGATCTGCCGAACGAAGTCCAGTGCTTCTGTTGGGCTGGCGAAGAAATGTTCCCTATTGTTAAATGTGACTCTTAAAGTAGCTGGATAATTCAAGTCGTATCTCAGATTATCCACACCCCTCATGATACTTTTAGCTTCATTAAATGCTTTCCGTTTCCTGGCAACCTCTGCTGGATAATCTCGGTAGATGCTAATCCTGTGTCCTTCAAATACCAGGTTTCTGTTTTTCGAGGCTTTTCGCATAATCTCGTCCAGGACAAAGTCATATTGTAGATCATTTACGATCATTTGTCTTGGAGGGGCGTTTAATCTTGTCTGACGTCTCCTGACTCTATGAGCACGGGCTAATAAAGGCTTTTGTTCCAGAGATAGAACATGTTGCAGTAAATTCGCAGTAAATTCTCGAGGACCTTCATCGTTCTCTCGTCCTTCGGGAATACCTGCAATCCTTAGATTTTGTCTTCTCTGGCGTCCTTCTAGCTCAGTACATTTCTCAGTTATTTTATTCAGCAGGTTCGGTAGACGTTCATTTTCTGTAAGCAACTTTGCTGTAGTCAAAGCACTTGTATCAGCTACTTCTTCAAGGTTCTTTATACCAGCCGTCTGTTGTTCCAGCACACAGCTCCATAGGATTCATCCTATTTTCAAAGTCTTTTTTAACCTTTTCAATTTTTTTATCCATTTCCTTTGTCATTTCGTTAATAATTTCTGTAAATTCTTTCTTCAAATCTTCCGATAATTTCTTGATCTTCTTATTAATATTTAAATTTATTTCCTGTTGAAATTCTTTCAATTGATTGTTCATCTGGTTCATCTGGCTGTTCATCTGATTTATTTCTTCCCTTAAACCAGCAATCTGTTGTGAAATAAAAGTTTTCAATTCCTCACCTTCCGTTTTTTTCCCTGTTTTTTTGGATACATCTTCTTGGGATGAGGTCCTACTCGAGTCCGAGGCTTCAGTTTGGCCTTCTGCCTGTCTCTGCCGGGTTGGTCAACGTTTCCCTTTTTCGGTAGGGCTCCGTGTTGTTGCCATAGTTAGTCGCGCGCCTGATGACGTCACTCACAACAATCGGTGCAGAAACGGCAGGCAGCAAGCAGCAGGCAGCAGGTAAGACCGTGAATCCCCCGTTTTTTCTCGTTTTTTTTCGTGGAGCTGGCTGGCGTTATCCTCTAGCCCGCCATAGCGCCACCGGAAGTCCGTCTACAGAGAGATTTGGGCCATTTGGAAAAGTGGGCTGAAAGATGGCAGATGGAGTTTAATGTTGTTAAGTGTGAAGTGCTACATCTTGGCAGATCAAATCAAAATACGAAGTACATGGTAAATGATAGGGAATTGAGTAATGCTGTGGAACAGAGGGATCTAGGAATAACTGTGCATAGTTCCCTGAAGGTGGAATCGCATGTAGATAGGGTGGTAAAGAAAGCATTTGGTATGCTGGCCTTTATAAATCAGAGCATTGAATATAGGAGTAGGGAAGTAATGTTAAAATTGTACAAGGCATTGGTAAGACCAATTCTGGAGTATGGTGTACAATTTTGGTCGCCTAGTTATAGGAAGGATGTCAACAAAATAGAGAGAGTACAGAGGAGATTTACTAGAATGTTGCCAGGGTTCCAGCAACTATGTTACAGAGAAAGGTTGAAGAAGTTAGGTCTTTATTGTTTGGAGCGCAGAAGGTTAAGGGGGGACTTGATTGAGGTCTTTAAAATTATGAAAGGGATAGACAGAGTTGACGTGGATACGTTTTTCCCATTGAGGGTAGGGAAGATTCAAACAAGAGGGCATGACATGAGAATTAAGGGACAAAAGTTTCGGGGTAACGTGAGGGGGAACTTCTTTACTCAGAGGGTGTTGGCTGTGTGGAATCAGCTTCCAGCAGAAGTGGTGGAGGCAGGATCGATTTTAACATTTAAGAGTAAAGTGGATAGGTTTATGGACGTGAAGGGAATGGAGGGGTATGGTATGAGTGCAGGTAGATGGGACTAGGGGAAAACAAATGGTCGGCACGGACTGGAAGGGCCGAAAGGGCCTGTTTCCGTGCTGTAATTGTTATTTGGTTATATGGTTATATCATCAAGTTCGCTGATAAAACCGCTGTTGTGGGTTGTGCCGCCGTTGGGGATGAGTCAGAGTATAGAAGAGAGATATAACGACTGTCCATATGGTGCCAGCACAGCTGGCCCTCAACAACAGCAAAACCACAGAACACATTTTGGACTTTGGAAGGAGTAGGATGGGGACCCATAGTCATGTTTATATCAACGGGTCGATAGTTGAAAGGGTCAAGAGCTTCAAATTCCTGGGCGTGCACATCTGTGAAGATCTTTCCTGGTCCGAGAACACAGATGCAATTATTAAGAAAGCTCATCAGCGCCTCTACTTCCTGAGAAGATTACGGAGAGTCGGTCTGTCAAGGAGGACTCTCTCTAACTTCTACAGGTGCACAGCAGAGAGCAAGCTGAACGGTTGCATCGTGTCTTGGTTCGGCAACTTGAGTGCCCTGGAGTGGAAAAGACTGCAAAAAGTAGTAAACACTGCCCAGTCCAACATCAGTTCAGACCTTCCTTCCATCGAGGGGATCCACCACAGTCGCTGCCTCAAAAAGTCTGGCAGCATCATCAAGGGCGCACATCACCCTAGCCACACACTCATCTCCCTGCTACCTTCGGGTAGAATGTACAGGAGCCTGAGAACTGCAACGACCCGGTTCAGGAATAGCTTGTTCCTCACAGCCATCAGGCTATTAAACTTGGCTCGGACAAATCTCTGAACATTAATACCCCTCCATCTGTTATTTGCGCTTTATTAATTTATTAACTCATGTGTGTATTTACGTATATAAGTGTAGTCAATGCCCACTATGTTCTATTGCGTTATGCAAAGAAAGAATTTCATTGTCCTGTCATGGACACGTGACAATAAACCCTTGACTTTTTGAATTTGACTTGTATGGAACACCTCATCTTGGCGCAGATGCGGCGTAAACGGATGCATTGTGAGTAGGGCACAGACGGAGACTCTCTCTCCATTCCTTCGCCATCCTAGTCATGGGACCAATTTCACCGTCGTCCTGTTGAGTTTCATTATAATTATTTTACACCGAGCCCACACTTGATAATGGCCTGTTTCCTTTTTTAATTGTTCCTTTTTTGCATATCGTTCATTATTATGTTCTATGTCTCTCTATATCACCGTCTATATCTCTAATTTCCCTTTCCTCCCATTCTCTGAAGAAGGGTCTCGACTGGAAATGGCACCTATTTCCTTCCCCTGAAATGCAGTTCTTCAGACATGCTGAGATACTCCAGCATGCTGTGCCAATCTTCCGTTTAAACAATCACCTGTGTTCTCTTCTTACAGATTTTCTCTGGCAGCTCATTCCATTTATCCACCACCCTCTGTGTGAAAATGTTGCCCCTCAGCATTGAATCTTTCCCCTCTCAACTGAAACCTACGTTTGATGGTGCTCGATTCCTCTAACCTGCGGGTAATGGATGATATGCATGTATCCTATGTATTCCCGTCATTGGTTTAGAAACATCGAAATAGAAACATATCAAATAGGTGCAGGAGGAGGTCATTCGACCCTTCCAGCCAGCACCGGCATTCATTGTGAACATGGCTGATCGTCCGCCATCAACAAACCGTGCCTGCCTTCTCCCCATATCCCTTGAATCCACGAGCCCCGACAGCACAATACAACCCTCTCTTAAATCCATCCCGTGATTTGGCCTCCACTGCCTTCTGTGCCAGGGAATTCAATAAATTCACAACTCTCTGGGAAAAAACAGTTTTTTTCTCACCACAGTCTAAAATGACATCCCCTTTTTTTTATTCTAAGACTGTGGACCCTGGTTCTGGACTCACTCAACATTAGGAACAATTTTCATGCATTCAGATTGTCCAGTCCTTTTATAATTTTATACATTTCTATAAGATCCCCTCATCCTTCAAAACTCCAGTTAATAAAAGCCTAGTCTTTTCAATCTTTCCTCATGTGACAGTCCCGCCATCCCAGGGATTAATCTCGTGAAACTACGCTGCACTGCCTCAATCACAAGAATGTCCTTCCTCAAATTAGGGGACCAAAACTGTACACAATACTCCACATGTGGTCTCAACCGAGCCCTATACAACTGCAGAAGAACCTCTTTTCTCCTGTACTAAACATAACAATCCTCTTGTTATGAAGACCAACATTCCATTAGCTTTCTTCACTGCCTGCTGTAACTGCACGCCAACTTTCAGTGACCGTTGTACAAGGACGCACAGGTCTCGCTGCACCTCCCTCATGCCTAACCTAACCCCGTTGAGATAATATTCTGCCCCCTTGTTTTTGCCGTGGATATCCTCACATTTATCTATATTATACTGCATCCGTCACGCATCTGCCCACTCACTCAATCTGTCCAGGTCACCCTTTCGCGTGTTAGGCGAATGTGATAAGCACTCTACTACAGAAACATTACCCCTGGCTAAATGTTGACAGGCTTATCAGATTATTATGAAGGTCAACGTGCCATTTACTTTCTTCACTGCCTGCTGTACTTGCATGCTTACTTTCATTGACTAATGAACAAGGACCCCCAGATCCCGTTGAATCTCCCCTTTTCCCAACTTGGCACCATTTGGATAATCATCGTGTTTCCTGTTTTTGTCACCACAGTGGATAACATCACATTTATCCACATTAAAGTGCATCTACCATGCATCTGCCCACTCACGCAACCTGTCCTAGTCACCCTGCATTATCATAGTATCCTCCTCACAGTTCACACTGCCACCCAGCTTTGTGTCTAATCTGCAAATTTGCTCTTACGATTACCAATTCGATTTTGCATAGTAGCAATTTTACGGCTTCGGTTGCAGAGTTTGAGAAGATTTCTGACTGCTCCAATGAAATTTTACAACAGCGGCCAAACTACCTGGTGTAACCATCTACAGTAGTTCTGCTGCTTGTTAACAACTGATCTCGCCCATATTCCCAGCTGCAGCAGGGGCCAATTTATGTCGCGGCAGTGTTATATGCTGGTGTTGGTCTGGTGCGAAATGGCTTAGATAATTTTGTGATACAGAGGTTACTGTTGATATTTCAACTGTCTGGCCGGTGACCCAGAACCGACAGTCATCTGCCAGTGAGAGTTACGGATGGCAGTGTAAGGCAGGGATTCGGCTTCGCGATCTGATACTCCAGTCACCATTTAGCATGGATCTGTGTTTCTGTAGTGTAGTGGTTATCACGTTCGCCTAACACGCGAAAGGTCCCTGGTTCGAAACCAGGCAGAAACTTATGAAATATTGCTTTTACTGAAATCAGGTGTTCTGACACCGAAACAAGCGGACGATTATTCAATTAAAAACAGAAGCAGCTCCTCCACCCACAGTCTGGTCAGAAGAAGGTTTCCGACGAATAACCTCACCAATTAATGTTCTACAAAGATGCTGCTTGAACTGCTGAGTTACTCCAATACGTTGTATCATTTTGTGTAAACAAACATCTGCAGTTTCTACGCCGATCCCCTTGATGTTCTTCCCGCCATTTCCCTGCACATATCCTGAGTCATTGCCATATCACACACGATCCAGGTGCTACATCGCCTTTAGTGCTCCTGATGTACGTCCCACATCCGCAACAATTCACGCTGGGATTGTTCTTGTTATTGGGAACTATTCTATTCCCGATCGTAAATTCGTGAATATTAGTCGTCGTGTGCCCCATGCGCTCGTGATTTGTTCCTGGTGTCCCTTTTTCAGAGGAAGCATCACCCTGGGATGCCGCTGTCATGTGGACTGGGCAGGCCAAGGAGCAGAAATGCCGGAGATAAACCATACATTTGTCGGTGGTCAGTGGGCTCTCACCACCGAGTACATCACCAGACTGTCCCAGAGCTGTGTAGCGGCATGTTAAAGAGAGGAGTAACATCAGAGTTTTCCACTAGACTAATATCAGCAAATAAACTGGCGTGATATCAAGTGTCTCCCGCTGCAGCTGGGAATATAGGCAAGTTCGGTAGTTTCATCCGATACCGAAATATTACTTCTATGCAAGAACCAAGTGATAATGGGTCTCGTCTTAGGTGCACATGACCCCAGAAGGGTACGCGGTCCTCAGCGCTCTTCCGGAAGATCAACGCTGAGCCTCGTGATCACGGACTTTTATATATCCGGGGACCTCGAGGGGCCGAATCACCCGATTACAATTATAGATTAACCCCATACATAAGAGACATTTCCCTAACCCATTGTACATTGTATTCATAACGGACTTCGAGATGTTCAATTTGTAAACATTTACCTGATGATCTGCACCCAGGGTACTTAATAAAGTGGATCAAGAAATCGTGATCGCAATGGAGATCATTTTCCAATGTTTTGTAGATTCAGAATCAGTTCATTTGGATTGGAGGGCAGCTAATATTGTTCCACTCTTTAAGAAGGGCGGCTTAAAGAAAACAGGAAATTATAGACCAGTTAGATTGACATCGGTGGTGGGGAAAATGCTGGAGTAATTATAAATATAAATTAGCGGCACATCTGGATAGCAGCGGCAGGATCGTTCCGTGTCAGCATAGATTTACGAAGGGGAAATCATGCTTGACTAATATTCTGGACATTTTGGAGGATGTAACCAGGATAATGGACAAGGGAGAGCCAGTGGATGTAGTGTACGTGAACATAAAGCATTTGATAATGTCCCACATATTAGATTAGTGGGCAGAATGAAGTACATGCGATTGAGGGTATGGTGCTGACATTGATAGAAGATTGATTGGTAGTCAGGAAACAAAGTGTAGGAATTAACGGGTCAATTTCAGAAATGCAGGAAGTGACTAGTGGGGTACAGCAAAACTCTTGCTGGGACCGCAGGTATTTACAATATATATTAATGATTTGGATGAAAGAAATAAAAGTAAAATTAGTAATTTGCAGATGACACACATAGCTGGGTGGCATTGTGAACCGTGAGGAGGATGCTATGAGAATGCAGGATGAGTTGGACAGGTTGGGTGAGTGGGCAGATGCATGCCTACACAGTTTAATGTGGATAAATATGAGGTTATCCGCGTTGGTGGCAAAAACAGGAAGGCACATTATTAACTAAATTGTGTCAAGTTGGGAAAAGGGGAAGTACAACTTATCGGGGTCCTTGTTCATCAGTCACTGAAAGTAAGCATGCAGGTATTGCAGACAGTGAAGCAAGCGAATGGCATGCTGGCTTTAATACCAAGAGGTGTTGAGTACAGGAGCAAAGAGGTCCTCCTGCAGTTGTTCAAGGCCCTAGTGAGACCACACTGGAGTATTGCGTGCAGTTTTGGTTTCCTAACTTGAGGAAATACATTCGTGTTATTGAGGGAGTGCACCGTAGGGTCACGAGGTTAATCCCCGGGATGGTGGGACTGTCATATGTTGATAGATTGGAGCACATCGGCATCTATTTGCTTGAATTTAGAAGGATGAGAGGGGATCCAATTGAAACATATACGATCATTAAGGGTTTGGACACTAGAAGCAAGAAACATGTTCCCAATGTTGAGGGGTCCAGAACAAGGGGCATTGGTTTAAGATTAAGGAGTACGCTATTTTGAACGGAGACGAGGAAACACAGAGAGCTGTGAGTATGTAGAATATTCTGCCTCAGAGGGCGGTGGAAGCTGGTTTCCTGGATGCTTTCAAGAAAGAGTTAGATATAGCTGAGTTCAGGGAAATGGAGGGAAGGCAGGAACTGGGTACTGATTTTGGATGGTCGAAGGGCCTTAGGAATGGCTCCAAGGGTCGAATGGCCAACTCCCACACCTATTGTCTATTATCTATCGTCTAGTGTCTACTGTTTATTGCCGACACCAGCCAACACGTCCCAGCTACTCGAGTCACATTGACCGATTTTGGTCCATATCCCTCCAATCAAACCAGGTCTATCTACGTACCTGTTTAACTATTCTTAAACAATGGGATAGTCTCAGCCTCAACTACCTCATCTGGCAGCTTTTTCCATACACCCAACACTCTTTGTTTGAAGACGTTACCACTCAGATGCCGATTAAATATTTTCCCCTTTTCCTTGAAACTATGTCCCCTGTTCCTCGATTCACCCACTATGGACAAGATATTCTAATCATCTATCCGATCTATTCCTTTCATGATTTTATACACATCTATAAGATTACCCCTCATCCTCTTGCGCTACTCAAGCCCACACCCAACCTACTCAACCTCTTCCAAATGCTTCCACACTCAATTTCTGCCAACATCCTCGCAAATCTTCTCTGAACACTTTCAAGCTTGACAAATTATTTCCCATAACATGGTGCCCAGAACTGAACAGAATATTTTACATGCGGTCTCACCAACATCTTATACAACTGCAACATGATAGCTATAACTTCTATACTCATTACTGACTGATGAAGGCCAATGAGCAAAAAGCCTTTTTGACCGCCTTATCTACCTGCGAATCAACGTTCAAGGAACCATACAAAAGAATTCCTAGATCCCTCTGCTGTGCAACAATCCCCAGAGGTTTAACATTCACTGTGTAGGACCTGCCGTTGTCTTAGTTCCTAAAAATGCACCACCTCGCATTTACCTGTATCTGCACACTGTTCAGTTTGCAGTTCATCGCTACGCTTTGCAATTCTACACCTCTGTTGGGATCTTGGCGTCGGAGGAAGGAGTTGATCGAAGTAAGGCAGCAGCGAGCGATGTGTCTGAGAGAGGAAATCTGAGGCGGGGGTCTGCAGTGTGCAATGGGTCTGCGATAATCAGAAGAGCTGTCGAAGAAAATAGCGTCGACCTTCTCGCTGCTGCAATCTGAACATCAGCGTTCTCTTCTTTGCCGACTCCTTAAGTGTGGGACGAAACAATAAACTAACAATCCGCTCTATTAGGATTTCTTAGGAGCGTCATTGTTAGCGATTACCGATAATGACAATAGACAATAGGTGCGGGTGTAGGCCATTTCGCCATTCGAGCCAGCACCGCCATTCAATGTGATCATGGCTGATCATCCCCAATCAGTACCCCGTCCCTGCTTCCTCCCGATATCCCCTGAATCCGCTATTTTTAACAGCCCTATCCAGCTCTGTCTTGAGAGCATCCAGAGAATCTGCCTCCACCGCCCTCTGAGGCAGAGAATTCCACAGGCTCACCACTCTCTGTGTGAAAAAGAGTTTCATCGTCTCCGTTCTAAATGGCCTAAACCTTATTTTCAAACTGTGTCCCCTGGCTCTGGACCCCCAACATCGAGAACATGTTTCCTGCCTCTAGCGTGTCCAAGCCCTTAACAATCGTATATGTTTCAATGGGACCCCCTCTCATCCTTCTAAACTGCAGAGTGTACAAGCCCAGCTGCTCCATTCTCTCAGCATATGACAGTCCCGCCACACCGGGAATTAACATTGTAAACCTACGCTGCACTCCCACAATAGCAAGAATTTCCTTTCCCAAATTAGGGGACAACATCTGCACACAATACTCCACAATACTCTAGGGCTCTGTACAATCGCAGACGGACTACTTTGCTGCTATATTCGATTCCACTTGTTATAAAAGCCAACGTGCCATTCGCTTTTATCACTGCCTGCTGCACCTGCATGCTTACTCTCATAGACTGATGTACAAGGACCCCAGATCCCGTTGTACCTCCCCTGTTTTCAACTTGACGACATTTCGATAGTGATATGCTTCCTGTTTTTGCTAGCAAAGTGGATAACCTCACATTTATCCGCATTAAACTTCATCTGCCATGCATTTGTCCACTCCCCCACCCCGTCCAATTCACCCTGCATCTCATAGCATCCTCCTCATAGTTTTAACTGTCGCCCTGCTTTGTGTAATCTGCAAATTTGCTAATGTTACTATGAATCCCTTCATCCAAACCACTGATGTATATTGTAAATAGCTGCGATCCCAGCACCGAGCCTTGCGGTACCCCACTAGTCACTGCCTGCCATTCTGAAAGAGACCCGTTAATCCCTACTTTTGCTCAGGTAAGCACTTCTCTATCTATGTCAGCACTCTACCCCCAATATGTGCCCTAATTTTCCCACGACTCCCCTATGCGGGACGTTATCAAATGTTTTCTGAACGTCCAGGTACACTACATCAATTTGCACACCCTTGTCCATTTTCCTAGTTACATCTTACAAAAATTCCAGAAGTTTAGTCAAGCATGATTTCAACTTCGTAAATAAATGCTGACTCGGACCGATCCTGTTACTGCAATTAAAATGTGCGGCTATCTCATCGTTTGTAACTGACGCCAGCATCTTCCCTACCACCGATGTCAGGCTAACTGGTCTATAATTCACCGGTTTCTCTGTCACGCCTTTCTTAAAAAGTTGGATTCCATTAGCTTGACGTACCTACCTTCAGCCCCTTCAGATACACAAGCACCTGCTCCCTAGTAATAGGAACTCCACTAACTTCCACCCCATGACTCCCTTGAATTGTCAGCCAAGTTGCTGGTGTCTTCCACTCTGAAGACAGATGCGAAAAGTTATTCAACTCCTCTGCTATTTCTTTATTCCCCATCATCACTTATCCTGCATCATTCTCCAGCGATCTAACTTCCACTTTTGTCTCTTTCTTACTTTTTATATAACTGAACAAACACTTAATATCGTCTTTTGTATTATTGGATTGATTACCTTCGTATTGTCTTTTAGTAACTATGTCGTTATTTAAAAGCTTACCAATACGCCGGTTTCCCAATAATCTTTGCCATGTTATACACTTTCTCTTTTAATTGTTGTACCGTCCTTATCTCTCCTTGTCAGCCACCGTTGCCTCTTTCTCCCCCTAAAATATTTTTTTTCCTATTTGGAATGAAAATATACTGCATATTCCGAGTTATTCCCAGAAATGCCTGCCATTACAGTTCCACCGTCACCCCTGCTGAGGTCCCGTCCCAGTTAACTTTGGCCAGCTCCTCTCTCATGCCTCTGTTGTCCCATTTGCTCAGCTTAGATACATACACATCCGCATCCGGGTCGACGTGATGGTTGCTGCCCCCACTAGCAGAGCACAGCCTCCGCTCGCAGAACACAACTCCTCGCTCGCAGTCCGCTACTGCTTGTTTATCCCCGCCGGACAGCGGCTGCCGGAAGGGGCATCACCTTCATGGTGAATGATAGTCGAGAAGACTAATCTGCACATCTCACATTATTTAAACCCTCATAACTAGTATATATATATATATATATACTATTATATATTTCACGAAATCTCTCTCTATATATGTGTGTAATAGGAAAGATATCGTCAAACTGGAAAGTTTGATTTACGAGGATATTGCCAGGACTCGGGAGGCCTGTCGTAGAGGGAGCGGTAGGGGCACGCTCAGATCTATTCTTTGTAGCGCAAGAGGATCATAGTAATATTCATAATTTATTGGCCAAGTATATTTTGCGACATACGAGGAATTTAATTTGCCGTACTTATACTAATAACAAGGAACATAACACACAAGATACATTATAACATAAATATTCACCACAGTAACTCCTCCACATTCCCATGAGGGGTGATCTTGTTGGTGTGTACAAAATCACGAGGGGAATAGATCCGGTAGGTGCACAGAGTCTCCAGCCCAGTGCAGGGGGATCGATGAGCAGATCACATAGGTTTAAGGTGAAGGGAAAAACATTTAATAGGAACCTGAGGGGTAACTTTTCCACACTGATGGTTGTACTGCACTGAACGAACTGCCAGGGAGGTAGTTGTGGCTTTAACTATCATGACACTTGGACGGGTACATGGAAGTGACTCTATGACTATAAGTAGGAGGGTACAGAGGGGGAGTTGCAGAGCAGAGGGATCTCGGCGTTCAGGTAAGCGGTTCCCTGAAAGTGTCGTTAAAGGAGAAACACACAAACACTAATAATAAATACAACTAATTTCTCCCTCTTCTAAAATCTTGGTATTTGGAGTAAGGAGAGACGGGGGGGGGGGGGGTGATGATGGAGGGGGGGAGGTAGCAGTAGGGAGAGACAGGGAGAGAGAGGAGAGAGAAAGAGCGTAGTGCAAAGGGGATATTGGAGATAGAGTTATTCTCCTCTAAAATAACTAACAGTTCCAGGATGGGTCATGTGCACAGTGGGTTGTTTTCTTTCTATACAGAGTGGGAGGGTGTTAGTGTGCAAGGAAATTATTACCGGGTCTTTAGAATATCCTGCAACTCTCTATCTCATTTTCAGAGATCAAAGAGTCACAGAGACGGGGAGGGGTTTGTAAGGGCAGGAGGGAAGGCGGTTACAGATACGGGGAAAGGGGGTTTATAGGTCGAAGGGGAGGGTTACAGAGCCGGACAGAGGAGGTGTAGCGGCCGGCGGGGAGGTGGCTGACAGAGACGGGGATAGGAGGTGTGGGGACCGGAGGGGATGCGTTACAGAGACGGGGAGAGTGGTGTACGGGCAGGAGGTGAGGGGTTACAGAGGCGGGGGAGAGGGGATGAAGGAGCCAGAGCGGAAGGGGTCACAGAGACGGGGAGAAAGGGTGCAGGGTCCGGAGGGGAGGGGGTCAATGAGACGGGGAAAAACGGTGTAGGTGCCTGAAGGGACGAGAGGCGGTTACAGACAGGGCTATGAGGCCATTTTGGCAAACTCAGAAAAATGGTTTTAAATCTTCCTCTCTGCTCCACGTTCCTGCCGTTACCCGGGAATCGCATCTCTCGTCTCAGCCCTGCAACGCAGCAACAGGCCCTTCGGCCCAACTTTTTCATCCAGCTTCGATCGTGACCACAGGTGCTGACCGCCGGGGAAAGACAGCTGGCAGATCCGGTGGTCATTTTCAGGAGCCGGAGTACGGGTCGGAGAGACTGCGGCAGCCTGTTGGATGCGTTCAGGGCACGGTTTTATTAATCAGCCGAACTACTGAGGTGAGTGGATATTTTACCGCGCTCTTCATTTGCTGCCTGAACTTGGATTGGGTCGCCGTGTAAATAAATGTGTTTGTGCAGCAGCTGATATTCCTCAGCAAATGCCCGACGTCATTAAAAATCGTGTCAGTATCACTCCGATACTTTCCATTTGCTGTGATCTGATAATGGACGAAGTTTACAACCATCGTCAGCCACAGGAAGATGAAACTACCGGAGATGGTGAAGAGTAAAACCACTGATCTTCTCCTGTTCTCCATCTCCGGGTCACTGCGGTTCTCCCCCTTGCTCTGACCTCTCAGTCCCATACGGACCCGACTGGCCACTATAATATGCCGGACTGTCAGAGCGTTGAGCAGCAGGATTACTGCAAAAGGGAGGAACGGAGTTAAAACCGTGTCAATCCAGTCATATGCAACCCACCCTGGGTCAGTGTAGTAACCGTCCATCGTGCCACAGCCCCACGGGACATTGCCGATAATTGCCCAGGGTTCCATTGTGAAGTAGCGGGGAACGTTTTTCAGACAAAGCAGAACGCCCGCTGTTGCGAGAACCGCAGCCGCAGTTTTCCCGGTGCAATATTTTGTTTTGAGCTTCTGGCAACAAATCGCGACAGACCGATCAAAGGTAAATGTGACGGTGAACCAGACAGAACAGTCGGTAGCGGCAAACTTCAGTGCAGCGATAACACTGCACACAGGAGTGATAGATAGGAAATTCCGATTAAAGTAATGAAATCGGAGCTGATACAAAATGACCTCGGTGATAAGGACCAGTAGATCAGCCGCTGCCATGGCCACCAAGTAGCGAGTAGTGCAGGTGGAGAGGCCGCACTTTCCTCGGGACAGGATCACAATCGCCACTAAATTCACTGCAGAAAGAGAAGGGAACGGACACTGGGCATTATTGAACACGTTCACCGGAGCTGCAAACCAGCTCGAATTTCAGCTGAAGATAACGAGTGTTGTAGTCGGTGCGAGGCTGCAAGGTTCACAATGTCAGAACCGGCTCCGACTGTGCCTGAGATGCCAGCTTCAGGGAAGAAGAGATGCTGGGGCGGGTGGGGTAAAGGGCAGGGAGGCAAAGAATACCCGCTCATTCCCTCCGGCGGAATGGTCCTTTCTATCGTTCACCATGCTCACATCTCTGATGGGGCCGGTTTCACAGAGTTAACCCTTATGTGGACGCGGAGGGTTCCGGAGGGAAGGCAGGAACAGCTTAGAATCCAGCTGCAGTGTGGCTCCGTTAATGGATTCATTCCAAAGTGAGATCAGTTCAGTAACAACACACACCGGTAGATCCACGGCCACTGTTTCAGGAGATCGATCCAGTTGCTAACCAACAGGAGGTGGAATCCGATTGTGACAGACGCCATAGTGAGACGTGTCCACAGGGGCGGGTGTTCAGTCTGATCAATAACTCAAACACAAACACAATGAACCTCACAATGTAAACCAATCCCAGTCTCACCATCCCGGAGAACTGGCTGTCCCGTGCACTGGGACAACTCCGGGCAAGGTCCCACTGTGGGCCGGAACAACATTCCAGTGGTTCCTGGCAGTGAGGGAAAATGAGGATTAGTTTCAACTGTCTGAAAATAAGAACAATGACAGCGTTAATTTCAATGAGAGAATTGTTAGACTCCACATGTTCTTGTACAACGATCATCAGTTTGAATATTGCAACATGATCAGAATCAGGTCAACACCGGTTAACACATGGAGTTTTAAAACATGAAATGTTTCGATCATTTACCAGGGATTCCAACGGAAGCAATTATCACGTACACGATTTTCTCCACATTGTAATATTCTCTGACCCTTTCCCACATTTTCTCAGCAGAGTGACGTGTCCCTGTATGTTACCGGTAATCTCTCGGAATCAAATGCTGGGACAGAACATTCTGGCGATTTTATACCATTGCTTCGTCTCCACTGGGACAGGGAAGTACTAACGTAGTTTAAAAATAGAGATTTTGAAATCATTCGCGCAAGATGACATCAGCCAAGTGAAATATCCACTGAGACAGGTTGTGATTCATTCAGGGAATTGATTGAGTAAATGCAAAGCAATGACCCAAGGACTCGCGACACTCAAGAGAACAGAAATATTGCCGCCTCAGAATTGAAATAAACATACATAAAACGGCGAATGATGAAGCACTCTTTCCTCCTCCCTTTCCCTCTCGCTCCATTTTTACTGCTGTCCCCTCTCTGAACTGTTAGTCGCTCCCCTGCTCTCTCTGCTCTTTCTCTCTACTCTGCCCTCAGTCAACCTCACCCCTTACCGCTCCATCCCCTCTCACTGTTACTGCTTCTCTCCCACCGTTTCCTTCTCGCTGATCCTCCTCTCTTTCCCTTTTGCCAATCCACTCGCTCTGAACTCCCCTATGTCTTCATTTTCCCACCCTCACTTTCATAGTTCACTCTCGCTACATATATATGTCCATTTCGTCTTCTTGGCTGTCTCTTCCCTTTATCTTTGTACTCCCAATCTGTCTCTCACTTTTGCTCAACTCTCCTTCTGCTCGCCCTCATTTCTCTCTCCAACAACTTTCTCGGATAATACGGTTAAAACGATTAAGCACCATGGGACGTAAAAGCTGACCTTGTACCGCTTTCATCACATACAATCAGCCCTTCCAAGCGAGGCAGATCTTCACATTCACCTCATCTAATCTCATCTTCTGCATGCGGTGTTCCACGTACTGTGGGGTAGTACTGATGGACTGACACACTGTGGGGTCATACTGATGGGGTGACACGTATTGGGGTACTACTGATGGAGTCAGACACATTGGGGCAGTACAGATGGACCGACGCGCTGTATGGTAGGACTGATGGAGGGACACACTGTGGAGCACTGATGGAGAGAAACACCGTGAGGTAGTTCCGATGGAGTGACAAAATGTGGGGTTGTATTGATGAAGTCTCACATTGGGGGATGTACAAATGGACAGACAAACTGTGGGATTGCACAGGTGGACTGACATACTGTGGTGTAGTATTAATCGAATGACTGTGAAATAGTACTGACGGAGTGCCACACTGCGGGGTTGTTTAAATGGAATGACAGCTGGGGTTGTAGTGATGGTGTGACACAGTGCGGGTAGTATTGATGTGATGACGCACTGTGGTGTAATATCGAAATAATGACACTTTCGGCTGGTACCTATGGAATTACACACTGTGGGGTAATACTGATGTAATGACACATTGTGTTACAATACTGATAGATAGACACACACTGTAGGGTAGTACTAATGTACTGCAGACACAACATGCTGGAATAACTCAGTGGGACAAGCAGCATATCTGTAGAGAAGAAATGGGTGTCGTTCCTGGTCTCGCCGATGTAGAGAAGTTGACACCTGTAACAGCGGATAGAGTAAATGACGTTGGCGGAGGTGTAAGTGAACCTCTGCCTCACATGGGGGATTGCGTGCTTTGGGTGGGAAGGGACGAGTTGCCCAGGGAGTTTCGGAAATAATGGTCTTTTTAGAATTCAGAAATGGGTGTCATGTGAAGATGTGGCTAGTAGTGGGATTGCGTTGGGATGGCCTAAATGTCGGAGAATTATGTGCTGTATGCGACGGTTAACGGTTCTTCAACACTTTCACTCCCCCTCCAATTCCAAAACTGACCTTTTTGTCCTGGTCCTCCTCCATTGCTAAAATGAGGGTCATCGCAAATTGACCGTACAGCACCTCATATTTCGCTCAGATAGCTGACGCCACAGCGGTATGAACATTGATTTCCCTATCTGCAAGTAACCCTTGCCTTCTCTCTCTATCCACCCCCCACCTTTCTAGTTATCCTACCGCTCTTACTGTCTCCGACTACATTTTAACTTTGCGCCCCCCACTCCACTGACATCAGTCTGAAGAGCGATCACGACCCGAAACGCCACGCATTCCTTCTCTCCAGCGATGTTGCCTGTCCCGCTGACTTACTCCAGCATTTTGTGCCTAGCTTCAATTACAACCCGTTTTTTTTTCATACACGCTCTGTGCGGTAGTCCTGGTGGAGTGACAAACCTCGGCATGGTATTAAAGGATGGACACACTGTGGGGCAGTACTAATCGAGTGATCACCAGTGAGGTAGATCTGATCGAGCGATATTATGTGCTGTTCTACGAAAGGAGTGACACGCAGTTTCAGAAATCCAACAAATTAACCACGCATTAGGACAGTACAATCGTCAATATCTATTTTAGAGGATAGTATGACTAAATACATTTCACGTCAATAGCGCAGTACATATTTGGAAGAGGTGACAGCATATCTGCTGATAGTGGGTGAATATTTTGAAACTGGGTATTATATTAACTTGGGTTCGTCCCACTTAACCTGTGTTGCATCCCTCTAGGCGATACATTCGTTAAATTATTTGTACCATGCCTGTGGATTAATGCGCCCATAAGAGTGGCATTTGTTAAGGTGTTTAATATTACTCGCGCTTCCACAATCAGCCAACATATTTACGATTCTATACAGTTTATTCTATTGCGTCTTAAAATAATTGAGAAGGAGACTCCAGTTGTCGCCATAGAACTCGCAGCACTTTGCTCCGCTCCCGTCAATGCATGAAAGACGAAATGGAGGACGGAGCCGATTGAAAAAAATACTTACACGAGCTGCTTGACGTCGCGCTGGTGACGTCATTAGAATTCGCAGCAAAATAACGGAAGATGAAGGTACTTTTAAATGCAAAAGAACATTCTTTCCCACAGACCAATCTCAAGACTCTGTCTCAAAAAACTGGGTAAAATTCTGCAAACAACATCAAAAGGTTCCGAATAATTAGCCTCTGAAATGGCTACAAAGGAGAATGATATGGAAGAAATGAAGCAATCGCTATTAAAGAAAGACTTTGCTACTCTGCTATATGACGAGATTTTTGCATTGGATAAAAACATTTCTAAAAAGCGTGGGAATCACGAAAGCATTGAGCCAATCAGAAATCTAAGTAAACGCATTGATGATGTTGAAGATTATTGAATTGCATTAATTAAATGGGTTGAATAAGGCTGCAACGTGAAGTTTGACTATTTCCCATACTACTACAGATTATAGCACTGCTATGAAAGAAATGGAAACATCGATGAAAGAAATGTCTGAAGGATATACTAACAGAAACTAGTAGCCGCGAGTGCCCACCCAACACCTAGAGGCCTGAGGTATTGTGTTGCACCATATGAGTTAAAGGTATCAAAGTAATTCATAATGCAAGACGATACATACAATAAAATTGGACGAAACACGTTTTGCAGCTGGAACATAAGGGGTGCTAATGAGTCAATTAAAAAGGGGTAAGATCTTTGCTCAATTAAAATCGTTTAAGACATAATGTTCCTACAATAAACACATTTGAAACTTCAAGCTCAGACCAGACTGAAGGCAAATTGAATCGCGCAAACATATCACTCTTCATATATCTCTAAATCCGGAGGCACGGCAACTATTATTCGTAAAGGTATACCATTTAAATCAAAGAATATCATAGCAGATAAGGAGGGGTGATATCTCACAGTTACCGGAGATATCCATTCTACTTCACTTACGATGATAAATATGAATGCGCCTAATGTGATAACCCTCAATTAAAAAAAAAAATCCTGAATATAATTTCCACTTTTTAACTAGCAAAATGTGATAATTGGGAGAGACTTGATTTGCGTTTTAGATCCATACTTGGAAAAATCTGCACAACCAAAGAGGCTTCACATAAAATCAAAAGCTAGTGAACTCCAAAGTACATACATTAAAAAAAAAACGCAAGATAACAGATGCATGGAGGATTGCTAATCCGGTTGGAAAAGAATACACTTTTTAGTCAATGGTACATAAAACTTATTTACGTATCGACTATTCTTTAGTGGATACGAAATTAATTCCTGACACAAAGAATCCGAAATATCATAATAGCATGGCGGTACACAAAAGGCTGGAGAAACTCAGCGGGTGCAGCAGCATCTAAGGAGCGAAGGAGATAGGCGACGTTTCGGGTCGAGATCCTTCTTCAGACTGGTCAGGGATCAGGGAAACGAGATATATAGACTGTGATGTGGAGATATATAGAACAATGAATGAATGATTGCAAAAAAGTATCGATGATAAAGGGAACAAGCCTTTGCAAGCTGTTTGTAGTGTGAAAATGAGAACCTAGTGCGACTAGGGTGGGGAAGAGACAGAGAGAGAGGGAATGCCAGGGCCCGAGGGCTGAGGAGAGGTGGGAAGGGGAGGAGACAGCAAGGGTTAACAAAATTGTGAAAATGTAATGTTCGAGCCCAGAGGATGCAGACTCCCCAAGCGGAATATGAGTTTATGTTCCTCCAACTTGCGGTGTTGTTCACTCTGGCCGTGGATGAGGCCCAGCACCGAGTGGTCAGATGCGGAATGGGAGGGGGAGTTGAAGTGCAGAGCCACCGGGCGGTCGGGTTGGCTAATGCGGAACAAGTGGAGGTGTTTAGCGAAACTATCGCCAAGCCTCCGCTTGGTGTCTGTGATATAGATCATCTGGCAGATGGAGCAGCGGATGCAGTAGATGAGGTTGGCGGAGGTGCAGGTAAACCTCTGTCGGACCTGGAAGGACTGCATGGGTCCCTAAAAGGAGTGGAGCTCGGAGGTGAAGGGACAAGTCTAGCATTTATTGCGGTTGCAAGGGAAAGTGCCCGGGGAAGGGGTAGGTCAGGTGGGAATGGAAGAATTGACAAGGGAGTTGTGGACGGAGCGGTCTTTGCGGAAGGCAGACGCGGGAGATTGGAATATGTTGCGCGTGGAGGAGTCACGTTGGAGGTGGCGAAAGTGGCTGAGGACTATGTGTTGTAATTGCCGGCTGGTGGGGTGAAAGGTGAGGACCAGGGGGACTCTGCCCTTGTTGCGAGTGGGGGAATGGGGAGAGTGGCCAGCGCTGCGGGGTTTGGAGGAGACCCTGGTGTGAGCTTCATCTATAGTGGGGGAGGGGAATGCCCGTTCTCTGAAAATCAGGACATTTGTAATGACCTGGTGTGCAACACCTCATCCTGGGAGCAGATGCGGCGTAGACGGAGGAATTCGGAATATGGGATGGAGTCCTTACAGGAAGCAGTGTGGGAGGAAGTGTAGTCCAGGTAGCTGTGGGAGTCAGTTGGCTTGTAGATGATGTCGGTCCGGAGTGTATCACCTGTAATATAGATGGTGAGGTCAAGGAAACGTAGGGAAATGTTGGAAATGGTCCAAGTGTATTTGAGTGCTGGGTGGAAGTTGGTGGTGAAATGGATGAAGTCAGGCAGTTGTGTGTGGGTGCAGGCGGTGACGCCAAAGCAGTCGTCGATGTAACGGAGGTAGAGGTAGGGGATGGGGCCCTGGTACGCCGAGAACAAGGATTTTTCGACGTACCCGACAAAGAAGCAAGCGTAGCTGGGGCCCATGCGTGTGCCCATAGCTACTCCCTGTGTTTGGAGGAAATGGGAGGAGTCAAAAGAGAAGTTATTGAAGGTAAGGACCAACTCCGCTAGGCGGAGGAGGGTGTCAGTGGACGGGTATATATAGCATCATCTTCGATCACTCTCCGTTAACTTTCTTCTTAAAACTACATATGCCCAAAAAAATCGTTTTGGAGGTTCAATTCCAAAATTTTTAAACGACCCCCAAGGTGGTATATACCTAAAACAACAGATGAAACTTTTTGTGAGAATAACGACACCCCGGGCATTTCACCCTCTTTATTATGGGAATCTTTTAAGGCATTTATGGGAGGATCTATAATTTCATATAAAACTTTTAAAAATAAAAATAATAAGAACGTATAATTGCAGCTAGAAGAACAAATTAGATAATGCTCAAGAACCAACCATACACAAACACAGTAAAATAACCATACTGAAATATAAATTGAACATAATCTTATCTGCAAGAGTTATAAGTATATTTCAAATTAAAAAACAGGAACATTTTGAATTTGGCGATGACCATATAAACTATTGGCACGTCAATTGAAAAAAAAAACGGGAAAAGGATCATACGATTTCAAATATTAAATCAGATGAAAATGAATTGTTAACATTACCTATTGATATCAATACGAGATTTGCTTAATTTTAGCTAAATTTATATACATCTAAACAATCAGCAAATAGTATTAAAGTTATAAAATATTTGGATAACTGTAACCTCCCAAAATTAATCTGCTAGAAAAAGAGGAATTGGGAGCTCAGGTCTCAATTAAAGAAATAGAAGATACCATAAATTCACTGAAGAATGGTAAAACACCAGGACCGGATGGATTTAGTAATGAATTTTATGAACAATTTTACAAGATGATCTCACCACGATTACAAAAACATTACACATACGCTTTCAAAGACCGAACATTACCAGAAGCATTAGCGGATCAACAATTACACGCATACCTAAACAAGATAAATATCTAGAAGACTCTTGCTCATATAGAGCCATTGCACTGTTAAACCTAGATAAGAAAATACTAGCGAAAACACTAGCAAGAAGATTGAGCTAATATATTAGTAAATTATTAAATGCGGATCAAACGGGGTTGATAACCAAGAGATTCAATAATTTGAGGCGTCTGTTTAATATAATGCACTCATATACAACTGAAGAGCAAGACCTATCAATTATTTCATTGGACGCGGAACAAGCATTCGACCAAGTGGGTTGGGAATATCTCTTCAAAGTATTTCAAACATTTCAAATCGGAGATAACTTTATTTCATGGGTAAACATATTATATGACAAGCCGACTAACAGAATATTGACTAATAATACACTGTCTCCGAAATGTCAACTATCCAGGGGCAATAGATAGGGATGTGCATTATCACTCCTGCTATTTGCTCTTGTGATAGAACCCTTAGCAGAAAGTATAAGAATGCATCCGAATATCCATGGTTATAATACCAAATATTTAAGTAATATACTATCTCTATATGCAGACGATGTACTATTATATATTACAAAATCGCAAACCAGCATACCAAACATATTACATTTAATAGAGGAATTCGGATCATTTTCAGGATATAGAATAAATTGGACCAAAGTGAAATTATGACGATAAAACCTCAAGATCCGACATACCTCTTACAATTCCCCTTTAGAATTTCTACAGAAAAAAACAAAAATATCAGAGTATCGAAATTACAAGAAAATATAAATCTCTATTCAACGCAAATCATATGCCCTTAATTACTAAATTAAAAGCCTTGATTTAACTTTGGAAAACACTTCCGATGTCTTTAAGGCAGAATAAATGCCATAACAATGTTTTTTTTTTACCACAAATTTATTTATTTAAATCAATACCAATATACTTACCTAAAAGTAAAAATAAAAATGATTTCACAAATTTTATCTGGGACTATTAATCCCATAGAATCCAAAGAAGACACTTGTTTAAACCCAAATAATTTGGTGGGCAAACGCTCCCCGATTTTTGTACTATTATTGGGCAGTAATTATCAAAAATGTAATTCACTTGTTGCATAATTCTGCCCAAAGGGTAGATGAATAGTATTGGAGAAAGACGATTGTTCTCCTTTTAATATTGGAGCGATCCTTCTCTCACCGATAAAATTGAATAATATAATATACAAGAAAAATCCAATTATTCATAGTACAATTAGAATTTGGAAACATATAATATTAACTCTCAAATTAAGATATTTATACTACCGGCGGCGCTATGGAGTAAGACAGACTCGCGTCGATTAGCTCCGCTAAAATTGGATAAAAAACGGGGGAAGACAGGAAATGACCTGCAGTACAACGGTACCGGCTGTTTGCAGTAAGCATGTGACGTCCTCAGGCGCTAGACAACACCGGCGATGTCTACTCAACACACCCTCCGCCCCCCACGTCGAGAAAACCCGGTAAAAGCAAAGAAGTAGGCCCGACTGAAGCCTCGGGTTCGAGTTTAATATCGCCCCAAGAAGATATATCAAAGAAAAACACAGATGAAGAAGAACTAAGAACTTTCCTCGCACACCAAATCGCAAATATAACGGAAGAATTGAAAAAAAACTGAACTTCAAAGAAGTATTGAAATTTTTTGTAAAGAAATTGAAGAAGAAATTCAAGAAGATGTCGGAGCTTCTGTACATGATCTACTGGATCCCTGGAAGTTGGACATGGAAAAAAAAAACCATAATGAAAGGATTGAAGAGGTTAATGTTAAATTGAATTTGATGGAATGCAGATTTAATTCAAAGTTGGACCCCATTTGCCAGGCACTAGATAAACAACATAAACTGTAATTGAATTAGAGGACATTGCTGAAATAAACTCTCAAACTACAAGAACACTTATCTCCGTGAACAAGCGTTTATCAGACTTATTGAATAAAATAACTGCAAAATGAATTGACTTGCAGGGACGTCAGAGCCTCTAGAATCTATGAATTATGGGCAATGCTAACCACCCCCCGCCACCAGTTAGTATAATTGTAACCCACACGACCCTAGCTCTCTCTCTGGTGATCGTGACAGACCACGTACAGCTTGGGCTATATGATGTATGATTAATAAAGTAGTGAATACCTTATGGTGTATCTGTATCTTCTCTACATGGCGTCAGAAGTGCTTCTTCTTGCGTCTCCAGTCTATCTTCATAGTCCCAGCACCCCCTCCCTGTGCCGTGATGGCTTATGCCTGTCGTAAACCTGAAATCGTAGTCTTTGATGTAGACATCACTCCGCGCTGGAGTGTGTTGCGACGGGACTTTGAGCATTATGTTACAATCGCTCACCCTGCCGTGACCCCCGCGGTCAAAGCCTCCCTTCTGCTTAACCTGGCTGGTTCCGAAGCTATTGAGCGATCGGAGTTATTCATCTCTTGACAGGCTGAGAATATCCAGGACCCGGTATGTCTGCTTGCTAAATTTACGGCGATGTGTGATCTTCCCACTAACCACATCTTAGAGCGTTTCAAACTGTTCTCTGGACGCCAAAACCCTGGGGATCTATTGACAATTTCGTGGCCGCGCTGCGCCAACTGGCTCGCCGATGTCACCTGAATTGTCCTGACCCCTGATACTTTGAACCGTGAAATCTTGGTCTTTGGTGTACGGGATGATAAGCTGCGCTGTGAGCTGCTGCGTAAGCGTGATCTGACATTCAACGAGGCGTTGCATGCCTCTCGTTTTGCTGAGGTTATCTCCTCCGCTGTACCTGACTATGTGGTCCACGCAACTAGTCTCGCTGGCCGCCAGTACAATGCTCCCCGGCGACAGAGGGCAAGCCCACTGCAGGGCTTCAGACCGCCTCAACGATGTCCGAATTGTAACATTGTTTCACACCGTTCTAATGTGTGCCCGGCGTTGGGGAAAACCTGTCATTTCTGAAAGAAGGGCAACACTTCTCGGCAGCATGCCGTTCCCGTGGGAACCCTGCACAGCCACAGCAGAAACCGTCTCGTTACCTGACACGTGATGATACAGCGTCTGGTTCCCATTTCCAGCATGATGAACCCCCCCACCCCCTGTCTGACTCTGACTCTTCTCAGAGCGAGCTGAGTGTGTTTTCCTTGCGAGGTGCAGCTGCTCAGATAACGGACCCGACCCTCCGTGTCACGGTGAATGGCATGGCCTTCTCTGCTAAGGTGGATACTGGGGTTGCTGCTAATGTTATGTCAACAAGCCTGTTCAGGAAGATAAGAAATAATGAGCCCGTTTCCCCAGACACTGCTGTTTTGCGTGCCTATGGGGGTGGCGTACTTGTTCCTGTGGGTCGGGCCTCTCGCCACTGCAAGGTGCTGAAGAACTCTCGGCCCCTCTCTTTCTTCCCGCTAGACAGCGAATGTGACCCCCTGCTCGGTGTGGCGCCCTGCCAGGACCTCGGATTGGTGAGCTTCCACAGCGATGTCCACCTGGTACAGGCACCCCTGAATCCGCTGGCCGAATTCCCTGACCGGTTTGACGAAGCTGGGGAAGTTGCCCTGCAGCTACAAGATTGCCCTCAATACCGACATCACGCCGGTCATCTGTCCCCCACACTGTGTGTCCTTCGCCGTGAGGGGCAAGGTCGAGTCTGCTCTTCGCGAGATGGTGGCCACGGGCATCCTGAAGCCAGTAACGGACTCCACCCGGAAGGTTTCTACTATGGTTGTCGCTGCGAAGAAAGACATGAGCGAAATACGGATCTGCATCAACCCTAAGGACTTTAACTTGGCCATCAGGCGCCCGCACTATCCCATGCTGACGGTGGAGGATGTTGCTGCACAGGTCGGCCCTGCCACCGTGTTCTAGGTTATGGATGCCAAGAGTTCGTTCTGGCAGATACCTCTAGACGAACAATCGTCGCACCTGACGACCTTCAGCACGCCCTTCGGCAGGAATCGCTTCCTCCGCATGCCGTTTGGGATCAACTCTGCAAGCGAGGTGTTCCAAAGGACCATGGAACAACTGTTTTCTGGACTTCCGTGTGCCATCATTGTCGACGACATCCTGGTTTATGGGAAGAATGTCGCTGAGCACGACCACCACCTTCGCCAGGTGCTGCACCGGGCCCGGGAGGTCAACCTGCAGCTCAACCCGAAGAAGTGCCGTTTCTGGGTCCCTGACGTCACCTACGTGGGGCATGTCTTCACTGCATCGGGGCTGAAGCCCGACCCGCATAAGAAGGCCGCATAATCCGAGATGCCTGCACCTGCGGACGTGCCTGGCCTACAGCGCATGGTCAACTACCTGGGAAAGTTGATCCCCGACCTGAGTGAACTGAGTGCCCCTCTGCCGGATCTGGCGAAAAAGGATACTGCCTGGGCCTGGTTCCCGCAACACCAGAAACATTTGACACCCTCAAATCTAAGCTGATCAGCATGCCAACGCTGAAGTACTTTGGCCTCCAGCGCCCCATCGTCCTCACATGTGATGCATCTAAGTTTGGCCTCGGCGCCTCCTGCCTACAGATCCATGACGGTGTGCAACTGCCTGTGTCCTACGCATCCCGCACAATAACGACCGCTCAACAACACTATGCCCAGATTGAAACAGAACTGCTGGTTGTTCTCCTTGAGTGCTCCAAATTCAAGGACTATATCCTGGGCAACTGCTTCACTGTCGAGACCGACCACCAGCCTCTGGTCACCATCCTCAACAAGCCGACACACATGGCCTCCTCCCGGCTCCAGCGCATGATGCTCCAGTTACAACGCTTCACTTTCACAGTGGTTTATCGCAAGGACAAGATATGTTTATTGCTGACACGCTGTCTCGGGCGCCTCTCTCATCCACAACCCGACATCCGCTCGAGGCGTCCGATCTGATAGTCCTAAACGTTAGTTTTGTGCCCTCCAGTCAGTTGAAGTCCCTGGCCAAGCACACGGCGGCTGACGCTTCGCTACAGCAGCTGGCCGCGATCATCAAGCAGGGCTGGCCAGACCGCCGTTCTTCCGTGCCGGCCGCAACGGTACCTTACTCCTTGGTTCGTGACGAATTGGTGCGGCGTGATGGTGTGATTGTGAAGGGACACAAGGTGATGGTGCCCGCAGCACTACGAGAACAATAATTCGAAACCGCTCATCGCGGCCACCCCGGGGCCGAAGCGAACTTTTCCATCGCTCAGATCCAGTTTTTCTGGCCTGACATGACTCGCTACTTCCGGGATAGAGTCTCCGTCATTACACCAGCAGCCCGGAATACACGCAGAGCAACGGACTGGCCGATCGCACAGTCCGCAGTGCTAAAGGATTGTTGGAACGTTGCCGCCTATCCCGCTCCGACATCTACCTGGCCCTGCTGAACCTCCGCAACATCTCCCGCGACCATGCCCTGCTCTCCCCGGCTCACCGACTCGTGTCCCGATTCGCGAGGCCCACGGTCCCGGTGTTTCAGAAGTCCCTGTCCCCCTCCGTCTTTAAACCTGCCTTGGTCCGGAAACGCATTGCCCAAAAACACGGTATACAGAAGCGTTCCCACGACAGGTCATATAACCATATAACAATTACAGCACGGAGACAGGCCCTCTCGGCCCTTTCAGTCCGTGCCGACCATTTGTTTTCCCCTAGTCCCATCTACCTGCACTCAGACCATACCCCTCCATTCCCTTCACGTCCATATACCTATCCACTTTACTTTTAAATGTTCAAATCGATCCTGCCTCCACCACCTCTGCTGGAAGCTCGTTCCACACAGCCACCACCCTCTGAGTAAATAAGTTCCCCCTCACGTAACCCCTAAACTTCTGTCCCTTAATTCTCATTTCATGTCCTCTTGTTTGAATCTTCCTTACCCTCAAAAGGAAAAGCTTATCCACGTCAACTCTGTCTATCCCTTTCATCATTTTAAAGACCTCAATCAAGTCCCCCCTTAACCTTCTGCGCTCCAAAGAATAAAGACCTAACTTGTTCAACCTTTCTCTGTAACATAGTTGCTGGAACCCTGGCAACATTCTAGTAAATCTCCTCTGTATTTTGTTGACATCCTTCCTATAACTAGGCGACCAAAATTGTACACCATACTCCAGAATTGGTCTTACCAATGTCTTGTACAATTTTAACATTACTTCCCTACTCCTATATTCAATGCTCTGATTTATAAAGGCCAGCACACCAAAGGCTTTCTTTACCACCCTATCTACATGCGATTCCACCTTCAGGGAACTATGCACAGTTATTCCTAGATCCCTCTGTTCCCACAGCATCCCTCAATTCCCTACCATTTACCATGTACGTCCTATTTTGATTTGTCCTGCCAAGGTGTAGCACTTCACACTTATCAGCATTAAACTCCATCTGCCATCTTTCAGCCCACTTTTCCAAATGGCCCAAATCTCTCTGTAGACTTTGAGAATCTGCCCTGCCATGTCCTCCTCCCGGCCAGGTCGTCCGTATGAGGTCCACTTCTGGCCGTTCCAAGCTGGCCGTGGTCGTCGGTTCTGCAAGTTGTCTTCGTTCGTACCTTGTCAATCACGACGGAAGGATGTACCGCCGGTCCCGCCAGCATCTCCGGTTCGTGAACGAGCCTCTCCCTCCCCCCGCTGCGACTGTCGCAGCCCAGTGCTTTGCTCGTTCCTCTGGGGTCACCCCCCCACCCCCTCATCCTCTTCTTGTCCGCCTCCCGGCTGCGGTTCCTCTTTCTCCGGCTTCCTCGCGCTTCTCTTCGCCGTCCCCCCCCCCCCCCCGCCGTACCCCTCCGAGGCTGACGTCAAGAAATCCTTCAGAGTGGAGAACCCTCGAAAACCGTCTGGTGGCATACCTGGTCGTGTTTTAAAAACCTCTGCGGACCAACTGGCTGGAGTTGTTACGGACATTTTCAACCTGTCACTTCTGAGGTTCCCACCTGCCTCAAAAGGGCATCAATAACACCGGTGCCCAATAAGAGCAAGGTGACGTGCCTCAATGACTATCGACCTGTGGCACTAACGCCTGTGGTGATGAAGTGCTCTGAGAGGTTGATCATGGTGCAAATCAACTCCTAACTTGGCAAAAACTGGACCCACTGCCGTTTGCCTCCAAACGGGTTACCATCCCCTCCAAACCGGTTACCAAACTCGCAGAACTGGGTCTCTGCCCATCCCTCTGCAATTGGATCCTCGACTTCCTCATTCACAGACCACAGTATGGTCGTATTGGCGGAAATGTGTCACACTCGATAACAATCAGCAGGGGAGCACCTGAAGGCTGCGTGCTTATCCCCCTGCATACTCATCTATACTCATGAGTGCGTAGCCGGTCACATTGCGAACTCCATCATCAGGTTCGCTGCCGACACCACTGTAGTGGGATGAATCACTGCTGGGGATGAGTCAGAGTAAAGAAGAGAGATCGAGCGACTGTCCATATGGTGCCAGCACAATAGCCTGGCCCTCAACACCAGCAAAACCAAGGAACTGATTGTGGAATTTGGAAGGAGTAGGATGGGGACCCACGGTCCTGATTATATCAACGGGTCGATGGTTGAAAGGGTCAAGAGCTTCAAATTCCTTGGCGTGCACATATGTGAAGATATTTCCTGGTCCGAGAACACACATGCAATTATTAAGACAGCTCATCAGCGCCTCTACTTCCTGAGAAGATTACGGAGAGTAGGTCTGTCAAGGAGGACTCTCTCTAACTTGTACAGTTGCACAGTAGAGAGCGTGCTTATTGGTTGCATCGTGGCTTGGATGGGCAACTTGAGTGCCCTGGAGAGGAAGAGACTATACAACAAGTAGTAATCACTGCCCAGTCCATCATCGGCTCTGACCTTCCTTCCATCGAGGGGATCTATCACAGTCGCTGCCTCAAAAAGGCTGGCAGCATAATCAAGGATCAACAGCACCCTGGCCACACACTCATCTCCCTGCTACCTTCGGGTAGAAGGTACATGAGCCTGAGGACTGCAATGACCTTGTTCAGGAATAGCTAGTTCCCCACAGCCATCAGGCTATTAATCTTGGCTCGGACAAAACTCTGAACATTAATACCCCTCCAACTGTTATTTGCACTTTATTAATTAATGAATTCATGTGTGTAATTAAGTACATAATTGTAGTCAATACCTACTGTGTTCTGTTGTGCTATGCAAATACATCACTTCATAGTCCTGTCAGGGACACATGACAATAAACTCTTTTGACTCTTTTTGCGGGGTTGCAATAATAGTCCGTAAAACATTTATCAACTATAGAATATATTGACGGCAGATATAGTGTAGTAGTAGGGGAGTTATACTCCAAAAAGTGACTCTCCTTAATGTATATGGACCAAATTTTGATAGCCCACTGTTTTTCAAGAGAATATTCAATACTATCCCGGAATGCACACACAATAATTTAGTAATTGGTGGAGACTGTACACTAGATTCTTATTAGGTCAGATCATCAACTCAAAGAATATTAAAATCTCAGTCAAGTGATTGTTTAAACTCATATATTAATACTACCAATATCAAGGATGTCTGGAGAATTGAAAACCCATCCGGACGAGAATATTCATTTTCTTCACCGGTGCATAAAACGTACTCAAGGATAGACAATTTCTTAGTAGACTCTAAACGTATCCCATTCACCTACAGCTCGCAATATCATAACATTATAGTCTATGACCATGCTCCATTAATATATATGATTAAACTACACGAAATGGAAAAAAAAACAATGGAGACATAACCCACAAATTTAAAATGTAAAGGTATGTTATGAATATATTGTAAAACAGATTAATACGTTTTTCGAGGCCAATGACCATCCTGGAACGTTTGCTTCCCTTAATGGGAAACATTCAAAGCATTTACACCAGGAGCATTAATCTCCTCCCAGGCATTTCCTAATAAAGAGAATAGGGCTAAACAACAGACATTGGAAAAGCAAATAAGGCAATTAGACATAGAAAATGCAGTAGCACCTTCTATGTCAAAACACAATAAAATTGTAGCACTGAAATATAACTTAAATAAAATATACTCAGACCAAGTTATAAAATGTTATCAACATACAAAACAATTACATATTGAATTCTGTGATAAACCAGAAAAACTATGTGCATGTCAGCTTGGTAAACTGGACGGGGAAAAACACTATTTATAACATTAGATCAGAGAAGAGAGACAGATTAACACTACCTAAATATGTTAGACATATTTTTTCAATACTATCAAAATACTACTCAACTAAAGTGACAGAACAATCAACAGAAATGGAAACATTTTTACAGAAATGTAAACTTAAGGGTTTATATTTGCAAGAGCGAGAATTACAAAGGTGCCGAAATAACGATAAAATAGATTGAAGAGTCAATTTGATCTTTAAAAAAACGGAAAGGCCGCAGGCCCTGTTGGCCAAAGCTCCGAATTTAATTAAAACAGGTATGATCTGATTTCCCCACGTTTACAGACACTGTATAAACACGTTTATACACAACAGAAACTCCCAGAAACTTTAAACGAATCTACAATAATACTTGTATCCAAAACTGATAAGGATCTGGAAGATCCGGGTTCATCTCGAGCAATAGCTGTCTTAAATACTGATCCGAAAATATTACCTAAAATCCTATCTCAGAGATTGAGTGTAGTGATTAACAAATTAACACACCCCGATAAACAGGTTTTATACAAAGCGTTGCTCATTTTACAATTTGAGACGACTATTTAATATTATATACTCAAATTGAATTGCTAATGCAGATCTACCAATTATTTCGGTCGACGCTGAAAAAGCATTTGATCAGGTAGTTTGGTCATATTTTATTTTCGGTGATGGACACATTTCAATTGGGAGAGAAGTACTATACCATGGTTAAACTTTGATATTCTATCCCAGCAGCTAGAATACTAACGAAACCAAATGTTATCAACTAAATGTAATCTTTCTAGAGGTTCTAGACAAGGATGTCCGCTATTCCCATTATGATTCGCCCTAGCAATTGAACCACTAACATAAATTGTCAGAACTCATCCTGAAATACACGTGTATAATACTAAAGACACAATGAACAAACTCTCCTTATATACAGATGATGTATTAATATATATTATAAAGCCATAAATTAGTATCCCAATGTATTAAAGCTAATAACTCAATTTGGTCAGTTTTCAGGATATAGAATCAATTGGAATGAAAGCGAAATAATTCCAAAACGGAACTCAATGTACATACCGTACAACAATCCCCTTTTCAAATAGTTGAGGATAAATGTAAACATGTAGGTATTTATGTAACTAAGACATATATTTATTTATTCAAATCAAACTTCCCACCTTTTCTGAATAAACTACATAAGAATATCCAGTATTGACATACGCTCCCCATCTCAATGTTGGGTAGAATTAATGCTATAAAAATGATATTTTTGCCGCAAATACTGTACTTATTTCACTCAATCGCGATATATATCCCAAAATCTTTTTTTTTTTAAAGTCGACTCGACTGTTGCAAGTTTCATTTGGGATAATAAGAATCATAGAATAAGCAAAAAACATTTATGTATATCAAAGACTAATGGAGGTTTATCTTTACCAAATTTTCTGTTTTATTTTTGGGGAATCCATATTTAAAAAAATCATTTTCTGGCTCGAAGAAATGGATCAGCAACCAGACTGGTCAAGGATGGGAAAGGAAGATTGTTTGCCATTTGAAATCGGCTCGATTATGCTTACGCCCACAAAATTGCACAAACAAATCTGTAGGGAAAACCGTATAATATATATTGGTACACGAATCTGGAAACAATTAAAAAAAGGCTTTACAATCGGATAATATATCACTCTGTCCCCCATTGTAAACATTCGCTTATTCAAACCTTCCATGCCGGATAAAGGATTCACACAATAGGAAAATTACGGAATTAAAAAGATGGGACATCTAAATAAGAAAGGCTGTTTTCTTTTATTTCAGGTGTTACAACAGATTTATGAACTACACTCAAATATTTTTTTAGATATCTACAACTTCGAGATTATGTTAAATCCAACACACAAGTTTATAGTAGGGAACCAGAAATCCTTGATGAATGTTTCTATCAACATCCTAATACAGGGAAATTAACAACTTATAATTATAATACCCTTTTAGAGAGCGAGGTCCCATCGACGGAATCATATAGACATACATGGGAAAATGAATTTGGCCAACCCATAACGAAAGATATTTGGAACAAAAGTTTATCATATTTATCATACATCAATGCTCGTTAAATGCCAGACATACTTTAATACAGATTACACTACTCTAAAGTACACAGATTACACTACATTACACCAATTAGACTACTCTAAAGTAAAACTAAGTCGATTTTTCCCACATGTCTCCAATCTGCGATAAATGTCAGCCTCTAGAGGCTAACTTAACACATAGTTTTGCAAATTGTATACAAATAAAAAAATTATGGATTGATATGTTTAGAATAATTTCTGAAATTGTTAACACTAAACTGAGTCCAGACTCAAAACTAATAATACTTGGAATATCAGAACAAAGTCTAACACTTACAACAAGCCAAATAAACTTTCTAGACTACAGTATAATAACAGGGAAGAAATTAATATTAACATTTTGGAAAAGCCCTATAACCCCCACAACTAAAATGTGGATTACGGAAGTGTCGGATTCAGATTCAGATTCAGATTCAGATTCCTTTATTGTCATTCAGACCTTTCGGTCTGAACGAAATTTGTTACCTTGCAGTCATAACATGTAATAAATTAAAACAAAACACACAATAAACACATAATTTAACCTACACATGGAAAGAATCAGATTTGTCTTAATGAAAAAAACAAGAACTTGTTGTTAGAATATGGTTTTCAATCATCGATTATTTGAAAGGGTAGTTTGGTTCGGCACGGGAACCAAACTGAAACTTTGACTCAGGATGAGAAGTTGCACTTTATACTCTTCGAACCTACATCCAATGATGTTACAATAATAAAGCATGCTATTATTTTTTTAAATTCTTGACATTTATGAATTTATTTATTTTTTCCTCTCCCTCTTTTTTACTTCCTATCTATAAAAAAAATATTAGAAGCAGATCAGGCAATAATGAATACCGGAACCCACCTGCAGGTCTTTGGAAATATAATTGAAGCTTATGGAGAAATGAAATTGAATGTAGAATGTAAGTGCGTTTGACAACGGCATACTGCCTGCATTTAGCTTTAACATTGCCCCATGTGGCACTGCAGTTTTGCCTTATACTCCGTTTGCTACTTCCTCCTGTGTATCTAACTAGGGCGTCACGGAGCTTACACTTTCTCCCTGTGACCTGTGTGGGTTTCCTCGGAGTTCTTCGTTTTTTTTTACCGCACTCCAAAGACGTACAGGTTCGTAGATTAATTTGCTCGGTGTATATGGGAATATTGACCCTAAATTGTATACGGTAGCGTTAATGGGCGGCGATCGTTGGTCTGGACGAAGTACGGTGGCCAAAGTCCTGTTACCGCGCTGTATCTCGAAGCTAAACTGAACTAAGCTAGCTGATTTGAAGCAGGTGCTGAAAAAGAATTGTGTGTTGGTCTGAGCTGAACTTAATGGAAACGATGGAAGTGAGATAAACGTCACTTTTAGCACAGGCCCACAGTTATTGTAACATCCGAGTTAATTGCCTCTGCACCCCTTCCGGTTCTATAGAATCCTTCATATAGCGCGGTGACAAAATACTGCAAGTGCGGCCTTACCAACGTCCCATGCAATTGTACTGTACATCCCAGACTGTAAACTCAATACCTTGACCGGTTAAGGCCAATGCCGAGAAATCATTATTGATTACCCTATCAAGAAACTATACACTTGCACTCACAAATCCTTCCGCTCCAGAATACTACCCGGGGCCCTGTCATAAGCAGAGAACGTCCCGCCCTGGTTTGCTTTTGAAAAATCGTAACCTTGCACCGTTCTGCACTAAACACCACGAATCATTACTCTGACCACTAACGGAACGTCATTGAGTTTAGTTTACGGATACAGCTCAAAAAAGAGCCGGTCGAGATCTCCAGTGATTCCCGCAATTTACATTATCGCACACAGACTATCGACAATGTCAACTGCACCACTTAACCTACGAACCCGTACGTATTTGCAGTGTATGAGGACAGTGGAGATCCCCGGAGAAAACCAAAAATTACCGGAGAACGTACAAACTTGGTACAGACAGCACCCGTCGTCAGGTTCGAAGCGTGTGCCTGGCGCTATAAGGCAAAAACTCCATCGTGCCGCCCTCAACTTATCAAAACCCAGATGTAATTTTTAATAACCAACTTCGTCATAATACTTTTAAAAACAAGAACATATTTTATGTTGCATTGTATTTGCGAATATACTTCCAATGGTGCAACGAAAATCCTCAGGGTACAAGCGAACAGCAGCCAGACCAGCGTGTGAGTGGAATGGCTGAAATAAGGTTTTCTCCTAGAAGAGGATTAAAAAGAGGGCCACAAATTAGCCCGGGGCGATTACCTTGATGGTCTCAGAGGAGGAGAAGCAGCAGCAGCTAGACCAGCGAGTGAGTGGATTAACTGAAAGAAGGCTTTCTCCGAGGTGAGTGAAATTTCGGGAGATTTAAACAGAGCGCCAAGTGTCTGCGCGAAGCAATTATCTTGAAGTCGCAGAGGAGCAGCAGCCAGACCAGCAAGTGAGTGGATTGGCTGAGGCATCCTAATTAGTTAAGTGAGTAGTTAACTTGATGACGTAAAATTAATTTCAGGTCGCGCAAAGCGGCCTGTTGTGAGCGGCTTTGTTGAGGGGAAGTGCGTTGGAGCAGTAAACTGCGAGTCCTTGGCTCAAGAGTCTACCTAGCTTGCTGAGGTAAAGTGCAAATTTTACCTCAAGTGTCTTTGGTGAGGTGTCTGACGCAAGGAGCCGACACGAGAAACGCGTCTGCGTGTGTCCGATATATAAACTTGTGACATATTGTAGTGCAGAAGGAGGCTACCGGCAGCAGAGAAGGGACTGCAGGTACTTCTGACAACTACACCTGTGGAAATCGTGACGGAGAGCAGTTTATTTCAGGGGAAAGGATCTTCGACCAAGTGGGATGTTGTTAATAGTGTGCAAAATGTACGTCTCAGACAGAATAGTAAGATTAAAGGAGAACTTACCAGTTTAAAGTTTGATCTTTATTTTAATAGGAGTTACGATGAAGGTTTACGTGGAGAAGCCCGCCAGTGCGCATGCGTGTCAATCTTCAAAGCAGCGGTGCAAAATCACAGATAACAGCAGTTGACGTGACATAGTAAGATTCGAGATGACTAGAACTTCCAGATTACCTTTAGGATACGAGGGTTGGGAGTGGAGGGCACGTAAACCCTCATCGTAATTCCTCATAAAATAAACATCAAACTTTAAACTAGAAAGGCTGTGGGGAGGGACTCGGGTAGAGGGGGCTAGGGGACAGGGTGTGGGGCAAGAGGCAGAGAAGGGAAGCACTCGGACCCAAAATGTAGGCGAGAAAGATGAAAAAGATAATAGACAGATAATAAAGGATTGTGGGTTTATAAAATGTGCATATTTTAATGCTAGGAGCATTGTAAGTAAGGTGGATGAACTTAGCGCCTGGATTGACACCTGGAAATATGATGTTGTGGCAATCAGTGAAACATGGTTGCAGGAGGGCTGTGATTGGAAACTAAATATTCCAGGATTTCGTTGCTTCCGGGCTGATAGAATTGGAGGGTCCAGAGGTGGAGGTGTTGCATTGCTTGTCAGAGAGGATATTACAGCAGTGCTTTGGCAGGATAGATTAGAGGGTTTGTCTAGGAGGCTATTTGTGTGGAACTGAGAAGTGGGAACGGTGTAGCAACACTTTTATGGGTGTACTATAGACCGCCAAATGGGGAGCGAGAATTGGAAGAGCAAATATGTAAGGAGATAGCAGATATTAGTAGTAAGCACAAGGTAGTGATTGTGGGAGATTTCAATTTCCCAAAAATAGACTGGGAAACACATTCTGTAAATGGGCTGGATGGTTCGGAGTTTGTAAAATGTGTGCAGGATAGTTTTTTGCAGCAGTACATAGAGGTACCGACCAGAGAAGGGGCAGTGCTGGACCTCCTGTTAGGAAATGAGGCAGGACAGGTGACGGAGGTATGCGTTGGTGAGCACTTCGGGACCAGTGATCACAATACCATTAGTTTCAATATAATTATGGAGCGAGTCAGAACAGGACCTAGAGTGGAGATTTTTGATTGGAGAAAGGCTAACTTTGAGGGAATGCGTGAGGATTTTAAAGGAGTGAATTGGGACACTTTGTTTCATGGGAAGGATGTAGAACAGAAATGGAGGACATTTAAAGGGGAAATTGTAAGAGTACAGAATCTTTATGTCCCTGTTAGGTTGAAAGGAAATAGTAAAAATTGGAAAGAGCCATGGTTTTCAAGGGAAATTAGACACTTGTTTCGAAAAAAAGAGAGATATCTACAATATTTATAGGAGGCATGGAGTAAATGAGGTGCTAGAGGAGTATAAAGAATGTATAAAGAATCTTAAGAAAGAAATTAGGAAGGCTAAAAGAAGATATGAGGCTGCTTTGGCAAGAAAGGTGAAAGTAAATCCAAAGGGTTTCTACACCTATATTAATAGCAAAAGGATAACGAGGGATAAAATTGGACCATTAGAGAACCAGAATGGACAGCTATCTGCAGAGCCAAAAGAGATGGGGGAGATATTGAACAATTTCTTTTCTTCGGTATTCACCAAGGAGAAGGATATTGAACTCTGTGAGGTAAGGGAAAAAGTAGAGTAGCTATGGAAACTATGAGATTCAAAGAGGAGGCTGACACCTTTGAAAAATATAAAGGTGGATGTCTCCAGGTCCTGACAGGATATTCCCTAGGACATTGAGGGAAGTTAGTGTGGACATAGCAGGAGCTATGACAGAAATATTTCAAATGTCATTAGAAACGGGAATAGTGCCGGAGGATTGGCGTACTGCGCATGTTGTTCCATTGTTTAAAAAGGGTTCAAGGAATAAACCTAGCACTTATAGACCTATTAGTTTGACGTCAGTGGTGGGCAAATTAATGGAAAGGATACTTAGAGATAATATATATAAGCATCTGGATAAACAGGGTCTGATCAGGAACAGTCAACATGGATTTGTGCCTGGAAGGTCATGTTTGACAAACCTTCTTGAATTTTTTGAAGCGGTAACTAGGGAAATTGATTAGGGTAAAGCAGTGGATGTTGTCTATATGGATTTCAGTAAGGCCTTTGACAAGGTTCCCCATGGAAGGTTGGTTCAGAAGGTTCAATCTTTGGGTGTTAATGGCGGAGTAGCAAGATGGATTCAACAGTGGCTGAATGGGAGATGTCAGAGAGTAATGGTGGATGGCTGTTTGTCAGGTTGGAAGCCGGTGACCAGTGGGGTGCCTCAGGGATCTGTGTTGGGTCCACTGTTGTTTGTCATGTACATCAATGATCTGGATAATGGGGTGGAAAATTGGATAAGTAAGTATGCAGATGATACTAAGATACGTGGTATTGTGGATAATGAAGTAGATTCTCAAAGTCTACAGAGAGATTTGGGCCATTTGGAAAAGTGGGCTGAAAGATGGCAGATGGAGTTTAATGCTGATAAGTGTGAAGTGCTACATCTTGGCAGGACAAATCAAAATAGGACGTACATGGTAAATGGTAGGGAATTGAGGAATGCTGTGGAACAGAGGGATCTAGGAATAACTGTGCATAGTTCCCTGAAGGTGGAATCGCATGTAGATAGGATGGTAAAGAAAGCCTTTGGTCTGCTGGCCTTTATAAATCAGAGCATTGGATATAGGAGTAGGGAAGTAATGTTAAAATTGTACAAGGCATTGGTAAGACCAGTTCTGGAGTATGGTGTACAATTTTGGTCGCCTAGTTATAGGAAGGATGTCAACAAAATAGAGAGAGTACAGAGGAGATTTACTAGAATGTTGCCAGGGTTCCAGCAATCAATGTTACAGAGAAAGGTTGAACAAGTTAGGTCTTTATTCTTTGGAGCGCAGAAGGTTAAGGGGGGACTTGATTGAGGTCTTTAAAATGATGAAAGGGATAGACAGAGTTGACGTGGATAAGCTTTTCCCATTGAGGGTAGGGAAGCTTCAAACAAGAGGGCATGACATGAGAATTAAGGGACAGAGGTTTAGGGGTAACGTGAGGGGGAACTTCTTTACTCAGAGGGTAGTGGCTGTGTGGAATGAGCTTCCAGCAGAGGTGGTGGAGGCAGGATCGATTTTAACATTTAAAAGTAAAGTGGATAGGTATATGGACGTGAAGGGAATGGAGGGGTATGGTCTGAGTGCAGGTAGATGGGACTAGGGGAAAACAAATGGTCGGCACGGACTGGAAGGGACGAGAGGGGCTGTCTCCGTGCTGTAATTGTTATATGGTTATATGGTTATATGGTAAGTTCTCGTTTAATCTTACTATTTTACTTCGGAGTTACGTGGGTAATTCCGTGAAGATTTCAAAGCATTGTGATTTCGTGCCATGGATAAGTACAGACAAACACAACTGCATCAATTGACCACAAATAAGAGGAACATTAATAATGCATACAGACATGACTTGGATTTAAAGCATGCTGATGTTACTTAATGTACAAATAATAATAATACTAACCACTGTCATTCAGGACGAACTATAAAATATACCCTAAAATAGAATTGACAAAACGCCCGGTCTGGCTATGGCTTTCTATGAAATGTTTGGAAGCTCGTTCGTTAGACCATACTGCAGTCGCTAGGATGTGGTCCAGCGGAAAGTCCATAACCCTTGCTGCTGATGTTGTAGCTGCCCTCGTGGAGTGAGATTAGAAAATATTAGTATCTACTCCTACACAAGTCAAAACCCAGTTTTAATCACCTGGAGTTGATCTCAACTGATACCTTCTTATGGGGTTTTTCTTAACTAACAAACATTGCTAGTATCAGAGCCTCTAAGGCTCTATGTGACATTGACGTATTGTTGTAAATGTGCTTGGGCCTGGGAGGGCTAGTGTTAAATATATCCTTTATATCCTGGATATCAGAGGGTGATACCCGACAGAGTGGGTACCGCTCGCTGCGGCAACTATGATGAGAAGGCACGTTGGGCTCAGCTGGTGGCTTTATAACTTAATTTATTGTCAAGGACCGATTTGTAGTGATCTCCAAGACGCCAGTAATCCGAGTACTCAAGCAAAACGCTTCCCATCTCCTGAAGAGGAAATGTACTGATATATCGGTGTTAACCCTGCACTGTGTAGTGAGCATATACGTGGACCGATCTGACAATCCGAGCTGCAGGAACAGTCTTCTCAGAGTCGGATATCAATGAATTGATTTTATCACGCTGGGGCTGGTTTCCCGATACACAGGCTGAACCAGGAACATTTTATGTTCAGAATAACAATATAAGGTTTTATTATTTTGCCAACATAAACGGGAACCATGGCTGCATATGCCAGTCAGACTGTACGAAAACCACTGAAGCGGGATCTTGCTGAATTTATTGCAATACCCGACTGATGAGGCAAAATGGAGAAAATACATCAAAGAACATTACTCAGCCGTTTTAGCGAGAATGTATCTCTCGCCACTGTGAACCACACATTTTGCAACCGGTGAAAGTACCTGGATACAAACATATCGATATTCTGATTTTCATCGAGCCATAATGTCGTAAAATACTTGATCCGACATCCATTCTGTTTGTCATTGATATTACGTGTAAAAACACCAGCGCCAAATGCGGTTAGGTAAATATGACAAGGTACTTTGACTGGATTGCACCCACGTGACTAACATATGCCACCACCGCCACAGTGTATCCATTTGGAATTGAGCATGCATATTCGCACAAATAACCCTTTAACCCATAAAAAGCACATAGTGTCTATAGATATTTGATACCATCTGGAGAATTGGTAAGTCATGCAAATCCCATCTGCCCCCGTGACTAGAAATGGCATGCATAACTTTCCATCGTTGAACACTAGCATCAGATTTTAATATAACTGAAGGTTTATTGACCAAAACCAACTGGAACAATACTGAATACTGTCCGTGCACCATGGTGACTTTGGCAGCTTCATCGGTTAATAGCATAGGTCTGTTAACAATGACCTATTGGCACTTGCGAGGTTACTACGTTGCACGTTGTAAGTTCTGATAATGCAAGGACCAATTAGCACAGCTGAACACAGCTGCCAAACTACCAATTACACTTGATGAATACAATGCTGTTTCATAACAACAAGGTTGTTACAGGCTTATATTGTTTCCAATCTCTTGCCCCAGGACGTAGTCACAGTACAAATTAACACTTATAGGTAAATCCCAAAGATCAATAGCGGTAGTAGGCATCAAATTTAACTGGATGAATGAGGAACCTCAATTTCTCAATTATGGTTTGCGGCTGGAACAGTTAATTTTAGCAAAGTACAGCGTTTAGAATATAATCCAGTTGGCCAGATCAAGTGTTTTTGAACGTTTGGCAATTCAAGCACCGGGTTAGTAAGTTGGTAGGTAACCTGGGAGCTGAAGTTAGCACCTTTTTCAAACCATTAACCGTTATCATTTTCTCCGCTGATCCATGAGAATGGAATCAGTTGTTTAACAGTAACGACGTTCCATATTCTAAAAGACTATGTTGCACATGCGAGTTAAAGCAAGGGTGAACAGACATTCTCCATCGTTCACCATGAACAGCCCATGTCTGTCATAATTCCGTGCCTGCCTCGAACGACAACTCTGACCAGATTCCCGACCCTGTCTCGAAAGGTAATTTTGGCCATAATATTGAGCCGGCCTCGAAATACAACTCTGGCCATAATACTGGACCTGCCTAGAAAGCCAACGCCGGCCATAATTATGAGCCTGCCTCGAAAGACAACTCTGGCCATATTTCCTAACTTGTCTCCGAAGGCAATCCTGGCCGTAATACTGAACCGGCCTCGAAAGACAACTTTGGCGCCAATTCCAAGCCATGCTTGGAACGATTGTATATTGTGCTAAATAAACCAATCACATGTTATCATTTCCATTGGTATAACAAACAAGTGTAAATATCACCAGATTGTAAATGGTCCACATACCCCATGTTTCGGAAGAACCAGACCCACGTACCACCATGGTTACCGGTGGTCTTATGGAAAGCCCAAAGACCCCCCCGATATGGGATATATTCCCGTCCTTGATTTCCATATTTATCGAGACCGGCTTGGACCTTGGCATGAAAGACCTCTGCCCCGCCCGACCTTCGCCCCGAAATAGAATACAGCAGGCAAACTCTGTAACAGAGCTTCGTGCAAGATAAAATCAAACCTGTAAATAAGTTTTAAAAATTTACCTGCAGGTTTTAATTTACTGCTGGAAGGAGCAGCGCGCCTCCTCTCAGCCGCATCGCCATGGCAAGCCTCCTCTCAGCCGCATCGCCATGGCAAGCAGGTGTTCTCAACCAGCTGTGAATTCCCCCCGGGGGGGAATTTCAGGTTTTCAGGGGGGGGGGGGGGGATTGGGATCACAGATTAGCAAACTCAAACTGTTAGCAATAAACGATTTTCAGTATTATATGCATATTATTTGGAATGCACTTTTTGAGGCAGACACTCTTGGAAAGGGGGGGATGACATTCTGCCATATGGTGAAAGGGGTGGATGGGGCAAACCAGATTCAGAACCACAGCTAGATTGTCCAAGCTCTTAACAATCTTATATGTTTCAACGAGATCCCCTCTCATCCTTTTAAACTGCAGAGTGTACAAGCCCAGCTGTGCCATTCTCTCAGCATAGACAGTTCCGCCATCCCGGGAATTAACCTTGTAAACCTACGCTGCACTCCCTCAATAGCAAGACTGCCCTTCTTCAAATTATGGGACCAAAACTGAACACAATACTCCAGGTGTGGTCTCATAGGGCTCAGTTCAACTGCTGAAGGACCTATTTGCTCCTATATTAGATTCCTCTTATTATAAAGGCCAACATGCCATTCGCTTTGTTCACTCGCTGATGTACCTGCATGCTTACCATGATAGACTGATGTACAAGGAACCCTAGATCCCGTTGTACTTCAACAATACGGATTAAGCCATTTAGAACGGAGACGAGGAAACACTTTTTCTCTCAGAGTGTGGTGAGTCTGTGGAATTCTCTGCCTCAGAGGGCAGTGGAGGCAGGTTCTCTAGATGCGTGCAAGGGAGAGCTAGATCGGGCTCTTAAAATAGCGGAGTCAGGGGATAAGGGTAGAAGGCAGGAATGCAATTTAGATAGTAATATGCCTTGCTGGTTATTCTACCAAAGTGGATAACATCAAATGTATCCGCATTAACCTTAACTGCCATGCATCTGCCCACTCCCCCAACGTGTCCAAGTCACCATGAATTCTCATAGTATCCTCCTCGCAGTTCTCTCTGCCACCCAGCTTTGCGTCATGTGCAAATTTGCTAATGATACTTTGAATCCCTTCATCCAAATCATTGATGTATGTTGTAAATAGCTGCGGTCCCATCACTGAGCCTTGCGGTACCCCACTAGTCAATGCCTGCCATTCTGAAAGGGACCCGTTAATCCCTACTGTTTGTTTCCCGTCTGGCAACCACTTCTCTAACCATGTCGGCACTCTACCCTAATACCGTGTGCCCAAATTTTGCCCACTAATCCCCTATGGGGCACCTTATCAAAAGCTTTCTGTAAGCTTTTGATAAGCGTCCAAGTGCAAAGGTCTGACCGTCTTACTCCTGGTTTTACCCTCTTTCTGGGGCACCCTTGCGATCTGGGAGCCACTGACCGCATTGTCAGCGACTGCGGTAGCGAGACCAACTTCCTCTTGGTCTTTCCCCCTTTCTTGTGGAACCACCACTCGTACTTCCCTGCTGGGTGTCACTGACCACATAGTCTGCAAATTGGGAAGCGAACCCGACGGCTGCCGGCTAACCGCGACTCCGCGCTTTACAGACCTGGATCTCCCCATGGTCCATAACCGGTTCCCCCGCGGCCCGCCCGGCCCTCGCCTCGAAATAGAATCCAGCAGGCAAACTCTGTAACAGAGCTTCCAGCAAGACAAAAACTAAACCTGGAAATAAGTTTTAAAAACTTACCTGCACGTTTTAACTTACAGCTGGAAGGATCAGCGCGCCTCCACTCAGTCGCATCGTCATGACAAGCGTGCGCACTGGCGGGTTTCTTCAGGGTATCACTCACGTGACTCCGAAGTATAATAAAGGGCAAAGCAGACAAACGTAAGGAAGCATGGCTGACGAGGAAAATTGAGGCGTTAGTTTAAAACAAGAAGGATGCACCAGGCAGGTATAGGCAGCTGAGATCAAGTGCATTCCTGGAGGAAGTTCGGGGACTAAAGATTAACTGAAAAATGAAATCAGAAGGGTAAATCGAGGCCAGGAGGTAGCCCTGGCGGGTAGTAATAGGGACAATAGACTATTGACAATAGACAATAGACAATAGGTGCAGGAGTAGTCCATCGGACCTTCGCGCCAGCACCGCCATTCAACGTGATCATGGCTGATCATCCCCAATCAGTATTTTTAAGAAACCTATCTAGATCTCTCTTGAAATCATCCAGAGAAACTGCCTCCACTGCCCTCTGGGGCAGAGAATTCTACGGACTCGCCACTCTCTCGAGAAAATGTGTTTCTTCGTCTACTTTGTAAATGGCTTACTCTTTATTCTTAAACTGTGGTCCCTGATTCTGGTCTCCACCAACATCGGGGACATGTTTCGTGCCCCTAGCGCAGGTGTTCTCAACCAGCTGTGAATTCCCGCCGGGGGGAATTTCAGGTTTTCAGGTGGTGGGGGGGGGGGGGGGGGGATTGGGATCACAGATTAGCAAACTCAAACTGTTAGCAATAAACGATTTTCAGTATTATATGCATATTATTTGGAATGCACTTTTTGAGGCAGACACTCTTGGAAAGGGGGGAATGACATTCTGCCATATGGTGAAAGGGGTGGATGGGGCAAACCAGATTCAGAACCACAGCTAGATTGTCCAAGCTCTTAACAATCTTATATGTTTCAACGAGATCCCCTCTCATCCTTTTAAACTGCAGAGTGTACAAGCCCAGCTGTGCCATTCTCTCAGCATAGACAGTTCCGCCATCCCGGGAATTAACCTTGTAAACCTACGCTGCACTCCCTCAATAGCAAGACTGCCCTTCTTCAAATTATGGGACCAAAACTGAACACAATACTCCAGGTGTGGTCTCATAGGGCTCAGTTCAACTGCTGAAGGACCTATTTGCTCCTATATTAGATTCATCTTATTATAAAGGCCAACATGCCATTCGCTTTGTTCACTCGCTGATGTACCTGCATGCTTACCATGATAGACTGATGTACAAGGACCCCCAGATCCCGTTGTACTTCCACAATACGGATTAAGCCATTGAGAACGGAGACGAGGAAACACTTTTTCTCTCAGAGTGTGGTGAGTCTGTGGAATTCTCTGCCTCAGAGGGCAGTGGAGGCAGGTTCTCTAGATGCGTGCAAGGGAGAGCTAGATCGGGCTCTTAAAATAGCATAGTCAGGGGATAAGGGGAGAGGGCAGGAATGCAATTTAGATAGTAATATGCCTTGCTGTTTATTCTACCAAAGTGGATAACATCAAATGTATCCGCATTAACCTTAACTGCCATGCATCTGCCCACTCCCCCAACGTGTCCAAGTCACCATGAATTATCATAGTTCTCCTCACAGTTCTCTCTGCCACCCAGCTTTGTGTCATGTGCAAATGTGCTAATGATACTTTGAATCCCTTCATCAAAATCATTGATGTATGTTGTAAATAGCTGGGGTCCCATCACTGAGCCTTGCGCTACCCCACTAGTCAATGCCTGCCATTCTGAAAGGGACCCGTTAATCCCTACTGTTTGTTTCCTGTCTGCCAACAACTTCTCTAACCATGTCAGCACTCTACCCTAATACCGTGTGCCCAAATTTTGCCCACTAATCCCCTATGGGGCACCTTATCAAAAGCTTTCTGAAAGCGTTTGATAAGCGTCCAAGTGCAAAGGTCTGACCGTCTTACTCCTGGTTTTCCCCTCTTTCTGGGGCACCCTTGCGGTCTGGGAGTCACTGACCGCATTGTCAGCGACTGCGGTAGCGAGACCAAATTCCTCTTGGTCTTTCCCCCTTTCTTGTGGAACCACCACTCGTACTTCCCTCCTGGGTGTCACTGACCAGCTAGTCTGCAAATTGGGAAGCGAGCCCGACGGCCGCTGGCTAACCGCGACTCCGCGCTTTACAGACCTGGATCTCCCCATGGTCCATAACCGGTTCCCCCGCGGCCCGCCCGGACCTCGCCCCGAAATAGAATCCAGCAGGCAAACTCTGTAACAGAGATTCCAGCAAGACAACAACTAAATCTGGAAATACGTTTTAAAAACTTACCTGCAGGTTTTAACTTACAGCTGGAAGGATCAGCGCGCCACCTCTCAATCGCATCGCAATGACAAGCGTGCGCACTGGCGGGTTTCTTCAGGGAATCACTCACGTGACTCCGAAGTATAATAAAGGGCAACGCAGACAAACGTAAGGAAGCTTGGCTGACGAGGAAAATTGAGGCGTTTGTTTAAAACAAGAAGGATGCAACAGGCAGGTATAGGCAGTTGGGATCACGCACATTCCTGGAGGAATTTCGGGGCTAGAGAGTAACTGAAAAAGGAAATCAGACGGGTAAATCGAGGCCAGGAGGTAGCCCTGGCGGGTAGTAATAGGGACAATAGACTATAGAGAATAGACAATAGACAATAGGTGCAGGAGTAGTCCATCGGACCTTCGAGCCAGCACCGCCATTCAACGTGTTGATGGCTGATCATCCCCAATCAGTATTTTTAAGAAACCTATCTAGATCTCTCTTGAAATTATCCAGAGAACCTGCCTCCACTGCCCGCTGGGGAAGAGAGTTCTACGGACTCGCCACTCTCTGTGAGAAAAAGTGTTTCTTCGTCTACGTTGTAAATGGCTTACTCTTTATTCTTAAACTGTGGTCTCTGATTCTGGTCTCCACCAACATCGGGGACATGTTTCGTCCCTCTAGCGCAGGTGTTCACAACCAGTTGTGATTTCCCCCCAGGGGGGGAATTTCAGGTTTGCAGGGGGGGGGGGGATTGGGACCACAGATTAGCAACCTCAAACTGTTTGCAATAAACGATTTTCAGTATTACATGCATGTTATTTGTACTGCACTTTTTGAGGCATACAATCTTGGAAAGGGGGGAATGACATTCTGCCAGATGGTGAAAGGGGTGCATGGGGCAAACCAGGTTGAGAACCAATGCTAGAGTGTCCACGCTCTTAACAATCTTATATGTTTCAATGAGATCCCCTCTCATCGTTCTAAACTGCAGAGTGTACAAGCCCAGCTGTGCCATTCTCTCAGCATATGACAGTTCCGCCATCCCGGGCATTAACCTTGTAAACCTACGCTGCACTCCCTCAATAGCAGGAATGCCATTCTTCAAATTTGGGGACCAAAACTGTACATAGTACTCCAGGTGTGGTCTCATAGGGCTCTGTACAACAGCAGAAGGACCTCTTTGCTCCTATATTAGATTCATCTTGTTATAAAGGCCAACATGCCATTCGCTTTATTCACTGCCTGATGTACCTGCATGCTTACCATCATAGACTGATGTACAACGACCCCCAGATCCCGTTGTACTTCCACAATACGGATTAAGCCATTTAGAACGGAGACGAGGAAACACTTTTTCTCTCAGAGAGTGGTGAGTCTGTGGAATTCTCTGCCTCAGAGGGCAGTGGATGCAGGTTCTCTAGATGCTTTCAAGGGAGAGCTAGATAGGGCTCTTAAAATAGCGGAGTCAGGGGATATGGGGAGAAGGCAGGAATGCAATTTAGATAGTAATATGCCCTGCTGTTTATGCTACCAAAGTGGATAACATCAAATGCATCCGCATTAACCTTAACCGCCATGCAACTGCCCACTCCCCAACCTGTCCATGTCACCCTGAATTCTCATAGTATCCTCCTCACAGTTCTTTCTGCCACCCAGCTTTGTGTCATGTTCAAATTTGCTAATGTTACTTTGAATCCCTTCATCCAAATCATTGATGTATGTTATAAATAGCTGCGGTCCCAGCACTGAGCCTTGTGGTACCCCACTAGTCAATGCCTGCCATTCTGAAAGGGACCCGTTAATCCCTACTGTTTGTTTCCTGTCTGCCAACCACTTCTCTATCCACGTCAGCACTCTACCCTAATACCATGTACCCGAATTTGCCCACTAATCGCCTATGGGGCACCTTATCAAAAGCTTTCAGAAAGTCCAGGCACACGACATCCACTGGCTTTCCCTTGTCCATTTTCCAAGTATTTCTTCAAAAAAATGCCAGAAAATTAGTCAAGCCATAGTCGGGAAATGTTTTAACCTCCACGATTGGTTAACAGGAGCGCAGGAGAATGGGGAGATAACGTATAAAGGTATGCACAATCATGAGATGAATAGAGTTCAAGTTCAATAGAGTTTTATAGTCATGTGTCTCTGATAGGAAAATGACATTCTTGCCTTGCCTTAGCACACCAGACCATAGTAGGCACGAATACTGAACAAATCAGAGTTTCCATACACGATTCCATAAATATATACACACATAAATAATAAAACTGATGAAGTGCAAATAAACAAATTATTTGCTATTAGTGTTCAACATTTTGGGAAGAAGCTGTTCTTGAACCTGGTCGTTGGCCTTCAGGCTCCTTCAGCATCTACCTGAAGTTAGTGACCCGTACAAAAAGGACGGATTGCATCTTAGCAGGTGGGGGACCAGCTTTCAGGCAGACGGTTTCGCCACTGCTACACGGGTGGTTATAAACTTTATAAGGGGGATGGGGTGTCAAATGAGATAGTCGACGATGGAGTTAAAGGGAACGAGAGTAAAGGGATGGTTAATGACCCTAGAATTAACGGGAAAGGAAGCTCACAAAGGGATAGGAGAGTATGGCAAAGTGTAATAGGGATCGATGTGAAAGGCGAGATGCGTAAGGAATTAAAAGTATTGTATATGAATGCGCGATATAGAAGAAGTAAAGTAGATGAGCTTGAGGCTGAGTTTGAGGTTGGTAGATATGAGATTGTGGTGATTACTGGGACGTGGCTGCAGGAGGATCGGGCCTGGGAACGTAATATTCATGGTTATCCATCTTATATATGGGCAGGGAGGTGGGAGTGGATGTGGGGTAGCTCTGCTGGTGAGGGATGTAATTCAGTCACTTGCGAGGGAAGACATACGGACTGACGAGGTAGAGGCACTGTGGATTGAGTTGAGGAATTGTAGAGGCAAGAAGACAGTAATTGGTGTTATTTTTAGACTCCCAAATAGTAGCTCGGATGTAGGGTGTAAGCTGCAGCAGGAGTTAAAACTGGCATGTAACAAAGGTAATGTCACTGTGGTGATGGGGGATTCCAATATACAGGTAGACTGGGAATATATGGTTGGTTCAGGACTCCAAGAAAGAGAATTTGCAGAATGCCTCCGAGATGGATTCTTAGAGCAGCTTGTAATGCAGCCGACCAGAGAAAAGGCAAATCTGCATTTGGTGTTGTCCAATGAACCAGATATGACAAGAGAACTAGAGACCAACCCTCTTGGAGGTAGTGATCATAATATGATTAGTTTTAATCTGCAATTCGAGAAGGAGAACGTTAATCGGAAGTGGCGTGATGCAGTTGAACAAAGGGGACTATGAAGGCATGAGAGGGGAGCTGGCCAAAGTAGACTAGAAAGGGATCCTAGCAGGAAAGACGTTGGAAAAACAATGGCAGGAATTTCTGGGAATAATCCGGAAGACGCAGGATAATTTCATTCCAAAAAGGAAGAAAGATTCAAACGGGAGTAGGAGGCAACCGGTGCTGAAAGGAGAAGTTAGAGATATAATTAAACTAAAAGAAAAGATGTATAACACAGCAAAGAGTAGCCGGAAGCCGGAGGATTGGGAAACTTTCATAGGACAACAGAAGGAAACAAAACGGGCTATGCGGGCTGAAAATATGACGTACAAGGGGAAGCTGGCCAGGAATATAAAGAAGGACAGTAAAAGCTTATTTAGATATGTTAAAGGAAAAACAGTAGCAAAGTCAAATGTCTGTCCCTTGAAGGCAGACGCGGGTGCAATTATTATGGGCAACAAGGAAATGGCAGAATAGTTGAATAGGTACTTCGGATCCGTCTTCACTAAGGAGAACACAAACAATCTCCCAGATGTACTGGAGGACAGACGATCTAAGGGTGTAGAGGAACTGAAATAAATATTCATGTGGCGAGAAATAGTATTGGGTAGGCTAATGGGACTGAAGGATGACAAATCCCCTGGGCCTGATGGTTTGCATCCCGGGGTCCTCAGGGAGGTGGCTCTAGAAATACTGAACGCATTGGTGATCATTTTCCAATGTTCAATAGATTCAGGATCAGTCCCTGTGGATAGGAGGACAGCTAATGTTATCCCACTTTTCAAGAAAGGGGGTAGATGGAAAACGGGGAATTACAGACCAGCTAGCCTGACTTCGGTGGTGGGAAAGATGCTGGAGTCAATTATTAAAGAGGTAATAATCGAGCATTTGGATATCAGTAAAAGGATTAGTCCAAGTCCACATGGATTTATGAAATGAATATCATGCTTTACTAAACCTTGGAGTTGTTTGAGGATTTGACAAGTAAAATGGATGAAGGGTTGCCAGTGGATGTAGTGTATCTAGACTTTCAGAAAGCCTTTGTTAAGGTCCCGCACGGGAGACTGGTGAATTAAATTGAAGTATTGTGAGTAGGGTGTTGACGTGGATAGAAAATTGGTTGACAGCCGGACGTATAGAGTAAGAGGGAACGGGTCCTTTTCAGAATGGCAGTCAGTGGCAAGTGGCGTGCCGCAAGGCTCGTTGTTGGGGCCGCAACTGTTCACCATATATATATAAATGATTTGGAAGAGGAGAATAGGAGCAACACCTGCAAGTTTGCGGATGATACAAAGATAGGTGGCAGTGTGAACTGTGAGGAGGATGTTAGGAGGTGGCAGGGCCTACCTGGACAGGTTGAGTGAGTGGGCAGATGCGTAGCAGATGCAGTATAATATAGATGTATGTGTGGTTATCCACTTTGGCGGCTGAATCAAGGGAGCAAATTATTATCTCAATGGGGCTAGGGTAGGTAAGGGGGAGGTACAGCGAGACCTGGGTGTCCTTGTACACCAGTCAGTGAAAGTTGTCGTGCAGGTACAGCAGGCTAGTGAGAAAGCTAATGGAATTTTGGCCTTCATAACAAGAGGATTTCAGTGCAGGAGTAAAGAGGTTCTTCTGCGGTTGTGTAGGGATCTGGTGAGACCACATCTGGAGTATTGTGTACAGTTTTGGTCTCCTAAATTGAGGAAAGACATCCTTGTGATTGAGGCAGTACAGCATATGTACACGAGATTGATCGCTGGGATGGCGGGACTGTCATATGCGGAAAGATTGAAAAGACTAGGCTTGTATTCACTGGAGTTTAGAAGGATGAGGGGGAAATCTTATAGATACATATAAAATTATTAAAGGGCTGGACAAGCTAGATGCAGGAAAAATGTAGAGTGAGTCCAGAAGCAGGGGCCACAGTACTAGAATAAATGGGAGGTCATTTAAGACTTAGCTGAGAAAAAAAAACGTTTTTACTCAAAAAGTTGTGAATTTATGGGATTCCCTACCATAGAAGGCAGCGGAGGCCAAATCACTGGATGGATTTAAGAGAGAGTTGTATAAAGCTCTAAGGGCTAGTGAAGTCGAAGGATATTGGTAGAAGGCAGGCGCGCGTTATTGATAGTGGACGATCAGTGATGATCACAATGAATGGCGGTGCTGGCTCGAAGTGCCGAATGGCCTCCTGCTGCACCTATTTTCTATGTTTCTATGTTTCTATGTTTGTAAGAGTGTGTGGCCGGGATGGTGTGGGTCCTTGGTGATGCTGCCAGACTTTATGAGGCAGAGACTGCGATAGATCTCCTCGATGCAAGGGAGTTCAGAGCCGATAATGGACTGGGCATCGACGGGAAACGTGTTGGGAAATATAGGTTATGAATACAAAACTGTGTATCGCCCATGTCAACGATCTACAGATGGTCGGACAGGTTCACAATTGTTGGGATGTTGTCTTCGCCCTACCATATTTTCTATATATATTGAACCATTGGCCCAAGCGTTTCGTCAAGATAGGGAACTTAGGGGAGTAAGTATAAGTGACAGAGAACATAAAATTGGCCTTTTTGCAGATGACGTAATGATGTATCTCACGGAAGTAAACACCCTATAACTAAGGATGATGGGGATCATAGAGAAATTTATTTTGTATGCAGAATATAAAGTTAATATTTCAGAAACTCAAAACCTCCAATTTAATTGTGCTTCTCCAGAAGAAACCAGAAAAAGTATAACATTTAAAAATATTGAAAATCAATCAAACACGGAGCGGTACATATAACAAAAAAGTATCTCAATGTTGTATGGGACCAATTATAATCACATCAACCAAAACATCAGAAAGGATATAGAAAGATGGTCCACCTACCCAATGGATTTTAGTAGGAAGATAAATGTGATGAAATGAATATTTTTCCAAGGCTATTGTACTTGTTTCAACGTCTGCCAATAGACATACCATTAAAACAATTCACGGAATGGAATAAATAAATATCTATATTGATTTGGGGAGGACAGTAGGCCAGAACTCGACACACTACACTCCAGTTGCCAAAGGACACAGGTGCGATGCACTTACAATTTTTAGGATATATTTCTATGCAGCCCAACTTCGAATACGAATTAAGTTGTGTGAAGATAGCTATATAGCGAGGTGGAAAGAGATTGAGACTATTATCCCTGACTTCCACATCCAAACACTCTTGGGAGAAAACACTTCCTGAACATATCAGGAGTATAATCGATCCAATAACGATATTTACTATAGAAACCTGGTTCACACTTACCAGACAACTTAAACTGAAAAAAGGACAAAAAGTATTAAGATGGATAACTTTGGATAGTGAATTTAAACCAGAGAGGTGTGACTCAACATTTAAAGAGTGGATACAAAAATGAATGACTGTATTTTGTACTGTTACTGAAAATGGAGACCTAAGATGTTTTTAAGGTTTGAGGGATACATTTTCCCTGCGGAACCAAGACTTGTTTCGATACCTCCAACTGAGGGATTACTATAATAAAAAAGTAAAAAGGGAGACACTGGAAGAAAATAAGCCAGTGGTAGAAGCGATAGTTAATGCGAATCATCAAAAAACATCAAGGATTATTTTAAACGTTATCATTGTTTAATGGAATGTAAAGTTCAAACTACATTTTATGTAAAATTTAAGTGGGAAACTTAATTGTACATCACCATCTCTGAACAAGGATGGCATCGTATGTGTGTAACACTACAGACTTCCACTAATTCACAAAAATTGAGAGAATATAATTTGAACATTTTGATGTATTCCTTTGTTACGCCTAACATAAAAAAGCAAGCAAATTCTAAGGCAGCAAACATGCTGGAGGCAATGTGGCCAAACAAACGCAAATCATGCACATATCTTTTGGAGTTGCCCAAAAATAGAACCATTTTGGGGCCGAGTGATTTCAGTATTAACATTTTATAGTCTCCAAGAAGTGTTCCATTTTATATCTGGGTATTATAAGGATAGTGGTGCCGAAGGAAGATCATTACTTGGTTAAAATCCTACTCAGAGCTGGCAGAAAGGCCATGGCAAGAAACTGGCTTGCAGCGGACACACCCAGACTTAGACAATGGTTAGACATAGTACAGGAAATAATTGTGATGGAGAAAATGGCATATTCTCTAAGAGTAAAAGCAGACGAGTTGAACAGAAAATTGGAAAAATGGATTAGGTTTAGAAATAAAGACATATACACTATATTTTATTGACAATAATATAAGTTATTTGAAAATGTTTTACTAATTAAATAGTTCTATATACTGCATCTTTAATTGTAAACTGAATCCCCCGCTGCACTGTTGTACGTTTCACTCCATTGTCGTATGTTTCGTTGTTATATTTGTGTTTTTTTGTGTACGCATAAAATAAATAAAGACTAAAATTTAAAAAAAATGGAAATGCCGTTGCCGCTGTTAGGATTAAGGGCGTTGCCGCTGTTAGATCAAGGTGCTCAGTGTTTCAAGAATAGGCCGCGTCTCCGCGTTGTAATTGCGGGAATAAGAAAATGGGTCAAGAATCATGAAACACAACAGTGGCTGCAGCTGCAATCGTGGCGGAGCAGTGACGGGGAAATCCTGTGATCATTGCTGGATTCCAGTTGACCTGCGTTACAGAATCAGCCTTTATATGTATGAGAGGGACAATTCCCCTTGCACCAGAACAAATTAAACAACTGAGGAACTGATATAGGGTCCAGTCATCCAAGCAGTATAGAAGATGTCTCCATTCTCCAAAATAAGGTGACGCCATCAATCACTCGCAATCTGATTTTTAAAATAGCCTTTTAGTGAAATGCCTATTCTGGTGGGACCTGAACCGACAAAATTTGAATTACTTTCTTCGGCATCAGTATGAGTCCAACACGCTATCCATTGCACTACATGCATTTCATTACACACTCTCCAGGCTCGATGCGGAAAGATAAGGGTACAGTACAACAAACAGCGCCTTTTCAGAGGCAGACACCCAACCGCTCCCACTCTTCTATCTCTGAAAACGCGTGTAAACAATTTCCAAAGTTCCCATACATTTGCAGCACTAGATTCCTCAATGCGAGCAATTAAATGGCATCTACTTCTAATAAGACATGGAGTATTTTTCATACTGGCTAGTGAGACGCGTTCCTCTTGTCGTGAAGAGTGCGCCGCATTGAAATTATTCTCCACTGGCAGACTTCAGGCGAGAAGCCCGGAAGCAGCGGTCAATTGTCAACACTGTGCTGCTACTTACGCCGAAACCGGAATCAGTTCAAATGCCACATGGTGGGGTTAGTAAAATTTAGAGCGGAACCCTGAATTAATTTTAATTTCTTAATGCCAATACGGGGAGTTTGTCGATAACGAACGAGAACGACGGATTACACTTGATCCCCAGCACCAGGCTTCATTACTACCCAGGAACTCAATGAGTTGCTCCGACCCGGGATATTAGATAAAGGGTCGAACGCGCTCAGGACGGTGTCCGATTTCCCAGGAACACAAAGTGTATTAAGGTTGCTTGGTGAAGAAGGTTGTACAATCAGCAGATCAACCCGCAAGGAAAATGACCATTCTTCAAGTTAACCTCATGGAAATGGCGAAGGTCTAATTTTGTTTCGCCCTTTGGCAACACGGCTGGCAGTGCAAGGATGTGTTTAGTTTTAGATTAATTTCGTCACGTGTACCGACGTGCAGTAAAAACCAATGATCCTTTTGCGGAGCTAGATCGACCACTTCTGCTAAATGCAATGGGCTGACGTGTAGTACGCAAGGGAGCGGAACGTGGACCTTTTTTTTCATCCATTTCAGTTACCCGAACCGACTTTATAACTCCCTCTCGGTGTTGAGGGGGAACAGTTTCTGTGTATGATACAGGGTTAGATTCCCAACTATGTTCATTCATAATTCGGTTAAATTTGTTAAAGATTAATATGTTAACAAATTATGATTCTGTTAATTGTCTTTTTTAATGATTTTTTTAAAGTTTTTCTTTTTAAATGGCTAATGTGTTTGAGTTCATTTATGTATTACTCTTGCACTCTGTAATTCATCTATCACACTGCTCTCAACTGCGGTATTTGGAAAATAGTAGCAATATGAATATTCAAGTTGTTCTGCTCAGTTGAATCTTGGAATGTTCTTTAATGTTCCTTTTTTGTGTCTAGGGAATCGTTTTTCAACAATAAAATGTGTCTGGTATTCCCAATAGACAGAGAGTGGAATGGAATGTGTCTGTAATGTTGGGGTTGTTTAAATGAAATATTTAACAAAATCAAAATTATTTTGAGCTAGAATAAAAAACGATGTGTAACTTACGGATAGTTTCATTTAGCGACCTTGCAATAATTAGATTGTGTAGGAAGGAACACACACACACACAAATATATGTGTAAGAAGGAACTGCAGATGACGGGAAATCGAACCCACACCCGCTGAGTTTCTCCAGCACTTATGTCTACACACATATATGAATGTGATCTAGATACATATAATCATAAAACACACACACGCATATCTATTTCTCAAGATTTGTATATATATATATATATATATAGTGATCAACTTTATTTCGGACACAAGGCTCAGACAAGGGACAACATTACATAAAAATACATTGCAACCTCCCCGCAACTTTACGCTGGCGCCCCAGCGGTGCTGATCCGTGCCAGACAACGCACACGCTATGGAATTAACATAGGCATATTTTTGCTTTTTATTATGCGGCAGAGAGGCAGAAAGAAAACGAGGAGCAGATTTTTACCAAAGATCTTTGATTTTTACGAGGATGTTTCGGTAACCGGCTTTTGTCTCCGCACTACTGTCTTTGCTCCGCTATGGCCTACAAAGATGGCGGACAAAGATGGCGGAGACTGAAGCCAGTTACAGAAATGTGGCCGACATTTTACCCATGAATCTGCCCAATACCGTACTACGTCTTTTTCGTCCAGTGGACTATCTTGCTTGCTATAGGATATTTGTGAAAAACCCTTGCTTTGCATGATGTCCAATCAATTCATATATTACTGTACAACGGCACAAAAAAGCCAAACCCAACTGCAAAGGAGGCGGACTGACTGAACTTTGTTGCATCCCACCACAGTGCAGAATGCTGTGGTGGATGTTTGTGTTAAATTATATTATATATTGTGTGTTCTTTTTTTAAGTGTATCGCCGCTGGCAAATGTATTTCACTGCAACCTTGGGTGCATGTGACGAACAAAATTGACTTTGACTTTGACTTTGAATAGGTAGAACATGAGAAAAAAGATACAGAGTGAATGGGATGTCTCAGTACTGTATTGTAACAGTTCCAGAGCCAAAGCTCAACGTCCGCAATAGAGTGAGTCTGAAACCGACAGTACCCTCGCTTATGATATGACGATTTAGAAGCCTGATAACATAAGGGGACGTTGAATTTCGGATATAAAACCTGATATGTTTGATCTGAGGAATTGACGTCATTGGGCATTTGCATGCAATTTATCGTTGGAATGCCCCATTCGCAGTAATTGGCAGATAGAAGTGACACATATTTGAGATTTGCATCAAGAAGAAGCACGAATGGATAGAGATTGTCCATCAAATATTTGACTGAGACGAAAACAGTTCTACATCAATGCATGTGAAATATAATTTTCGCAGCAGAAAGCTGGAGGGAGAGACGAACTTCAATCGCTGGCGGCGAACTGTGTTTCCGTAAACTGAAAGCATTGAATTTCACGGATAAGTTGAAATATCGTTTAATAAAATGCTGTCTGCCGTGACTCGGATTTGAACCGAGGTTGCTGCGGCCACAACGCAGAGTACTAACCACTATATGATCACAGCCACATACTTCAGCTATTTGGTCGAAAACGCCTACAAAACGCCTAACGTGTGCTGTGACTTACCAACTGATGCTCCTCGAACCAAAGATAAACCAGCGTTCGTGATTCTCTGAATTTCATCAGAATGGCTAGCAGTACCTGAAACCTTCCATGTAGGAAAGGACTGCCGATGCTCTTTCAATTCAATTAATTGCATCCTTTCCTAATTTAATGGACACTTGTTAATAATGGGTGGATATTTTAACTGTTGTTTGACCACCGTGATGGACAGATCTGCACCTGATCATGTGCTTCCAAATAAATCAGCTAGTTTTATCTTTTTTTAAACTTTACTATGAAATGTTAAAAGTCTGGAGATTCTTACACCCAAATGAAAAATATTTTTTTTTTCTCTCATGTATATCACAGTTACTCTAGGATTAACTAATTTATAATATATTATCGGCTAGTTTAATCGGTCGCTGCATGTGAGTATGATGCAATCGTTATTTCTGAATATGCACCATTGAAACTATCAATCAAACTACCTGATTCCAAGTTGAATGCGATTTAATGCTACTTAGCTTCAAGATCTAAATGATGTTAATTTTATTAAAGATCAGATTGTTTTTTTCTTCTTAACAAATTCTACTGAAGAAATATCCAGTCTGTGTAGTCTGTGATGCTTTTACGGCATATATCAGTGGATGAATTATTTCATACTCGGCGGGATTAAAAAAATCAAACTCAAAAGGTAATACGTATAAGGCTGATGAGATTAAATAAATTGAAAAAAAATATTCAAAAGCTCCTCGTTTAGAGCTCTATAAGTAGTATCACCGATTGGGAATCAGCTACTTAAAACCAAAAGTCACTTTTATATACATGGCGAAGAATCTAGTAAATTACTCGCTAATCGGTTGAATGCGGTGTCGGCCAAACGTCAGATAAGTAAAATGAGTAAACAGAATGATACACTGACTGTAGACCATAACTAAATTAATAAATCCTTGCATGAATTTAATACACCCCTATACCAATCAGAATGTTTTACTGATTGCAATATAATGCATGAGTTTTTAAAGAAACTGACTTGCGAAATGTATTACATAATGAGCCTCTGGCGAACTCATGACGGACATGGACATGCAGAAATCAATCCTTTCGAGGAATTATTGCAAAGCTCCCGGTCTAGATGGGTTTGCAGTATAATTTTTAAGGTCTTTCTCAAGTTTACTGTCTCCCTGGCTCTGCAAGGTTTTTAAAGATGCGTTGTTATTGAATAGATTACCACAGTCGTTATATGAAGCACCTATTTCTTTAATTCTTAAAAAAGGTAAAGACCCTACTATAGTAACATCATATAGCCCTATATCACTGTTATATGTAGATTCCAAAATTATTTCCAGAATATTAGTTATGAGATAGGAAAATATTTTACCGCAAATTATCTCTGTAGATCGGACAGGTTTTATTAAAAATCGTTACTCGTATTTGAACGATAGGAGATTAATGAATATTGTATTTACAACGTCAAGTAAAACTCCAGAATGTGTCATTTCACTTGGTGCCGAGAATGAGTTTGATAGAGTAGATGGGAATACTTATCAGCACACTTGAAATATTTTAAGGTTTGTCCAAAATGTATTTCTTGGATCAAACCTCATATCATATACCTCAGGCTTCTGTACTTTTTTCAGGCTCTATCGAGGTAGTAGACTGGTCTGCCCTTTAAGCCCTTCACTGTTTGATATTGCTTTGGAAACTTTGGCCACCGCTATTAGAGAATACCATAATATTTTTGGTATTTGTCCAATTTTTGGTATACCTATTTTTATACCTAAATCTTTCTTTGATATTGTTGATTACAAAATGTGTTCCTATATATGGCAGAATAAACATTCCAGACTAAGTAAACAATATTCCATTTGGGCAGTTAATGCTCGATATTTAACGTTCTGTACAAAAGATTTCGAAGATACCCAAAGCCCAGGATGGATATATCTTGAACGTGATTCCATGCAAGGGCTATCATTGGCTGCTATTCTATGGGCCTCGTTACCTTTTACAATTACGAGATTGAATATATATACAACTAATCCAATTATAAGGCATACATTCCGAATATGGTTTCAATTTCGTATATTTTGGGGATTGAATGATTTTATCTTATCCAGTCATATCTAATTTGTACTTCCAACCTAGTACTGATCACGCATTTGTGTTATGGAAGAGGAAGGGATTAGTAGCTTTTCGTTTTTTTTTACCTAATTGACATGTTTTTTTGATATTTACATATGCGACATTTTTTTAAGGCTACTCTATCCTTTTTTCAGTTACCAGATCAAACCGAAATTTTGAAAAAAAAAACATTTGATCCCTTATCAGAAAAGATTAATAATTACATTTTATAAGTTGATTTTGAAATTACAAATTGATACATTTGATAACATTAAGAATGACTAAGAAAGAGAACTTCAAATCGCTCTATCTATAGATAAATGGGAGAGGATTTTTCAATTAGTTAATACTTCCTCGATGTGTGCAAGACACGCTTTGATTCAATTCAAGGTGATTCACAGGGTTCATGTGCAAAAGATAAGTTAGCTCGGTTTTATGGTCATATAAACACTACCTGTGACAGATGTAACAATGAAGTGGCCTCACTGACTCATAAGTTTTGGTCCTGCCCAATTTTGGCACAATATTGGAAATACAATTTTGAATCAATTTCTGTAGTTTTAGGTATTGATTTACAACCTCATCTTAGTGTTACAATTTTTGGGCTGCCACTATTCGATTCTATTAATTTGTCCCCTTCCGCCCATCGGCTGATTGCTTTTACCACATTAATTGCAAGTAGCTCTATGTTAATCAAATGGAAGGCTCTAACACTCCGACCATACTCCATTTGTACTCTGAAACGATATCATGTTTCCATTTAGAAAAACAAAAATCAGGATTGACATTGTTGAACCCTTGGTTAAATTTGATAGGACTTGGAGGAGATTTACTCAGCATTTTCACACGACACATATTGTCCCCTCTCCAACCATTATAATATTTATTTACCTTTATATGATGGAATGGACTTGACGACAAACAGAGACTTAAATTGTTGAAATTCTTTGCAGCCCAGATTCTGGTTTGCTTTTTGTTTCTAATTTAGGGCTGTTTAGATTTTTCCTTTTTACTCATTTTTTTCCTTTTTTTGTTTTTATCTTTTAGGTTTTTTTTAATATATGTTTTCTTTTTAACATGTAACTATATTTACATAGATACCGGGAGGTCTATATTCAATATATATTTTGACACTTGACTCATATTTAGGTTATACCTGTTATTAATGTAATCCTGATCCCTATGTATCAATATCATTGATATGTTTATCATTATTCTTTTTTGTTGTTGTTTTGTTTTAGTTTTGCGGGATAAAAAACGAATACAAAGATTTTTAAAGAAAGAAAGAAAGCAATAAATGTCCAAGATCACACAACACGATAAATTAATGACCGGAAGTTTGAAATTTTCAAGGAGCTGTGTAAATTGTTTCTGAAGTGTCACACCACACTAGGCCAAGATAACCCTCGTAAAACTGAAATTAAGGAAAAAAGGTTGAACAAGATAGTTAGTGGCTTATGGTCAACATTGCAGGCAGGCAAGTCCTAATAGATATGGAAACATGTTCCTGAAATGATTTCAAGATGGGAAGGGGCCTAATTTAAATAATAAATTGGATATGAGCTTTCCGGTAGGACACATTGATCGTGATCTCGGTTTTGAGAGCTGAAGCCAAAGGCCAAAATCAGCGCGATAGGAGATGTGGACAACCGGCAATAGTATGTGCGGAAATAAATAGAATTTTCTTAAACAATATAAGAAGGGTAAGAGCCCTGAGCAATGTATCAATTATGAACTAAGGGACACTTGAAAATGATCGCTGGGTGAAGTGCGGAGGCTGAAATTGACGGTGGGGGAAAACAGATGTGATAACATTAGCCTCGCTCCAATCCACATGAACTGATCCTGAATTTATGGAACATTGGAAAATGATCAGCAATGCGTCCCCGATTTCTAGAGCCTCTTCTTTAAGTACCCAGGGGTACAGACTTTCAGACCCTGGTGTTTTATCAGCCTTCAGCCTTCAGTCCCATTAGTCTACCCAACACCATTTCCTGACGAACGTGGATATCCTTCTGTTGATCCGTCACCACATATACTCTGGCCACTAGTACATCAGGAAGATTGTTTGTGTCCGCCTTACTGAACACGGATTAAAAGTACCTGTTCAACTCATCTGCCATTTCCGTGTTCCACATAACAAAATTCTCTCTTTCAGTCTTCAAGGGTCCAAATTTGGTCTTAATTATCTATTTTCCTCTTCACATACCGAAATGATCATTCACATGGTTAATTCCCGGAATGACGGAACTGTCATATGCTGAGAGAATGGAACGGCACGGCTTATAAACTCTGGAATTTAGGGTGAGACGGGATCTTATTGAAACATATAAGATTTGTAAGGGTTTCCATACTTTCAAGAGAAATCTAAATAGGGCTCTTAAAGTTAGAGATGTCAGGGGATATGGGGAGAAGGCAGGAACGGAATACTGATTGTGGATAATCAGCCATGATCACATTGAATGGCAGTACTGGCTCGAAGGACCGAAGGGCCGAAATGCCTACTCCTGTATATATTGTCTATACATCCGCAATAATGAGATATTCAAAAAACATTACATAATTTAGTATTTTAATTTAATTAAGAAGGAACTGCAGATGCCGGAAAAATCGAATGTAAACAAAACTACTGGAAAACCCCAACGAATGAGACAACATCTATGGAGCGGACGAATAGGCGACGTTCAGGGTCGAGACCCTTCTTCGGACTTCTAATATTTTCATTTAAACCTTAACGTGTTCATTACTAGAATTCAAACAAATATTACTTGTGTTTGAAACATGTTCTTATCTGTATTCATTATTAATGTGTGGAAAGATATTTAATCAGGGGCAACAATCTACAGCAACTGAAAGCAATAGTTTTAACTTTTGGAAAATAAAAACAAGAAAGAAAGCAAAATGTGTAATATCCGCCAACCAGTCTATCTGCATAATTTAAGTGTTCCTGGCCAATGGCTGCAGTGCTCTCCGCTGAGAATATAACTATTTGAATTGGATAAGAGCCAGTTTCAAAAGGAGTTATGCAGAATGTCCAACCTCCCCTCTCGAAGGAAAGGCGACAGAAGCCTTAGTTTCCACGATCAGGACATGTTTGAGGATGATGTGTATTAACTAAGCTTTTCTTTAAAATTACTGCACTTCATCGGTTGGCGCCACGCGCGACATCCTCGCCAGCAGTTTGTCCGTACTTTCACTCTTTTTGCTCTTTTTAGTCTGTCTAAAAGTATGTTTTTGGAGGTTTCTTACTCTTTTTTTATGTGGCAATTGGAAGGGGACGAGGGGAATCCGGTGCCAGTCACTACCTGGTCTAGGATGCGTCTTTTCTCCGTCGCATCTTCACCCCCGCTCCCCTCGCGGCCCACCATCTTGATTGGCACAGCCTTTCCGGCCAGAAACCGGCCAGAGCTTCAGCAGCGGCGCAGCACAGAGTTGCATCATAGAGCGGGAAATGCCTTACCGTAGATCGCCGTGTTGGTGCTCCGGTGTGTTGGACCAACATCGGGGTGTACTGGTATCCTTTGCCGAGGGTCGCCAGTGTTGAATTTCCACCCAGCTCGGCCTGTGGGCTTCGGGAGCAGCGGTCTCCGGTAAGAAGTGGTCGATTCGGAAACTCCAAGCCGCAGAATGTGTTCTTCCGTTCCGCCGTCGGAGTTAAGGGTATTCCTGAATTTGGTGGCCTTGTACACAGTTTGAAGTGGTAGGAAACTGCATTTGAATGTGATGGCCTGGTCCCTGCTTGAAATGGAATTTAATGGATTGCCCGTTACTCAACTGCCAGCCCACCAGCCGTGAGTGAGTGAGAAGCCAGAACGCCAGACTTGAGTGACTGAGCTGCCAGCCCAATAATCCATTCAGCCCACAATGTCCATACTGAACCTCTGGAGACCAATCACTTCAGCCCACAACACCCATACTAGCACTCCAGAAAGCCCCCTCCCATCGGCCACCGATATTGAAATTGGTGGAGAGGTGGAATATTGCGTTGCGGGACCAACCCTCCCGTGTGAATATGGGTCCTAACAGGTCCCACTTTGTCTAGTATATATTAGAATTATAAATATGTATGCAGTGTGGTCAAGCCTTTTGCTACAAATTGTTTTCTAGGAACTGGCATTCCGATCATTAGACATGGTCCCGTTCATCCAAATATGATATAAAGTATTTTGTATTACTTGACGATTCAACATTTACTTTGACTCATTTCGACAATTGCAGCCCAATCGAAAATCTGTTCTCCAAATATCTAAAGCAATATTGTCACCATTTCACCTCACAATATCAGAATAATCCCCTGCTCAGTCTTTTCAGGTCAGTTTATGAGCATTGCCTGGTTACAAGTGTTACATAAAGATGATTTCAGGAAAGCATGTCCTCAGGTACTTCAGGCGTTACTGCAGTACAGCAACTGGCCGCACGGATGGCATTGCCCATGCCCAACACAATGCAACGCTAAACTCATCTCCTCTACCTGTAGGAAATGCGTATCCTTCCAAGCCCTGCATTTCCCTTTCAAAAATGCATAAGACTCATAAATGCCACTATTGTATATGCTTCCACCACGAGCGTTGGTTGCCCGTTCCAGACACGCATCACTCTTAAGTAAAGGAAATCGACCACACAACTCCTTTAAACCTTCTTCCCGTCACTTGAAAGCTATTTCCTCGAGTCTTTGACATTTCCACCGTGGGAAAAGGACTGTATTTCCTTTATTTATGCACTCCGCCATGTCAACCGTCAGTCCCCGACGTTCCAGAAAAATACAGGCCAATTTGGCCAACCTCTGCTCATATGTAATGATTTCTAATTACACACCATCGGGTAAATCACTGAATCCTCTGCAAAGCATCCACATCTTTAATATAAAGGGGCGACATAATATGTGTACAGAATAATCCAAATGGAGTCCAAGGAAATTCTTGTAAACCTTCATTTTTATTTGTGGGTTTTTACTTGTCGTCACTTTCTGGACCATAGACACGGTGCCCAAGACTTCACTGCACAATAATGGTGCCAAGGACCGTGTTATTAACTGTATACATTCCACTTAACTTCGACCTCGCAAAACACCACATTTCATTTGCGTTCGATCAAACTCCACCTGACTTTTTTTGCGTACATAATCTGTATCTCATTGAATACTCGCTCCCCATTTTTTGTACTATTACTGCGCTGTAATTATCAAAAAATGTAATTCACTTGTTGGATAATTCTGCCCAACGGGTAGATGAATAGTATTGGAGAAAGAGGATTATTCTCCTTTTAATATATGAGCGATCCTTCTCTCACCGATAAAATTGAATAATACAATATACAAGAAAAATCCAATTATTCATAGTACAATTAGAATTTGGAAACATATAAAATGAACTCTCAAATTAAGATATTTATACTACCGGCGGCACTATGGAGTAAGACAGACTCGCGTCGATTAGCTCCGCTAAAATTGGATAAAAAACGGGGGGAAATAGGAATTTCCCGGCAGTACAACGGTACCGGCTGTTTGCAGTAAGCGTGTGACGTCTTCAGGCGCTCGACGACACGGGCGGTATGTCTACTCAACATACTCCCCGCCCCCCAAGTCGAGAAAACCCGGTAAAAGCAAAGAAGTAGGCCCGACTGAAGCCTCGGGCTCAAGTTTAATATCGCCCCAAGAAGAGATATCAAAGAAGAAAAACACAGATGTGGAAGAACTAAGAACTTTCCCCGCACAACAAATCGCAAATATAACGGAAGAATTGAAAAAAAAAATGAACTTCAAAGAGGTATTGAATGTTTAACTATCCAGGTAGTTAAAAAGTTAAAGGGGAAATTGTAAGAGTACAGAATCTTTGTGTCCCTGTTAGGTTGAAAGAAAATAGTATAAATTGGACAGATCCATGGTTTTCAAGGGAAATTGGACACGTTTCGAAAAAGGACAGATATCTACAATAATTATAGGCATGGAGTAAATGAAGTGCTAGAGGAGTATAAAGAATGTAAAAATAATCTTAAGAAATCAATTAGGAAGGCTAAAAGAAGATATGAGGTTGCTTTGGCAAGAAAGGTGACAGTAAATCCACAGGGTTTCTACAGCTATATTAATAGCAAAATGATAACGAGGGATAAAATTGGAGCATTAGAGAGCCAGAATGGACAGCTATCTGCAGACCCAAAAGTGATCGGGGGATATTGAACCATTCATTTCCTTCGTTATTCACCATGAGAAGGATATTGAACTCTGTGAGGTAAGGGAAATAAAGTAGAGTAGCTATGGAAACTATGAGATTCAAAACGGAGGAAGTACTGACACTTTTGAAAAATATAAAAGTGGATAAGTCTCCAGGTCCTGACTGGATATTCCCTAGGACATTGAGGGAAGTTAGTGTAGAAATAGCAGGAGCTATGACAGAAACATTAAAAATGTCATTAGAAACGAGAATAGTGTCGGAGGATTGGCGTACTGCGAAGGTTGTTCCTTTGTTTAAAAAGGGTTCAAAAATAAACATAGCAATTATAGACCTGTGAGTTTGACGTCAGTGGTGGGCAAATTAATGGAAAGGATACTTAGAGATAATATATATAAGCATCTGGATAAACGGGATCTGATCAGGAACAGTAAACATGGATTTATGCCTGGAAGTTCACGTTTGAAACCTTGAATTTTATATAGCGGTTACTAGGGAAATTGATGAAGGTAAAGCAGTGGACGTTGTCTATATGGATTTCAGTGACAAGGTTCCACATGGAAGGTTGGTTAAGAGGGTTCAATTTTTGGGTGTTAATGGCGGAGAAGCAAGATGGATTCAACTGTGGCTGAATGAAGATGTCAGAGAGTAATGGTGGATGGCTGTATCTCACTTTGGAAGCCGGTGACCAGTGGGGTGCCTCAGGGATCTGTGTTGTGTCCACTGTTGTTTGTCATGTACATCAATGATCTGGATGATGGGGTGGAAAATTGGATAAGTAAGTATGCAGATGATGCTAAGATAGGTGGTGATGTGGATAATGACTACAGAGAGATTTGTGCCATTTGGAAAAGTGGGCTGAAAGATGGCAGATGGAGTTTAATGCTGATAAGTGTGAAGTGCTACATCTTGGCAGGAACAATCAAAATAGGACGTACATGGTAAATGGTACGCTATTGAGGAATGTTGTGGAACAGAGGGATCTATGAATAACTGTGCATAGTTCCCTGAAGGTGGACGCGCATGTGGATAGTATGGTAAAGAAAGCCTTTGGTGTGCTGGCCATTATAAATCAGAGCATTGAATATATGAGTAGGGAAGTAAAGTTAAAATTGTACAAGGCATTGGTAAGACCAATTCTGGAGTATGGTGTACAATTTTGGTAGCCTAATTATAGGAAGGATGTCAACAAAATAGAGAGTGTACAGAGGAGATTCACTAGAATGTTGCCTGGGTTCCAGCAACTAAGTTAGAGAGAAAGGTTGAACAAGTTAGGTCTTTAGTCTTTGGAGCGCAGAAGGTTAAGGGGGTACTTGTTGAGGTCTTTAAAATGATGAAAGGGATAGACAGACTTGACGTGGATAAGCTTTTCCCATTGAGCGCAGGAAATATTCAAACAATAGGGCATGACATGAGAATTAAGGGACATAAGTTTAAGGGTAACGTTAAGGGGAACTGATTTACTCAGAGGACGGTGGCTGCGTGGAATGAGCTTTCAGTAGAAGTGGTGGAAGCAGGATCGATTTTAACATTTAAAAGTAAAGTGGATAGGTATATGGACGGGAAGGGAATGGGGGGGTATGGTCTGAGTGCAGGTTGATGGGACTACGGGAAAACAAATGGTCGCACGGTCTGGAAAGGCCGAGAGGGCCTGTTTCCGTGCTATAATTGTTATATGGTTATATGGTTTATATGAAATGGTAGTAGGGTTCGTGAGTATAAGTCACAGCAGCAGATGGCGAAGTGTTATACAAGTTGCGGCTGAACAACAATTGCTTGGGGAAGGATGAGCAAACCAAGTGATTACGTATCGAAGGGTCGCTACATAAAGCGGAATGAGGTAGGTCCGTCAGGGTGAGATCAGCGGGGAATCGCGTGGTTGAATATATTTCAGAAGGGTGCAGGTAGATTGCTACGTACAAAAGGAAACACAATAGTAGTTGCGGGAGAAAAATATGGCGTTTAGATTATTAGGCTATACTCTCTACACACTGTATACTCATGACTACATAGCCAGCCAGCCATAGTGTGAACTCCATCATCAATTTCGCCGACGACACCACTGTTGTGGGACGTATCACTGATGGGGATGAGTCAGAAGAGAGATCGAGCGACTATCCATATGGTGCCAGCACCTGGCCCTCAACACCAGCAAAGCACAGGAAATGATTGTGGACTTTGGCAGGAGTAGGATGGGGACACAGTCCTGTTTATATCAACGGGTCGATGGTTGAAAGGGTCAAGAGCTTCAAATTCCTGGGCGTGCACATCACTGAAATTTTTTCCTGGTCCGAGAATACGGATGCAATTATTAAGAAAGCTCATCAGCACTTCTAATTCCTGAGAAGATTCCGGAGAGTTGGTCTGTCAAGGAGGACTGTCTCTAACATCTACAGGTGCACAGTGGAGAGCAAGCTGACCGGTTGCATCGTGGCTTGGTTCGGCAACTTGAGCGCCCTGGAGAGGAAAATACTACAAAGAGGAGTAAACACTGCCCAATCCATCATCGGCTCTGGCCTCCTTTCCGTAGAGGGGATCTATCGCACTCACTGCCTCAAAAAGGTTGGCAGCATCATCAAGGGCCCACACCATCCTGGCCACACAGTCATCGCCCAGCTACCTTCAGGTAGAAGCTACAGGAGCCTGAGGACTGCAACGACCAGGCTCAGGAATTGCTACTTCCACGCAGCCATCAGACATTTAAACTTGGCTCGGACAAACCTCTGAACATTAATGCCCCTTTATCTGTTATGTGCACTTTATCAATATATTTATTCATGTGTGTTTTTACGTATATAATGGTATATGGACACACTGACCTGTTCTATAGTCAATGCCTACTATGTTCTGTTGTGCTCATGCAAGAAATAATTTAATTGTCCTGTCAGGGACACATGACAATAAACTATTTTGACTTTTTTTTAACTAATCCGGTGCCACTCTGATCCGCGAAGAAAACTCGAGTTCCCGAGTGATGCTTTCCTGCTTTCGGCGGCTCTGCATGTCTCTCTATGTGATCATTTGCGATGGCTATCACTCAGCATGGATATCTACTTTTCGTCGTCGTTCATGCAGAGGGGCATTGATAATCCACTATTTAGCTCATCCTGTTACACCATCCCCGTGAACCAACATTGACTATACTTGGCAGGAAGTATACTTGCAAGTAAATCCTGCATTCCTTCCCCTGACACCTCTTTCCACCCGCTACTGCCCCCTCCCTCGGCCCAGCCCAGCCGTCCTGCTAGTTCCACTGTTCGCTTCTTCGTATCCCTGACGTAAGCACATATTCCCCACCAAAAAAAACATGCCATTATGGGCTCGAATCTTTCTGAGGTCATCAGTTCCACGCCCTGTTTTGTTATACCCTTTTCTCGCCTACAGTTGTTTCCCCACCTCTATCTTGTGGCCTGACTAAGGGTTCCGATTCGAAACGTCACGTATACCTTTTCTCCAGATATGCTGCCTGATCCGCTGAGTCACTGCAGCAACATCTGAGTGACCATTCATTAACACTCGTATTAGGCGCCAACAACACCACAATTAGGTTTTAACAAAAATCTAACAACTGTGAATAAACTATGAAACAGGTAACGAACATGGTCCAATGATATATAATCCTGATATCACAATATTCTCCGGATTTATTAACGCCGTATATCCTTTTCGGTCCCTGTATCCTCTATAAAGTTCATAACCCACCACGATTCGACGGTCTTAGATGGAAAGGAAAGCGTTTATATCACTGCGAGCCCAGTGAAATATCGAAATGAGATTACTGATCGGCAACCACAATTGGCACAGGAGAACTCTCGATAATTGAAAGTTGCAGGTAGAGCGCAAAGTGCCGCAGAGGTAGAATTGATGCCTTTAGTGTGTGGTCTCCTCCGGTGGCTCCGGATTACTGACTGCCTCATTCCTGACATACAAGTTTGCCAGTTAATGATTTAAGTAAATTGCCCCTGATGTCTTGGATACAACTAGTGTACGGATGATCGTTGGTCGGCGCAGACTCGGCGCTCGCGATAGCGACAACCAGCGGAGAAATTGCGTTGTTGATGTACAACTCGTGTACATCTCACGGAATTTATCTGTCATGGAGTTTTGCAGCACAAGGAAACAGGCCATTCAGCCCAACTCATGGGCACCGAACAAAGTGCCTTCCGTTGTCCATCGTATGGACCTGCGTTTGGCCCTCCCTACACAATTCAACTATTTAAATTCATGTTAATCATCAAAGGTCTTTTAAATGTTGTGTTTCTTCACCAACTCAGCTCGCAGGCCACTCCACGTACATCCACCTTCTCTGTCTAAGCGCTGTCCATCGGATCCTTAGCAAAGTCATTCTCCTTAAATCGTTACCCAGCTGATATCGATTACCCTACCATTGGACAAAAACATTATATTTGTACACCTTGTCAATATATTTATTGGTTTTATAAAGCTCCACGTGATCGCCTGCCGACGTCGTATTTCCGGAGGAAGTACCACCAGCCTCTTTATCTCGAACAACATAACTCCGGACACATTTGATCTGCATCCTCTAGCACTTTAGCAATTATATGCTGATCGCAACGTTATATAATACTTCAAGCCTAGTTTTACGAATATGTTGTGCAAATGTATACGATGGCCGCAATCCAGTTCTCAATTACTAACTGATGAAGAGAAGAGTGCCGATGGATGTCCTTACCACCCTTCTTTCGGGCTCAACATTTCCATGGAGCATTGGACTTTTAACCCACCATTTCATTACATTCGCTAAGACTCTGCCATTTATTATTAAACAAATGCAAAACTAGCCATTTGTGATTATTTGGCCATTTTCTAGATGACCTATGTTCCGTAGCAGTCTTAAATAGCCTTCTTCAATTGTTGTTCACTCTAAAAGCAATGTTGCGGGATTCTGCAAACTGTAACCTTGCTAATTAAATTATCATCAAAGTCACTCAAGGAGGTCAGACGACTGTGGACCCCCCTGCGGCATTAAGCCGTATAGTGTCTTCCAATTTGAAAAATATCTTGCATTACCTCACTCTAATTTTTAAACCGAGTCATTTTGTAATCATTGGGTACATCGCAATGGATCGTACGTAATCTAAACTTCCATACCATCGTACAGGTTGGTCAAGTCGAGTTTTTTGTCACGTATTTAACTACAGTGAGCTATTCGTACATTGAAAGTCTTGCCTGCCGCCACTACACGGCCACAATTTCTCACGTAGCACACGGTAACAAATTATATGTAATGCATTCATAGCGTAAATACATACCTGTCCCTATGCCCACTCCATAACCCCCGCCCCCAACCCTCCCCCCCAACTCCAGTCTGTCCAGGGATCCCGACAGTTTTTCAGGTGAGGCAGAGGTTCAATTGCACTTCCTGCAACCTGGTCCACTGCCTTCGCTGTTTCTGGTGTGGACTCCTGTATGACCGCAAGACCAAGTGCAGGGTCGGCGATCGATTCCCAGAACATCTCCACTCAGTCCGCTCAAACCTACCTGATCCCCCGGTTGATAAACACTTTAACCTCCCTCCCTCCCATTACCACACTGACCTTTACGTTCGGGGCCTTCACCATTGTCAGATTGAGACCCAGCGCAACTGGAGTAACAGCATCTCATATGTCAACTGGGCAGTTTACAACCCAGAGGTATGAATATTGACTTATCTAACTTCAAGTAACCGTTGCTTTCCTTCTTTCTCCATCCCTTCTCCATCCCTTCCACTTCCCAGTTCTCCGACCAGTCTTACTGTATCAGACTACAATTTATTTGTTTACTTTGTTGTTCCTTTCTCCCAGCTCACAATGATATTTTCTACTGTTCCCTTGATCTCATTCCATGTGTCCATGTTTCGCACCGTACATTTCATTATCTATGTATTTCTCTGTCCCCTGACATCAGTCTGAAGAAGAGTCCATAAAAATCAACCATTCCTTCTCTCTCAATATGTTCCCTGTCATGCTGACTTACTCCTGAATGTTGTGTCTATCATCGGATTAAACCAGCTTCTGTAGTTCCTTCCCATACATAGCGTACGTACGTTTCGGTACCTCATCAATGACTATGAAGTCAACGGCTACCTCACTTCTCTCGTCAATACCTGTTGTCACTACTTTCAGAAACGCAGTCAATTTTCCGATGCATAACATACCACTCAGAAAGCTATGATGTATATTCCTAATCAGCCGTAGACACAAAATGTGGAATAACTCATCGGGTGAGGCAGCATCTATGGATAAAAGGAATTGGCGAGTTTTCGGGTCGAGACCTTTATTCAGTCGATCCCTTTTCCAAATGTACTTACATCATGTCACTCAGAATTCACTCCAGTTAGTCTCAAGGGCCTGTGATACCTCATATTTTATTTGCAGTCTTTATTGTTCAAAACACTGTCCGTCTCAATCAAGAACAAGTTTAGCATCGTGGTTGAAGAAATGTCTTCTTGTCCCCATAACCGCATGGCCCTTATTCGCAAACAGAGCAGTTTCCCTGTAGATAGATTGTGTGCATTAATGCGCACTGCCTCTGTCGGAAAACGCCCGATGGATTGTGAAGTGGCCTGGGTATACTTTAAGGCCATACTGTACGGGGACAACTGTGTTTGACGAGAAGTCGCAAAAGCAGTGTACTGGATCTATACCGAGAAGATCGAGAAACAAAGAACTGCATATACGGGATTACACCAATGATAGACACACACTTCCGGAATCAGGTTCATAAAACGCTAGTTGGAGTTGTGTACAGGCCGCCTAACAGTAGTAGTGGTGTTGGTGATGGCATCAAACAGGAAATTAGACAATGCGTGCAAGAACGGTAAAACTGTTATAATGGGTGACTTCAATCTAAATCTAGATTGGGTGAATCAAATTGGCAAGGGTGCTGAGGAAGATGATTTCTTGGAATGTATGCGGGATAGTTTTCTAAACCATCATGTAGATGAACCAGCGAGAGAGCAGGCTATATTAGACTGGGTATTGAGTAATGAGGAAAGGTTAGTTAGCAGTCCTGTTGTGAATGCCCCCTTGGGCAAGAGTGACCTTAATATGTTTGAGTTCTTCATTAGGATGGAGAGTGACATAATGAATTGAGACACAAGGGTTCTGAACTTAAAGAAAGGTAACTTTGAGGGTATCAAACGTGAATTGTCCAAGATAGACTGTCAATTGCTTATTAAGGGTTGACGGTGGATGGGCAATGGAAGGCATTTAAAGAATGCATGGATGAACTACAAAAAATGTTCATCCCATTTTGGCAAAATAATAATTCAGGGAGGGTAGTACATCCGTGGATTTTATTTTTTTATTTTTTATGTTTTAAATTGATTAGCACATTACGTTTTTAATTGTACCATTTTACAGGTTCCCAGAATTATTAAAACATTATTTGTACTACTGCCTTTTTTTTAAAACATTTTTTTTAGAAAGACATGAGAAAGAAAGAAGTAGTGAAGAGTGAAGAATAGACTAGTGAGTGTAGAGAGAAGAAAGACATGTGAGAAAGTAAAGCAAAAAGGAGATTCTCCCACGCAACCAGTCGATGTTTTTTTAATATTCGTAATCAATTTTCAGTCAAACCCAGAATGTTTAATTTTATTATGATATAACACCGCGTGATTCCACAAGGTCAATAAATGGAGACCAACTCGTTAAGAAGTGGTCTTTTCTTTCTATCTGTGGATAACAAGGGAAATCAGGTATAGTATATAAACAAAAGATGGAGCATACAATTAAGCCTGAAAAAGCAGCCTACCAGAGGACTGGGGGAAATTCTGAGTCCAGCAGAGGAGGACAAAGGGCTTAGTTAGGAAAGGAACAATAGATTATGAAAGAAAGTAGGTAGTGAACATAAAAGCTGGCAGCAAACGTTTTTTATTGAAATATGAAGAGAAAAAGATTAGTTAGCACACATGTAGGTCCCTTGCAGTCAGAAACAGGTGAATGGACCATTAGGAACAAAGACATGGCAGACCAATTGAATAACTACTTTCATTCGGTCGTCACTAAGGAAGATATAAAATATCTGCGGAAATAGTAGCGGACCGGGGGTCAAATTATATGGAGGAATTGAGTGAAATCCAAGTTTGCCGGGAAGTGGTGTTCGGTGAATTGAATGGATTAAAGGCCGATAAATCCCCAGGGGCAGATAGGCTGTTTCGCAGAGTACTTAAGGAAGTAGTCCTCGAAATAGTGGATGCATTAGTAATAATTTTTCAAAACTCTTTAGATTCTGGAGTAGTTCCTGAGGATTGTAGGATAGCTAATGTAACCACACGTTTTAAAAGGGAGGGAGAGAGAAAATCGGGAATTACAAACCATATAGTCTAACAGCGGTAGTGGGGAAACTGCCAGTTATTTAATATGGGATAGCAGCACATTTGGAAAGTGGTGAAATCATTGGACAAAATTAACATGGATTTATGAAAGTTAGATCATGTCTTACGAATCCTATATAATTGTCGAGGATGTAACTAGCAGAGTCGATAAGGGAGAAGCAGTGGATGTGCTATATCTGGACTTTCAGAAGGCTTCGACAAGGTCCCACATAAGAGATTATAATGCAATCTTAAAGCACACGATATTGGATGTTCAGTATGTATGTAGATAGAAAACTAGCTGGCAGACAGGAAGCAAAGGGTAGGAGTAAACGGGTCATTTTCAGGATGGCAATCAGTGACTAGTGGAGTACCGCAAGGTACTGTGCTGGGACCCCAGCTATTTACAATATATATTAATAAATTCTACGCAGGAATTGAATGCAACGTCTCCAAGTTTTCAGATGACACGAAGCTGGGGGGCAGTGATAGCTGTGAGGAGGATGCTAGGAGGCTGCAAGATGAAATGGGTGGGTGAGTGGGGGAATGCATGGCAGATGCTGTATAATGTGGATACATGTGAGGTTATACAATTTGGTGGCAATAACAGGAAAGTAGAGTATAATCTGAATGGTGTCCTATTAGGAAAATGGGAGATGCAATGATACCTGGGAGTCATGGTACACCAGTCATTGAAAGTAGGCATGCAGGTGTAGCAGGCTGTGAAGAAAGCGAATGGTATGTTAGCACTCATATCAAAAGGTTTTTAGTATAGCAGCAGGGAAGCTCTAATGCAGGTGTACAGGGTCTTGGTGAGACCACATCTGCGTACAGTTTTGGGCTCCTAATCTGAGGAAATGTATTCATGCCATAGAGAGATTATAAAGAAGTTTCACTAGACTGATTCCTGGGATGTCAGGGCATTCATATGAAGAAAGAACGGATAGAATCGGCTTGTACTCGTTAGAATTTAGAAGATTGAGGGCGGATCCCACAAAAAATTAGAAAATTGTAAAGGGGTTGGACAGGCTAGATGCTGGAAGATTATTTCCGATATTGGGGAAGTGCAGACCAAAGAGAAGGGGGCAGGCTTTTAGGACCGAGAAGTTACACACTTTTTTCACACATAATGTGGGGAATCTCTGGAATTCTCTGCCCCTGATGGTAGTTGAGGCCAGTTAATTGGCTATATTTAACAGGGAGTTAGATGTGGCACTTGCGGCTAAGGGGATCAGGGGGTTTGGAGAGAAGGGAGGAACGGGATACTGAGTTGGATGATCAGCCATGATCATATTCCATAACGGTGCAGGTTCGAAGGCCCGAATGGCCTACTCCTGCACCTATTTTCTATGTTTCTATGTTTCTATAAATGCATCATCTCTGGTGAAAACCGGTGGTGACGTTAAGTGTCGAGACTTTTTTTCAGAGTCGAGAAGTCTGAAGAAGGGTCCGGACCGGAAATTTCACCAACGTTTTTCTCCAAAGATGCTGTTCCATTCGCTAAATTAGACCAGTATGCTGTGCTTATATCATTCCTAACGACATGAGTTCACATAATTATTTTTTTCGAAGAAGCAGATCACACAGAATTACTCTTTTGTCCGTTCCTGCAAACTGATCGGCGGTCACTAGAAACGAGTATGACTGTCCTCTCCTCTCCATGGGATCGTCTACTTGCGTGTCTGCAGATGTCTGTAGAAGCCGATCCGCGATGCGCACATCTTGGTGCATTGTGGACAGTGGAGACGGGGGCTGGTTGGTAATTGTCGACCCTCCTTCTCTCTCTCTTTACGGTGCTGCCGCTTTCTCTCTGCGGCACGGCATAGTCCAATTCGTGACGCGCAGTTCCTTCCTGCATGTCTTTCCTCCAGGAGTGCCTGTCCAGTGCAATGTGCTCCCAGTTGCTCGATGTAATATGAGGTTTCTTCAGACTGATGTTGATGTTGTCCATGGAGCGTGTCTTTGGCCCGCCGGCAGCTCGCAAACATTCCTTCAATTGAGAGTACAGGATTTGTTTAGCGAAACTTGTGTTGGACAAAGGGATGACAAGGCCAGTCCTTCGAAGTTGGTGCGCATTATTCTGGTGGTGATGCTTGTCATGCTGGCTTCATCCAAAACGCTGTTGTTGGTGCGTTTGTCCTCCCATCTGATCCTCAGAATCTTTCTTGAGGATGTTTGACGGTTTTGGTCCAGGGCTCTCAGGTCCATGACTCGGAACCATAGAACAGGGTGGAGCGGACAACGGCTCTGTTGACCAGCAGTTTTGTTTGAGACTTTAGGTATCGGTGTTCAAAGACTTTTTCCTGATCTGACGTAGGCTGCACTAGCAAAACCCAGGCGTGGTTGACTTCACAGTCGATGTCAGTTTTTGAGGAAATAATGCTGCCAAGGTAGGGGAAGTGGTCAAAGTTTTCTAGAGTGGTGCATTCCATTTTTACACAGGGCTGGGTAGGCGGCTGTTTGAGCGGAGGTTGATGTAAGGCCTGGGTGATCTTGATACATAAGGCTATGTCTATGTCTTGGCATTCTGTCTTGTCTTGGTTCTGTATGTCTTGGCATTCAGGATGCCCTGGAGGTCTTCTGCAGAATGTTCTGCAATGGCGCAGTCGTCCGGGTACTGAAGCTCCATCATAGAGTTGTTACTGACATTGCTCTTGACCTTCAACATATTATGGTTGAAGATCCCACCGTCAGTTCTGTAGAGGATTGGGATCCCCTGTGGCAACTCTTCACCAATAAGGTGACGCCTGCCAGCAATGAAGACGACAAACATGGTGCGTGCGATGATGCATCCCTGTTTGACCCCCGTTACCACAGTGAAGGGTTTGGACTCATAGCCGCAGATGTTGAGCACTGTGAGAGACATGCCATCACGTAGAAGCCGCAATACTATGATGTACTTGTCGTGACAACCGTACCTTTATAGTGTGCTGCAAAGAGCCTGCCGATCTATCGAGTCAAACGCCTTTGTCAGGATTATGAAGGAGACGTACAAAGGCTGCCGTTGTTTACGGCATTTTTCCTGGAGTTGGCGTGATGTAAATATCATGTCTGCTGTACCTCTTGATAAGAGGAAGCCACACTGTGATTCTGGGAGTACCTACCCAGATAGTGTAGTAGTTGCCTTGCGAGGATAGAGCAAGGACTTTGCCTGTCGTTGACAGGAGTGAGATGCCACTGTAGTCGCCACATTCAACCTTGTTCCCCTTCTTAAACTGGTCACTATTAGAGCATTCCTGAGCACTGAGGGAAGTTTTTTAAAATATTTTTCACAGACTTTGAAGAGTATTTATGGATGAGGTAGGGCGCACCAGTCCACCTTCCTTGAAGATCTCAGTTGGGATCTCATCTGGACCGGCGGCCTTGTTGTTCGTAAGGCATCTTGAAGCTCTGTCATATTGGGAGGTTCTTGAAGGTATTCTCTGATAGGACTCTGTGGGATGCGGTGGGTAATGTCTGGGTCAGTTCTGCTGTCACGGTTAACGACTTCCTGGAAGTGTTCTTTCCATTGAGCGTTAATGAACTCATTTCCTTCAGCAGTTCTTGCCCGTCTTTTGAGCGGAGGGGGTTTAAGCCGCGGTAGGTCCGACGATAGACGGCCTTAGTTGCGCCGAAGAAACCTCTGGTGTAACCCGAGTCTGCCAGTCACTGGTTTTCTAGTTCCTTAGCTGTCTACCAAGCGTTCTTTAACTTCTTCAACCAGCTCTGGACGTCCGCCTTGGCTTTGGAGTGAGGCGCTCTTTTGGCCTGGCAGGTTACATAATTTTGCCAGGCACAAATTGTTTTCCTTTTCTTGGAGATGAGCTGTTCTATCTCTATGTCGTTCTCGTCAAACCAGTGCTGGTGATTTCTGGACTGGCACCCAAGGATATTTTACAGGTATCGAGGATGGTGGTTTTGAGTGCCCTTCAATGTCATCGGGATATTTATGTTGGAGGCTTTCCCCAAGCGAACCCTAAAGTCGCTGCTGGGTGACAGTTTCCTCCAGGTTTTCAAGGTGCATCCTTGGTCGGATGTGCTTCGTTTGCTTTGAATCCCCCTCTGCCTCTTGATTTTTATGGAAATCATGGAGCGGACGAGGCGATGGTCTGTCCAGCAGTCATCTGCATGGATCGTGGCCCATTTGATGTACACGTCACGGCACTTCCTGGCTCGTACAATAAAATAGTCAATGATATGCCACTGTTTGGAGCGTGTGGGTCTCCAAGATGCCAAACGTTTTTTTTTTCTGGCGTAACAGGGTGTTAGTAATGATGAGGTCGTGCTGAGCACGTATGCTGATAAGCAGAGCTCCATTGTAGTTGGTTCCCGATGCCTTCCTTTCCCTTCCAGAGGTGTTGGTTCCGGCCGACCTTGGCGTTGAGGTCTCCCAGGAGAATAATCTTATACCTCCTGGGGATTTTAGACAGAGTCTCGTCCAAGCTGGCGTACACAGTCTCTTTTGCTTCCTCTTCAAAGTCTAAGGTAGCGGCATAGGAAGTTATAACTTGTGCCATCCGGTTTGCCATCTTCAACACAAGACTGATAGAAACATAGAAACATAGAAAATAGGTGCAAGAGTAGGCAATTCGGCCCTTCGAGCCTGCACCGCCATTCGAAATGAAAATGGCTGATCATCCAACTCAGTATCTTCTACCTGCCTTCTCTTCATACCCCCTGATCCCTTTAGCCACAAGGGCCACATCTAACTTCCTCTTAAATATAGACAATGAACTGGCCTCAACTACCTTCTGTGGCAGATAATTCCAGAGACTCATCACTCTGCGTGAAAAATGTTCTCCACATCTCGGTCAAAAAGGAACTCCCCCTTATCCTTTCACTGTGACCCCTTGTTCTGGACTTCCCCAACATCGGGAACAATCTTCGTGCATCTAGCCTATGCAACCCCTTAAGAATTGTATAAGTTTCTATAAGAACCCCCCCCACAGTCCTCTAAATTATTGCGAGCACAAGCCAAGTCTATCCAGTCTTTCCTCATATGGAAGTCCTGACATCCCAGGAATCAGTCTGGTGAACCTTCTCTGTACCCCCTCTATGGCAAGAATATTTTTTTTTCAGATTTGGAGACCAAATCTGAGCGCAATACTCCAGGTGTGATGGTCATGAGAAGCTCACTGATTCCCACAGGAAGTTCAGAGATGTGTCTGAAGAGCCGGCTACTCATGGCAAACCCAACAGCATGTATCCTAGGCTCATCATCAGCTTTTTCTGTCCAGAAGAAAGTGTAGCCACCCTTAGTTGTCATTGCACTGTCCGCCTGGTTTCAGAAGGGCAGCTTTATCAATCCAGCATCTTCTCAGTTCTCTTGTGATGATCGCGTTATCCTCTCTGGTATGCTCCTGGTTGCACTATCCATTAACGTGCGCACATTACATGCTGCAACATTCGTATTCATCTGTCTATGTTTCTTTCCACATGTGGTGACACGTCTGGACGCGCTAAACCGGTCGGTAAGTTTGAGGCAGGCTATTATTAGGGCACCTTTACTAGCCGTTTCCCCCAAGTGGGGTGAGCAGGGTGGATCGTTAAGCTTACTGCTCAGTCATGGGTGCACCTGCCGAAGGGCATTTCTGCCTCGTTCCAATAATCGATCGACTGAATCTAGCACCCACCCAAAACTCACATTCATGCCCCAGTCGCCAATTGCTGATCGCCATAGGAATAAATCCAGGGTGTTTAGGTGGGTTCCCTATGTAACTGTCCTCCGTAGGTGTTTGTTAACAGTAGAACGTTCATTCACAGCCAGCCAAACTAGATTCAATAACGAAACCCGAGTCAGGAAGTTAGCATCTCGGCTCTCAAGTTCAATGACTTTCCAGTGCTGTCCCGTTCTTATAATTGAAAAACGAGTGGAAACTATAAAGGAAAAGGAAGATACACAAATTACTCTCCTTTACAGAAATATACATTTAGATAGAAATAAACAAATCTTCTGATACAGTGAACCATATTGGGCAAATATATAATAAACAATATACTTAAATCCAGATAATGCCACTGCAAATCGTACTCATTGTTAATGGTGCTGCAACTTGGTCGCCTGATAGCAATCTGAACATTCATAAATGGTATGGAGTTAAGCATAATCCGAAATAAATACCCTCCAACATATAGCATTCTAAGCATAGAGTAAATAATATGAACTTACAGCAATTGCTTTCTTAAGCGTAACAAACTAGGATTGGAATGGATTGCTTCTCATGTTAAAACATGACAGACAAACAAAGACAGGATACTGCTTCTGTTTCCTGCTTCCTACTTCCTGTGTGCAACGTACATTTCACAATAAACGTCCAACAGATGGCGCTATTGCACATTAATTCAAGCAGAGGGCAGAATACCTTCGATAGATGCCACTATTAACATCAGTTAAAATAACCTCAGGATTTTTGTCTCTCAGGAAGGAGCAGTATGACCTCAAAGACAGGTCTCATGCAGCTCTTGGAGGTGCCTTTAGAAGCTGTCCTGACCTCTACCTTCGGCACTTTGCCATTACTGCTTAGGAAAACAGAGGTGACCAATCCCATAGGACATTCGTCACGGGACAGCTGACTGTCTTTCAAAAGCACAATGTCTCCGGTTTGCAGATCTCCGCGTGTCTCATTCAATTTGCGTCTGCTCTGCAGAGGTGGCAAGTACTCCCGTCTCCAGCGAACCGAGAACACATTGCCCAGGTTTGTACCTGCCACCACTGGCACTTGAAGAAGTCTTCGCCTGTGAAATGGCTTTGATATATTGGTACGCCGGTCCTCTTGGTAAGCAGAATTGCAGGAGTTAGGAGAATGGGGAGTCCGGACCAGATGTGATTGGCACTAATGGTCTCGCGTTGATGATTGCGGATACTTCAGCCAGGAGGGTACAAAGGACTTCGTGAGTGCGGTGGAGTGACTTCTGCAGTAGCAACGCAGTCCAGGATTCTGCGTGAGACGCCAATCAAAAGCTCCCAGGACCATTTCATGTGTGAAGTGTGAGGGGGGTTGAACTCCCATGTGCATCCCTGCTGACTTCAGTAACTCTGGATACTTGTCTGCTCTCTAGAGTCCTTGTCCATCTTCAGCTCTCTACTTGCCCCGATGAAATTCGTTCCGTTGTCGGATCGAAGCTGTTTTCTTGGTTCACGGATGGCGAATAACCGGCGGAGGGCATTAATACAGCTCGAAGTGTCCATGGACTCAATCACTTCAATATGTATCGCTGGGGTACTCATGCATGTAGAGAGAATCGCCCAACGCTTGTTGTGAACTGCACATTCTCTTGTTCGCCGAGTTACCACTGTCGAAAGACCGAATACATCCAAACCAACATATGTGAATGGTGGGGATATATTGAGGCGTTCGGTAGGGAGGTCAGCCACATTATGTTTCTCCATCTTAATCCTGAGCATGCGACGTGATGCAATCATGCAAATGGAACTGATAAGCCGCTTGCCACGGACAATCCACAGGCTTGCCGCTCTGATAGCTCCCTCTGTGAACTGACGGCGCTGGTGATTTACCTTTTTATGATTTTGCTGCAGTAATTGATTGTTGACATGGCTTTGTTTCCGTATGGATGAGAGGACTCCTTCCGGCTTGGTGCAGATGTGCATGAGTCCTTAAATGTCCACCGACTTTCCGGCCACCATCTTGCATCACTAGATTCGACTTCTCTTCGACTGGGAGGAGAGAGTTCTCTGCTTCCTGTGAGTTTACTGAATTCCTGAGAACAGGTCTCTTTATGTGCAGACTTGATGATGATGTTTCTAGCGGCAGACAACTCCTCCGGAGTGCGAGGCTTGTCACACTAGTGCCAACCTTTGCATTTATCAGAGGCACTGGAGGAGTCTGACCTGAAGGATCGAACCACATGAATGAAGAGTGGCACAGTTCAGAGAAGATAATTCCAAATGGAGAAACGTTGGAAACGCTGGGAGGTAAGTTGTCTCTGCATTGTTTGAGTGATGAGACTTGTGATGTGGGCAATCTAGTTCTTTGTCAATCAACTGAAAGGACTCAAGAGAACATTCTGGGGCTTGTGTAGAAACGCAGGTCCAATAAACCGTGAAGTGTTGGCAAGCTGTGATGCAGACACTGACCTTGTTGCAATTTCCGCTGGATTTTGTTCTGTCGGCACGTAATGCCATTATTCTAGGCGTGTAGTCTGTCGGATGCGCCTGACCCTGTTATGTACATGGACAAAGAAACGTCTGATGCCATTGAAGGTGCACCCGGGGACTACCTTACTACCATAGTAGAACTTGACTACGTCAGGTTTAAGGCCAATTTCATACACTCTCATATCCGCTATCTCCAACGCCAATCCGCTCCAGAGAGTTCAAGCCTAGTTGGTTCGGGTTAAGGAGTCAACTTAGCTTTCCGTAGGACGATCCTACATGGCATTGCCTTCTTCGGAGCCTACCCTAAGGTAGGCAACTGCACGGATGGCTGTGATGGAGGCATCGAAGAAGAGGCACAACTCTGTGTGTTTAGCACTGAGAAGAGAGTGGGGGGAGTATGTGCGTGGATATGAAGATTCTTCAAGTCTCGAAGGGAATCCCTCCACGTTTTACACTCCTTCAGCTTTTTTTTCTCTGGAATCGGTGTGTCACAGTCACAACTGTCAATGGTGGAGAATTTACGCAGTAGTGCCCTTGATCGTATGATCACTGGTGCCACGAAACCGAGAGGGGCAAAAAGGCTGTTCACTGCGGCCAAAATTCCACGTCGAGTGATGTTGATTTTCTACTGCAGAGACTTTGAAGGTGAACGTGTCAGACTCAGTTTCGCAGTAGAGTTCGAGGCTTCTTTGCATTGGTAAAGATTCATCAGTCAAGGAAAGATCCTTTATGCCATTTGCCAGGTCTTCAGCGCGGAAGGCTTTCATAACAGCAACACTGTTTGAAGCGATTTTGTGCAGCTTCAGATTTGACTGAGCAACACATGCTTGAGCTCGTTTCAGAAGATCGAAGGTGTTGGATTTTGTGGGCAGAGAGATGAGCCCATCATCTACCTGCAAATGTCTCTCCACACAGTGACGTGTATCGGATCCAGACTCATTCTCACCTTCCTGAGCAGCATGTCTTAGCCCATTGATTGCGATAGAAACATAGATAAAACATAGAAAATAGGTGCACGAGGCGGCCATTCGGCCCTTCGAGCCAGCACCGCCATTCATTGTGATCATGGCTGATCGTCCCCTATCAATAACCCGTGCCTGCCTTCTCCACTAGCCCCTAGAGCTCTATTTAGCTCTCTCTTAAATCCATCCAGTGACTTGGCCTCCACTGGCCTCTGTGGCAGGGAATTCTATAAATTCACAACTCTCTGCGTGAAAACGTGTTTTCTCACCTCAGCCTTAAATGACCTACCCTTCATTTTAAGTCTGTGGCATCTCGTACTGGACTCGCCCAATATTGTGAACCTTTTTCCTGCATCTAGCTTGCCCATTCCTTTTATAATGTTATATGTCTCTACAAGATCCCCCCTCATCCATCTAAATTCCAGTGAATACAAACCTTGTCTTTTCATCCTTTCCTCACATGATATTCCCGCCATCACAGGGATCAATCTCGTGAACCTACGCTGCACTGCCTCAATCACAAGGATGTTCTGCCTCAAATTAGGATACCAAAACTGTACACAATAAGCCAGATGTGGTCTAACCAGAGCCCAATACAACTGCAGAAGAACACCTCTACTCCTCTACTCAAATACGCTTGTTATGAAGGCCAAAATGCCATTAGTTATATTCACTGCCCGCTGTACATGTAAGCCCAATTTCAGTGACCGGTACACAAGGAATCCCAGGTCTCGCTGCACCTCCCCCTTACCTAACCTAACCCCATTTAGATAATATTCTGCCCTCTTGTTTTGCCGCCAATGTGGATAACCTACATTTATTTATATTATACTGCATCTGCCATGCATCTGCCCACTTGCTCAACCAGTCCAGGTCAACCTGCAACCTCCTAACACTCTCTTCACAGTTCACACTGCCACCCGGCTTTGTGTCATCCGTAAACTTGCTATTGTTGCTCCTAATTCCCTCTTCCAAATCATTAATATATAGAAGGTAAATAGTTGCGCCCCCAACACCGAGCCATGCGCACTCAACACGCCACTGCCTGCCATTCTGCAAATGACCCTTTCACCCCTACTCTTTGCTTCCGATCTGCAAACCAATTTTGTATCCATGTCAAACCCAACCTCCAATAGCACGTGCTCTAATTTTAGTCAACATTTTCCCGTGCGGGATCTTATCAAAGGATTTATGAAGGTCCAGATACACGACATCCACTGGCACCCCTTCATCAATTTTACTTGTCACATCCTCAAAAAATTCCAGGACATTAATCAAGCATGATTTCCCTTTCATAAAACCAAGTTGAATTGGACTAATCCTTTTACTGCTAACCAAATGCCCCATTTTTACCACAATAATAATTGTCTCCAGCATCTTTTCCTCCATCGAAGTCAGGCTAACCGGTCTGTAATTCCCAATTTTCTCTCTCCCTCCTTTCTTGAAAGGTGGGATAACATTAGCTATCCTCCAATCCACAGGAACTGATCCTGAATCTATTGAACATTGGAAAATGATCACCAATGCGTCCACTATTTCCAGAGCCACCTACCTGAGGACCCAGGGATGCAGACCATCAGGTCCAGAGGATTTATTATCCTTCAGTCCCATTAGCTTACGCAATACTATATCTCGCCTAAACAACATGTATTACAGTTCATCTACACCTAAGATCTTCTGTCCCCCAGTATATCTGGGAGATTGTTTGTGTCTTCCTTTATGAAGACCCATCCGATGTACCTATACAACTCCTCTGCCATTTCCTTGTTGCCCATAATAATTTCACCCGTGTCTGCCTTCAAGACCCACATTTGACTGCTACATGTTTTCCCTTAACATATCTGAATAAAGTTGTACTGTCCTTCTTTATATTCCTGGGCAGCTTCCCTTCGTACGTCATCTTTTCAGCCAGTATTGCCCGTTTTGTTTCTCTCTGTTGTCCAACGAAAATTTCCCGATCACCTGGCTTCCGGTTACTCTTTGCTGAGTTATAAATCTTTTCTTTTAATTTGATTCTATCCCTAACTTATCTTGTCATCCACGGTTGCCTCATAGTCCCCTTACAATCTTTTCCCACTTTAGGAATTAAATGATCCTGCATCCTCCGGATTATGCCCAGAAATTCCTGCCATTGCTGATCCACCGTCATTACTGCTGGGATCCCTTTCCAGTCCACCTCGGGCAGCTCCCCTGTCATGCCTTCATGGTTCCCTTTGTTAAATTGCATCAAAGACACTTCCGATTTAACGTTCTCCTTCTCAAATTGCAGATTAAAACTAAGCATATTATGATCACTACCGCCAAGCAGGTTCCTTTACGTCGAGTTATCTTCTTATATCTGGTTCATTGGACATCACTACGTCCAGAATTGCCTTTTATCTGGTCGGCTCCATTACACGCTGCTCTAAGAATCCATCTCGGAGGCACTCTACAAACACTTTCTTGGGGTCCGGAACCAACCTGTTTTCCCCTGTCTACCTGCAGAATGAAATCGCCCATCACCACAGTGGCATTGACTTTGTTATATGCCAGATGCATCTCCTCTGCAACTTACACCCTACATCCGGGCTACTATTTTTGGGTCTGTTGTTAACACCAATTAGTTTAATTCTTGCCTTTACAATTCCTCAACTCAATCCACAGTGAATATACCTCGTCAGTCTCTATGTCTTCCCTCGCAAGATACTGAATTCCATCCCTCAACACATAACTTTCCCACCCCCCTCCTCTGCCCACCTGCCTGTCCGTTCTATAGGATGTATAACCCTGAATATTAAGTTCACAGTTTCTATCCTCCTGCACCCACGTCTCATAAATCTCAATAATCACATATCTACCAACCTCTAACTGAGCCTCAAGCTCATCTACTTTTCTTCTTATACTTCGCGCATTCATATACACTAATTTTAGTTCTATACGCATCTCACATTTCACATAGATCCCTATTACACTTGGCCATACTTTCCTATCCCTTTGTGAGCGTCTTTTTCCTTTAATTATGGGGTCATTAACCATCCCTTTACTCTCTCCCCCTTTAATTTCGTCCTCCACTATCCCATTTGACACATCACCGCCCTTATTCATTTTAACTGCAAGCAAACCGGAGAGAACAACCCTGGAGGTTCTGCTTTACAGCATTTTTCCAAATTCTCTAAAGTCACGCTGCATAATATTCATCCACTTCTATCCGACATCGTTTGTGCCGACATGCACCACCACTTCCGTCTGTTCACCTTCGCCCTTGAGGATTTTCTGCACTCTGTCCGTGACATCATGGATCCTGGCACCAGGTAGGCAGCACACCATCCTCGAATCCCGTCTGTGACTGCAGAAAACCCTGTCCGTACCTCTCACAATGGAGTCTCCAACTGAAATGGCGTTGCCTGACGTTGGCCTCTTTGGTTTTGGCTTAACAGCCGCTCAGTGTGATAACGTCTTCTGTCCCAACAGCTTTTAAGTGGGTGAAACTGTTCACAAGAGGTACAAAACCCGCCAACCTTTCCATTCCATGTTTCCCTCCCTTTCTCACCGTCACCCACCTTCTCTCATCCAGTGCCATAGGCGATGGCAGGAGAGGGACTGTTCCCAAAGAAGTGCACACGCATCCGATACGCAACAATGTCCTTTGACATGTCGTTGTCCATGTGTCATTAAAATCTTAGTTAATTAATGTGGTCTTTTCTCACTACAAAACAACAGAACGTCTGCTGAATGTCGGATGTTATGGCTACAGGTACCATTCGGAAGCGGATCAGCAGAGGGAGTTATTCAAATCTGGGCCGATAAGCAGAACGTTATTGAGCGATAGTCCACCATGCTGCGCACTGGAGTCGAAGACCACCCTTATATGGTCTGCTTTCTGCGGGTGGTAAACTCCGAAGATCGGCAGATACCAGCATTCCTCTACAACTTTCAGTAGGGGTGCTCGTTCAGCGTGGTTGTTATAAAACACCTTTCCTATGAAGGCAATGCACTGCTCTATCAATGCAGGCCTTTTTGTTTAATTTGCGCTGTAAAGAGGCAAGCCTAGAGAGGGCTTGATCCTTGTTGTTGGGAGGAAGTTGTCTGGATACTCTGAAAGGTATAGGCGCCACCCAGCTGTTGGTGTAATCTTTATGGCACTCTTCTTCCTTTGCCTTTAAAAGGCTCTGTCTTCAAAGGATGGAGCACACTTATCATCATTCTCGGTCCTCACGATTGCTGAGCTGCGACGCTTATCTAAAGCTGCTTTATCAGCAGTGACACTTGTAGGTGAAAGAACCACATCACAACGTATTGATACCCGCCGTGGTTCCCCGTCTCTCTGAGATATCTTTGGCTCTAGCAGGGGGTGAGGAATGAGGGTCGAAAATATTCAAGGATGTGCGTCTTTAAGGTGCTGATGCTTGGCGTATGCACATCCCCAAGGCAAACATCACCGATGGGGACCCAGCCTAAGTCCATTCTCTGTGCTAAGGGATTGTTGCCTGGCCCATTGATTTGTTGCCTCACATTGTGTACTCAGAGGATATATTTTTCAAGCAAGAGTAGAATCTGAACATTTGCATCTAGGTATGGGATATGAGCGGCAACCGGACATAAGTTGCCTCCGGTGTTGGTATTTCTGGCCTATTATCCGGAAGTTCATCACAGTCGATGTGTGGAGGAAGATCAATGACTATCCCTCCGTTCATAGCCTTGACTTGGAATACATCTGCTTTTCTTCCAGTCATCTCGATCACTCCTGCACATGTTTTCAGTGAGTAAGGAGATGGGTCACGTTCAATCCTGAACACATCAAATAAACTTGACCTCGCTTAAGAGCGATTATTCTGATCATTATGAATTGCGTACACTGTGAATGATCTTTAAGGCTTCCTACGTGGGTATACCTGTACCGGGCATATCTTGGAGCAAGAAGGTATGAAAGGCCAGGGCCACATACCTCAGTGCAATGGGAAGTGATGGTGGTTGGAGGGTTGAGACTTTCGTTCTCTTGTGCTGTAAGTTCTTGGTCTTTAGTGGGGGGCATAGAGGTCCAGGGGGCAGGGCCTAGATGCATTGCTGTGATGTGGTGGTTTCTTAAGCGTTCTCTGCACTTGAGCACTTTATTACCGTCTTTAGCGAAGTGGAAAGACGAGGAACAACACCTGAAGCATATGCTGTTCTCCTTATGGTATGTTTTACTCTCGTCTATGTGCTTGGGTCTGAAACCTCCACATTTGGCGAGGGAATGAGGTTTGTCGTGGATGGGGCGAATCATCGCCGGGTCATTGCTGTGCATTGTTTTGTCTGTATTGACATCACCTGTGGTTGCGATGGAAGTCTTGTGTACGTATATGAGGGTTCTTGAATGATTTTGTCTCTGGGTAGGCTTCTCATACTTGACAGGACTACTGACACTACTTGAAAAGGCAAAACGTGGGCCGTTTCTAGTCCTTGCCTCTCGACACATGAACTGCGTGGAGAAGGAAAATGGTGGGAAGCAGGTACTGTGCCCCTCTTTGTACCTTGAACTCAGGGAGATCACTTTTTCCTGGAGGCCATGTGGAGTTTCTCCACAATTGTGTTGATGCCACGGGTCGTGTCCAAGTAAGTCAAACTAGGTAGGTATCCATCTTATTTAGCGGACTGCAAACCCATAACCAAATTTCGTAGTTCTCGAAGTTTGATGTGATCCTTACTGGTTATGCGGGGGAAGCTACCCAACCTTTTGGAATAGAGAACGCTCTATACCTCTGGAGCGTTGTAACAATCCGGGAGCCTGTCCCATACCGACTGGAGTGGAGCACATTGGTTGGTAACATGCGCTGAGCGAATTGTTCTGACATGCTCTGACGATTATTTGCCTAACCACCTTACTAAGAGATCAAGCTCTTCGCTAACAATGTGATCTAAGCCGCGAATGGCGTTAATGAAGGATGATTGCCATGCTTTGAAGGTCTCAGGACTATCATCGAATTAAGTGAGCCCACTGATGACGAGTTATCTTCTTGCTATATACTTGGCGAAGTCGATCACTCTGTGAAGAAAGGTAATATAATGTTGGCCTTAATTAGAAGAGGATTTCAGTATAGGAGTAAAGAGGTTCTTCTGCAGTTGTACAGGGCCCTAGTGAGATCACACCTGGGGTATCGTGTAGAGTTTTGGTCTACTAATTTGAGGAAGGACATCCTTGTGATGAGGCAGTGCAGCGTCGGTTCACATGATTGATCCCTGGGATGGCGGGACTGTCATATGAGGAACGATTGAAAAGACTAGGCTTGTATTCACTGGAATTTAGAAGGATGAGTGGGAAAAACATATAGAAACACATACTATTCAAATGGACTTGACAAGCTAGATGCAGGAAAAATGTTCCCAATGATGGTTGAGTCCAGAACCGGGGGCCGCAGTCTTAGAATAAAGGGGAGGTCATTTAAATAACCGTTTTAGAACTAGGTGACGGGTGTGCAACGTTACAAATTAGGCACCTTCCCTTTCTTTTCTGTTTAGTTCTATCAGTTTTGCATTTTCTTCTGATGTTTTTACTTTTCTTAAGGACCATGTATTTTCGGGGCCTTTTTTTCTCTTTCCTTTTTGTTAACACTTCTAAGGACGCAGTCTATTTACCTAATTATTAATCAATAATCGTTAATTATTGCGAATTCTACACATCACTACTATCCTCAAGCTTTTCGTTTTTTCTTTCATTTCTATCAAAAAAAAATAAAAAGTTGTACATGAAATGTATAATGTTATTTACCACGATTATTATGTATGTACTTTGCTTCTAATACAAGTATTGTAAACACATTTTAAAAAGACTAAGGTGAGAAAAAACTTTTTCACCCAGAGGGTTGTGAATTTATGGAATTCCCTGCCACAGAGGGCAGTGCAGGCCAAGTCATTGGAATGATTGAAGAAAGAGTTAGAGCACTAGGGTCTAGTGGAGTCAAGGGATAAGGGAATAAGGCAGGCACGGGTTATTGATAGGGGACGAACAGCCATGATCACAATGAATGGCGGTGCTGGCTCGAAGAGCCGAATGGCTTCCTCTAACACTTATTTTCTATGTTTCTATGTTTCTCTACTAGCAGGTCCTGTCTCGTCAGCAAGGTGTTGTTTACGATTCAAAGGGTGTTCGTCATAAACTATATGGCCTAATACAATTTCCTCTTCAGCAAGGGAGGGTTTGCGAGCAAGGCTTTGGCCAGGCTGGTGTATACGAGATGCGGAAGCATGGATCTTTGACGCTTTCTTGCTTTCAACTCTGAGGGTGTCTGTTATCATCATTGTAGCGTGAATGAGTCACCTGGGGGACCTCATGTTTTGCTGGTGGTGGTGAGTACTCATTGTTGCATGATCCGCAAGGTGTAGAGGTGATAGCGCAGACAGTTAGTAATTCTGTCTGCTGCTGTACAAACCTTCTGTCCGTTGCTTTATGACTTGCCGCAAGTGTGACTGACCTTGGCTGTGATATTCTCCATCTTCCACTTCTGCAGCTTCTTCGAAAGCGTTAGCATGTTCTAGAGCAGCAGCAGCCTATTGCTTGAAATGAAAGGCCTCTAAAGTTGCCTCTCCTCCTGTTTTATCTGCCTCTCGTCTTGCTCACTCTCTTTAATGGCCAGCTCTCGCTCAGCATATGATGCCCGTGCACGTGCATCCTCAGCCTTTGCACGATTTTTAGCAGCTGCACTACTCGAAGATCTAGAGGAGGAGGTGAGTAGTGAGCTTGAAATGGGTTGCGATGCTTTGTCATCATGTTCATTTGTCTTTTTTATTTTTCCAGCTTTATTGCAGTTGCTTGCCTCACTCATTTTTCTCCCGGCCTTTCCACTCTAACGCTCCCCCCTACCTGTTTATTAACAGTAGAACGTAGGTTGACAGCCAGCCAAACTAGATTCATGTCAAGTCAAGTCAACTCGTCACATTTATTGATATAGCACATTTAAAAAAAAAACAACTCTCGTTGGCCAAGTGCTTTACATTTGTTATAAGAATAGTATAAACCAACAAACTACATAATTTATACACATATCCCTTGCTCAGAGGACGTCATGAAAGGCTTGGGAGTACAGATACGTTTTTAGTCTTGATTTAAAGGAGTCGATGGAGGGAGCAGTTCTGATGGGAAGCGGGATGCTGCACCACAGTCTAGGAGCTGCAACCGCAAAGGCGATGTCGCCCCTGAACGTATGCCTAGACTGCGGGATGTTCAGTAACCCCAAGTCGGCCGATCTGAGGTGGAGTGGCGGGTGAGAAGACTTTTAATGTCGGTGGGGTAATCTCATTGACGGCGTTGTAGACTTATAGGACGATCTTGAAATTTATACTGAACCGCACAGGAGCCAGTGGAGAGAGACCAGGATCGAGGTGATGTGGTCCCTATTCCGGTTGCCGGTCAGGAGCCTCGCGGCGGCGTTTTGGACCAGTTGCATGCGGTACAGGGAAGATTGGCTGATGCCAGTGTAATTGGAGTTGCAGTGATCTAGGCGAGAGGAGATAAATGTGTGGATGATCTTTTCGAGGTCATCAAACTGAAGGAATTGTTTTACTTCGGAGTCACGTGAGTGACTACGTGAAGAACCCGCCTCACGCTGGCAACGGCATGACGTCAACGCTGACGGCGGAAGGAGGAGCTGCAGTAAGGAGCAGCTCCTCGCAGCGGTCGGAACGGCCCCGCAGGTAAGTGCAGCAAAGTAGGGATTTTTTAGCGGACGCTGGGTAGGTCCAGCATTAATAGTTATGTTAAATCAAGTCAGAGTCAAGTTAAGTGCTGGATAGCACAGATTATGAAGTAAAAGAAAATTCGCGGGTAAAATGCTTCCTGGGGTGAAAAATAAATATACGGGAAAGCTAGTGCGGAGCCGGTTCCGATACCGGTGGCCGCAGATATACCCGTTAGGGAATTAGTTTCCAAAAATGACAACCACGGAGAGAAATGCTCCCGAAAATGAAAAAAAAAAAAAAAAAAAAAAATCTGAGAGGCCCGTGGTTTTGATGACTCTGATATTGCAAGTCCTCCAGATAATTAAACTATGTGGAACTAATTATGGAGCATATGGAGAAAGTTCTCCAAATTATTATGAGACTAGGGTCATAGTACCCAGAAGGTTCCTAAAAAAGCCCTGAGGGGTTTAATTATTCTGAATATGGCTGTGGGCCTAATTGCGAGTTGGAACTCCGGACCCAGGATTTGGGCCGGAAAAAGTGTCATGGGATGAAATCCCAATTGATTTAGGGCTGCAGAAGGCAGACCCTGTTGATGGTGATTTGCATTTGAAAGCACACCACAAAATCAATAAAAAAGAAAAAAAAAAGGCCAAATGTGCCTGGGATAGCAAAAGAATTTGCTATATATGAAGGAAGTGGTGAGGCTATGGAAGAAAACCTAGCTGCCAACATATATATATATGGTATCTCACCAACTTCATGTTTCTGTGATGATTGAAATATAAAAATTGAACAGCACAAGAAATTGTGCCTCATTTGAAGTGCCTACGGTTTATCCGTTGATATGGGCATCCATGACCCCAAATATGAGAGCGTCAAGTAGTGAGGTTCAAAAATCCTCACAAATTATTCTGCTGCTATTATGGCTTTTGCGGAGATGGATAAAAAAAAAGGAAAAAGAAAAAGACGCTATTGTGCAATTCTTTCTATGAAATTTGGTATGAGGTAAATGGCTATTTGGCCCATTTTTCACCCAAGGTTTGCATACCTGTGTCGAGCAAGTGGTGTTTAAGCTCCTGGTTGTCTGTTTGGAGTAATCTGCCTAAATTATTAAAATTGGATGAAAAGTTAAATATTTTAGCTGCATGAAACCTTTGTCTTTGGACAAAAAGGTATTTTTCGCCCAGAAGGGGATTTGTTTTTGGAAATAGAGGCAGAAATATGTCAAGGAAGTCTTATTGTACTGCACAGCCAAATACTTACCCGAATTGGGGGGAAAAGGAGACCACCACGCTCATATGGAGAGGAATTAAAAGATTTGTTCTATGCTTAAAGAAACTGCGGATTAATCTCCAGTTAGAGGGAGATTACAAAAAGTTTATAAAGACTGGCTTACTATTACTTTTGATCGGTATATATTACAAGCAGTTTCATTAACCACTATTACTTTTCAAGAAGGGGTTAATCCTCCTGTACAGAATAAACCTGCTCATGTTTTCGTGTTTCGGCAATTGAAAAAGAAGAGATTAATGTCCAAATTGCCCAATTATCTGGAAAAGGGGTAATGGAAAAAACTTATGAACACGAGCATCAATTTGTTTTAATATTTTTAGAAGGAATAAAGATGGCGGTTGCAGAAGTATTCTGGACCTTACAGATCTAAATACGTTTGTAGAATACAAACATTTTAAAATGGAGACATTGAATACTGCAAAATATTTAATTCAGCAGGTTGTTATATGGCTAAGATTGATGAAAATACGCCTATTATTCTGTACCTATGCATCAGTTTTTTCGGTGGTACTTAAAATGTAATTGGTTGGGACAATTATGGCAGTTAAGCTTTGCCAAATGGACTGAGTTCAGCTCTTAGACTCTTTACGAAACTGTTGAAACCAGTTTAGCCCAATTAAGAGCACAAATGCACATTATTATGGCTTATCTCAATGACATTCTGATCATTAGTGATTATCAGCTGAGTCAGCTGAGAACTCAGTTTCAGTTACTAAAGCTTTGTGGTAAGCTAGGGTTCTTGATTCATCCAATTAAGTCCCAGCTGCAGCCAGCACAAACAATTAACTTTTGGGGTTTGTAATTAACTCAGTGACTATGTTAATAACTTTACCAACAGATAAAGTCGATGATATTTTGGTAACTTGTAATTATCTCATTCAAACCTTATCCTTCCATCCGAGAAATAGCGAAAACCATTGGTAAACTGGTAGCAGCGTTTCCTGCAGTAGAATTTGGTCCATTACATTATCAAAATCTTCGAAGGGACAAGATACGAGCTCTCAAAGAGAAGGCAGGCCACTTGACAGGCCTATGTAATTAACGAAAGAAGCTGTGTTGGAATTACAATGGTGGGTTAAAAAATGTCCCACAAGCTGCTAATAAATATCATGATTAAACAGCCTGAAATGGTTTTACAAACTGATGCTAGTGCTCTCGGATGGGGGGCAACAGATTCATCCTCCAATTGTGGAGGTAGATGAAAAAGCTCAAGAAGAAGCGTTTCTTCAAGCTGATGGTATTAACTATTTGGAGTTATTGGGTGCCTTTATGGACTAAAAGCATATTGTTGTGTTAAACAAGGTGTACATGTGTTAATACAGTTAGACAATAATACGGCTGTTGCATATATTTATCACATGGGGGGAGTTAGATCAGTATCATGTGATTGTCTGGTCAATAAATATGGTAATGGTGTATTGATCGCCAAATATGGATTTCAGCAAGCTACATTCCAGGTAAAGACAATGTGGAGGCAGATAAAAGATCAAGGATATTTAAAGATTATACGGAATGGATGCTTAAGCCAGCAATATTTTAAAAATATTATACACCAATTTGGATTACCAGAAATTGACTTGTATGCATCAAGGCTTAATCATCAATTACCTAAATATGTGTCTTGGGAACACGATCCAGATGCAGTAGCAGTAGATGCTGTTTCGTTAAGCTGGGGGAAATATGTTCTTTTATGCTTTTCCACCATTTGCTTTGATTCAGAGATGTCTGAAGAAGATAGAACAAGATTCTGCCTTTGGATTGTTGGTAGTTCCAAATTGGCCAACTCAACTTTGGTTCCCAGTAATGCTGAATATGATTAAAGAGCCATATATGTCGATTCCTAACTGTAGTGATATTTTGATTCGTCCAGTAACTAAAGAAATTTATCCATTATATGCATATATGAATTTATTAATCTACAGGATTTGACCAGACCACTGCAGGAGCTGGGAGTATCGGACAAAACGATGGAAATTATAGTCGCATCATGGCGAGATAGCACACAAAAACAATATATGACACATATTAAGTAATGGGAAGAATTTTGCACACAGTCAAATATTTCTTATGATATTGTGAATATTGCAAATGTTTTGGAATTCCTTGCCAATTTGCATTTTGAGCAACATTTAAGTTACAGTGCCATTAACACTGCACGCAGTGCCTTGTCATCCTATTTAGGACTTATGACTGATCAGAAATCAATTGGGTCACATCCATTAATATCTAGATTCATGAAAGGAATCTTTAACATTAATCCACCCAAATCAAGATACACAGAGATTTGGGATGTGAGCATTGTACTTACGCTACTTAGACAATGGACTCCAATTGAAGGGTTGACATTGGAAAGATTAACATTGAAATTAATAATGTTAATGTCACTGGTCTCAGCTCAAAGAGTACAAACTTTACAAATGTTGCGTTTAGACTGTATGCATGTGACTACAGATAATATTGTGTTCTATGTTTACGAGCTGATCAAACAAAGCAGACCACGGAGATCTGGAGCAAAGGTAACCTTTCAAGCTCATCATATTGATCCTACTTTGTGTGTGGTTAGATATTTGAACCAATATATTAAAGTTACTGAGACTCTTCGAGGAAATGAAAAAAACGTTAATGGTTACGCAGAAAAAAACACACACAAGAGCTTCAGTTTAAACTATCTCAAAGTGGTTGAAACAGGTGTTGCTTTTAGCGGGAGTAGACACTGATGTGTTCAAATCTCACTCCACCAGGGCGGCAGCTACGTCCGCGGCGAAGGGGCGGGACGTACCTCTCGAGCATATTTTAAAAGTCGGAGGGTGGAGTAGAGAAGAAACTTTTTCAAAGTTCTACAATAAACCTGTTCACACTATGACAAGCTTTGGACACGCGGTGTTGGGAGCACTATAATCACCTGCTTTGTTTCCTATTAATTGCTATAATCAGTGGTGTAGTCACTTATATCTTTTATCGCTTGTAATCATTTCCCTCAGATATAAGGAGGGTTATTATATGGTCTTTAAACCATTAAAAAAGTTAATTGTGAAATGATCTAACATTAGTCTGGTTTCTCATGTATGTGTTTACTTAGCCGGACTGTCGTACGGATTAATTCTACGACATAAAAAACACAGAAAGCTTTAAAATCTTCACGTAGTCACTCACGTGACTCCGAAGTAAAACAGTAAGATTAAACAAGAACTTACCAGTTCGAAGTTTGATCGTTATTTTATGAGGAGTTACGATGAGTGATTACGTGCCCTCCACTCCCACCCTCATAAAATAAATGATCAAATGGTAGTTCTAAGACTTTTATGAGCCTTACTATGTTACTCCGGCTTTTGGTGTTCTGTGTTTTTCATGCCGCTGCTTTGAAGTATGCCGTTGCCAGCGTGAGGCGGGTTCTTCACGTAATCCCTCATCGTAACTCCTCATAAAATAACGATCAAACTTCGAACTGGTAAATTCTTGTTTAATCTTACTATTTTATTTAGCTATCGTCCTAAGCTGAAAGAAGCTATCTTTTACCACGACCTTAAATATCAGTGCTGAATCAAATATCACGCGAAGTTTCAATAACAAAACACGAGTTAGGAAGTTAGCATCTCAGCTCTCAAGTTTAATGACTTACAGTGCTGTCACATTCTTATCATTGAAAAACGAGTTAAAAATGTAAAGGAAACGGAAGATACAACAAATACTCTCCTTTGCAAAAATATATATTTAGATAGAAATAAACAAATCTTCTGATGCAGTGAAACATATGGTGCAAATATAAAATAAACAATATACTTAAATCCAGCTAATGCCACTGCAATCCTATTCATTGTATGTTAATGGTGCTACACCATGATCGCCTGCTAGCCATCTCAACGTTCACAAATGCTATGGAGTTAAACGTCATCCGTCATGAATACACTCCCATGTAGAATACTAAGCATAGAGTAAATAATATGAACTTACAGCAATTGCTTTCTTAAGCGTAACAAGCTAGGATTGGAAATGATTGCTTCTGCTGTTAAAACATGACAGGCAAACACAGACAGGATACCACTTCCTGCTCCCTGCTTCCTACTTCCTCTGCGCCACGGACATATCACAATAAAGGTCGAACAGATGGCGCTACTGCACATTAAATCAAACAGAGGACAGAATACTCTATGTGGAGGACGCCAATGCGTGACTTAGTTTAACGTGGGGTGACTGGTGCACAGACAGCCACCACACGGTCCTTCAGAGATCAGGGTCAGGATCCTGTGGCATGTAGTCCAAGACATCGGGAGACCCTTTTCTGCTGCAGCCTTCATACGCCTCCTCAGCCGTTGTGACGCTCCACTAATGTGTGCCATCATCCTCCGCCTGTCCCACCATCGAGGTATTGGTCGGATTGATCCTTGTCAGAGACACCCCCCTTCACCTAACTGCCATGGGTGACACTACCAGGAGCACAGCCGCAGACGGCATTGCCCTCAGCATCTCAGGACTACGCAAGCATCTACACAACGAAAAGGTGACAACCACGGAGAAGGAAATGTCTACCTGTCCACGCCATTTATTTGGCACGTAATTCTCTGATTCTGCTGCTTGACTAAATCAAAGCTTCTGCAAATCAGTAGTCACAATGGAAGGTAGACACAACATGCTGGGGTAACTCATTCATCAGGCAACATCTAGGGAATAAAGGAACCGGTGACATTTCGGGTCGAGACCATTTTTCAGACTCAGTAGTAACAATGTCAGTCTCGTCAACTCATAAATGATGTAATCACACATCTTGTGTGATTAACCTACGATCTAGCCGACTATATCAATTTATTTTTATGATATTCAGTGTGCCTGGATTTATTGAGCGCTTGTACGGCAGTTTCGCCGCGACCTGAAGCGTCATAACAAGGAGCTCTGTCGATTCGTGTAACCTGTCCTACTTGGTGCGTACCGTACAAAAGGGGGAATTGTTGGGAATTACTTAATGATTCACATGAAGCATGTTGTTCAGTTTCGTCTAATATTTGAATCCAACGTGTTTTAGCACACTGCGTCTATCATTCGGCGCCCTCGGAATATACATTTGGCAATAGGTTATCCAGAATCAGGGCACATCTGTCTTCAGATACGGCCTAGCTTCGTGCCATGGGACACAAATGGGACTACATTGAAGAGCGCGATCGATGGCGGAGAATATTTGAGGAACCACAATTGTGAGACTCGCAGCTAGAAGTTCAGCTGGCTACAACTGTGATCAAAATACGTGCGATGGGAAGAACCGCGTTCAGAGGTTCATGCTTTATGCCGGACAACAAAGAGGTCCGTGTTGACGAACACGTGACTCTCCTATAAACTACCATAGACACGACCTAGTTAGTATTTGCTGTGGACAAGAGGGCAATCGGGCAAAAACACGAGAAGATCAGTTCCACAATAAGTAATTCAGGCTGTTTTTGTGGGCGACGTTTTCGGAAGTAAAGAGGAAGGTGAAAGCCATATGTAAAGTTTATCAATAATACACGCTTTATTGTTCTGAATCGAGTCATAAACGTTTACATTGCCAGTCGTTCTGAAGTTATGACGCATGTATTACGCACCATTTCAACTTACCCTTAATGTTATCATCCGATCTGGAACAGACATATACATTTTCGTAATAATAAAAAATATCAGAAAGCGAATACATTTGAGTGGAGGGTGAGTTTTTAAATAAATGACTTCCTGGCCTTTACCTCAGTCTCGTCAATATTTCAAACTACACCAGAACTTCCTGATTTTTTTTTCAAGTGGCATGCTGGAAACAGGCTGGAAAGTCGCGAATCGCAGGTGAAACTGGAAATGAAATTCTGAGAAGATCCAATGCTTGGAATACCTACATTATGGGCCGTTCCTACTGTAAAGCGGTGTGGAAGATTGCAATCAACTCGACGTTCACAAACGTTAATCAATTATAGCACTTTGTCCTACAACTTTTGGCTGTGCACGCCGCACGAAAGAAGAAGACTGTGATGCGGCGGCGGTCGTGAAGCCTGGCGGCTGCGGTGATGCCTCGGGGGTCGACCCGCGGTCGACGGTCGATGAGAGCGTGGAGGACCGCCGTGAGGTCGCAGGGGAACATCAATGGAGAACCAGGTGTGGGGGCAGCCATTTTTGCCGAGGGGAAGGTCAATGGAAGACCCGCAGTGGGGATCCGCCGTGAGGAATGTAGGGATGCACAATGCACAATAAGGGAGAGTGCGAGAACAATGGGCAATGGGGGCCAGGCACTTTCACTGCAAAATACAGTATTCTATTCCATACAATGATTACATCTTTGTATCATAGGGAATAGTGTATTCCATTCCATTACATGCGTATATATTATTCATAGAGTATATTGTATACCATTCTGGATTTTGACGGATTTAGTGCACACAAACACGTACACTAGCGATAAAACAGGCGCATTTACTGCGTTAGTCCGCGAACAAATTAGAGTCACTGAAACAAGTTGCAAACTAGCGAGCTTCACTTTTACGAAAACAAAACTCAATAGGTAGGTATGTTACAAAACGTACCTTTAGCGGTGCTGCAGTTCTGTCACTTAGACTTAGAAGGGGGGGGGCGGAGTTAAAGTGCGGTTTTCCCTTGCCATCCGAAGCTTTATTTTATCGGAGTGCGAGATGTTTCTAAAGATTCGTTCCGACTGCCTGTAAGTATTTTTTTTTTAATCGCCCGACTATTTCATTGTTGCAGTAAAATAAATATTACCTCCGAATGCCGTGAACGCCGACAATGGTGACGGATTTTACGGAGGGGACAGGTAAGTGAAAGCTGTTTATTTTTTTCATATAGCCCTGCTTTTTTAGATGACCTTAATCAAACTTAACGTCGCGAAACGTTGATTTATTTCCCATACCAACCGGTAGATTTTCTCCTACCGATTTGGGGTTTAAATTCACCGCAACCGCAATGTTCCAATCCAGCGCGTTCCAGAAAATCCGACTCACTCGCAAACTGATTAAAATGCCCAGTAATGTACAGGCATTATACACAAAATTTCTTCAACATGGCCTATAAACTTATGACAATTATATTTAAAAATCATGTAATATTGTGAATTACTGTGTGAATGTTATTTGGACACTTGGGCTTTTGAAAACAATTATATATTTTTAAAGAAATTGATAGATGTTTAGATCTAGTAATTGATTTAACTTCGGAGTCACGTGAGCGATTCCGTGAAGAAGGCCCGCCAGGCCGCATGCGCAACATTACATCAGCCGTATTGGCGCAAACATCAGTCTGAAGGACAGAGCTCCTGCCGGTGGTAGGTTAAACTTAAAAGTTAAGTTTTGTTTTTTACTTACCAGGGATTTTTAGGGAGGAGCCTCGTTTTACAGAGGTTTTTCTTGCCAGTTTCGCAGCCCGACGAATTGCCGGTTATGGACTGTGCGGAAATTCCAGTCCGTCCGCAAATGCGGATAAACTGGCAACATTGATCGGGTTGCGAGATAAGGAGCCGCTAACAGTGCAGTTAGCAGTTCCACAGCCTACAGGGATACCGTAAAAACGGCAACAAATTTAAGCAGAGTCGCTGACGGGGGGTCAGCGGCTCCCCAGCCTGCAGGGATACCGTAAAAACGGCATGACATTTAACCAGAGTCGCTGACAGGTGGGTCAGCGGCTCCCAGCCTGTGGGATGCGTTGGGACGGCAAGGAAGCAACACTGGAGCCACTGACAGTGGGGTCAGTGGCTCACAGACGTTGGTCACCACTCAAGAAATTACTGGGACTCATTGCCCTATTTGGACTCAGGTGAGTCGGGCTATAAAGGGTTGCTCCTTATAATAAAATGTATGTATTTTATAAAGTTTTGTCTTTAAGTAAAAGCTAAAGGCAAAGTAAAAAGTTATTGTTATATGTTCTGACAATGTTTTCATTGTTTAAGCACAGGTTGTTATGATGTCTTTTTATCCTTCACAGGTAAAGCAGTTCACTAAATGTTGATTTAGTGAGCTTACGCAGCAATAGCGCGGGCCTGTGGGACAGGCCGCGCCAGCAACGCCTGACAGGACTGCTTCATGTGTAAAATGTGCGGGCCTATGGGACAGGCCGTGCTAGCAGCGCCTGACAGGGTTGCTTCATGTGTAAAATGCATGGGTCTATGGGACAGTCCGCGCCAGTAGCGCCTGACATGGCTGCTTCAAATATGAAAGTGCTGGCCTATGAGAGAACCGTGCCAGCAGCACCTGATACAGGGCTGTTTCATTGTGACATTACCGACCTATGGGTGAATCGTGCCAGCAGCGTCTGAGAGAGCAGCTTCATGTGTGAAGTGCCGGCCTACAGGAGAGCCGTGCCAACAGCGCCTGATACAGGGCTGTTCATGTCAAAAAGCGCCGTCCTTTACGAAAGGCGGCGCCAGCAACGCCTGGGACATGGTTGCTCAAATTTACACATATCTGCTCGCCCACAGAGTCGGGAGATGATTCTCCACCGGGGCTAGAGAGCAAGGCCCACGGAGTCGGGAGATGGATTCCTCACCCGGGCTGGGTAGTGCATTGAAACGACTATCCTATATACAGCAACTATTGTATACAGTGCTGCAAAGGTATCCCTCTCTGAGACAGAGACCAAGATGGGTCAGTATCCTGCTGACACTGAGTCCCAGCGTATGGCCGTGGGGCATAACCAAATGGATGAAGGACACGTGTCAGAGGTACCTTTCCTGACAATAAAGTTGCCATCCGAGTAAAATATTCTATTGGGTTAAGACCAATGGGTTCGTATCAATATTTGTGCCATACAGCCTGCGGCAGCGCCTGTTAGAGTTGCCTACCAATCGTCCTATCTGAGGAGAGAAGAGCAAAATATGCCTCCGGGCTCTAAGTATGTCAATGGAACAGACTCGAGCACACATGTGCCGGCAGTTATCAACGCCAACGAGGTGAGAGCCAGCCGCTGAATCGTTTTTTTCGGGTAGGTCTATTCTACAGGGGAAGAAGCCTGGCAGACGAATTAATTCGGCCAACAACGGGCAAAAGTCATCGTTCAGAACGCACCCCAGGTGCTGATTGGCAGTAGTGGTTCACTGGAGCTGGGGGCAGCATGATAGCTCAGAAATTCCATGCACCTTCCAATCATGCTCAACTAAATGGGTCTAGTATTTGCACAATTTGGGAATTCCCGTTCACAAGTTTTAATATTTACATGTGTTTGTACAACACACAGAGGGTATAAATTTATTGTTGAGGCACCTCCGTAGCATTCCAAGTAAGTTGGATTATGGCCAGGGTTTGGAAATTGGGCAGAAGTTCTCATACGAACAACCCATGCAATAATGCAGGATTGGCATGTTATTATGAAGAATAGAGTGTATCGGCCATATGAGCTCTCGGAATGTAAAAACGTATTCCTGACTACAACAGATACATAAGGTAAGAGATACATGTTAAACAAATTCCATTACAAAGGTTATCAAATACAATATAACTGTACTATAACAGTAAAGCTTTGCAGTATGGGATAAACTGTTTGTTGGTCATTAGGATTTGCCTTTCATGATTATTAGCCTTGTCACCGCGTTGTTGCAAGAGATTGGGTTTATAGCAATCTGTTATAAAACTGAGTTATTTTAATTAAGAGTAATTGACAATATAGCAGCTGTGTTGCAGCTGAGCAAATCAAGGAAATGATATTGTGTAAGTAACAATTAGATCGTTGCTAACAAACTTGTCCTATTTTCAGCTGAGGCCACTTCAATGTGAGGCGATATATCGGCACATATTGGTCAAATTTGATTGCCTACCACACGAATTGTCTGTGACTGTTTTTCCCAACAGGAAACGTGTTGGGAAATGTCAGTTTTGAATACAGAAAAGTGTGTCGCCCGTGACAACAATCAATAGACCGTTGGACAGAATATCAATCGTTGCCGCATTTTCTGTCAAAGAGCAAAATATGAAATCGCCAGTCACAACACATTTGAAGTGCACTTAATGTCTGATTTAATGCTCGACCTAATTTTAGGACGAAATTTCAGCCTGGACACTGCCTAAATGTTTTGCTGAAGCACTAAAACGCAAACGTAATGCAGCATTCCACGTTGAAAATAAAAGCCATCAAAAATAATCAATGCAAAGCGTCCATCATCCAAGACTTTCTAGTGACGGATGAGCTCCATCATAGTGATGAGAGTGACAGTTCAAAGGTGCATGTGAGGGCGTGGGTCATATTCAGTGATTCGTTCCGCCTTTCCATGGATTTCATTTACGAGTCAGTTGACTAAATTCAGGTGTACCGATGTACATTGAACAGCTATGACTTGTATTCAATACAAATAGCTCAGATAAACCAGAAATAGATATAATCAGTTCAAACTCAATTATAATACATAGAGTAAGTTTGAAGGTACGGTGTTCAGATAGTTCCCGGTGTTGAGAAGTATTGTATCGTATCAGTCCCTTAGACAAAATGCAATGTCTTCAATGATGTATATTTAGCAGGAACATTTCTACAGACGCACTTGAGTCGGGTGGGGAGGAGCTGGAAATTCGATGTGTGGCGGGACCCGCAAGTGATAAACGGGTAGAGGTGAAGGGGCGATTGCATGACAGGTTGACCAAGTGAAAAGGGCAAAACTGAAAAGGAACAAAAGGCAGTCAGCTAAAAATAGGCGTGAAATGTAAATTCACTGAAAAGATTTTGTTCTTTCCGTAAATACAGCACAGTGGAGAAACTGAAGGTTCCCAAACGTCCATGTTAGTTTCCTGTTTATTTGCAATATTGCCATTGTATCATACAATGTATTTTAAGTAGAATAGATCATGTTGTATAACCAAAATTATGAAATACAAAAAAATAATCTACTTTCGCAAATCAAATATCAGTTATATCCCTGTTTTATTTTCTCCTTTTTTGGTGAACATTTTCAAGTAGGATTTATGTCGTAAAATCCTTAGGCTATTTTTACCAGAAATATTTCGTTAATGTCATTAATTTTACAATTAAATAACTCTATATGTCACATTCTGATTATGCTGGGTACACAAAAGGCTGGAGAAACTCAGCGTGTGCAGCAGCATCTAAGGAGCGAACGAGATAGGCGACGTTTCGGGTCGAGACCCTTCTTCAGACACACCTTATGGTTTTTAACATTTATCAACCGATAAGATGGTTTTCCAATGTTCCACGTTTTTGCAACCTCCATTTGGTCACATGTGAAATTTGTGTCACAGCTTAAGGATAAGGGGGGAATCCTTTAAGACCGAGATGAGAAAGACTTTCTTCACACAGAGAGTGGTGAGTCTCTGGAACTCTCTGCCACAGAGGGTAGTTGAGGCCAGTTCATTGGCTATATTTAAGAGTGAGTTGGATGTGGCCCTTGTGGCTAAGGGGATCAGAGGGTATGGAGAGAAGGCAGGTACGGGATACTGAGTTGGATGATCAGCCATGATCATATTGAATGGCGGTGCAGGCTCGAAGGGCTGAATGGCCTACTCCTGCACCTAATTTCTATGTTTCTATGTGTATTAAATGCAGAATAAACGTTTTTTTGTATTTTCTTTGTGTATATTTTGTTTTTAAGATTCCCATTAAAATACGTAATAATGAATAGAAATGCAAATCATGAAGTATAAATCTAGTTTGCTCACCGACTTTACCGATACCTCATTCTGTAGTCCCTCCAGTTGAGTAACCTTGTCATAGCTATAGCTATGTTGTTTTTCACACTCGCCGATCTTTTTTTTATATTCAAAGAACGCGATTTTAATTAACATGATGTGAACTACGGGCCTTGTGGTGGATTAGATGCCGACATTTTGTGAGGGAGCTTAGAAATCAGTAGGTTTTCCATATGTTTAACATGTCTTAAGAATATTATTTTCTCTCTTTTATAAATGTTTCAATATCAGGTATGTTGGTCAAATGTCTGCCGATTTTTGATCACAAATTAGCTCAAAAGGATTATAGGTAGGCCCTTTGTTAATACTGTGGTATTTTGTTAAGATTTAATGACTTACAAATTTCGCCACCCATGTCACAGGTTGGTACCATTATTTCCTTGGGGTAGTGGTCTAGGCGAAGGCGTTTGATGAATGGCTCCTGGCCTTAGCGCATATGAGGTCACTCTATCATGCTGAAAACGACAGGGTTGGGACATGGGTCAGAACCAGGATCTGAGGATGCCAGGCGGTAGGAGCGGGTGAGGTATCGTGGACGGAGGGCGGGTGGAGGGGAGAAGGGTGTGCGGAATGGTATTGGGCTGGTAAGTAGGAGCCGTGATCCGGAGGCGGAGGGAACAAAAGAGTTGGAAGGGGTTCTGAACTCCTCGAGATGAAGGCGTAGGGGTGCAAAGATGAGGCCTCTACTAAGAATACATCTTTCAACCCTTGGATGAGGCTGGGGTGCCGTGGAATCCAACAAAATCGGTGTCCCCGCCCTGCCGGGAGGACGGCGAGGGGGCGTGCAGTCAGTGGCCCGTATCTGCGTGTGATCGGGAAGCAAGTAAGGTATGGAGAGTCAATGCCCCAGCTCTGGGAGCATCGAAAGAGAGATGCGAACCGTCTGCGTCGGTGGCCCCACCCTTCAAGCATTCACGGTGGCAGTCAGCGTCAGCTACTTTGCTGGCCACAGCCGCTGATATTGAGCGATATTACGGCTCGGTTCAGGTCAAGGCATCTGGGGTCATGAGACATCTGCTGGGAATTGGGCAATTAGGGGCGCCTAATGCCAAGATTTACTGGCCGGTAAACAGTGCAGACTGCCCACGCTCGGGCCAAATACTCACTGGAGGGATGAGGTGGGTGGACCTGTGTAAACAACCGGGACACAGCGGCAGCCCGGGGCAAAGCAGTGTAGCACGGCATTCGGAAATCGTACTTCTCTGAACAATACCGGTAGCTCCCCAGTCGGTTGGATGTGGATGGCTGCACTAATCAATCGAGAGCGGGACTATGAGGCAGACGTTCAGGCTGACGGACAAAGTGGGAACACTGACACAATGTGATTCTTGCTGGCTCGCACCGTCAATTAAATATACATTATCTGTCACTGCCGATTAAAATGCATTTCTTGTTTTTGTCCTGCACACTCAGTATCGCCTCTTCATTGCAATTCGAATCGACGGGACCCCCACGACTAAGTGTTTTCCATCCGTAACACAACATTGTATAACAGGATGAAATTATAATCGGACGATGCTGAGAAACTATTTATCAACGGCATTCACGTAGTTAAACACGCTTAAATGGAGCGAGCCCGTGAACAGACGGGACTTGAGCCAATATGTGTTCACATGACATTGTTCGTTTAATGACGATCATCTGCGGCATTCGGAATCCAGACTCGGCTGCTGCGATGAACGGCAGCTCTCTGCTGGCAGCGGCTGGTTCAGTGAGCGCAGATTGTTTGTCATTGCCAAGACAATCCAGCTGCTTCTGTCCCTTACACCACGGGCCCGAAGAGCGCAGAATGATAAATGCCTAAAGATCCCCCTTTTTCTCGAGCCCGTTACCAACGGTCACCAACTAGTTTAGTTTGCGAGAAGTTTGCGAGAAGGAATGTTGCTAGCATAAAACAGGAGGGACAGAGCAACCTCAATCGCTGGCGGCTAACTGTGTTTCAGGAAATGGACCAAGCAGGTGAAATGTTAATTTATAAAATACTGTCATCCGAGACTCGGATTGGAACCGAGGTTGCTGCGGCCACAACGCAGAATACTAACCACTATACCATCACGGCCACACACTTCAGCTGTGTGCCCACAACGCCGTCAAAACCCCTAACATTGCTGTGACTTACCCACAGACGCTCCTGAGATTAACGATAAACCAGCTATCTGGGTTCGCAGGCAGCATCCCGTCCTGCTGAGCTACACCAGCATTTTATGTCTAAGAGGGGACTTTGGATGTTAGTGAGGCAATAAATCGATGTATCAACGTATTTCCGTTCCACAGCATAGCCAGTTTAGTTAAAATCAACTTTGGAGGTTGCAGGATAACACAACGTAGAAGAGAGTGGTGGCCTATGTTTCGCCCAGACACAACGCTCTCGTCACTGTCACATATTGCACATTCATTTACATCAGCGTTCTTCTCGGCACCGGCTCACGAAGAGCACATGACGCCAAAAAAGAACAACCTGCTCCATCGCTAAATTTCGGGTAGCCCTGGTGAACGATATGACGAGATTTGAACCCAGTGACATGATTTCCCCACTGAGCAACATGATTTCTGGACTGGCCGATGTATCATATGCATGCACACTGCGAGCTACAATCCAGGCTGGTTTATACCGAAAATAGACTGAACAAGCTGGAATAACTCAGCAGGGAATGCAGCATCTCAGGAGAGAAGGAATGGTTGACGTTTAGTATCGAGACCGTTCTTAACATTTATTAATGAGAGCAGAATAACGCTAATCTGATGCGGGCTTCTGAATTTAATTAAGGCAGCCGAAGCACATTATAGATGGATAATCATGGAGGGCCAGGACAATCCTCCAACACTATTGCACAGGACGTGGGATGAGATGTATTCGCAGGTTAAAATAGATTATATCGCCATGGCCAGATTCTGATAGTTTACCTGCTTCTTCGTCCTGGTGCTACCAACCTCTGAGTAATTTACATGAATGTACTCACGATATGGCCCAGAAAGTAGGAATCCATGCACTGGCACTTAGTAACACATATTGCAAAACAGTGACCCCAGCTCTGACCCCAGGTGTCTTCCGATCTACAAAGCTCCAACCTGGATGCACACCTGACTTCCATCTCTCAGTCACTCTCCACAGATCTTTATGACCATCCTTTTGTGCCTAATTGAAATTTAATGGAATGGTTATGTGCAGTTGCACTGGAGATTGCCATTTTGTGGATCTTTTTCCGTTTAATCCTTGTGTACTAAAATGTGCAATTTATTATTTACCTGTTTACTCGTTACGCACGTTGGTGTTCCTGTGTATTAGTCAGAAACTCGTTTGGGAATAGATACTAGCTGTCATTTTATCTTCTTCTGTTGACTGATGCAAGTCGAAAACGAGGCCTATACCCGTGATTATTATCAACGGATTTCTGCTCCATTGAACGGAATGCTGTTCCATTGAGGACATCCGATTGTTCTCTCTGTTTAGGGAACAGGGTTCCCTTCTCCCACCATAGATTCGGCACCCACCAGTATCTTCTCTGTACCCCGCAGCCCTGCCCTTGCTCCCCTCCATGAGTGGCATGAGAGAAAGAGCCGCTCTCGTCCTTACATTTCACCCCATCAGCCATCGCATACACCACATAACCCTCCGATATGTTCGCTACCTCCATAGTGATCCCTACACACATCATATATTCCCATCTCCACTACTTTCTGCCTTCCGCAGATACCGCTCTCTTCGAAACTCCCTGTGTAACTCGTCCCTTCGGCGAGCTGACGTGGATTTTGAAGAATCAACATCAGTGAGAAGCAGGAGGAAGCACATTAGCTGTAGCCCATGGGGGGGGGGGGTTGGGGTGGGGAGACAGAGCTGAGTCAGAGGGGCAAAACCGTTTAAAAATTGCGGTAAAATGCAGAGAGCCTTAACACAGAGCTGACGTGGATTTTGAAGAAACAGCAACAAGGAGAAGCAGGAAGAAGCACATATTGTTTGGAGCCCGTGGGGAACGAGAGACGGAGGTGAGTCTGAGGGTGAAAACAGTTGAATAAGAGCGGCAAAACTCATACAGACTTAACACAGAGCTGACCTGGATTTTGAAAAGCAGCAACAAGGAGAAGCAGAAAGGAGCCCATGGGGGAGGAGAGCAAGTCACAAGGGACAAACAGTTTAAAGCTGAGGAATTTGATTTGTAAATAGTTAACGGGAATAGTGCCGGAGGATTGGGGTACTGCGCATGTTGTTTCATTGTTTAGAAATGGTTCAAAGAATAAACCAAGCAATTATAGACCTGTTAGTTTGACGTCAGTGGTGGGCAAATTGATGGAAAGGATACTTAGAGATAATATATATAAGAATCTGGATCAACAGGGTCCGATCAGGGACAGTCAACATGGATGTGTGCCTGGAAGGCCATGTTTGACAAACCTTCTTGAATTTTTTGAAGCGGTTACTAGGGAAATTGATGAGGGTAAAACAGTGGATGCTGTCTATATGGATTTCGGTAAGACCTTTAACAAGGTTCCCCATGGAAGGTTGGTTAAGAAGGTTCAATCTTTGGGTGTTAATGGCGGAGTAGGAAGATGGATTCAACAGTGGCTGAATGGGAGATGTCAGAGATTAATGGTGGATGGCTGTTTGTCAGGTTGGAAGCCGGTGACCAGTGGGGTTTCTCAGGGATCTGTGTTGGGTGCACTGTTGTTTGTCATGTACATCAATGATCGGGATGATGGGGTGGAAAATTGGATAATTAAATATGCAGATGATACTAAGATAGGTGGTGTTGTGGATAATGAAGTAGCTTTTCAAAGACTACTGAGAGATTTGGACCATATGGAAAAGTGGGCTGAAAGGTGGCAGATGGAGTTTAATGCTGATAAGTGTGAAGTGCTACATCTTGGCAGGACAAATCAAAATAGGACGTACATGATAAATGTACGGAATTGAGGAATGCTGTGGAACAGAGAGATCTGGGAATAACTGTGCATAGTTCCCTAAAGGTGGATTCGCATGTAGATAGGGTGGTAAAGGAAGCCTTTGGTGTGCTGGCCTTTATAAATCAGAGCATTGAATATAGGAGTAGGGAGTATTGTTAAGATTGTACAATGCATTGGTAAGAGCAATTCTGGAGTATGGTGTACAATTTTGGTCGTCTAATTATAGGAAGGATGTCAACAAAATAGAGAGAGTACAGAGGAGATTTACTAGCATGTTGCCTGGGATCCAGCAACTATGTTACAGAGAAAGGTTGAACAGTTAGGTCTTTATTCTTTGGAGCGCAGAAGTTGAAGGGGGGACTTGATTGAGGTATTTTAAATGATGAAAAGGATAGACAGAGTTGACGTGGATAAGCTTTTCCCATTAAGGGTAGGGAAAATTCAAACAAGAGGGCATGACATACGAATTAAGGGACGGAACTTTAGTGATAACGTGAGGGGGAACGTCTTTACTCAGAGGGTGGTGGCTGTGTGGAATGAGCTTCCAGCAGAAGTGGCAGAAGTGGAGGCACGATCGATTTTAACATTTAAAAATAAAGTGGATAGGTATATGGACGGGAACGGAATGGAGGGGTATGGTCTGAGTGCAGGTACATGGGACTAGGGGAAAACAAATGGTCGGCACGGACTGGAAGGGCCGAGAGGGCCTGTTTCCGCGCTGTAATTGTCATATGGTTATATATGATTAAGTTAGGTCTTTATTCTTTGGAGCGCAGAACGTTCAGAGGGGACGACTGAGGTATTTAAATGAGGAAAGGGATAGAGTTGACGTGGATATGCTTTTCCCATTGAGGGTAGGGAAGATACATACAAGAGGGCATGACATGAGAATTAAGGGACAGAGGTTTAGGGGTAACGTGAGGGGGGACTTCTTTACTCAGAGGGTGGTGGCTGTGTGGAATGAGCTTCCAGCAGAAGTGGTGGAGGCAGGATCGATTTTAACTTTTAAAAGTAAAGTGAATAGGTATATGGACGGGAAGGGAATGGAGGGGTATGGTCTGAGTGCAGGTGGATGGGACTAATGGAATATAAATGGCACGACTGTAAGGGCCGGGAGGGCCTGTATCCGTGCTGTAATTGTAATATGGTTATATGGTTATAGCTTGGTAAATTAGGCAATTTATCAGTGTAATCAATTTATCACTGTATCAATTCAGCAAGGCTGCTCTAGCGGCAGTGAGGGAGCGGCCTTGTGAGGGAAGTGTGAGTCTTTAGCTCGAGGGTCTTCGGTGTGGAAGCTGAGGGGAGGAGACTACGTAATACGTTGGAGGGGAGAGACCAAAGAATGAGGTGTCGGGCAAGCTGATTCAGTACGATGCATGCAGCATGTGGGAGGTCAAGGACACCGCTGGTGCCTCTGTCTGCAACAAATGTGAGAAGTGCTTCCAGGTACAGCTCCTGTAGGACCGTATTGGGGAACTGGAGAAGCAAGTGGATGACTTCAGGTTCGTCCGAGAGGATGAGTCGTTCCGCGATGAGTCCCACAGCAGGATTGTTTCGCCGAAGGTACTGGAAGAGAGAAGGTGGGTGGCAGTGAGAAACTGAATTAAACATGGAATGCACAGGTCCCCGGGTGTTCACCCACTTACAAGCTGTCGGGACAAAATACGTTGACGCACCGAGCCGCGGACTGCTTTACGATGCAAAAAGTGTTGTTGAGCGAAAACCAAGGAGGACAACGTCAGGCAACGCTGTGGTGGTTGGCAAATCCATTGTGAGAGGTACGGACAGGGGTTTCTGCGGCAACAGACGAGATTCGAGGATGGTGTGCTGCCTCGCGGGTTCCAGGATCCAGGATGTCACGGACAGGGTGCATAAAATCCTCAAGGGCGAAGGAGAACCGCGGGAGGTTGTAGTGCATGTTGGTACAAACGACGACGGAAAGAAGGGGATTCATATTCTGAACCGTGACTTTACAGAGCTCGAAAATGTGCTGAAAATCAGGACCTCCGGGGCGGATATCGCCGGTTTGCATCCATTTCCTCGTGCTAGCGAGAGCAGGAACAGAGGGATACGCGACCTGAATGTGTGGCTGGGGAACTGGTGCAGGGAGCTGAGATTTAGATTTTTAGACCACTGGGATCTGTTTTGGAGTACATGGGGGACTGTAAAAAAGGGACGGATTGCACTTTAACAGGTCGGGGACGGCATTCTGGCAGGCAGGTTTGCCACTGCGACACTGCTGGCTTTAATGTAAATAAGGGGGGAGGGGTAAAATGGGTTAGTCAAGGACGGAGGTAAAGGGAAAGGGATAGTTAATAACCCCGGAATTAAAGATATATAAAGCTCACAAAGGGATAGGAGAGTGTGGCCATGTGTAGTAGGGATCGATGTGAATGGTGAGATGTGTAAGGAATTAAAGGTACTTGAATGCCCGAAGTATAAGAGGTAAAGTAGATGAGGTTGTGGCTGAAATAGAGGCTGGTAGATATGACATTGTGGGGATTAACGAGACGTGGCTGCAGGATGATCGAGTCTGGGAAATTAATATTCAGGTTTATACATCCTATAGAAACAGTCAACATGGATTTGTGCCTGGAAGGTCATGTTTGACAAACCTTGTTGAATTTTTTGAAGCGGTAACTAGGGAAATTGATGAAGGTAGAGCAGTGGATGTTTTCTATATGGATTTCAGTAAGGCCTTTGACAAGGTTCCCCATGGAAGGTTGGTTCAGAAGGTTCAATCTTTGGGTGTTAATGGCGGAGTAGCAAGATGGATTCAACAGTGGCTGAATGGGAGATGTCAGAGAGTAATGGTGGATGGCTGTTTGTCAGGTTGGAAGCCGGTGACCAGTGGGGTGCCTCAGGGATATGTGTTGGGTCCACTGTTGTTTGTCATGTACATCAATGATCTGGATGATGGGGTGGAAAATTGGATAAGTAAGTATGCAGATGATACTAAGATAGGTGGTATTGTGGATAATGAAGTAGATTCTCAAAGTCTACAGAGAGATTTGGGCCATTTGGAAAAGTGGGCTGAAAGAAGACAGATGGAGTTTAATGCTGATAAGTGTGAAGTGCTACATCTTGGCAGGCCAAATTAAAATAGGACGTACATGGTAAATGGTAGGGAATTGAGGAATGCTGTGGAACAGAGGGATCTAGGAATAACTGTGCATAGTTCCCTGAAGGTGGAATCGCATGTAGATAGGGTGGTAAAGAAAGCCTTTGGTGTGCTGGCCTTTATAAATCAGAGCATTGAATATAGGAGTAGGGAGGTAATGTTAAAATTGTACAAGGCATTGGTAAGACCAATTCTGGAGTATGGTGTACAATTTTGGTCGCCTAGTTATAGGAAGAATGTCAACAAAATAGAGAGAGTACAGAGGAGATTTACTAGAATGTTGCCAGGGTTCCAGCAACTATGTTACAGAGAAAGGTTGAACAAGTTAGGTCTTTATTCTTTGGAGCGCAGAAGGTTAAGGGGGGACTTGATTGAGGTCTTTAAAATGATGAAAGGGATAGACAGAGTTGACGTGGATAAGCTCTTCCCATTGAGGGTAGGGAAGATTCAAACAAGAGGGCATGACATGAGAATTAAGGGACAGAAGTTTAGGGGTAACGTGAGGGGGAACTTCTTTACTCAGAGGGTGGTGGCTGTGTGGAATGAGCTTCCAGCAGAGCTGGTGGAGGCAGGGTCGATTTTAACATTTAAAAGTAAAGTGGATAGGTATATGGACGTGAAGGGAATGGAGGGGTATGATCTGAGTGCAGGTAGATAGGACTAGGGGAAAACAAATGGTCGGCACGGACTGGAAGGGCCGAGAGGGCCTGTCTCCGTGCTGTAATTGTTATATGGTTTATATATGGTTTTCTTTTTTTTGTATGTAGAAAGGACAGGCAGGTGGGCAACGGAGGTGGGGTAGCTCCTCCGGTGCGGAATGGAATTCAGCCGAGGGAAGACATAGCGACTGACGAGATAGAGTTACTGTGGATTGAATTGAGGAATTGCAAAGCCAAGAAGATACTAATTGGTGTTATCTACAGACACCCAAATAGTAGCCTGAATGTAGGGTGTAAGTTGCAGCAGGAGTTATAACTGACATGTAACAAAGGTAATGCCACTGTGCTGATGGGGGATTTCAATATGCAGGTAGACTGGGAAAATCAGGTTGGTTCAGGACCCCAAGAACGATAATTTGTAGAGTGCCTCCGAGATGGATTCTTAGGGCAGCCTGAAATGGAGACGACCAGAGAAAAGTCAGTTCTGGATTTAGTGTTGTCCAATAAACCAAATTTGATAAGACAACTCGAGGTAAAGGAACCGCTTGGAGGTAGTGATTATAATATCATTGGTTTTAATCTGCAATTTGAGAAGTAGGTTAAACCAGAAGTGGCAATAATGTAGCTGAACATAGGGGAATATAAAGGCATGAGAGAGGAGCTGCTGAAGGTAGACAGGAAAAGGACACTAGCAGGAATGACAGTGAACAGCAATGACAGCTATTTCAGGGCATAAACCGGAAGACACAGGATCATTTCATTCCAAAAAGGAAGAACGATTGTAAGGGAAGTAGGAGGCAACTGTGGCTGACAAGGGGAGTTAGGGATACAATAAAACTAAAAGAAAAGATGCATAACACAGCAAAGAGTAGCCGGAATCCAGAGGATTGGGAAACGTTCATAGGACAACAGACGGAAACAAAACGGGCAATACTAGCTGAAAAGATGAAGTACGAAAGGGAGCTGGCCAGGAATATAAAGAAGGACAGTAACACCCTCTTTGCTAAAAGTAGCAAAGTCAAATATGGGTCCCTTGAAGGCAAACACTGGTGAAATTATTATGGGGAACAAGGGAATGTCTGAAAAGTTGAACACATACATGGGTCTGTCTTCACTAAGGAAGATAAGAACAATCTCTCAGAGGTGTTGGAGCACAGAGGTTCTAAGGGGGGTCGAGGAACTGAAATAGGTTTTCATTAGGCGAGAAATCGTATTGGGTAGGCTAATGGAACTGAACAATGATAAATCCCCGGGGCCTGAAGGACTGCATCCCATGGTCGACACGGAGGTGGCTCTAGAAATAGTGGGAGCATTGGTGATCATTTTCCAATGTTCAATAGATTCAGGATCCGGTCCTGTGGATTGGAGGATAGCTAATGTTATCCAAATTTTCAAGAAAGGAGCGAGAGGGAAAACGGGGAATTACAGACCAGGCTTCGGTGGTGGGAAAGATGCTGGAGTCAATTATTAACGAGGTAATAATGGGGCATTTGGATGGCAGTAAAATTAATAGTCTAAGTCAGGATGGATTTATGTAAGGAAAATCATGCTTGACTAATCATCTGGAATATTTGAGGAGCGACAAGTAAAATGGATGACGGTTAACCAGTGGATGTAGCCTATCTAGACTTTCAGAAATCTTTTGATAAAGTCCGCACGGGAGACTGGTGAATTAAATTAGAGCGCATGGCATTGGGGATAGAGTGTGGACGTGGATAGAAAATTGGTTGGGAGACAGGAAGAAAAGAGCAGGAGTGAACGGGTCATTTTCAGAATGGCAGGCAGTGACGAGTGGAGTGACGCAAGGCTCGTTGTTGGGTCCGTAACAGTTTACCATACATATTATTGATATGGAAGAGGGAATTAGGAGCATGTTTGTGGATGACACAAACTGGGTGGCAGTGGAACTGTGAGGAGGATGTTAAGAGGTTGCAGAGTGACCTGGACCGGTTGAGTGAGTGGGCAGATGCGTGGCAGATGCCGTATAATATAGATGCATGTGAGGTTATCGACTTTGGTGGAAAAAAAAAACAAGGGTGCAGATTATTATTCAATGGGGTTAGGTTAGTTAAGGGGATGGGGGAGGGTGCAGCGAGACCTGGGTGTCCATGTACACCGGTCAATGAAATTCGGCGTGCAGGTACATGATGCAGTGAAGAAAGCTAATGGAATGTTGGCCTTCAGAACAAGAAGATTTCAGTATAGGAGTAGAAAGGTTCTTCTGCAGTTGTATAGGGTTCTGGTAAGACCACATCTGGAGTATTACATACAGTTTTGCTCTCCTAATTTAGGGAAGGACAACCTTTTGATTGAGGCAGTGCAGCGTAGTTTCACAAGACTGAATCTGGGTTGGCGGGACTGTCATATGATAAAATATTGAAAAGCCTGGGCTTGTATTCATTGCAGTTTAGAAGGATGAGGAGGGATCTTGGAGAAACATATACAATTATAAAAGGAATGGGCAAACTAGATGAAGGAAAATATGTTCCCAATGTAGTGCGATTCCAGAAACACGGGCCACAGTCTTAGAATAAAGTGGAGGTCATTTAAAACTAAGGCGAGAAAAAACGTTTTCACGCAGAGAGTTGTGAATGTGTGGAATTCCCTGCCACAGAGGTCAGTCAGTGCTAAATCACTGAATGGATTTAAGAGATAGTTAGGTAGAGCTCCATGGGCTAGTGGAATCAAGTAATATGCGGAGAAGGCAGGCACGGATTATTGATTGGGGACGATCAGCCATGATTGCAATGATTGGCGGTGCTGGCTCGTAGGGCCGAATGGCCTACTCCTCCACCTATGTTCTATGTTTCTATGTTTCCCACCCAAGGCACCCCATCCCCATATATCTTCCCCTACAACCGCAAAAGATGCAACACCTGTCCCTATACCTCCGCGCTCGACTCTATCCAGTGACCTCGACAGTCATTTCAGGTTAGACAGAGGTTGATTTGCTCTTACTCCAATCTCATCTACTGCATCCATTGGTCAAGATGTGGATTCTTATACATCGGCGATATGAAATGTAGACCAGGCGATCGTTTCCCTGAGCACGTTCGCTCATTTCGCCTGAACTCCCGGATACTAAACAGTTTAATTATCCTTCCAATTCCCACGAATACACATTTGTCTCAGGTCTGCGCCATTGTCAGAGTGAGGCTCGATGCAAATTGGAGGAACATCATCTCTTTTTTCTGTTGGATAGTTTGCAGCCGAGTCGAATGAATATTGATTTCTCGAATTTCAAGGTACCTTGACGTTCCCTCTATCTCTATCCATCCCCACCCAAGTAGCACCGGCTTCTTGTTTTCGCCAAACAAGTACCTAACAACATCATGTTTCTTTTATCATTGCTACTTTTCCGTATATATTGCTTTCATTGTTCTTTATCTCGCTACATCATCGTCAAAATCTCTCGTTTCCCTTTTCCCTAACTAGACGGAAGAAGGGTTTCGATACGAAACGTCACCCGTTGCTCTATCCACAGATGCTGCATGTCCGGATACGTTACTCCAGTTTTTGGTGTCCAGCTTCCATTGAACAGGACGTTTATCTGTTTATTTTCACAGCAGTTTGGTGGTCACGGTGTCCGAGGAGCACAACTGAAGATGGTGAATATTCAACTCTTTATATTTGCATTCATGGTATTCGTGGCTCAGGCAGGATTTTTGGAAATAACGGCGTGGTCAACCTTTCGGATTGAGATCACACATCAGGATTAGAGCGTCGAGAACGTAGCCTGTATATGGAAGTGAGGTTGGGATGTAGATTGCGATAGAAACGGGTAATGGGGATGCTTGAGCACACGAAACTAGGCAGGCGACGGACGAAGAAAGGTGCAGATATAGGCTGCTAGCTGGTTGTTGCAGCCTGACATAGGACCGGTATGTGGTAGATGGCTGATGCAGAGGGGATGGTTCGTCAACGAAGGAAGAAAAGTAACAGGCTGTAGGCATGTTAGTGATTGGTGTAAAAAAACAGACGGGGACTGTAGATGATATGTGTGTACACCTTTAATTGATAGTAACAATGTCCATGCTAACGCCTCCCGACTGCGGTCCCGCTTTCCCCGGCTTCCTCGCCCTTCTCTTCGCCCTCCCCCCGATGCCTTCGTCGCCAAGGGGTTCTCCTGTCCGTACCCCCCTCCATGCCGCTGCAACCCCGCTTCTTCCCGTCGGGGAAGGAGGTGATGGCGAGGTGCGGACCCGGTCTGGTCGCCTAATCAGGTGTGATCCTGTATTCCTTTGCTTTACTGTTTGCATTCACCCTAGCGCATGAGACGTGGTCGCCCTGTCACTCACTGTTTGTTTTGGTAGAGGAAGGATGTAGATAATATGTGTGTACACCTTTAATTGATAGTAACAATGTCCTTGCTAACCACTCCCCCACCAGTCAGTATAATTGTATAATTGTAACCCACACGCCCCTAGCTCGCTCTCTAGTGATCGTGATAGACCACGTGCAGCCAGGGCTATATATAATGCATGCTAAATAAAGTAGTGAAGAATTTAAGGTGTCAGTTGACCTTCTCTACAGGGTCGAACACGCGGCCTACTTACTGGCCAAAAGGGATTAGTAATGCAAGATGGGAGAGGAGGCCACGAATTTGAGTTTCCAGATATTGGATGACATTATTGATTCCACTGGGTTGTAGGGTATCCCAAGGGAATATGAACGATCTTCCTTTAGCTACCACATGGAATGAACGTATCGGTGCAGATTGCCGAGGGGAGACAAATGGGTGCGCGAATGGTATGAGTAGTACCAATAACATGCAGACAAAAGCTCAAGATGGCCGTTAAAGATGCCATAAGGAAAACGCGGGCGAGCGGTCGTCCGGTCAAAACTTGGTCACATCGGCTCAGCAACTCTTAACATAGAAAAAAATGGTGCAGGAGTACGCCATTCGGCACTTCAAGACAGCTCCGCCATTCAATATGATTATGTCTGATCATCTAAATGCCGTTCCTGCTTTTTCCCCCATAAACCTTGATTCCTATAACCCTAAGAGCTAAATCTAACTAACTCTTGAAAACTTCCAGTTAAATGCCATTCAATGCCTTATATGACAGAGAATTACACTGCTTCACAAACCTCTGGGTGAAAAAGTATGTCCTCATCTTAGTTCTAAAGGGGCTACCTCTTATTCCTATAGTGTAACCTTGCTTCTGGACTCCATCAACATCGGTAACATTTTTTCCTGCATCTAGCCTGTCCCACCCGTTGAGAGTTGTGCATGTTTCTATAAGATCCCCAAATATTCTTCTAAATTCCAGAGAATACATTCTCAGTTGACCCATTCTTTCATTATTTGTCTGTCCGGCCATCCCGATTATTAACCTGGTGAACCTAGACTACAGTCCCCCAGTAGCAATAATAACCTCCTCAAACTAGGAGCCCAAGGTTGCACACCATACTCCAGCTGCGGTCTCACCGGGGCCTGTACAAATGGAGTTGGACCTCCTTGCTCCTTAACACACATCATCTCGCAATGAAGGCCAAGATCCCATTAGCTTTCTTCACTGCCTTCTATAACTGTATGCTTACTTTCATGGCAGGCGTGGAGTTTAATAGACCACGTTGGAGGTACGCACACGAATCTCTGCTTTTACTGAAAGGCCTGCTTCAGAACGTGGTTAATGGGAAAGATGGTGAAAGGGCAAGCGTTGGACCTCCTGCAGTGCCAGGGAAAAATCGAGTGGAAGCCGTGAGGTGGGTTGCCCCGATTACTGCACTGAGAAGTCAAGGAGAGGCGGTGCGTGGAAGTCCTTTGCATAGCGTGTATATATTAGATCGTTGTGTTGCAGTTTCCCAATTAGCCATTTGAGTTGATTAAGCACCGCCATGAACAATATGACGAGACAAAAAGTGAAATTACGAATGTGACGGGTCAGTCCAATGGTAGCAAGTTGAACCGTGTGTCTTGTTTTGCGTCGATACGGACAAGGACACGTTTAGGAAAAACGATAGATGTGCAAAAATTAAGCGAGATTGGTTGCGATCGTTTTGAAGGACGAAGTGTTTTCATCATCGGATGGAATGAGATAGCTAGGCAATGTTGGCGGCGGGTAGAAGTCAAGAAGCCAAGCAGAAGGGAAACATGTATAATTGTCAGGACGGGGATTCGAACCCAAGCCTGCAGTGGAGACCTTGACCAGAACGCAGCGCCTTATGAGCTCGGCCATCCTGGCCTCCTATTGGGTGGACTTTGTTCCTCACCTAAACTGTTCTGATGTCCATCCCTGGACAAAATGTTGGATTGCAAATTGTTCAGTTATGTCAGTTAGGACGGGATAGATAACTTTACAATTATTTCATACGCCGTGGTGATTGTCATGCTGCTCCGCAACGCAATCCTACCGTGTTTGGTCTATCTGTGATCTATGTCCGCACTGTTGGATATCCCTTTAGAAGCAAATCCCCATCTTTCAAAAAGCACAGCATCTCCCATTAAATATGTCTAATGAGCACAAGTATCCTGAGTGAAACATTGCAGTATTTGCTGTGCTCTGCTGAGAAGTGTATACCGCTAACATTGAAACAGACTGCTGTCGTCTGTAACCAATCTCGAATGCTCAAATAAATAATCGTCATCCTTTTAGAAGACCTCCCTCGTACCTTGTGACAATAACGCTTCGCTGGAATGTTTGTCTTGGTGAACAGATCTCCGCCTCCACCTCGTCACGCCCCTCAGGTTTTTACGGCTGCAGTAGGATCACCCTTCTCGCACGAACATTCAAAAACATCTGACTGAACTTGTTTAGGCTCTCGTAACTGAACTTCAAAAGCAGAAAGAGAAGGGAAACAGAACATAGAACATACAGCACAAGATCATTCGTTTAACCCTCAATGTCCGTGCGGTTCTAGAAGTCAAGCCAGTTTAGTATCTGCCTACAAGCGGTCCGTGTTCCTTCATTTTCTGCCTATCCATCTGCTTGTGCAAAAGCCGCTTCAGCTACACTATGATATCTGCCTCTTCCACCACGGCTGGACGTGCTTTCCAAAAACACACGACTTATCCTTGTAAAACCCTTGCTCCCACGGGTTTTGATATTTCAACAATGAGGCCCTCTACCGTGTCCATGTCGAAAAGATAAAAGAAGCCCGGATACTCACCCCATATTCCTCGTTATTATTTGCTTTCTTATGCGAACAGATGTGGCGAGACTTTCCAAATATTACCTTATGTTCTCCGGGTCATAAGGCAGATTCGACAGTGCGACATTGCGTGATTATGAGAACAGTTCATATTTCGATATGGTTTTAATATTTTGTTATTTAATTAATGTGGTATCCTGCGGTCTCCTCCCACACCCGCAAGGCGCGCGGGTTTGAGGTCATAAATATTGGCCAATGTAAATTGGCCCGAGCCTGCCTGGATAGGACAGTTGGAGAGCAAAGAAATAGAGTGAACGGGTCCGATTCAACCTGGCTAGCCGTTTGCTCTTTTCCATGCTGTAACCCCAATTTATACTATTCAACAATATATCTGCCGATATTTACAACATCTCAAGACGAGGCTGGGATTCGAAGATCCGCGTGCAAATCGCAATAGGCTTGCAGTCTATCGCCTTAAACTTTCGGCCACTTGGTCCCATTTCTGGTATGTTTGGATTCCACATTTTACAGATTGCGTTTAACTTTCGTACATTTGCGATTTCGATCTCTCTTCATTTTGTACTGACAGTTATTCAATCATCTTTTGTCGATTTCTAATACGCTCCCAATTCCGAGGCCTACTGTCTTGTTTAGGTAACATCATGGTTCTTTTCAATTACTTTAACATGCCGATTACTCGCAAAGGCAGAAAAGGTGTACACCGATTTCCCTCTTGCAGTGTGGTTGGATTATGGACTCACCCAACGTCGGGAATATGTTTTCTGTGTCGAGCGTTTCCAATCCATTAAAACTTAGAAAATGATGCTGTAAGTATCCTTCTAAATTGCAGTGAATACAAGCTCTATCGGCCCATTCTTGAAATACATGTCTGTCCCGCCATCACGGGAATTAACCAGGTGAACCTACGCTGCCCTCCCTCAAGAGCAATAATACACTTCCTCAAATTAGGAGTACAAAACTGCACACTATATTCCAGGTGCGGTCATACCAGGGCCCTGTACAAATGCAGTTGGACCTCCTTGCTCCTAAACCCATCATTTCGCAATGAAGGCCAACATGCCTTTATCTGTCTTTGCTGCCTATTATACAGACATGGGTACAGAAGTGATTGACAGACGGAAAACAGAGACTAGGGATTAACAGGTCGCTTTCAGAATGGCAGGCAGTGACTAGTGGGGTACCACAAGGCTCGGTGCTGGGGCGGCAGCTATTTACAATTTAAATCAATTATTTGGATGGAGGGATCCAGAGCAACATTAGAAAATTTGCAGACGACACCAAGCTGGGTGCTAGAGTTAACTGTGAGGAGGATACTGTGAGAATGCAGGGTGACTTTGACAGGTTGGGGGAGTGGGTAGATGCATGGCAGATTACGTTTAATGCGGATAAATGTGTATTCACTTTGGTAGTAAAACAGGAATGCAGATTACTATCTAAATGGCAGGCATCAAGTTGGGAAAAGGGGAAATACAACGGGATCTGGGGGTCGTTGTACATCAATCCATGAAAGTAAGCATGCAGTTAAAGCAGGCAGTGAAGAAAGCGAATGGCATGTTGGAGTTTATAACAAGAGGAATCGAATATAGGAGCATAAAAAATCCTTCTGCAGTTGTACAGAGCCCTAGTGAGACAACGCCTGCAGTACTGTGTGCAGCTTTGGACCACTAATTTGAGGAAGGACATTCTTGCTTAGAGGTAGTGCAGCGTAGGTTTACAAGGTTAATTCCCGGGAGGACGGGACTGTCATATTGTTAGAGAATGGAACAGCTGGGCTTGTACACTATGGCGTTTAGAAGGATGAGAGGGAATCTCACTCAAACTTATACCTGTGAATCACATGTATCTCTACTTTTTCTGAAAGAGCTGTTTCATTGCGTGGTTAAAGGTAAATGAGATGAACTTATTTATGCATTCATTTATTTATTAATGGATTTATTTATAGCTTTATTGAATTATTTATTTATCTATTTACTTTCTTGTGTCTTTGTTGGGCAATTGTTGGACCTCCTGCAGTTGTAGGGAAAATATGCATGGAGGGGTTGAGGTGGGTTTGTGCCGATAACAGCGCTGGGTTTTCATGGAGAAGGCGGTGTGCGGACAGGCTGTTGTATAGCCTGTATATGTTGGATGGTCGTGTTGCATTCGGCCAGTTAACCAATTCTTCATCCGCCTGTGAGTTCCTTAAGCACCGCCATCAATAAATGGAGAGAAAAAAAATTGAAATTAGGAATATGACATTTTAGTCAAATGGTGAAAAGTTGAGCCTTGCTTCTTGGTTTGGGTCCATAAAGGCAAGGATGAGTTCAGCAAAGATGATAAATCGTGCAGAAATTAAGCGAGATGGGTTCTGATAGTTTTGAAGGGCGGCGAATAGATGTCAAGAAACCCAGCAGAAGCAGAACTGTGAGCAAATTGTAAAATGTCAGGAGTGGGATTCGAACCCACGCCTCCAGTGGAGACTGCGACCTGAACGCAGCGCCTTAGACCGCTCGGCCATCCTGACCACCTATTTTACGGACTCTCTTCCTCAACTAATCTCTTTTGATGTCCATCAGTAGACAGAATATTACCTTGCATATCATTCACATCTATTGGATGTTACGTCGGTTTTGACAGGATAGTTGATTTTACAAAAATCTACTCCGCCGTGATATCATAGCCGCGCTGATTCGCTACGCAATTGGACCGTGCTTGACCATGAGCTTTACGTCCACCCTGTTGGATATCTCTGGAGAAGCAAATTGTCAGGTCTCGCGTTTAATCTAGGTTCTGTTCCTTACTGGTTTTCAGTATTTGAGTTTGCATTCTTGTTTTATTTTGGTGCCTCATCTCCTCTTGTTTCAGGTGCCATTTCCTGTCAGATCCTTTACCCTCAGGTGATTGTTGACCCCGGCCCTGATGTGTTTCCCGTATCTCCTTGTCCGCTGTTAAGTCTGTATTTAAGCCTTTGTGTTTTAGATTTATTTGCCAGTTCGTTGTGTATGCTACCTGGTATCACCTCGTTCCAGCTCTAGAAATATTGTGACTTTGTATACTCGACCACTGCCTGTTTTTCGACCACTGTTTTTGCCTGCTCCTAGATTACTGTTGCTTCAGTGTTTCCTTACCTGTGTACCGACTTAGAACGATTAAATTCTGAATACGGATCTGCCCTATGTCTGAGCATGCATGTGTGTCCTCCTCCTCGTTCAGTTCGGGTAGTACGAACTGGCCAACAATGGACTCAGCGGGCTCTGATTCTTTTCGTGCACTGCTCCAGAAGCAAGAGGAGCGCATCTCGCGGTACGACGGTCAACTCACCTCGATCGTCGCTGGGTACCGTGATCTCGGCGAGCGTCAGCAGGGGTCTGCAGGTCTACCGCAGCGTCTCCATTCGATCACCTGGAAATACCGGAACGCTTTTCAGAAGAATCTGAGAAGTGTAGACCTTTCTTGATTCAGTGCGGGCTGCATTTCGAACTTCAAGCGGCTTTCTTTCCAACAGAACGCTCAAAGGTAGCCTTTATCATCACGCACCTGTCGAGTAGAGCGGAGGCTTGGGCCACAGCGGATTTTCTCGGAATTCTCCTGGTTGCCAGACGTCGGTCCTGTTCATGGAAGCTCTGTCCCGCACGTTTGATCACTCCAATCCTGGCCGAGAGGCTTCACAGAACCTGGTCTCCATGAAACAAGGTCATCGCTCAGTTATGGATTTTGCTATTAAATTTCGAACTGGTGCTGCTAAGAGTGGATGGAATGAGTCTGCTTTGTTGAATGTTTTTCGCAATGGGCTGTCTGAAGCTGTCAAGGATCAGTGGGCTCCACTACCCCTGCCTTCCGACTTCGAGTCTATGATTTCCTTGGCTGTACAAATTGACGCTAGGCTGAGAGAAAGAGAGCGATAGAGTAGATCGGCGGCAGTTCGCTCCTCCTCCCAACAGTGGCTGTAGCGTCGCCCTTCGCCTTCCGGTCGGGACTTCGTCCCTCTCGGCCGGTCCAGTCAGCCTACAGCGCCATCTGTCACTTCGGAGGAGCCCATGCAGGAGGGACGAGCCAAACTCAGCCCGAAGGAATGGCAGCGCCGCCTAGGGCAGGGGAGGTGTTTGTACTGTGGCGAGCTGCGACATTTTGTTGAACAGCTGTTCAGTAAAAGACACGGCTCACCAATGAAAAAGAGAACATTGGCGAGCTGTACCACTCCTATGAGCCGTTCCTCTCGTCAACCTACTACTATACAATTGTTGGTGCATTCCCAGTGGCACTCCCTGCAGGCTTTGATTGATTCTGGGCAGATGAGAACTTCATGGACATTTGATTGGCTGATGAATTGAAGCAGGAACGTGAACAGCTTCAAGATGCTCTGGAGGCTAGTGCACTGGATGGGCGCGTAACGTACGGGGTGATTCACCGAACTCAACCTGTTCAAGTCATCGTGGCAGGTAATCACTTGGAGACCATCAGTTTTCATCCCCTCGACTGTTCTCTTCAACCTCTGGTTTTGGGGCTCCCTTGGCAGTCTTACCATAATCCTCACGTGAACTGGGGTACAGGGGAAGTATATTTTGGGGGTAATAACTGCAAACACATCTATCTACATGATTTATCTCCTGGGTCTATGAAGGACCCACCAAGGAGCTGTTTGCTGGCATCTTCCAGGACCACCCTCCGGCAGCCGCCCCGTTCTAAGGAGGGGGATTTTCCAGATCTCACCAGGGTTCCCTCGTGTTATCTCTACCTAAAAAAGGTGTTCAACAATGCCAAGGGCACCTCATATAGACCATATGACCGCTGCCAGGTACAGCGCCTCCTAATGGTCGTCGTTATTCCTTGTCTTCACATGAGTGGCTCGCCATGGAAAAGTACATTGACGGCGCCCTTGCTGCTGGGATCATCAGACCTTCCTCTTCACCTGCAGGAGCTGGATTTTTCTTTGTGGATAAGAAGGATGGAACACTTCGGCCCTGCATTGACTACAGAGGACTCAATGGCATTACTGTTAAGAACAGATACCCTCTTCCTCTTATCTCCTCTGCATTTGAACTGTTAAAATACGATAAAATATTCACTCTTAGATCTTAGAAATGCTTATAATCTGGTAAGGATAAGGGAGGGGGATGAATGGAAGACTGCGTTTAACACACCCAGTGGTCATTATGAATATCGGGTCATGCCGTTTGGTCTTACTAATGCTCCAGCCGTTGTTCAATTCATGGTGAACGATGTATTACGGGACATACTGATCAAGTTTGTGTTTGTGTACCTTGATGACATTTTGATTTGTTCTCCAGATGAAACTTCCCATGTGCAGCATGTACACCAGGTGCTGGAACATTTGCTCTCGAATGATCTGTTTGTGAAAGCTGAAAAATGTGAATTTCATGTTAACACTATTCAATTCCTTGGTTATGCTGTGTCACCTGATGGGATACAGATAGACCAGGGTAAGGTCAGTGCTGTGGCCACCTGGCCTACACCCTGCAGTCGTCAGCGACGTAACGGTCGATTCTCCAACCGACTGTAATGTGACGATTTGTAACAAACTGAATATGTTTAGTATTGGGAGCTACTAATGTTTCACAGTGGAAATATGTTAACACAAAGGCACGCCCTGCGGATGAAGCTTCTAGAGGACTAACATCAGTGTAGTGACAGATTTTATCAAACTAAACTAACTACCAGGGAGACTGCACGATAACCCCAGGAAAAACACGCCTCAGACTACGTATAAATCCCACCCACATAATTACAGGCAGATAACATTTAGAGGTATCTGTTTGTAGTTATGACGTACAGAGTTAAGATAAATGGCTACTACAAAGACTATTGGTGACCGTTAACCTACTTGCCTGCTGCGCTGCGCTAATTGTCTGCTGCGCTGCAGTCTGAGGAGACAGCCATTCAACGCTGCGCCCCCGGGTTTATTTCAAGTTTAAGTTCAAGTTCAAATTTATTTTGCACGTGCACTTTAAGGTACAGTGAGATTGAATTCACCATCCAGCGTTCCAATTAAAAATGACACAATACTCAACGTAATTCAACTCAGCATTTTTCGCCGTGGTGGAAGGCAATATAGTTCTGACTCAGATCCCCTCCTCCATTGTTCACCCGTGGTCGCGGTCCTAACCCTACGTAGTCGCCCCTACGTAGCGCGATGTTAAAGTCCCCGATGCTCCGCCGCTGCAGTGCTGTGCCCGACTCGAGGAAACGCCGCACCAAACCAGCTGTTGGCCAGCTAGGAGGGGGGCGAAGGAACGACAAGGAAGAAAGTCGCATCACCGTCGAGATAGATGCCTGAAAACGATTCCCCCTTACCCCCCCCCTCTCACCACCACCAATCGACATGCAAAGAAACACTAAGACATACGTTTGGACATATTAAAAAACAAAATTCGAAAATACAACCTGTGAAGGCGAAGCAGCCGAATAGCAATGCCACCGGAACCCGAATCTTTGAAAATGAATTAGATGAGTTCATAAGGTAAGGTTCATAAGGTTCATAAGGATCATTTATTGTCACATACACAAATTGGTGTAGTGAAATTTCACTTGCCACGTCAGTTATACAATTTAAAATAGCAACAGTCTCAAAAAAATAAATTTTACTTCGGAGTCACGTGAGTGACTACGTGAAGAAGCCCCGCCTGGCGCTGGAACGGCATTACGTCGACGCTAACGGCAGAAGCAAGAGCTGCAGAGGCAGCTCTTCGACAGCGGTAGGTACGGCCCGCAGGTAAGTGCAGGGGAAAAACACTTTCAGGGTCTAAAAAACTCTGTGGCTGGTATTGAATACCAGAATTTAAAACAAATTTTTAAAAAAAGTTGAAAATCAACGGAGGTTTAAAATAACGGCCTAAGGGGAGCGATTTGACATGAGAATTAAGGGACAGAAGTTTAGGGGTAACGTGAGGGGGAACTTCTTTACTCAGAGGGTGGTGGCTGTGTGGAATGAGCTTCCAGCAGAGGTGGTGGAGGCAGGATCGATTTTAACATTTAAAAGTAAAGTGGATAGGTATATGGACGTGAAGGGAATGGAGGGGTATGGTCTGAGTGCAGATAGATGGGACTAGGGGAACACAAATGGTCGGCACGGACTGGAAGGGCCGAGAGGGCCTGTCTCCGTGCTGTAATTGTTATATGGTTATATGGTTATATGGTTATATGATCGGAACGGGAGATTACGGAGCCGGTTCCGATACCGGTGGCCGTCAAAATTACGTTTGAAAGATTTTTTAGTCGCTCCACAAACTTTTGGAACGGGGGGGGGGGATTTAAATGTCAGAAATGCCATAATTTAAAAATAATCAATACAAGGCCTTAAGAATAAAAAAGCTTTATGGCTTCATATATTAATATATATGATGAAATATGGTGGGAATATCTACCTCAGATATGTTTGAAGGTAGTCTTTTTGAGGAAAAACGCCGGAGTAACATGGGCAGTAAAAATAAAATGGAAAACTGACCTTATAAATATACAGGTGTAAGTACAACACCTGAATAAGAAGTGAGGCCGTGGAAAATAACCATGGAAACCAAAATTAATTGGTCTCTCACTAAAGCTGTTATGAGTAAAACAGCAGAATAATAATTAAAATTTTTATGTTTTGTTAAAGTACACTTCAGCACAAAATATATATATAGAGGTGTACTAGGATTGATACCTGAATGTATGAGTGGGGCCATAAAAAGAAAATATGGAAAAAATAATAATTGGACTCACCAAAGCTGTTATGGTGAAACAACAGAATATGATAAAACTTATACGTTTATAAAGATATCAACGGTGAATCTGGTTATGATATCCATGTCTCAAAAAGATGAGATATAAGGATATACGATTTTAAAAGTATTTCAAACTGGTGCATGGCATTTCCATTCAATGGAAAACAAACAAAATATTGTGCAAATAACCAATACATTTGAAGTAAAATTATTTGCCATCAGTTTGTGGAGCTCAATGGGGAGAAATATATAATATTTGGGACCAAATCTGCACTCCAGATTTGCAGATCTATACAAATCAGGTTATGTTTAACGCCTGATTATTATAAAATAAAATGCCTTATGAAATAATAATGCCTTATGATTATTCATAGTATTGATTACAAAAGAAAAGACTATTGGTCTTTGGGAGAAAAAATTATGATCCAAACTAAGGCAGAAGTATGATAAATAAGCATAATCAAACATAGCCTTATCCGAACTCCTATAATTGGGAAAAGAATGCTTGAAGTACGTCGAAGAGGTGCAAACAACTGTTACAAAATAAATTCATGAAATCTCCGATTGTGGGGGATTACAGCTGTATTATGATCATTAATTTAATATAACAAAGGACTATATAAAAAAAAATAGAAAGGATTGGTTCACCTGTATAAGGAAACGTGACATTTTAGGTTTGCACCCAAAAGTAACTCCAGTAAAGAAGGGGTACGTAAATATATATATTATAAATTACCTCAGTGTACAGATGTGATGGTATAAACAATAGAAAACATCATTTTATATACATTTTGACAATGTAAGAACATTTTATTAAAATGGAACATCTTCAATATTGAAATACAGTTGCTATTAACAAAGTGTTAATCAAATATTACAGGTGCTTGAAATGAATTAAAATGGGTCAAGCGGTGCAAGTTAAAACTTTTGTCTAAATCATTAAATCCAGTTTATGACTGTTAAACAGAATACTGGCATAACAATTGCACTGATAAAAGATCAGTACTTGCATTAATGAGGACATGGTCTTGGTTTATCATGATCCCATTTAAATTAGAGCCATCTGCAAATTAGTGCTGCAATTACAAGCCTGTTGAAAGGCAAGGACTTGACCCATCACATAAAGCCCATGTTTTAGGCATTCGTAAATATTCATAAATTACTATTCTGGATTTAGGAGTAATTCAGCACCATAAGGGGGGGAATGTTTCCATCATACAAATATGTCTTATTGCTTTGTTGACATACTTTGTCCCTCCATTAGGAAAGAAGCCAAGGTAAGAGTAAATAAAGCTCCAAAAGAAGGAATACAGAAGCTTATATATGCATTTGTGTGAGGCTTATGCAAATACCAAATGATACATTATCATTATTAAAGTAATGGAATAAAATAAAGGGGGTTCACAAGTTGCTTCAACTATAAGCTTGGCAGCTGTTGCAAGCTGAAGCAAGTATTGACAGATGATGGACAGCTTCTGTGAATATTTGGGTAAGATAAAAATATTATCTATTCTTATAAAGATTATTGATACGTCTCTTTGTTGGGACTACGGACAATAATACCAGGTTAATGCAAATGAATTGTCCTAAGACATTCTCCAAACATTTGTATTATTATTGAAGTATAAGGAATTATGGATTATATATCGATTGTTCTATTATGGAAGTGTCCATGTTATATCAAGGTGAACAATATCACGGCTGTGGCATATATTAAATCACATAAGATAAGTAAAATAATAATCATGTGATTATCTGAATAAACAGATGTGGCATATTCTAAAATGTTTTAGTCCAGCTGTTTATCTCTGAGAAAGAGACAATGTTATCACAGACAACACGTTAAGGGGGGAAAATACATTGTCATTAATATGGATTAGTTACGATGAGTCTGGTTGTATACAGATTAAATAACCGATCTTTCAAATGTTTTCGTGGGCAAAACCAAGAACAGGAAAGGTGGATGATATTCTCTCAATTATATGAGGAAAAATGTTGTTTTATGTTCCCCATTTTTGTCTGATAGGGCAGTGTCCGATGAAAATATAACAAGACACTGCCAGAGGCATTTTGGTGGTCCAAAACGTTCCTTCATGGTTTTCATAAATATTGAGTGATGTTGAAACACTTGTGATGATTCATAGTTACAGTAATTTATTGTTGTACAAAGGCATCCATGATATGAAAATATGAATTGACTATCTGCAGGTTGATCAGACCATTACAATAGTTTGATGGTCAAAGAAGTCTATGAATGTTTAACTAATATGACAACATAACGATAACATAATTATGTATAAAGAAGTGTTATACCTGCAATTTGCAGAAATAAGTTTAATTTTTTTAAAGCAATATTTTATAAGAAATTGGAAGACTGTGTATACAGTAAAGTTATTTGTCATATTAGATATATGTGAGTTCCTTGTGGATTGCATTTTTCTGAGTATCTAATTGATAGAGCCAATGATAGGACTCAGAGTGTTTAGCGTCCTATTTACGGACAATATACTAACCAAGAAGTTATCGGGTTCATTCGTAATATCCCGATATGGAAAGGGATATATATGTAGATGTCAATATAGATATATATATGTGTATACATATATATATATATATATATATATCATATATATATATATAATCTGTCCAAAATTGCAATACATAAGTCTGGAGATCAATATAGTCCTGAATTGCCTTAGGCAATGAACTCCAATTCTATCAATGATTCAAAAAGGTTAACATTGAAAGTAATAATGCTGATGACTTTAGTATCAAGATAAGAGTGCAAACATTGCAAATATTACGTTATAATTGTATGTGGATACAGATTACATTATCATATATGTTTATGAATTTACCAAACAAAGCAGACCAAGAAGAGCTGAAATCAAGGGAAACCTATAAGCATATCCTGTCGGCCTTAAATTGTGTGTGCGTTTGAACAATGATGAAATATGTTGAAGTAAGTAAGAGTCTGTGGTAATGAGACAGCACTGCTTATTACACACAAAACAAAAAAACAAAAACAAAAAAAAACACATTAGGCTTCAGTAAAAACGGATGGTTCTAGAGAAATGTATTCTAGGTGGTTAAAAATTGAATAACACTCAGTGGAACTAGACACTGAAATGGGGAAAATCACTCGGTTGAGGACGTAGATACATTCACAGGAATGAGACGGGGCGAGCCGCTCGAGCAAAGATGCAAGGCCACAGGAGGGTGTAAAATAAGTATGAAAGTAAATGGAATCAGTCATTGCGTCACGATTGGACATGGAGTATTGGGATCTCTATAATTGTTGATTTGTTCATACCATCAAATTATATATATCAATTGATATTTTGTGATCAACTTGCCTTTCAATGGAAAGGGCATTACATTTATTCTTTTAAAATGTGAAATAATTTATCACATAACTTGAGGCAATGTTTGGGGGAAAACATGTGTTATTTTGCTCATGACTGTGTTGAATGAGCCAGAGTGTCCTATGGAAGGAGTCTACGACATGAAAAACACAGAAAGCTTCAAAATCTTTACGTAGTCACTCACGTGACTCCGAAGTAAAATAGTAAGATTAAACGAGAACTTACCAGTTCGAGGTTTGATCGTTATTTCATGAGGAGTAACGATGAGGGATTACGTGCCCTCCACTCCCGACCCTCATAAAATAAATGATCATCTGGTAGTTCTAAATCTATGTTGAGCCTTACTATCTTACTCCGGCTATTATGTTCTGTGTTTTTTCATGCCGCTGCTTTGAAGTATATCGTTCCAGCGCCAGGCGGGGCTTCTTCACGTAATCCCTCATCGCTACTCCTCATAAAATAACGATCAAACTTCGAACTGGTAAGTTATCGTTTAATCTTACTATTTTAACATAAACATCCATCATAGCGACCCGTACATATTCCTCACTGTGACGGAAGGCGAAATAAAGTTCAACTCCTTCCCCTTTTGTTCTTCCTTGGCCGGGGGCATCGAACCCTCGAGTTGACGGGACGGTCTTGAGTCCCGTAGCCGGCGGCATTCGGGCCCTCCACGTCGAGGCGGTCAGCTCCTGCACCGGAGGATGTCAGTTCCCCCGCGCCAGTCGATCGAACATCGCGCCGGGGCTAGACGAACCTTCTGTGGCGTTGGAGCTCCCGACTAACCTCAACCGAGACAGTGAGCCTTTGATGCTAAGTCCGCAGGCCACGGCGGCAGCGATCCCAGGCAAGGGATCCCATTCCCTCACTGTCCCCTACTCACCCCCTCCTCCCCATTCTCTCCCCGCTCCTCCCACCTTCCTCCCCCTTCTCTTCCTCTACTGCACTCCCCCCTCCTCTCCCTCCTCCCCTATTCTCTCCCCCCGCTCCCCACTCCCCGTCCCCATCCTCCTCTCTCCCTTCACATCTCCCTCCCGCTGTTCCCCCCTCCCCGTCCCCGCCCTTCTCCCTCCCCTCCCCCCTCCCCTCCCGTCCCTCCTCCCATACTCCCCAACACGCTCCACCCTCTCTACCCCCCTCTCCTTCTCACCCATCTCCATCCCCCCTCGCTCCCCCCTCCTCCTCCTTGTTCCCCCACCCCTCTCCATTTCCCCTATCCTCCCCCTCCCCCTCCTTTCTCTCCTCCCTTTTCTCCTCCCTCCACGATTTCATTCCCCCTTCCCCTCCCCTCACCTCATTTATTCGCCCTCTCCCACTCTCCCCAATCCTGCCCCTCTCCTCCCCCTCTCCTCCCCCTCTCCCATTCTCCCCCCCGCTCCTCTACTCCCCTCCCCCCTCGCCTCTCTGCTCTCCCCACCACTCCCCCGCCTCCTCTCAGTCCCCCGCCTCCTCTCAATCCCCCTCTCCACCCCCTCTCCCCCCATCTCCACCGCTCTCCTCCCCTACGTCCACTCCCTTTCACCCTCTCCCCTCTCCCTCAAAGGGGGTGGTTATTGTGTGTATGTGTGTGTGTGGTTGGTTACTGTGTGCGTGTGCGGGGGGGAAGGGTTAGTGTGTGTGTGACGCCGCAGGCACCCCCCGCAATCGTGCATTGAGGGGATGGGACCCGACGGGTCCCCCTTGGTCTAGTGTCTTTTAAATGTTGTGCTAATTCACGCCTACACCAACTCAGCAGGCAGGTCGCTCCACGGACGCACCACCTTCTGAGTGAAAGCCCTATCCTTCAAGTTTCTAATGTTATGCCTTAAATTGAAACGCTCTTGGTATCGATCCCCCTACCTTGTGAAAAAAAAAACATTGCGACCTTCCACCTTATCTATGGATTTCATGATTTTATAAACGTCCATAAGATCACCCGCCGGCGTCGTACCTTCCAGAGAAAATACCCCCAATCTATGTATCTCTCCTTAAACCGCAAAACCTACATTTCCGGACACAATATTTTCTCCATCTTCACTGGCTTAATCACATGTTGCTTTAGTATGCCGATCAGAACTGTGCACCATACTCCAAGGGCAGACTCACCAACATCAAGTACAATTATACAATGCCCTTTTTGTCCTCAATGACCGCACCGATGCAGACACGTGTGGCAATTTTCGTCCTTACCACCATTGCAATCGGCTTCTCTTTTTCCATGGATCTGAGCATTTCCACCCCTAGGTTCCACTGTTTCACAACACCCTCTTTGCTGGTGCGCCCACACATCCCCGCCCTGCACCCAACATCCCCACACCACGCTCTCCACTATACCCCACATCTCCCACACCCCCTACACTACACCCCCCCCCTCCTCTACTAACCCCCTGCACCCTATCCCCTACAGCCCTCTCCAGTACACCATCCGAGCCAAGCAACCTCCTCCTCCACCGCCGCGACACTCCCACACCCCCTCCGACACCCCCTCTCCCACACCCCTTCCACTACACCACCTCTATCACACCCCCCACACAGCCCCATACTCTCACTACCACCCACATACCATTCTACCACTCCCCTCCCCCACAATGCCCCATACTTCCCACTACCACCTTCAACCCCTCCAACATACACCCACTCCCCTACCTCCACAACCGCTCTCTACCCCCTCAACGCGCCCTACCTCCACAATCCACACAAACCCATCCATACACTCCCCGTCCCCCACACACACCCCTCCCCCACGCAACCACAAACGTCCCCTCCCCTACACACCCCCTCCACCACATACTGCTCTAACCCACACACATCTCTGCCCCCACACATACCACATTTCCCAGCCCCTTCCCCACAACCTCCCACAACCCCCATTCGCCAGAACACCCCTCCCAGCACTTTAACCCTCCACAACACTACCCCTCGCCCAAAAACAACCCCTCCCCAACACACCACCCTTCCCCAATACACACCCCTCCCCACACATTCCCCCACTGCACACCCCGACGTCCCCCACACCCCCTTACCCCACATTGCCCCATTCGCACGCATACCCCCTCCCTCACAACACACATGTCCTGCCCACACACCCCCTTCCCCCGAGCACACAACATCCCCCATACGCAGCCCATCTTCCACAAACCCATCCTCCCCCAAACCTCCCCCCCCAGCCTCACATATCACCCACCCGCTCCCACAGCCCCTCCCCACACAAATACCCGGCCCCACTCCCCCTCCCCCACACCTCCCCTAACCAAATCACCTCCCACCTCCACGCACACCCTCCCCAGCGTATCCCCCTCAAGCACACCCCCCATCCCCCACCCCCAGCATCCACCACACCTCTCCACACACACACCCTTCCCCCACACACCGCCCATCCCCAGCAACCCAATCCCGACACAGCCATCCCCCGCGCTCACGCACCCTCCCCCACACACCACAACCCGCACACACCATCCCCCATATACAACCCTACCCCACATTCCCCCCTTCCGCACACCCCCCTTTCCCACGCACCCCACCTTCCCCACACAGCACCCTTCACCCTCATACTCCCTCTCTCCCCACAAACCCTCGCCCACATCCCTCATCCCCCACACCGCCTCCCCAGGTTCACACCTCTCCCCACACCACCCTCAGCCACACCTCATCCCCCACGCACACCCCGACCCCACATACCCTCCTTCCCACACATACCTCCTCCCCCACACCACACACCCCATCCCCCACGCACCGCCTGTAGACTAGCTATATATACTAGCCAATTATATTTTTTGTTGGTAGTAACTCCGCCGAGTTTTTTTTTCATATTAGCAAGAGCCTACTTACGCTGGTTAGAAGGCGTAGCAGCTCGGAGATGTGATGACTGCAGATTCGTGCTGTATTTAGAATTAATAAATATGTGTTGAATCTTGATGCATGTTCTCGTCGAGAGAGAGTGAATATTGTGCACTCCGCTCATGTACATCGGGTTTTATTTTATTTCCATTATTTTGTGTGTTTTTGAATCGAGGCAAACTCGTGTCGCCGTCCAAGTTATCTGATTTGATTCTGACATTGCTGACCGCTGGCGTCTTTTCGAGCGTGACTACACTCAACATGCTCTCAATGTTCCTCGAAGCATACCCCCCCCCCCCCCCCCTTCCCCTCAGATGTGTGTGCCTCTGTACTGCTTCCTTTGTCGGGACCTGGAGCAATGGATCGTGCCGACAAATTTACCTTTGCTCCTGCTGTTTTGGAAGATAACGGTCAGGTCAGAGGGCGTGCTGAATCAATCCACGACACTACGGTTCTGATCAAAAAGTTCAGAAAGCTGTGTGACCTGCCCTCTAACTACATTATAGAAAATACCAAGTTTATGGTCATTTACAGAAGGTCGACGAACCAATTGAACGTTTTATTAGCGTTTAGAAGCACGCGGCTGCACGCTGTCGCTTTCGTGATTTACGGGATTAACTCACCCGGGACAAGCTTGTCGGAGGAATGCTTGACAGCAAGCAACGAGGAAAGCTCCTTCGCAACACTGATTTAACCCTAGTACAGACAGAACACGCCTGTCCTATATCTGAGATAACGTCTCCCCATACTGACTCTGTGTCCTTCAGTCAACATTCGCAGAATAGCGTTAATCTTACAGACCTCTCCTATCGCAACACCCGCACTGGGTCTACAGTTCGTTGCCATAATTGCAAACATTTCCTTGTCAATTTCGTGCCACCTATGAGGAAAGCCCGTAATTTCTGAAATAAATTAAACCACTTTACTCGGTTCTGCCGTTCCCGTGTGACTATTGTAGCTTCAAGGAAGAGCCTCCACCTGTGTCACCATGAGCATACTGATATTTACTTCCAAGAGCCCGATTTGCAATCCGTCGCACCGCTCTCGAAGAGTACAGATACCAGTTTTGCTATCCGCTCTCTCCTCCCTTCGTCTAACGAGCAACATGACCCTGTGGTAACGATGTTTGTGAATAACAGGCCTTTGATCGCCAAGGTAGACACTGGCTCCAAATGCAACGTCATCTTATTAATAGAGTTTTAAACAATCCGTAATGCTGAACGTATTGATAAGAGCTCAGCAACGCTTCGGGCTCATGGGTGAGAGTACTACACCAACGTGGACACGCTGATTTAAAGTGCACCATCGACAAATAGACCCATACCTTACCCTTTTATATTGTTAAGGGAGATTCTGAGATTTGCTCGGTTTCAATGCATGTGATGATCTAGGCCTGGTTTACTTTGGCCTCGCTGTCCATGATCGCTTTCTCGCTGACGGGCTCACACAACAGCTAATCTCTCAATATAAATGACTGTTCAACGATGAGCTTGGCAAGTTGCCTATCATATACCATAGTGCTGTTGATCCCAAAGTTATTCCTGCGGCCAGAGCACCTCATCGCGTTCCGTATGCCATGCTTTGGAATTACCAATAACGCTCACCTGCGATGCGTCCCATTACGGGCTAGGCCTACAGAACACTACCGATGTCAATTTCAAGCCCGTTTCGTACGACTCCCGTACGCTGACTGACACTGAACAGCGTTAAGCCAAGATCGAAAAGGAACTACTCGCAGTGGTTTTCGCCTGCGCTAAGTTCAAACGCTTTATGTTTGGAAAGTCTGTGACTATCCATACAGACCACCAGCCGCTGGTCACCCTTTTGAACAAACCCATCCACGTTGCCACAGCACGACTACAGCGAATGATGATACAACTGCATCGATTTGATTTCAACATTGTCCACAAGAAAGGCAAAGAAATGCACGCAGCAGAGACGCAATCCAGAGCCCCGCGTAAAACAAACGAAAAACAAGTCCACGAACATGACCAATTCTCAGTAATGAATTCTCGTTTGTGGCAAATGACGGTTTGAGCAGCCTAGTAGAACACGCGGCTGCTGGTGAGACGCTAGAATTGCAGTCTGCAGTCATCCGGCGCGGCTGGCCGGATAAACAACACCCTGTTCGAGATAAGTGTATTTCCTGGTGAGCGATTAACTAGTATTACAGGACAAAAGTATTGTCAAGGGCCGCAGGAGAGTCGTCCCAGCATCCCTCTGGAACAAATACTTTGACGACATTCACAGGGACTAAAGGGCGCAAGAGCATGTTTTACTGGCCCGGAATGGCCAAATATATACGAGAAAAAACAGAAGTTTGTGCGGTCTGCAAAAGTCTGTCGCCACATCAACAAAAACAGCCTTTACTGCCGCACCCTGTATCCCCTCTCCTATGGTGCATGTTAGCCACCGACATCTTTGAATTGCATGGGAAACACTATATGGTTCTTGTAGACTCTAACAAGTAGTGGAGAAGTTAGGCAGTAGTGGAGACGCGACTCCTTATCCTGATCTCTCGCATTTCGTATCTCCTCAGACAGTCGGTGCCGCGTTCCCACTGCCGCCTATCATTCCCACTGCGTTATCCCCGCTGGTTTGAAATCGGTTTACTTCAAACCACTACTTCTCAAGCAGTAATCGAAAATCGGAAGCGCCACCTCTCCGTCCACGGCATCCCTGCGCGCATCCTGTCCCTCAACGGCAGACTGTTCACCAGCCAAGCTTTTCACAATTTTGCAAAACAATGTGAATTTAAACATATTACCGGCAGGACGGATTACCCGCAGTCCAACGGACTCGCAGAACGCGCTGTCCAAATTGCATGGAACGGTCATACCTTGCCAAATCAGACGTGCAACTGGACTTCGTCAACTTAAGGAACATTGCGCGGGATCCCATACTGGGTTCTCCATCCCAACGACTGATGCCTCGCAAACTCGTGCACCTCGGCCTGAATCAGCTACTTTTTCAGCCACAAGTTCGTTGCTCGCCTACTGTTCAAAAGCAACTAAATCCAAACGTGACACGCAGAACGCTTCATCGACAAGCCCAGCAAGCCACTTAAACCTCGCGCACGTGGCAAGTGGTCCATCTTCAGAGATTCAAGGGCTATGCACGTCTGGGGCACATCTACAGCCCAGCCAAATAGCCGCGCCCTTAACTAGTTGAAGCGGAAGGAGTCGTGAACATGTCCTTCCCGTGGAACGGCGTCCTGCGATTCCTTATCCTGATCTCTCGCGTTTCGTATACCCCCCCCCCCCTCGCCACAGTCGGTGCCGCGTCCCCACTGCCATCTAACGTTCCCACTGCGGTCTCCCCTAACCCCACACACAGCCTCTCGCACACCCACCCCCCCACTCCACAGGCACCACCCTCCCCCACATCACACCCTCCCCCACCCCACCATCCCGCACACAACGCCCTCCCCCCACACACCACCCCCACACATACCCATCGCCCACACATCCCTCCCCACCTCCCACCGTCACCAAACCCCCTCCCCCACAAACCCCTCTCCCACACACCACCTCTCTTCCACAGCACACCCCCCTCCCACACACACCCTGCCAAACATCCCCCTTCTTCACACCCCTCTCGCCCACGCATCACAACTTCCGCACGCACCGCCCATCCACCACATTCCCACGCTACACTTTCCCACACACCCCTCCATGCACACACCCCTCACCCACAGGGCCGCTAGACAGACTGCCGCACAACCCGACTCCCGCACACACACGCAACCTCCACCCCCTACCCCACACACAACACCCTCCACCACACAACACCCCCCACATATCCCCAACACACCCACATACCCCTCCCCCTCAAATTCCCCAGTCCCCCTGCGACCACACAACCCCCCACCCCACACACCCCCTTCTCCGTCATAACTCCCACACACCCCTCCCCGCACACACCCCTTACCCACAAAGCCTGTCCCCACACCTGTTGCCCTCCCAGAACCCCATCCCCCACAGCCGCAGTACTTCCCACGTACCCCCTCCCACACACAGACACAGACTTCCCTACAAACACCCTTCCCCAGATCAACATCCCCCACACACTCCACCTCCCCCATGCACTCACCACACCCCTTCTCCCCCACCTCCCCATACACACACCCTCGACCACACGCCACCTCCTCCCCACTCACGCCCCTCCCACACCCACACTTCCCTCACACACCCTCCCTCGCACCCGCCCTTCCCCCACATACCCCGTTTCCCTCGCATAACCCCCCCCCACACCGCCAGCGCATTCCCCCACACCCCACATCCCCCAGACACCGCCCCTCGCACACACCCCATTCCCCAAGACACGTCCCATCCTCTCACACGCACTCTCCCCCCCACACACACTCCCTCCGCAGACCACGCCCCGCAACCCCCTCCACACCATTTCCCCGACACACACCCATTCCCAACACCCACTCAACCAAGCAGCCCACCTCCCCCACACACCGGCCGTCCCACACATACCCCCTTTTTCCCACACCCCTCCCGCACATCCCATCCTCCAGAACCCCACTCAAGCACATCCCCCTCCATAGGCCCCCCTACGCCCTCCCACACCCCCTCCCACCCCCCCCCTCCCCAGCTCCAGCACACTCCCCCTTCCAACACGCCCCCCGCCCCACACGCAACTCTCAAACATATCCTCTCCCCCACACCCGCCACACACACACACGCAATCCCCACATACATACCCTACCCCTCCCCCCTACCCAATACATACCCCTTCCCCGACACACTCCCCCATCCCCACACACCCTCGCCCAAACCCTCATCCCCCCACCACACACCCCCATACGAAGCCGAAACGACAACGAACCGAAAGAATTCGAAGCCGGAACGCCAACTAACCGATTGTCGCCCGACGAAAAGTTAAATAATGCCTTGTGTGGGAAAATGACCCCCAACCTCCCGTCTCCACCGGCCAGTGATGTGATGGACGCGGGGGTCTGAACCAATCCCTGGCAAGTTAAGCCCCCCTGCGACGTCATGTCCGTTATTTGTCCCCCACAATCCTTCCGCACGCACACACCCTCAGCAAAACCGCCCTCACCCACACACCACCCTCCCCCACACACAACCCTCTCCTCACACACCGCGCTCTCCCGCCCAACTCCCCTCTCCCATACATCCCCTACGACCCCCACGACCCCACACCCCCCACACATCTCTTAGCCCACACTCACCCACCACGCACACACCCTCCTCCCCCTCACCCTCCTCCACCACATACATCCCTCCCCCACACCCCATCCCCTACACGCTCTCCCTCCCGCACACACCCTCCCCACAAACCCTCCAACCCCCCACACCCCCTCCCCCACACCCCTCCCCCACACCCCTTCCCCATAACCCGTCCCTCACACACCGCCACAATCGCACCAACACACACCACCCCTCGTACACCCGCCATCCCCATCACCCCGACACACCTCTTCCCCCACACCGCCGCTCCCCACACACCACCTCCCCCACAGACACGCTCCCCAGCATGCACCCCTCCTCCAGAACCCCCTCTCTCCCCTTTCCACACAACACCGCTTATCCCAACACACAGCCATGCCCCACACACATCCCTACCCACACATTCCTCCCCAAACACACGCCCATTCATCCTCATACACCCGCCCCCAACTCCCCCTCCTCCACCACCATCCCCCACGCCTCCCCTTCCCGACACACACTGCTTCACAAACACACCTCACCCCCTCACATCCCCTCCCACACACACCCACCCTCCTCCACTAACACCCCGCTGCTTACACACCCCGTTCTCCCACACACCTCCCGTCCACCACAAAACCCCCACCACCCACACACCCACTCCCACACACACCCTCTCCCCTACGCCCGAAACTCGCTCTACCCTACAATCCCCACAAACGCCCTCCCAACAAATCAATCCACCCCACAACCCCCTCCCCCACAGACCACCCCTCCACCACAACCCCCTCCTCCACACCCCCTCTTCCACACACAGCACTCGCCACACACCACCCTTCCTCACCCCATCCCCACATACCACCCTACACAGAGCAACCCTCTCCCCTCGCACACCCCATCCCCCAACAGCCTCACGCACACCATCTCCCCCACACCGGCCACACACACGCACCATCTCCCCACATACATACCCTAACCCGCCCCCCATCCAATACATACCCCATCCCCTACACTCCCGCACCCCACACACCCTCGCCCACACCCTCACCTCCCACCATACACCACATTTGAAGCGGAAACGACAACGAACCAAAAGCATTCGGAGAAGGAACGCAATCTCACCGAAAAGTTGCGTCGCCTACAAGCCAACTAACCGAATGCTGACGAGAAGTCAAATACTGGCCTGTGTGGGAAAATGAACCCCAACCTCCCGTCTCCACCGGCCAGTCTCTCTTAAATGATCCCCACAATTCTCCCGCACACACACCCCTTCCGCAAACCCCACCTCACCCGCACACCACCCTCCCCCACACACAACCGTCTCCTTATACACCGCGCTCACCCACACAAATCCCCTCTCCCACAATACCCCCTACCACCCCCACGACACTGCAAACCCCCACACAGCCCTTACCCCACCCACACCCTCCACCCTAGCACCCTCCTCTCCCACACACACCCCTGCCCCACACCCGATCCGCCACACGCTCTCCCTCCCCCACACCCCTCCCCACAAACCCTCTCGCCCCCACAACCCCTCCCCACAACCCCCGCCCCACCCCTTTCCCCACAACCCCTCCCCCACGCGCCGCCACTAGCCCACCCACACACACCGCCGCCCCTCACATACTCGCCCTCTCCATCACCTCCACACACCCTCTTCCCCCAAACCGCCGCTCGCCACTTGCCCCTCCCCCTCACACACACTTCCCCGCACACACCGCTCCTCAAGAACCCCAACTCATACCTTCCCACACAACATCCCATTTCCCCAACACACAGCCATGCACCACACACACCCCTGCCCCACACATTCCTCTCCCCCACACACGCCACTTCCTCCTCATACACCCACCCCCTAAATCCCCTCTCACCCACACTCCCCTCCTCCACATTCCCACCTCCCGCACACACCCACACCCACTCACCCCTCACCCCTCACCCATCCCCATCCACCAACTCCACTTCCCCACATCCAAACACCCACATCAACCCCCGCCGCACACGCACACCCCCACACACCCCTCCCCAACACCACACCCCCCATCTCCCTCCCCCCCACACACCACCCCCACACCACACCCGTCCCAACCACTCTCCCCACACACCCCCTCGCCAACACACACTCCGCCAAACATCCCCCTCCCCACACGCCCTCTACCTCAACCCCCTCCCCAACACACGCCCCCTCCCACCCCCTCCCACCCCCTTCACCCTCCCCCACATCTTCCCTCCTCCACCTCCCTGCCCCAAAGATCCCCACACCCTGCCGCCCCCATACAACACACCACCGCATCCCCCAGTCCCCAACACACCCCCCACCCGCAAACACCCACTCCCCCCTCCCAACACACCCCCACCACCACGCAACCCCATCACCCACACCACCCCTCCTGGACCAACCCGCGCTTCACACACTCCCCCACACACGGCCTCCCCATACCAACCACCCCTACACTGCTCCCCCACTGCTCCCCTCCCCCACACCAGCCTCAAACCACCCTACTCCACACACCCACTCCCCCACACCACCCCCAACCACAGACGCCCCCCCACACTTCCCGCACAACCCTACACCCACCGCCAAACAAACCTGCTACACCACACTCCCCTCCCTCACGCACACGCCCTCCCCCACCCACCACGCGCTTCATCCACATCCCCTCCCCGCCACCACACTTCCCCATACCCCACATCCCTCGGAATCCCCGCCCCAAAGCCCCCTACCCCACACCGCATCCCCCACAACCCCATCCCTACACAACCCCTCCACCACATCCACACACTCCACTACCACACCCCCACTCTCCCCACAAACCCCCCAACATCCTCCCTTCCAAACTAACCCCCTCACCCCATCCCCCAATACCTCCACAACCCCCTTCCCCACACACCCTTAACCCCCACACAACACCTCCCCCACCCACAACATCCACACAGCCATTCCCCAACCACCCCCCTCCGCCACACCCCATATTTCCACACACCAACCTACCCCACACAAACCTCACCCTCATAAACCCTCTCCACCCCTTCCCCCACATCCCCTTCCCACAGACCCGCTCCCCCACACATCCTCCGCTCCACGGACCCACCCATCCCGCTCACCACAGCGCCACCCCGACACACACCCAAAACATACCCCTTCCACACTCCCCGCAAACACCACCCTCCCCCACTCACCCACCTCACCCGACTCCGGCACACATACCCACCCCACCCACTCACCACACACTCCGTCCTCCATACCCCTGCGCCACACCCCCAGCCCAACACCCTACCACCCACATACACTCCCTCTTCCCCACACCCGCCACACACACTCACCACCTCCCCACATTCATATCCTACCCCGCGCCCCCACCCAATACATACACCCTCCCCCACACTCCCCCTCCCCCACACACCATCGCCCACACCCTCAACCCCCACCACACATCCCCGTACGAAGACGAAACGATAACGAACCCAAAGCATTCGGAGCCGGAACGCCATATCACCGAAAAGTTGCGTCGTCTACAATCCAACTAACCGAATGCCGCTCTTACGAGAAGTCAAATAATGGCTTACCCCACACACACACACCCTCCACCCACGCAACCCCACTCCCACACACAGCCCTGCCCCACTCCCCATCTTCCCTCCGCCAGGCATCACTACCACACCCGACTCCCGCACACACACTCACCCTCACCCTCCTCACTACGACCTCCGTCCTCCACACCCCTGCGCCGCACATCCTCCCCCACACACTGCCACCCACACGACCCTCCCCCACACCCCACATTCCCAATACCTCCCTCGCCCCACAATCACCTCCACAATGACCCCTTCCCTACACCCCCTGCAACACCAACATTCCACCACCCGCACACCCCCTCCCCCCAAGTCTCTGACACCCCCCTCCCCCACAGTCCCCCTCCCACACGCCCCCTCCCACACAAACACGCCAACTCCCACACACCACCCTACCCCCATATCCCTCCCCCGCACACACCACTCCTTCACACACACCACCTCCCCACACACACACCCTCCCCACACCTCCTCCCCCATCCCCATCCCCAAACCACCCTCCCCCACATCCAACCATGCACAAAATTCCCTTCGCACACACCACCCCCCCACACGCACCTCCCCTCCCGCATACACACCCACTCCCCACACACCCCGTCCCCTACACACCCTTTTCTCCCACACCCCCTCCACTACGAACCACTCCCCCACACACCCCCATCCCTACACACACCCCTCCCCCACACACCCCTTCCCTCCTCCACACCATATCCCCAAACCCACAGCACCAACCTCACACCCACCCTGCCCACACACACCTCTCACCCTACATATCCCCATCCCACACACACCCACCACCCCACACACCGCATCGCCCATACACCGCCCGTCCCACATGCCCCACCTCCCCCACATTACCACCCACACACAACCTCCCTTCCCCACACCAACCGCACAAACCGCTCTCCCACATACCGCACCTCCACACAGAGACGTACTCCTAGGAGGGATGCTCCCCCAAGGCAGATGATTGTGAATGTGTCTTACGATCAAGTTCTTGAAGATATGATGAAGAAAATAACACGTAATAAAAATCTCAAATATGAGGGAGACAATATCAATATCTTTAGAGATTACCCTGCGGAAGTGGCCAAGCGAAGATCTTTATTACAGAAACAAGAGGTATCCCGAGGAACATAAAGAATCTGAGATTTGGCCTGATGTACCCGGCAATATTAAGGGTAACATATGACAACAAAGAGCACCACTTCACCAAACATACAGAAGCTCTTGAATTCGCTCGAAACATTCAGAAGAAACTGGAAGAGGAAGAAGTAGAGGAAGAAGCAGATGAAGATGAAGCACATTGAATATTAGTGATCACTTAACTGATGATACTGTCCATCCACAGAAAAGGAGGAGGATTCACACTGAAGGAGGAGAAACAATAGACATGGATTCTATCTTCGGGTCAAGGAGGGATGGATGTCTTATTAATAAATATAGTTTTGTATTAACTACCCGTCAAAAATGTATGTTAGCTCTCCTAATATAGTACTATGGCACTAAATATATGTGATATTGGTAGTATTACTAATTATTAAGTATATACATTTAATACCCCACCCCGACATATATAGCCCTTAAGGCAAGAACGGAGCTGGAATTATTAACATATTTTTGTTTCACGGAAGGCCGTAGGTTAGTAGCCACGCTAATGTGGCATACACCAATACTAACTGCACTAACTATAGTTGTGGTCATTTTTTTCCCCTTGCACTTTATTAACATCACTTACTTTACTCACATGTTTTATTATTATTTTATATTATGTATTTCATTTCATATTATATACTATATAGATTTAAGAATGATTGGTATTATATAGTTAGTTCAAGGAGACGTGTGTATAAGACAGTGACACATATATTAAATTTCATCGATCTGATGTTTGGGTATAGGATTGGGTTAAATGAGCTGAGACATATACTCCATTAAAAACCACCTTAATAAGAAAATGTATGAAATAAACACTAGGATTGGGGGTAATGGAATCACCTTCTGTAGTTGGAGTGTTAAGGGATTTAACGAACCAATTAAAAGAGGTAAGGTTTAGCTCAATGACATAGATTGAAACCTGATATGATTTTTTCTCCAAGATATACACCTTGAAAAAGACGCGCAGTGTAGATTAACAGCAAAATGGATTTCCAATGTATATATCTCTTCATTTACACATAAGTCTAGAGGGGTAGCAATAATTATTGGTAAAGGTATACCTTTTAAACAAAGCTCAATAATAGACGATGTTGAGGGTACATGTATAATAATTACAGGTGAATTGTATTCAAAAATAATAATCCTTATGAATATATATGGTCCTAATTTTGATAATCCATTATTTTTCAATATCCCTATATCCTCTCAACATAATCCAATAATTGGAGGTGATTTTAATTGTACCTTAGATAATTATTTAGATAGATCATCAATGAAAAAAAAAACACTTCTAAGTCAAGTACACTTATAAATTATTATATTAACAGAGCAAATGTTAAGGATATCTGGGGAACAGATAACCCATCTGGTCGGAATATTCATTATTTTCCCATGTATTTGGTACGTACTCAGGGATAGACTATTTATAATAGATTCAAAACTAATCCCATTTATGACTCAAAATATCATAATATTATTATGTCGGATCATGCCCAATTAACATTTAAGATAAAACTAAAATGCATAACTATTAAAACTTCTAACTGGACGATCAGCCGCCAAATATTAAATGATTGGGCGTGTTATGATTACTTGGTAAAACAGGTTAAATTATTTTTTGAAACGAATGACAAATCTGGAATTTCACCATCACTGCTTTGGGATAAATTTAAAGCATTTATGCATTGTGCGATAATACCAGCACAAGCATACGTTAATAAGGACAATCGAAAGACTCAACAAAAGTTGGAAAATGAAATAAAGCAATTAGATATTGAAAATGCAATATCTCCTTCAAAGTGTCTAAGTAAAAAAATTGCATCATTAAAATGGAAACTAACTAAAATATACTCAAATCTGATTATTAAACTTTTTCAACACCGTTGAATTTGGGGATAAACCACAAAAAATATTGGCACGTCAGCTTAGAAAATCAGATATAGTGAAAATGATACATAAAATTAGATCTGAACAAGAGAAATATTGCCTTTACCAAAATATATCAATGATACATTTTTACAATATTATCAAAATCTTTACTCATCTAAACTAGCAGGACAATCAGATGGAATGGAAACATTCGTACAAGACTGTCATATTAAAAGTGTGGATCAGGATGGTAGAGCCTTGGTAAATGCTGATATATCAGTAAAATATATTGAAGAATCAATTGGATCATTACATAACGGAAAAGACGAAAGCCCTGATGGCTTAAGTGTTTAATTTTATAATAAGTTTTATGATCTGATCTCTCCACGCTTACGTACAATATATAAAAATGCTTATGGACAAGGAAAGTTACCAGAATCTTTAAATGCATCTACAATTACACTTATCATTAAAGCTGATAACGATTTGGAAGACGCTTTATCATACAGAGCAATAGCTCTTTAAAGCACTGATCAAAAAATACTAACTAAAATGTTATCTCGGAGGCTAAGTTTACTGATTAATAACTTAATACATCATGCCCAAACAGGTTTTATTCCAATACGCTAATCAACCTATAATCTGAGACGTCTATTCAATGTCATGTACTCAAAAAGACTGAATGATATTGAACTAGCTGTCATATCCTTAGATGCTGAAAAAACATATGACCATGTTGATTGGCCATATTATTTAAAATTCTGCATAAATTTCAACTGGGGGATAGATTTTCCAAAAGGGTAAAACTCATATACTCGAATCCAACTGCAAGAATATTAACAAATCAAATGTTATCAGCAAAATGTTATCTCTTTAGGGGTTGTAGACAAGGATGCCCGTTATCACAATCACTTTGGTAATGGAACCATTAGCCGAGATGATTAGATCACAACCAGAAATATATGGATATAGTACCAAAACTACAACGAATAAAATATCTCTATACGCAGATGACATCTTAATTCATATCATAAAACCGGAGGTTAGTATTTCCAATCTATTTAATGTTATAACTTATTTTAGCACATTTACTGGTTATAGAATTAATTGGAATAAAAGTGAAGTTATGCCTATAACTGGAATAAAATTAAATATATTAGAACAATTCCCACTTAAAATAGTCACGGACAAACTCAAATATCTAGGAATTAATGTATCTAAGTCCTATAACTGTCTATATAAATCTAATTACCCTCAATGATTAAATACACTAAAAAGAATATTTTATATAGGAAAACCCTACCTATAACAATGATCGGTAGAATAAATGCTATAAAAATATTGTTTTGCCACAATGGTTCTATTTATTTCAAGCCATCCCTTTACATCTCCCATTTTTTTTTAATAGATACTTTGGTTAATAGTTTTATTTGGGACTATAAAACTCATCGAATACGTAAAAAACATCTATATAAATCTAAAATAAATGGTGGACCAGCACTACCACATTTCTTATATTATTTCTGGGCAGTTCTTATTAGGAATATTAATTTTTGGTTGGTAAATTTAGATCATGAGCCAAGCTCGCTAAAGATGGAAAATGAAGACTGTTTGCCTTTTCATGTAGGTTCGATTCTTTTTGCACTAACATAAGTACACAAAAAAACGTAAGGTGACAACACTATAATTCATAGCAATAGACGTATTTGGAAACAAATAGTTAAGACCCTACATATGGATAATTTGACACTTTGTTTGCCAATTATGAATAATCCTTTGTTTAGGCCCTCTGTATTGGACAAGGGGTTTAGAAACTGGAATGATTTAGAAATTAAAAGGATAGAACACCTTTACAAGAAAGGAACATTTCTTTAATTTCAATAGTTACAGGGTATCTATGGATTGCAGTCAAATAACATATTTAGGTTTTTACAAATTATAAACTATATTAAGTCAAATACACAAGACAATAAAAATAGAAAACCAGGATTATTAGATGAATTGTTTAATAAACGCCCCAAAACAGAAAAATTAATAGCGGATATATACAATGCTATTTTGGATAGGAAAATCCCAACTTCGGAAATATATCGACAAACATGGGAAAATGAAATAGGTTTATCTATAACGAAGGAAATTTGGGAAGAAAGCCTACAACGTATACATCGTTGCTCATGAAATGCTAGACATATATTGATACAATTTAAGGTATTACATAGATTACATTATTCAACAACGAAATTAAATATAATTTATCCTAACATTTCTTCTATTTGTGATAAATGTCAGAACTTGGAAGCTAACTTAACGCGTAGTGTTATAACATGTATAAAACTAAATTATTATTGGACAGATATCTTTAGAGTTATCTCTGAAGTTCTTAAAATTAAACTGGACCCAGATCCAAAATTTATAATATTAGGAGTTCCGGATTCAAATCTAATATTAACAGTAAACCAAAGAAATGTATTGCATTACTGTTTGATAATAGGGAAAAAAATATACATTGAAATTTTTGAAGGGAACATGATCCCCCACAATTAAAATGTGGACAGTGGAAATGTTGGAGACGTTGCATTTGGAAAGAATCAGATTTGTCCTAATGGACAAATACCAGCTATTTGAACAGATATGGTCAGCATATACAGAATATTTGAAGGGGTAGCTGTTCTTGGCATCACAACTCAATGGGTACCCGGCAGGATTAGATGAAAATAACTCTCTGTTTCTTTTTATTTGTATACATGTCTCTATTGATATCGCTATTTGAAATTGTGTTATTCACTATTAAGATATATATATATATAACTGCTTTAATTAAATATATATAACAAGAATATATACATATTTGTTTTCTCTCTTCTCTTTCTCTCTCAATATAATCAAAATTATTATTTTATCACTATTCTTATTGATTAAAATCTATTCTTTTATTTTTCTTCTTTCTAAAAAATAGAAGTTTATAAGAATTATTCGTAACATCCGTATACTTATTGAAATATGTTGGTTATGTACTTGAAAAGTTGTTATACCGTTGTTATGATGGATTACGTCTAATAAAAATATGATTACACAAGAAGTCAATTTGCACTGTCAGTACCGGATGAGCATTAAAATAAAAGCATACCATCTGATTATTTGACGGAGTGACACATCCTGACGTATCAATCTGACTAAGTGCCTGTCTCATTCTCAAGCATACTGCCGATGAGTGTGAACACCCGCAAAGAACAGACAGACTAAATCCCGGAACTCTGTGTCCATCTGGCTGTGGACAAATATATTTTACTGAGTCCCGGATTCCAACACTAGTAAGTTAAAGCCATAGGTTTCACTCCCCCCACCCCACAAACACTCACACTCACAGTAGCACACTCACACACGCGCACACACGCGTGCACACACACGCAGAGACACACGAAAACACACTATCACAAATACAAACATGCACACATAAATAGAAGCATCACCACCACCACCTGTATTACTACTGCCATTCTAAGTGAATGCGAAAGTTTGAGTAAAACATCGTATTGGAATAACACAGTGGGTCAAGCAGTGCCTCTGTGATTATTTTATGGACGTCGCTTCCGGACGGGACCATTCATCAGTAGACATGGTTTATGAAGATAATTGTGTGGGTGTCTCCATTTTTAATGTCACTCCAGTGAAGTGAAACTACTATCAGTGCATTGTTAGCTGTGTCCATTAGTTGCATAATTCCTTAACGTAAAGCCAAGATATGCGCTTCTCGACTCGTGTGCGCTTCCGCCAGTATCTGTTTTTGTGTGTGTGTGTGCGAGCGTGTGTGTGTGTGTGTGTGGTATATGGGCGTGGATGTGCATTTCAGTATCTGGGTGTGTGTCCGAATGCGAGAGGATGTCACTAAAAGGTTACATTTTTGCTCCTTGGTGTATCTCTTTGTCAAAGATTGTGGTATTATGTCTGACTTGATGGGCAGAGCTTCTCATTATCGTCTTCCCTCGCACACGATATCCTGAATGTGAGCGCTCCAATGTTCTGTACAATGAAGGAAAGAGGGACAGCTTTACATCTACTTGATCTAGGTGGAAGGTGCGCCCTGATTCAGGGCACGTGCATTTCGTCCCATGTTGTTTCTTACCACGTCCTTAAAACTACCGGGCAGTGCGTGAATTGGCAACTTGTTGCGACCGGTGAGACGAAGAACGGACTCTGGCAGAAATTGATGGGTACGTAAAAAAGTTAAGGAAGGTCAGTGTTCGATCGGTACAACTGGATTATTTCCAGCAGCCATGGATTCCGCGGGGACATCTAATTATCTGCTATTTTCCCACAACACCATGAACGACAGCAGCGACACGCACGTCACGTTAGCTCACTTTGAAGCAGCTACCTTCACTGTGTCTGCTCCAAATTCCTCCCACGTGAGCAGAGAGAAGGGTGGAGTGGCCAAAATGGAACATGTCTCTGATTATGTTGGGTGCTTTTTCGAGGCAGCATAATGTGTAGAGAGAGACAACGAGGCGAGGTCTGGTCTGAGTGATGGATGGCGACATGCGCAGTTGCTTTGTAATTTCTTGCGGTCTTGTGCAGAGCTGTCCCCAAACTAGGCTGCAATGCAACCCGACAATATGGCGGAAAGCAGCTAACATCGTAAACACACGGGATCTCGGTCAGAGTTCGGACTGCATACACAGTTCTCTTGGTCCATCTGAATACGTTTGAAATGCTTAGCAACGTTTGACATGGCTGAATATAATAACAATGAAAAATTGTGGCCACATTTAAGGTTAACTGTACCGAACTCGGTATTTCAGGAATGGACCACCTCTCTTCATTGCGCCTCTCGTGGATTAGCGGGATTAAAACGTAATAAAATTAGTCAAGAGTCAAGAAAGTCAAGTGTTGGTGCAGTTGTAGTTCAGGCAGATGATGAAGTAGAAATGCGGCTATTATTTGTGGATTCCGACCGACACTCAGAATCTCAGAATTTCTTTATTGACCGACCGACACTGCGCTGCGGAACCACCGTTCGTATGTATGACAGTGATACCACCCCCGGGAACAAAAGCAACAGAAGAATCAACATTGGGTCACGTCATCTAAGCGACTGATTAGGTCTCAATTCCCCAATTTAGTGTGATCTCATCCGTCACTCGAAATCCGAACTTGCATACCGCTTTAGTGAATTCGGAATAAAATGCCGACTCTGGTGGGACTCGAACCCACAACCTTTGAATTACTTCATTCTGCATCAATAGAAGTCCAACACGCTATCCATTGCGCTACAGAGCCTCTACTGGTCAGCTGTAATATATATATAGATACATTTACGGTACCACAAAGAGTGCTTTGTCAAAATTAAATTCTCAACCACTCTCACTCGTTCTTTCCGTGGAGACGCGACAAAACAACATTCCAACATTCCCATATCATTGGAGCACCAGGTTCATCAATGCGATTTTGCGATGATAGTGTTAGGTTATTACCGAGTTATAGTGAACAGCTTTCTTTCGCTCCACTGATGTTGCTGCACCCGCTGAGTTTCTCCAGCATTGTGTGTACCCTCGATTTTCCAGCATCTGCAGTCCTTTAACAGCGTTGTTTTCTTTGTCTAATCAAATCAGGTTATACTATACAGAGATGCATTCACGCCGAACTTAAGGGTAAACAAAGGAAACCATTCAGAGTCAAGAATATGATTATGTGCATTGATTTGAATCAGTTCCAGGGACACAGTCCAATGTCCGCAATAAAGTAGAGGTGAATCTGACAATATCAGAGATTAAGGTAGAAACATTTAAAAGACGAATATCAGAAGGACACACATTGTCACAACGTGGTTCGTGTTTTCAAGCTACTGTATCTTCTGCCGACCTCATGGACCAATCAAAACCATGCAAAAAGCGTCAATGTTCTGGAGCGCCTGCAAAAGCATAGACATTGTGACAACCAGTGGGTCACAGGCACTGAAGCTTCCTGAAACTTCTACTAAGTTCCAGACTTAGCGGAGCCAGGTCCAGCAGCTTGCAGAGTGATGTCATCAGCCCATTCTCAGAGACACCCACTTGCCATTTCCCAAGTACCCAAATCTCTGCATATCTACATGTATCACTGTACCAATTGTTGCATGTGACAATAAATGTCTCTTGAATCTCTCTTGAATCTCTCATCTGCAGCTGTGAATAAATATCGTGGCACGTTGAATTTTACTTCGGAGTCACGTGAGTGACTACGTGAAGACCCCGCCAGGACGCATGCGCGACATATCGTCGAACGCATTGCGGAAGCGACAGCGCGAATTTTGAAAAATTACTGAAGGTAAGTCTTACCTTTTCTGGTGAGCGTGGCGACTCGGTGTAATTTCTTTTTCAGGAGGAAGCACCATGGAGTCGCGTAAGGGAGAGCAGCAGCTGATACCGCTGCTGTGGAAGCAGCCAGCAGCGTGCCGTCTCTCCAGAGCTGCAGGTGCTGCCAGCAGCTGCCGGCTTCTCGCCGCTACCGCGGTCGGCGGCAAAACCACCCGGAAGTCGGACAGGTCCGTTGACTCGGCTGGTTCCGGACCTGAAGACACCCCGTTCACGGATAGCGACGGCGGGCGTCTTTCCCGCGGGAGCGGGTGGGGAGCAGTGCTCCAGCGTGACCTGCTTATGCAGGGGCAGAGTCACAGTGGGTCTCGTCGCAGACCCACGGCAGGATACTTTCAAGGACTGCCAAATGTCTCACCCTCTTCGCAGGGGAGCATTAGGGGGTCAGAGCTGGGCTGACCCTGAAGAAGGGGCAATGGCTGAACAGTCAACTGTGAGGGGTGCCAGAAGAGAGAGCAGCAGAAGATTGTGGGACACATGCTGTATCAACTCAAGAAGGACTACCTATACAAAGCTGCAAGCCAGTAAAAAATACATGGCTACAAACCAGCTACAGGAGCAAGCCATTAACTTTATGGCTGGGAAGTACATTGCTCCAGAGAACTCCATTTCTCTTAAAGTACCAGCAGTCTATGACCCCATCTGGGGCAACAGGAGCCCATCTATAAGGAGCCAGGAGGTGAAGCTCCAGAGGAAACTGCTGGCTGCTAAAATCACAGCAGTACCAGGACAACTGATGGGGTTGATTTGCCTGAAGAGTTACGTGATGCTCTAGCAGACTGTGTAATACTCAGTGGAGATTTACAGATACAAGAAGAGCATCATCAAGAAGTGCGGAATTATGCAAGACAAGTAGCACACAGGCGCCAAAATTGCTGTTGGGGGACCTCCCGAAGCAGGTGAAAGACCTGCATGAGGAAGCCAAGGCTATAGGCCTGATCAAGGTGCCAAGCACCTCTAAAACCCACTATCACCAGCGGCAGCACCCCTACACACCCACCAGACATCGGTGCTATGGAAGACCATCTGGTGGTGAAAGCTCGAAGGCCGGCCCACCTGCACAGCGGTCTTTCAGACCATGGCCCAGCCCGGCCTTCATGGAAAATGCGCCAACCCCACAACGCAGCAACACAATACCAGAAGAAACAACTGCGGAGACAACCCACACAACACCGGTAACCATGGAGGTAGGTGGGTCTGGTTGTCTTAAAAAACATTGCATGTCCGATTCATTTAAAGTTGGGGGACGGTTGCACTTGTTTCATCATGTGTGCTGCACTTTTACCTCTGAACTTTTACATACTCGGAAGTATTCAGAATTACAAAGTTGAATTTGTATACGAACTACCGTCCCAGTTCAGCATACGCCTAGCAGGAAGTTCATACTTCACAAAAAGAGAGAACAGCAGGCCATGCTGAACTGTTAAGACTAAACACAAAAGGGATTGAGAAAACAATCAGTGAATTTCAAGAGTTCGTATCAAATATATTTATAAAAACTAAAAAGATGATGGTTGCCGTATCATTACAGATTTGACCGAACTAAATACTTCCGTTCAGTATGCCCATTTCAAAATAGACACATTTGTCACACACATGGTCATCATAAATACCTGAAATTTATCTGGATGGGACAGCTATGGCAGTATGCCTTATCCAATGGGTTGTCATCAGCACCCAGGCTATTACAAATTCATTAAAACCAGCTTAGCATACTTAAAGAAACATAACCATATCGTCATGGCTTACCTTGATGATTTCTCATTGTAGGTGAAAATTGGAGCTGGCTACATTGGTGGTATCAGCCACAACACAGAGATTTAACGTACATCCAGATAAGTCAAAATTGGAACCCTCCACTACCATGGATTATTTGGGGTTCACTATTGACTCTGTTCATATGTCTATCACCTTGCCACCAAACAAAGTGACAGACTTGATGGGAGTATGCAAAAGCCTCGCTGGCATCAGGGAACCATCCATTCGGCAAGGAGTAAGAGTGATTGGGAAATTGGTGGCTGCGTTCCCAGCAGCACAATTGGACCACTACATTATTAAAACCTGGAAGAGGGAAATTTTAGCTCTCTAAAATCATGCAGGCCATTTCAATAGGCCAATGCAACTACCAGGGAAAGTAAATCAGAATTAAACCGGTGGATAGAAATGTTCAATATTATCCTAACCCCATCACCCCATTCTATATCCCTAGGGTACATTACAGACTGATGCCAGTGCTAAAGGTTGGGGAGCAACTAATACCATCGCAAGTTGTGGTGGCAGATGAGTGCACAAAAATTATTCTGTTTAAAGCACTAGCAATTAATTATCTAGAAATGCTGGGAGCGTTTCATGGACTCAGGGCCTACTGCTCAGATGAGCACCAGTTGCATGTACGGTACAAATTGATACCACAGTGGGGGCCTATATATAATCATGTGGGTGAAATAAAGTCGATATCATGTGATGAATTGCCTAATAATATCTGCCACTGGTGTCTGGGAGAGAGATTTGGATCTCAACCACTTACCTTCCAGGTAAGCCAAATACAGTGGAAGACACCAGGTCACGTAATTTCAACGACAACATTAAATGGATGTTGGATCGGAAAGTGTTTACAGATATTATAGACCGGTATGGGACACCAGATATCGACCTTTTTTCCATCCAGACTAATTCACCAACTACCAACATATGTTGCTTGGGAACCAGACCCAGGGGCAGCAGCGATGGACGATTTCTCACTGCATTGGGGGGGGGGGGGGATTTGTTTTGCTATGCATTTTCCCCTTCTGCCTCATCAGGCGAGTCTTACAATAATTAAACAAGACGCCGCAACGGGTACCATGGTTCCCAACAGTACAAAGATGGTCTCAGATCCCTGCATCTGGATCAACAACGGCCAAGGAGGTTGGCACACCCCGTGCGGGAAAGTATCCGTGCCATGACTGTATGAACTTGTTGATTTGCAGTTTCTGAACAGGCCATTTCTGGGATACGGACTCTCCGACAGGACGATCAATGCCATCTCAGCGTCGTGCAGGGAGTCCACGAGAAGACAGTACCTGACATATGTCAGGAAATGGGAAGTGTTCAGCACCAGGACGAACACTACATATGACTCAGCCACCAACACTGAAGTGCTGGAGTTCTGGCCACCCTTCATTTCGATGAAGGATTGAGTTACAGTGCCATTATTGTGCAAGGAGTGCCCTATCTAATATCTGGGCAGAGGGAGTGATCACCTGGCTATAGGATCACACCCACTAGTACCTAAACGAATGAGGGGTATTTGTACTCTATTCCCCCCAGACCCAGATACACCTATATATGGGACATAGGTAGTACACCATGTTACGAGGATGGACACCAATATCGGGGCTCACTCTGGACAAACTAATATCCTAGATGGGAATGATTATGGCACGTGGATCATCACAACGGGTCCAGTCCTTACACAAGCTAGAATAGGACGTCATGTCTGTCACAAATGGCAGATAACCTGCTACATACAGGGGTACTTAAACAAGACTGACCCGGTTCCTCTGGCCAATATTAGAGTTCTGGCCTATCCTGCAGATAGTCGGCCCTGCATAGTGACACATATTTTCCAATATATAGTCACCAAGACACTTATGGGAGAGAGCTTTCTCATTAGCCATAAATGCCCTCACCTAAGGTCACAGTGCAAACCATATCCAGATGGTTCGGGTGGTATTACGTGCAGTGGTGAATACTAATGTTTCAAATCTCACTCCAACAGGGCTGCATCTACATCGGACGCTAGGATGATGGGAGTTCCTATGGACCACATCCTTGCCACAGCGGGGTGGAGCAATGAACGCATTCAATGATTTATAATAAACCCGTGGCCGATTCTGAGACGTTTGCAGGGAAAAATTAAGTTCTGTAAAATAAATTACCCAATGTGGGGCATATTAATTTAGGTATGAATAATACCTTTATTGTTTTTCAGCACAGTGTCGTGTGTGAAATACGTTCATCCTCCGTCCCGGAATGGCAGTGTGTGAGCATGGTCTCGTTCCAGGGCATGAAATCACAGAGCTTTGAAATCTTCACGTAGTCACTCACGTGACTCCGAAGTAAAATAGTAAGATTAAATGAGAACTTACCAGTTTGAAGTTTGATCTTTATTTTATGAGGAGTTACGATGAGGGATTACGTGCCCTCCGCTCCCAAAACCCTCTATTATAAAGTTCAACTGGTATGGAAGTTCTCTCTTATCTTACTATATTAGTCTACTCTGGTATCTGTGATTTCACACCACTGCTTTGAAGAATGTCGCGCATGCGTCCTGGCGGGGTCTTCACGTAATCACTCATCGTAACTCCTCATAAAATAAAGATCAAACTTCAAACTGGTAAGTTCTCATTTAATCTTACTATTAAAACGCGTTGGCACAATCTTGTTTTATGTATGATCAATACCCGTATAATCGAGTTTGGTATTCTGATTGCGCATGCCCAGGTCATAGGTAACAGGATAAAACATTGGATCGAACGGGGTCTCCCGCGCTGCAATAGCTATTGAATTGCTACTGGAGTTAGCGATACTAGTTCTCCCTTCTCTACTGGTCCATGCAGAAGGGTGGCCGGATTGCCTTCCCTGTCCGGTGGCGGCGCCGGACCTGCAGCCGGACCACGGGGGAATAGCCCCTCTCCCTCTCCTCAGTCCCTCCCCCCTTTATTCTGTGTGCGGGGGCGTGGGGTTTTGATGGCGGGGTATGTTGCGGGGGCGGGGAAGATATGGGGAGAGGGGTTGTGTGGGCGGTTGTGCGGGCGTAGGATTTGAGGGGGCGGAGCGAGGGGGTCGTGGGGATGGGAACGGCGTGGGGAGGGTATTTGTGGGGGCTGCGGGTTTGTGGGGGCGGGGGTTGTGTGGTCGGGGGTTAGACGGATACATGGACAGAGAGACAGACAGACGGAGAGACAGACCGATAGATAGATAGATAGATAGATAGATAGATAGATAGATAGATAGATAGATAGATAGATAGATAGATAGATAGATAGATAGATAGATAGATAGATAGATGGATAGATAGATAGATAGATAGATAGATAGACAGACAGACAGACAGACAGGCTGACAGACAGACAGACAGACAGACAGACAGACAGACAGACAGACAGACAGATAGATAGATAGATAGATAGATAGATAGATAGATAGATAGATAGATAGATAGATAGATAGATAGATAGATAGACAGACAGACAGATAGATAGATGTGTGTGTGCGTGCGTGCGTTCGTGTGTGTGTCTGCGCGCGTGCACGCATGCGTGTGTGTGTGAGTGTGTGAGAGGGAGAGAGATAGAGAGAGAGAGAGAGAGAGAGAGAGAGCGAGAGATAGAGAGTGAGAGAGGGAGAGAGAGGGAGAAAGATGGCCGACCTTGCTAGTTTAAAACTGTGTAGGACCGTAATACCTTGTGGAGGATGGCATGCCATGCACATATGTGTAGTGGGGATTATAAACGCTATGGATTAATACGGGTTAAGCTCCATTCGTTCTCTTAAAGAAGGAAAACACATATATATATAATGGATGGTGGAGCATATTGTAAAACACCAGTATGAGGTGCGGCCTTAATTATTTTACGTGTACATGCCCCTGCATATGTCAATACATAAAACAAGACGGGTCATGCACAGTTCAAGTGTAGGCGTTAAATTTTCAATTCAGCGCGTTTGGTTTGGATACACGACCTGAACGTGTACGGTAGTAGCCCTCGTGCACTTCATCTTTCTCTGAGGGAGAAAGCGCCCTATCGGGTGACCGCGGAGGAGAAGACACCGGTGGAGATTAGAGCACTGGGGAAGGCAGGGATGGGGCTGGTACCGGCAGAAGAGTCGCTGCAGTAACATTCACGGAGCGCGAAGGCAGACCGACGGACTGCGCCGTGTAAGGACGTGGAGATGCTGGCACATTAACTGGTAGGAATTGTTGGCGGGTTGCCCGATAGATGGCGTTGTTAATACTGACCAAGTACGTGCGTTGCTCTGCCGTGGATCCCAGAATGACTCCGAGGCGGGCGGAACCTCGGAATAACCGTATGCGGACAACCATTCCCTTGTTGAGTAGTTGAAGTGGAGAGCTGGTTTTATCGTAGTATTTTCTTTGTGTGTCGCGGCGGCGTTGGAGCTAGGATTGGATCACTGACGGTGCACGAACCTGTGGTTCTAGTAGTTGCTTGGCCATAGGCGGGCTGAGCTGGTTCGCTGTGACATTAGCCGTTCGGCTCCTGATCGCAGGAGACGTGATCAGTAGGTTGAGTAAGTCGAGATAAACATTAGAGTGAGCGTTCGATTAGTACTTCTGCACTTCTCACCGCGCGCTCAGCCAGACCGTTGGCCTGTGGGTACCAGGGGCTGCTGGTGGTGTGGTGAAATACCCAGCGACTCGCTAAATCGCTGAAGAGCTGTCAGGATAATTGAGTTCCATTATCTGAGAGTGATTTAAGGGGCTCCGTGGACAGAGAAGTGGCGAGTGTTTTTTGAATCACTGAGGTCGAGCTACTGAGCAGGTCGATTTCGAACCATCCTGGGTCGCAATCGAGTAGAAACAGGTACTGTTTGCCATGCAACTCAAATGTGTCGGCTGCTACTAAGGACTAGGGTAAGTACAGAATGTGGTACGGGAGAAATGGTTGTTGCTGTCGGCGCGGGGTCAGTCTATTGCAAATCGGCCAGGCAACAACTTTCTCGAGAATGTAGTCAAACATGTCAGGCCAGAGAAGCATACCTTTTGCATTTTGGAGGGTTATTTCTGCAGCAGGATGGCCCCCACGGCCAATATGGAAGTACTTGCTGTAAAGAGACGTCTGGATGACTGCCTGATATGCTTTTTTATAATGCAGGCTTGAATAACCAGTTTGTCGCGGACAGGGTAAAATGAGCGGAGACTTGCGGCCGGTGGTGCTGTTTGTCTGGCCCTCCGCGGTGGATGACAGTGGCCAGCGTTGTGGCGTTTTGTCTGGAGCTGTTTTGCCACTCGGACGTCTAAGTCCGCGGAGGGAAGGCATGAGAATATCATAACCATTTACCCCCTCGTGCTCATCATCAGACAGGTGAGCTTCGCAGGTTCGGCGAGGTGCCCGTGAGAAGGTGGTCAGCTAAGGTGCCATATCTCTGTTGTTCCATCATCCTGCGTTGTAAACGCGCTGGTGCTGTGTGGATCGGTTTAATGAGGATACTGACCATGGGCTGGTGATCGGTTTCGACCGTGATCGGTTTGGCAAAGACGAAGTCCTTGAATTTCTTGCAGGCAAAATTTGTTCTCGATTTGAGCGTAGCGCTGTTCATTGCCGGTCGTGGTGCTGGAGGCATAGTAACTGGCTTGGCCCCTTCCCGTCATCTTGAGGCGCCCAATGCGCATTGGGGGGGCATCACAGATGAGCGTGGACGGGCAACTTGGCATAAAAGGACGTGATGGTTGGAGCGCAAGACAATAGTTGTTTGAGGGTTTCAAATACCCTCCACTGGTGTTGCTGCCAGAACGAGTGTGTATCCTTGTGGGTCAATTGGGGCTCACAGCTCGTTGATGTTTGGGATGAATTGTCCCAGGTAGTTTACCATGCCTACAAATCGTTGTAGAGCGGTCACGTCCGTAGGTGCTGGCATTTCGTTGAAGGCAATGGTTTTACACGGGTCTCGCCTGAGTCCGTTGTTGGTGAACACGTGGCCCACTCCTGATACCATGTTTTTGAATGATCCACAGCAACACACATAGTGAAGATCAATCTTTATTTCACAGGCAGCCATAATCATTCAAACAGCCAGCCATTATCAACTTGCTCTGCTGACTTGCGAAAGGGAGAGTTGACGGACCTTGCTAGTGTAAAGCTGTGTAGTGCCGTAATACGATGTATTCAGTATTCAGTATTTAGTCTAATCTCATTTTAACTGAGTATTTACATACACAGAAGAAACGAAAAATTGTTTCTCATTCAGTTCCCATCAGTGCAGTTAATACAAACAGAATAAATATATACAACTTTAAAACAATTAAATTGACATATCTAAAAGTAAGCCTAAAATTCGATTTAAAAACAAACATTCACACCGAACGGTTGCATGCTTTGACAGGTGCCTAGCTGTCAATGTATGGGCGAGGTTAGATGATTCGGTGTGTGGTGAATGAGGACAGTGCACAGTCCGTTAACCAGCCTTATTGCCTGTGGGAAGAAGCTGTGTAGCATCCTGCTGGTTTTGCAGATGACGCTCCTGCACCTCTTCCCAGGTGGCAAAATAGAGAAGATGTTATGTGATGGGTGATGTGGGTCCTAAATAATGGAGATGTCTTTACGGATGCTACGTTTCTGATATATCTCCAAAAGGAAAGGGAGTGGAGCACCGATAATCCTACTGGCTGTCTTCCCTATCCTGTTAGGTTGATTTTCTTCATAAGCCTTGCAGCTCCCAAACCAGAAAGTGAAGGCGTAGGTCAATATACACTCGATGGTGCCCCTGCAGAAGGTAGTTAGGTGAACTGTAGGGAGACCTGCTTTTCTTATTCTCCGGAGAGTGTGCAGCCGCTGCTGTGCTATTTTGATGACTGCTGTGCTGTTGGTCGCTGAGGTCAGGTCGTCGGCCAGATGAAGTCCGAAGGAATTTACGCTGCCGACCACAGCAGCACGATCAATATGCAGCGGTCTGTGATGGTGTTTTCCAACCCTCCTGAAATCGATCACCATCTCCTTTGTCTTTTCCACGTTGAGGGTGAGATTGTGAAATCTGCACCACTCTGTGAGCTGCTCCACCTACATCCTCTATGCCGACTCATTGTTGTCACTGATGAGACCCACCACTGTTGTATCATCAGCGAACTTGTTGATATAATTATTGCTGAGTCTGGCAGTACATTCGTGAGTAAGCAGACTGAACAGCAGGTGGCATCCATATATTTAGGTGGAGATTATATGTGGCATGGATTATCAAGGGTTAATCTACATATATATTCCAGCTACAACTGGAAATTCAACTCTCACCTTTCACTGGAACCTCGGCTTCCGCCAGTGCTTGACGTTCATTTATCCCCCGCCCCTTTCCCCTGGGAACATTCCATCTTGCACTTTTATATAGAGAGCAAGTTGGTAAGTTTCGACGTGATCCGTCATTACAGATGACTGGCGCCAGAATATAGGCTTGATTTATCTGGTTATTTATCATTGATCGTTACCCGAGACCTCAAGAGACAGCGCAAGAGACAGAATCAGCCGGGTTGCCTTGGCAACGCCATAGGTGGATCTTCGCTCACCAAACCAGCCGATGCCGGTGGAGAACTGCCGTACCCCACAGCAGTCATATCTGGAAGCATTCTGTCACTGCCGATTTTCTTGAAGGAACAATATCGGGGAAGCTCTACGATGTTTTGGAATCCAGCTCTTTATACGGTTCCTCCGTTAAACACATGTTATCTGAATGGATGCCGTCTTTGAAATAATTTATTCCGATTAATATACCTCCCTGTTGCACAGTTACTGATATAAATCACTCAGTCTCGAAGATCCAGTTGCTGGTCGCAGATGGCTATCGGCGAGGGTGCATGAGAGCAAATAAAATCTCGTACAACCAATGGATAGAATAAACAATCAAAGAGATTAATTGTAAATCACAGGTCTGGATCAACCCCATGTCGACGCCTCCAGATTGACATTGTATCAGTGTCCTCGGTTTATCCGTCAGACTGAGCGTCTGCTCATTTCCCCATTCTTTATTGCTGGGTACAGCCAACCACACCCAAACGACTGACAGTTCCCAGTAATCTGTCAACATCTGGTTTTGGTTTGGTGTAGCCCGATATCAGAATGCGCGCAGCGCCTCTCTGTCCCCGGATGTTGCTATGTTTCGGGCCATCGCTATTGTCTAAGCATGCCCAACCACCACATCCCTCCAGTGAGCACTGGGCCCAAACCTGGTCAGTCTCCACTATTCACCGGCCAGTAAATATCAATAATTCGCTCTTCTCAAACGCCCAATTCACGGGAGATGTGTCATGATCACAGCTGCTTGGACCCCACGCCATATCTACATCTTTATGTACGGGGGACAGTCATGCTGATCTACAGTGGCTTGCAAAAGTATCCATACCCCTTGAACGTTTCCATATTTTGTCACGTTACAACCACAAATGTAAATGTATTTTATTCCGATTTTATGTGATAGACCAACACAAAGTGGCGCATAATTGTGAAGTGGAAGGAAAATGATACATGGTTTTCATTTTTTTTTACAAATAAACAACTGAAAAGTGTGGCGTGCAAAAGTATTCAACCCCCTTTACTCTGATAACCCTAAATAAAATCCAGTGCAACCAATTGCCTTCAGAAGTTACCTAATTAGTAAATAGAATCCACTTATGTGTAATCTAATCTCAGTATAAATACAGCTGTCAATGAAGGCCTTAGAGGTTTGTTAGAGAACATTAGTGAACAAACAATGTATCTTGGGCATCATGAAGCCCAAGAAACACACCAGAGAGGTCATGGATAAAGTTGTGGAGAGGTTTAAAGCAGGATTAGTTTATGAAACAAATATCCCAAGCTTTGAACATCTCACGGAGCTATGTTCAATCCATTATCTGAAAATGGAAAGAGTATTGCACAACTGCAAACCTACCAAGACATGGCCGTCCATTTAAACTGACAGACCGGGCAAGAAGAGCATTGATCAGAGAAGCTGCCAAGAGGCCCATGGTAACTCTGGAGGAGCTGCAGAGACCCACGGCTCAGGTGGGAGAATCTGTCCACTGGACAACTATTAGTCGTGCACTCCACAGATCGGGCCTTTGTGGAAGAGTGGCAAGAAGAAAGCCATTGTTGAAACAAAGCCATAATAAGTCCCATTTGCAGTTTGCCACAAGCCATGTGGGGGACACCGCAAACATGTGGAGGAAGGTGCTCTGGTCTGACGAGACCAAAATTGATTTTTTTGGCCTAAATGCAAAACGCTATGTGTGGCGGAAAACTAACACTGCACATCACCCTGAACACACCATCCCCACTGTGAAACATGGTGGTGGCACCATCTTACTGTGGGGATGCTTTTCTTCAGCAGGGACAGGGAAGCTGGTCAGAGTTGATGGGAAGATGAATGGAGCCATATACAGGGCAATCTTGGAAAAAAAAACCTGTTAGAGTCTGCAAAAGACTTGAGGCTGGGGCGGAGGTTCACCTTCCCGCAGGACATCGACCCAAAACATACAACCAGAGCTACAATGGGATGGTTTAGATCAATGTGTTAGAATGGCCCAGTCAAAGTCCAGACCTAAATCCAATTGAGAACCTCTGCCAAGACTTGAAAATTGCTGTTCACAGACGCTCTCCATCCAATCTGAATGAGCTTGACCTATTTTGCAAAGAAGAATGGGCATAGAATTCAATCGCTAGAGGTGCAAAGCTGATAGAGACATACCCCAAAACACTCGCAGCTGTAATTGCAGCGACAGGAGATTCTACAAAGTATTGACTCAGGGGGGGGGGGGGGGGGGGGGGGGGTGGTGAATACTTTTGCACGCCACACGTTTCAGTTTTTGATTTGTAATAACATTTGAAAACCATGTATCATTTTCCTTCCACTTCGCAATTATACGCCACTTTGTGTTGGTCTATCACATAAAATCCCATATATATATTTCACTGTGACTGGTTTAGGTGACGATAACGAAAACCTGAACCATTAATTGAACCATTAATATCGATGGCTCTCGCAGGCTCACTATATACGCGCAGGCCGAGCCCACCGACGCCGATGGCTTGCACTGCTCCCCTGAACGATGCCACATCGGGGTCACTGACGGTCTCTCCCAACATGGTCCCAGGTCGGGGCCTTTGCATTTCTAGGTCTTATTGACTAGTACAAGAGACATGAGTTCAAGAGGACCAGAGCTGGTAATAGAATATTCAAGGGCATAAGTCCCATCGAACAGACAGACAGGTGGGGAAATGGGTGGGGTAGGCCTGTCGGTATACTGTACTCGATGAATGTCCCTGTCACCGTATCCGGCAAGCTAAACGATGGATCGAATAAAGACCAGTAAAGACGAGCTGTCGTCTGATGCTTTACTGTATTCAACTGTTTAGCTTGCTGGATAGCTGGATTGGATCATTCAGCGAGTCCAGCATAGTGAAAGGTCAGCAACACAACAAGCTGTGCTATAAGGTGCTTCACATCGTCACATTGTCCATCCACACCTCAACGCCATGGAAACAGTGAACCAAGGCAACGCTTCACAGAATTAAGCCAAGTCTCTCAGCATCCGTTCTTACCGCTCTTCAACCTGTTCCAGTATCACCCCGTGGCAGCCTTAGCGCTCGGGCTAAAGCAAATGCAGCCAAAACCAGAGCAGCATTCGCTCAGAGAGAGATAGAGATGACGATCGAGGCTGCTCGGCTTCAGGTCACCTTAGAGGCCTTGCAGCAAGGGAAAGAGATGAAAGCAGTCTTTGCAAAGGGCGACACCATCGAAGCAGGTTTATTAGCAGTACAGGGGTCACGTAATAGATCACCAAGCCCTGTTCACACTCAAAACCAAGTAAGCGTACTTTGGACTACGTCATAGAGCAAGCCAACACAAAGTCAAGCCAACATGTCACCAATCATGATACCGAGGGTGAAAACATACTAATTGGTGAATTGCCGGCCGCCCATCAGACCAAGTCTAATCTGGCCATATCATTTCATAGGCATCACAATACCAGCAATGTCCAAGGAAACATGGAGCCTAAATTGGAGGATAGAAAGCCAACTTGAATCTTTCTGGACAGTGGTTGTATTGACTCTCCTCGAGCCAATAACAATATCAATCCCACCACCAGAGACCTCTCCAGATACCTCGCCCGCAACCAGCTTGTTACAAGGGATTAACGGCCTTTAATGACAAGCGCGAGAACTACTGCACCCGGATACCCTCCGTCCAATGCGCCATTTCAGGCCTGGGACTTTTACCCGGAGAAGAGCTAGACCTTTTGATAACAGGGCTTGGAAAATATTCCTCGGAGCAGGCAACAATAATTAAGGCTGTCAACATGAGACGTGCATCTCCCCAATCCCCCACATGCAAACAGGTCAGAGTCCCCCTGGTCCTCACCTTTCACCCCACCAGCCGGCAAATACAACACATAGTCCTCCCCCAGTTTCGCCACCTCCAACGCCTCCACGCGCCATATCTTCCCATCTCCCCCCCTGTCTGCCTTCCGCAAAGACCGCTCCCTTGTCAATTCTTCCCTTCCCTCCCGCTCTACCCCTTCCCCGGGCACGTTCCCTTGCAACCACAAGAAATGCTACACGTGTACCTTCATTTCCCCCCTCCACTACTTTCAGGGACCCAAGCAGTCTATCTAGGTCCGACAGAGGTTCACCTGCACGTCCTCCAACCTCATCTACTGCATCCGCTGCTCCAGATGCCAGATGATCTATGTCGGTGAGACCAAGCGGAGGCTTGGCGATCGCTTGGTCTCACAATAACCAATCACAATAACCAAGCCGACCTCCCAGTGGCTCAGCACTCAAACTCCCCCTCCCATTCCGTATCCGACCTCTCGGTCCTTGGCCTCCTCCACAACCAGAGTGAGCAACACCTCAAGTTGGAGGAACAGCACCTCATATTCCGCTTGGGGAGTCTGCATCCTCTGGGCTTGAACAATGGATTTTCTCAATTCTGTTAACCCTTGCTGTCTCCTCCCCTTCCCACCTCTCCTTCAGCCCTCGGGCCCTGGCATTCCCTCTATCTCTATCTCTCTACCCCACCCTAGTCGCACTAGCTTCTCATTTTCACACCACAAACAGCTTACAATGGCTTGTTCCCTTTATTATCGATACTTTTTTACATATCTTTCATTCATTGTTCTTTATCTCTCCACATCACCGTCTATATCTCTCGTTTTCCTGATCCCTGACCAGTCTGAAGAAGGGTCTCGACCCGAAATGTCGCCTATCTCCTTCGCTCCTCAGATGCTGCTGCACCCGCTGAGTTTATCCAGCCTTTTGTGTACCTTCAGCATGTTTGATAATGGTTTGGCAGAGGTTTGAAGAAACCTATGGTTCACCGCAGTCTATTGAGCATGCCCACTTTACCAAGCTTGAGAACTTTCCCAGGATCACCATCAAAGAGCCATACAAGCATCGTGAGCTCGGGGACCTTCTGTATGAAATCGTAGCGCCAAGGTTATCTTACCCTGACACCTCCAGGGGAGATCCACCGATTGTGGAGAAGCTTCCTTATAACATCCAGGAACAGTGGATCGAGGTATAAACTCCAGCGAAACATCTGTTTTCCCCCATTTAGAGTGTTTGCCGAATATATCCGCTCTGAGGCAAAAACCAGGACGGACCCCAACTTCAATCTCTGCTTCTCTCATTCGCCAATTGTCAAAAGAGAAAAAATAGAGAGACAGGGTAAAACTATCATCTTCGTCCACAGGGCACAAGCATCTTCCTCACCCCCTGAGACAAAGAAATTCCGTGACCCAACCAAGCTGTGTGCCATTCATGCTAAGATTCATCAATTAAAGACGTGAAGAGCGTTCAGAGAAAAGAGGCTAGTAGACTGCAAACACTTCCTTAAGGAGCATTCCATTTCTTTCAGCTGCTGCTTGAGTCATTTTGCCAAGAACTCTAAAGCAGAAGTGAAATGTACTGAGTGCAACAGTAGCGGACTCCTCTATGCTCTACATCCAGGCCCATCCCCTTAGCAGTCCAAGCTATCTCTCCCCGCATCTGAGCATGGCGAGGAGGAAGAGGAAGCGGTAAACCAGGAGATCACCTCCAGATGCACAGAGGTGTACGGTGAAAGGGTCAGCGCGAGGGTATGTGTTAAGATATGTCTCATCTCAGTCTATCCAGGAGGACGTCGTCAAGAGGCACGCAGGGTGTACGCTATCTTAGATGAACAGAACAACCGCTCTCTCGCAAAATCTGAGTTCTTCTATATATCTTTGAGATCAAAGCAATTATTCAGCCATATACATTGCGGACATGTGCAGGGCTCAAACAGACTGCATGTAGAAGAGCCTGCGGTTTCATGGTAGAGTCTGCGGAACAGAAGACATTGCTCCCTCTCCATCCGCGTCTAAAATGCAATCAAGTGCCTAACAACCGTGCCGCGGTACCCACCCCCAATCACCACAGTCGTCTCAGACGCATTGCCGCTGAGATTCCTCCACTGGATAGAAAGGCGGAAATACTGCTCCAAATGGGAAGAGATATTCTGCACGTGCATCAAGTGAGGAAGCAAATTAACGGTCGCGACACTGCCCCATGCGCTCAGAACCTGTATCTGGGATGGGTACGTGTTGGTTAGCTATGTTTTGGTGAAGCACTAGACCTACCCAAGTGGACATCTGCAAGACCTGCATTCTTGGACACGGTCGACCTACTAATCTCACACCATGCACAAGCCATGTTACGGTGAAGGAGAAGTTCACATACTCACCTCTTTGTGAGGATGATCCAGAATTGATGTCCATGGCCGGTCTACAGGAGACCACATATGGACAGAACGTGGGGCAGTCAGTCTTCAGTCGTACTGCTAGTGATAACGACCTATCACCATCATTCGATGACCTGAGGTTTCTCCAGATTATGGATGGCCAGTGTTACCAAGATAACTCAAATAGCTGGGTCGCACCTCTGTCGTTTCAATCACCCAGGCAGCGTTTACCCAATAATCGAGAGTACGCTAACAACAGACTCACCTCTCTCCGTCGGACTATGGACAAACGGCCACTGGTGAAAACACACTACTTGTAGTTCATGGACAAAATGCTCAGCAGACAGCATGCAGAGGTAGCCCCGCTCTGAGATAATCAAGAGCGTTGATGTCGTCCCTCATTCGGAGTCTACCATCCCAGAACGCAAGATTAAATTCGTGTGGAGTTTGACTCCAGCGCACCGTTTGAGGTTGTTTCGTCGAATGACGTGCTGCTCAAAGAGCCTGATCTCAACAACAGCTGTCTATGAGTCCTCATGCTATTCAGGAAGGAATCAGTGGGCGTCATCGACGACATTCAGCACATGTTCTACTGTTTCGTCGTGAGAGACAATCGAGATTTTCTACGCTTCCTGTGGTATCCTAACAATAATCCAGAGAGCGACATAATCGACTACAGGATGCGCGTGAATGTTTTTGGCAACAGCCCCTCACCGGCTTGTCGCCAAATACAGTCTCCGAAGAAGTGCCAAGGAGGAAGAAACAACCTATGGCAATGACGCTCGCAAGTTCATCGAAGGTGACTTCTACGTAGATGATGAGATGAATTAATTCCCTACAGAAGCAGAAGCCATCAGCCTCCTCAATCATGCCCAGGAGATGCTCGCAGTATCCAACCTCAGACGGTGTAAGATCGTATCGAACAGAGCTGCTGTCATTGAAGCATTTCCTCCTGAGGTTCGATGAAAATACATCAAAGATGTAGACCTGTTCGCAGACGTCCTCCCTCTCCAGCGTAGAATTGGTGTGTCGTAGAATATCGCTGCAGATAGGTTAACATTCCAGTGCTCTGCGGAGAAGAAGCCCTATACTCGCAGAAGAGTTTAATCAACAGTTACCAGACTTTATGACCCATTAGATTTCATTGCTTCGGTAACCATACGGGGCAGTCTGTTACTCAGGGAGCTCTGGAAGCTGGCTGATGATTGAAATTCTCCTCCCCCAAGACATGGAGGCCGGAGTGGATCTGGTGGAAAGGCTCGCTGTATAGAACATAGAAACATAGAAATTAGGTGCAGGAGTGGGCCATTTGGCCCTTCGAGCCTGCACCGCCATTCAATATGATCATGGCTGATCATCCAACTCAGCATCCCGTAACTGCCTTCTCTCCATACCCCCTGATCCCCATAGCCACAAAGGGCATATCTAACTCCTTCTTAATGATAGCCAATGAACTGGCCTCAACTACACTCTGGCAGAGATTTCCAGAGACTCATCACTCTCTGTGTGAAAAAAGTATGTCTCAAAGGATTTCCCCCGTATCCTCAAGCTGTGACCCCTTGTCCTGGACATCCCCAACATCGGGAACAGTCTACCTACATCTAGCCTGTCCAACCCTTAAGAATGTTGTAAGTTTCTAGAATATCCCCTCTCATCTCCTATATTGTAGAGAGTATAGACCGAGTTTATCCAGTCTTTCTTCATAAGACAGTCCTGACATCCCAGGAATCAGTCTGGTGAACCTTCTCTGCACGCCCTGTATGGCACTAATGTCCATCCTCGGATTTTGAGACCAGAAATGTACGGAATACTCCAGGTCAATACTCCAGGATCTACAGAAGCTACAGTTTCCACGCCTCTACACCACATTTTCAAGTGTGATCATGCTACAAAAAGGAGCTTTGTCTATTCTCAAACGCATCAGTCAAGGCTTTTGCCGCAGTTCCCTATCTGAGGGTCACCACCGAAGATGGAAAACGGGAGGAGGGCTTCATCTTTGAAAAAGCAAAGCTGTCAGCCCAGCCACACCTCTCTATTACAAGATTGCACGGGTGACAACCCAGCCGACCACGGATCACGGTCTGGCCCAGCAGCTCTACTCCGGACTTCCACCTGGCTGTCAGGTCCAGCGTTTCTCAAGAGACCACGTACATGCAATGCATTACCTCAAGAGACCTTTGAGGTAATTGAGCCAGATCTAGATAGAGAGATTCGTCCTCTTGCAACTAACACCACACGAGTCCTTACTGTGCTGAATCCCTCAAGAATCGACAGTTTCTCCAAGTGGAGCACCCTGGTCCACGCAGTGGCGCGCTTAATCCACATTGCTCAAACCATCTTTAACCCTAACCAAGGCCACAGCTGCCAAGTTAGGCACACTTGTCGTTCAGGCCCTACTGTAGAAGATTTGCAGAAAGCAGAGAAGCTCATCATAAAGGTCGTCCAACAACAGTGTTACTCGCAAGAGTTGGTGTGCACCTCTGCAGCACGTAACCTGCCCCCCATACAGCCCTTTGTGCAAGCAGTGCCGAATATTGTGAGGCAGTGGTTTGCTACGAGTGGGAAGCCGCATAACTCAGGCAAAGCTGGGAGCAGAGGAAACCAACGCAGTATTCATCCCAGGACGTCATCATCTGCTACCCTACTTGTTGATCATTATCATGAAACTGTGAAACATCAATGTAGGCAGTTCACTGAGGGTGTTGTGAGACAGGCTGGTTACTGGTTGGTTGGAAATAAGAGGTAAATCAGTGGTTTCCTCTCCAGGTGCATCATCTGCAGGATACTCAGTGTAAGAATGAGTGCCAACAGATGGCTGTCGTTCCCGCGGAACGACTGCAAGTGGCACCTCCCTTCACTTACGTGGGTGTCGACGTGTTTGGCCCTTGGGAGGTGGCGTCATGCCGGAGCACAGGAGGCCAAAGTAACAGCAAGAGATTGGCTGTGTTGTTATCCTGTATTCGTACCAGAGCTGTGCACATCGAAGTGATAGAGAGCATGAGTGCTAGCAGCTTTATCAATGCCCCGAGGAGTATGTTTGCCATCAAAGGGTCAGCAAAGTAGATACGATCAGACTGTGCCACTAACATTGTAGGTGCCAGTCATGAGCTGAAGACGGGTGATTCAAGCACCAGCTCCAACAGCGTCGAGAAATACCTCCAGGATCAGAAGTGTACGTGGGTATTCAATCCGCCCCATTCCTCCAACATGGGTGGTGCGTGGGAGCGGATGATCGATGTCGCCGGTTGCACCATCGAATACATTCTGACCCAGAATAGAGTAGCCCGCCTCACACATCAGAATCAGAATCAGAATCAGATTCATAATCAGAATCACATTTTATTAGCAAAGTGTGTTTTGCAACATACGAGGAATTTCACTGGCCAGGTCAGTGATACAATTAAAAGCAACAGATCACTCAAAAACACATTTTAACATGAACATCCACCAAGGTGACTACTACACATTCCTCACTGTGATGGAAGGCGAAATAAAGTTGCCTTCCCGTGGTTCTTCGAACCCCCGTTGAGGGGACGATCTTGACTCCCGTAGCCGGCGGCATTTCGGGCACTCCGTGTCGTGGCGATCCGCTACTGTATCGAGGGGATGTCAGCTCCCCGCGCTGGACGATCCTACCTCGCGTCGGGGCTGGTCGAACTTCCGCAACGTCGGGGCCCCCGACTAGCCTCTCCCGAAGATTGCGAGCTCTTCCTGTTAATGTCCGCGGTGATCGCGGTGGGGCAAGGATCAGCTCCGATTTTAAGTCCGAGATCCGCGGTGGGGCTCACGACTGCCCGAGGAGGCCTCCAGGTCCAGCGATGGAAGGCTGCAGTGCGCGCCGGAGAATTTGATCCGAAAAATAATCACATCTCCGGCAAGGTAGGAACTTTAAAAAAGTTTCAACCGATCCCTTCCACCCTCCCGCACAGACAATAAACCGAAGATCATTCAAACAACCGTTTAACTCACTAGAAAATAACACAAATAATGTAATAGCGAATATACTGCCGACAGGGAGCTATCACCCCGACGGCCCTGGTGGTCTTTTCGCTCCCATGACCTCCCACATGAGGTCTTAACGACATTTGTGGCAGAGGTCACAACCGCGATTAATGCAAGACATCTCATCGCTGTGTCTTCGGACCCAGAGTCACCTTTCATTCTGACTCTAGCTACACTCTAGACTCAGTACACAGGCGTTCCCCTTTCTCCTCCTGGTGACTTTGCAAAATAGTTATTCTCAAAGAAGAGTGGAAGCGTGTTCAGAGCCTAGCGGAAACCTTTTCGAGCATGTTACGCCAGGAGTATATTGTTACTCCGCGAAGCCGACACATGTGGTTCGACACAAGGCAAAATCTTAAAGGAGACATCGTCCTCCTGAAGGACAACCAGGCCAGAAGAAATGAGTGACCCATGGCAATCACACCAAAGACGTTTCCAAATCTGGATGGGAAGGTACGCAGAGTGGAGCCAGATTATTCAAGGATGGATGCCAGACGATCTATATCCACCCAACCACTAAAGTGGTCCTCCCGCTGTCTCCCGAGGCTCTGGCGGTTAAATGGGAGATTTGCGTGGGGTCTGGGAGACCCCAGGCGGGGCGTATACTGGACTTTATTTTGTTTAAATGCATTAGTACCACCTGCAGACATTTCTGATACAACAGCTTAAAGTGTCATTTCCTATTAGAAATTAAGTTGTCATAAACATGGAAGTCCAGCTCAGAAAGGGAACCCCAGAAAGGTGATTAGACAGTGTAATTCACAGTGTGTGAATCTGCTGCCATCCCTCCTCACAGCGTTTGTTAGACGCAATGGATTTTCATTATACTAGACTCGCTGAATATCCCTATCCAGCCAGCTAAACAGTTGAATACAGTAAAGCATCAAACGACACCTCTTTTCTACTGGTCTTTATTTGATCAATTGTTTAGCTTGCTAGATAGCTGGATAGGGAAATTCAGCGAGTCCAGTATAGTGACAAGACATTGTGACTAACAAACTCTGTGAGGAAGGATGGCAGCAGATTAAACACACCGCGAATTGCACTGTCTAAACACCATGAGGTACCCGTTCTGAGCTGGACTTCCTTGTTTATGACAACTCCAGTCTAATAGGAAATTACACTTAAAGCTGCTGTACCTGAACTTCCAGCAGGTGGCACTAATGCATTTAAACGAAATACAGTCCAGTACATTTGGTGAGGAATGAAATTCAATCTCTTGCAAGGGGTGACATAGAATCAGGAGATTTAAAGACAGTACCAATTGAACTGAGGAATTGTACGGGTAAAAGGACTCGAATGGGAGTAATCTACAGGGCCACAAACTGTAGTCTAGATATAGGGTGCCAGTTGAATCAAGAGGCATGTCCCAAAGTTTATGCTCCGGTTGTTATGGGAGATTTCAACATGCAGGTAGACTAGGAAAATGAATGAATGGATACATTAATGAATACGTTTATTTGACAAGTATGCACATACATTTCCCTTGGTGCTGTGCCCGCAAGTGAAAACGACATACAATGACAGTTAGGAATGACACATAACCCATTAAATATTAATAATAAATCATAATTGGTTAAACATGTGAATTAAATAAAATACTAGAGCAAAAAGAGGATACAGACTTGTTTATTGATTAGAGCTAGTAATTGTGGAAAAATATGTATTTATGTCTTGCTGTGGCAGCTTTGACAGTCCGGTGTCGCCTTCCAGAGGGAATGGATTGAAAGAGTTTATGGCCAGGGTGAAAGGGGTCAGAGATGATCTTACCCGCTCGATTCCTGGCCATTGCAGTGTACAGTCCTTCATTGGAGGGAAGATTGCAGCCAATAACATTCTCAGCTGGACGGACAATTTACAGCAGCCTCCGGATGTCTGGAGGCTGAACCAGACCTGACCATGATGGAGGTGAGGATAGATTCTACGATGGTGGTATAGAATTGGACCATCATTGCCTGTGGCAGATTGTGCTTCCCCAGCTGCCGTAGGAAGTAAATTCCCTGTTGTGCCTTATTGATTGTGGAGTTGATGGTAGCCCTCCATTTAAGGTCCTTGGAGATGATGGTTCCCAGGAACATAAAATACTCAACGTATGTGACTGCGATATTGTTGATGGTGAGTGGGCTGAGGGGAAGGGGAACTCTCCTAAAGTCTGCTGTCAATTCCACTATCTTATGAGCATTGAGCTCCTGGTTGTAGCGATGGCACCAGGGCGCCAGCTGTGTCACTTCCCGTCTTAATGCAGATTCTTCCCAATCCTGGATCAGTCCAATCAGGGTTGTGTCGTCCGCAAACCTGAGAAGCTCGACAGAGGCGTCAGTGGATGTGCAGTCATTGGTGTAGAGAGAGTAGAGGTGAGGGGAGGGTACGTAGCGTTGCGGTGCTCCTATGCTGATGGTTTCCAGGTCCAATATGTGCATTCCCAGCCACACATGCTGCTTCCGGTCTGTCAGGAATTTGGTGATCCACCGACAGAGGTGTTAAGGCACAATCAACTCGGAAAGTTTGGAGTGCAGTAACTCTGGCACAATGGCGTTGAATACCGAGATAAAATCAACAAACAAATCCTCGCATCGGTCCCTTGGCGGTCCAGGTGCTGGAGTATGAAGTGCAGGCCAGGTTGACTATGTAATTCACTGATCAATTGGCCCGATATGCAAACTGCAGTGGATCCAGCAGTGGGTTTCAGCACAAGCCTTTCAAGGGTCTTCATGACAACAGTGTTCAGTGCGACAGGCCTGCAGTTATTAAGACCAGTAATTCTTGCCTTTTCAGTAAAGGGACCATAGTGGAGACTTTCAAACATGCAGGGACATTACAGATGTGCAGGGACTGGTTGAGAATGTCAGTGTAGTCCGCTGCCAGTTGATCGGCACAGAGCTTGAGAGTAGATGGGGAAACATTTGCCGGTCCTGGCGATTTAGAGTTTTTCTATATTCTGAACAGCCTCTTCACCTCTATTTCCATTGTTGATGATAGATAAGTGCTGTTGTGCAGCACGGAGGGGATGGGTAATTGAGTGTAAGTGGTGATTGGAGAGGGGTTGATTGGAAAGCATCCAGTCTATTTACACTGGAGTCTTGCGAGTGGGTTTGATTGTGAAGTGGTGATTGGGGAGGAGTGGGTGTAGAAGAGTCCAGTCTTTGCAGACTGCATTCAGGCAGTGAGTGGGTGTGAAGCGTTGTTTGAGGTGGGAAGGGTCCACTCTTTTCAGACTGGAGTATTGCTTTCAGTTGGTGTGAAGTGGTGCCCGGGGAGGGGTGGCTGTAGAAGGGTCCAATCTTTGCAGACAGGGAAATATCTGTGTTTATGGGGAGGAACTAGCAGGGTTACTTTTTATGCATGTGAAACCTATTGTAGATCTCATCCTGCAGATTTCCTCTTTAGACTGTCCGATCGGTCTGAGTTCTGCAGTAATCCACGGCTTGTCGATGTTGAAGCAGGTCCGGGTCCTAATTGGAATGCAACTGTCCTCACAAAAGCAGACACCTGATGATACAATGTCTGTATACTGATCGTGGCTTGTTGTTGTTTCCCTGAACACATTCCAATCCGTGCATTCAAAGCAGGATTGCAGTTCTCAATGCCCTCGGTTTTCCACCTTTTCATTGTTCTGAACACACATTTATCTGATTTTACTTTAAGGTTTGTAGGTCGGAATAAGGTGAACTAAACAATGATCATAGAGACCCAGACCCGCCTGGGGAACAGAGCGACATACATCCTTGATTGAAGTGCAACAGTGTTCAAGTGTCCTCTCCCCTATGGTGGGGCAGGTAACCTGAAGTCTGTATTTTGGAAGGTCACGCCTGAGGATAGATTCGTTAAGGTCCCCCAAAACAATGACCATGGATTCCGGGAAGTCGCTCTCTACGCTCATTACCTGGTCAGAATATTGCGTTTGCGCCTCGCGTACGCAGGCATAGGAGGGGTTGTTAATTCCAGGACGAATAAGAACGTGTAGAAGAGTTACTTTTTATAAAGAATGATTCTAGGTTGGGAGGGTAGACGTTTGACGGTACCGTGATGTCGCTGCACCAGTCCTGGTTTGTATAGAAGCATATTGTACCACCTCTTGATTTCCACGCTGCCTTCACTTCGCGGTCTGCTCTGTGAAGTTGCAGCGCGCTGTCCGGGGTCGGATCACGCAACCAGGGCCCGGTGAAACACAGTGCAGCGGATAGAGAGAAGTATTTGTTTTTTCCGGCGGAGGATTTGCAGTTCGTCCACTTTGTTATTGATATAACGTAAGTTTGCCAGGAATATGCGCGGGAGCGGCTACATGATCCTCGACGCTGGAGTGGGATGCGTTCTCCAGACCGCTTCCCATTGGTCCTCCTCCGTCTCAAGAACTTGAATACAGCCTCAGCCCCGCCGATGTGTATATCCAAATTATCCAATGAGTGAGAGAATTCCGGAACTATGTTCGGAAGGACTGTGTGTCCGATGTTAATGAGGACCTCTTCCGTGAGAGTGCTTTTGTAGGTTTTCACATAAGACACAAAGGAACAACCACATACAAAACAACAAGGAGCAGTACACCGTGGCAGCCATCGTCGGCGTCAGCAGAAGCAAGCATCCGCAGCTACACTGAATCAAAAGCAGCTACACAAAATCAGGTTGATGCTGGGCCTCAAGAAAGGAAATTTGTGGAGTGCCTCCGTAATGGATTCTTGGAGCAGCTTGTACAGGAGCCTAGCAGGAGAAGGCAAATCTGGATTTAATGTTGTGTAATCAACCGGATTTGATACGGGAACTGAGGTAAATGAGTCATTAGGAGGGAGTGACCATAATACGATCAGTTTTACTCGACAATGTGAGAGAGAGAAGGGGGAATCGGAAGTGACAGTATTACAGATGTACAAAGGAGAATATGAAGCCATGAGCGAGGTGGCCAGAGTTGACTGAAAAGATACCCTAGCTGGGATGACAGTGCAACAACAATAGCAGGTCTTTCTGGGAATAATGCAGAAGGTGCAGGATCAGTACATTCCAAAGAGGAAGAAATATTCCAAAGGGGCTACGGGGCGACCGTGGCTGACAAGGGAAGTCAAGGTCAGTACTAAAATAAAGCAATCGTATAACTTAGCAAAGATGAGCGGGAAGCCAAAGGATTGGGGAACTATTAAAGGGCAACAGAAGATAACTGAAAAGGCAATTCGGGGATAAAAGATGATGAACGAAGTTAAACTATCCAATAATGTAAAAGAGGATAGTAAAAGCTTCCTTAGGTACTTAAACATATAACCATATATCCATATAACAATAAAGCACGGAGACAGGCCCTCTCGGCCCTTGATGTCCATGCCGACCATTTGTTTTACCCTAGTCCCATCTACCTGCACTCAGACCATACCCCTCCATACCCTTCCCGTCAATAAACCTATCCACTTTACTTTTAAATGTTTAAATCGATCCTGCCTCCACCACTTGTGCTGGAAGCTCATTCCACCCAGCCACCACCCTCTGAGTAAATAAGTTCCCCCTCACATTACCCCTAAACGTCTGTACCTTAATTCTCATGTCATGCCCTCTTGTTTGAATCTTCCCTACCCTGAATTGGAAAAGCTTATCCACGTCAACTCTGTCTATCCCCTTCGTCATTTTAAAGACCTCAATCAAGTCCCCCCTTAACCTTCTGCGCTCTAAAGAATAAAGACCTAACGTGTTCAACCTTTCTTTGTAACATAGTTGCTGGAACCCAGGCAACATTCTGGTAAATCTCCTCTGTACTCTCCCTATTTTGTTGACATCCTTCCTATAATTAGGCGACCAAATTTGTACACCATACTCCAGAATTGGTCTTACCAATGCCTTGTACAATTTTAAAATGACTTCCCTACACCTATATTCAATGCTCTGATTTATAAAGGCCAGCGCACCAAAGGCTTTATTTACCACCCTATCTACATGCGATTCCACCTACAGGGAACTATGCAGAGTTTTTCCTAGATCTCTGTGTTCCACAGCATTCCTCAATTCCCTACCATTTACCCTGTACATCATATTTTCATTTGTCCTGCCAAGATGTAACACTTCACACTTATCAGCATTAAACTCCATCTGCCATCTTTCAGTCCACTTTTCCAAATGGCCCAAATCTCTCTGTAGACTTTGAAGATCTACTTCATTATCCACAACACCACCTAACTTAGTATCATCTGCATACATACTTATCCAATGTTCCACCCCATCATCCAGATCATTGATGTACATGACAAACATCAGTGGACCGAACACAGATCCCTGAGGCACCCCACTGGTTACCGGCTTCCAGCCTGACAAACAGCCATCCACTATTACTCTCTTACATCGCCCATTCAGCCACTGTTCAATCCATCTTGCTGCTCTGCCATTAACACCCACAGATTGAACCTTCTTAATCACTCTTCCATGGGAAACCTTGTCAAAGGCCTAACGGAAATCCATATGGACAACATCCACTGCTTAACCGTCATCAATTTCCCTTGTAACCGCTTCAAAAAATTCAAGGTTGGTCAAACATGACCTTCCCGGCACAAATCCATGTTGACTGTACCTGAGCAGACCCTGTTGATCCAGATGCATATATATATTATCTCTAAGTATCATTTCCATTAATTTGCCCTCCACTGACGTCAAACTAACAGGTCTATAATTGCTAGGTTTATTCTTTGAACCCTTTTTAAACAATGGAACAACATACGCATTTCGCCAATCCACTGACACTATTCCCGTTTCTGTTGACACTTGAAATATTTCTGTCACAGCTCCTGCTATTTCTACACTAAGTTCCCTCAATGTCCCAGGGAATATCCTATCCGGATCTGGAGACTTATCCACTTTTATATTTTTCAATCGTGTCAGCACTTCCTCCTCTTGAAGAGGGAAAGAGGTTAAACCAAATTTGGACCCAAGAAGACTGAAACTGTGAATTTAACGTGGGGAAAAAAGTAATTGGCAGACGAGTTGAACATATCCTTTCAATCCGTCCTCTGACCCAGGACTCAGCAGTGATAGAATGGGTTGCTGACCTTCTGTTTCCAAGTACAGAGTCAAAGGAGAATGCTGAGGCCACGGACAAGCTTCTGAAAGCTTTCAACTGCTGGGGCTACATTCTACCCAAACTAAAGGTAGTTCCTGGGCTGACGCAAGTAATATTTTTGGTATATTGTTCAGTGCTACAGAACGATCATTGACACCAACCCGGGTGGATCACATTGTTGGCTTTTCTGGGCTTCGTTAATTTCTGCCGGCATTGGATCCCGACGTGGCATTATACGCTAAACTACTGTTGCCCCTTGTCTCTGCCAGGGCACTGCAGCCATTCAATCTCTCATTCCGACGTAAAGACATACAACATTTGGAAACAGCACTGGCTACTGCACCAGCCCCTGCATGCCTACCCAGTCAACGTGGCCATTAGTAAGTGCAATGCCCATACGAGTGGCCACGACAAAGTGTCCCAAGGGAATGCGCGAGCTGACATTACTGCCCGCACAGCAGTTTGCGAATTCTCCACATTGTTCCCCACAGAACCAAATATTCTAGTGGACAGACTGGCTTTGCCAGACACAGACGAAACGTACACCGGCCAAAATGATGTACGGGCGGCCGCAAAGTACCCTCTGGGGTGCGACTAAGATTGTGGAAGTTTTGACCTACATACCCTCAGCGATGGATTAATTACGCATGCACAGCAATTAACCCATACCTTTTCTGGTCAGTAATCCCAGGTATGAGATGCACAGAAGTCACTACCAGTTGAACACAGGGATGAGTCCATAATACCAGACTACGTACTGATAAGCTACTGGGATCGGAAAAAAATGGGACTACGTTGGAAGGGGCTTTAACAGGTGCTACTAATGACCACAATTACCGTGAAGATTGAAGATCACCCCCGTTGGATATATCTAATTGAATGTAAACGGATCGGAGAAACAAGAAAGGACAATTACATTAATGACTCTACTCGGTGTTCTGGGAAGGCCCCAGATGACCTGGACTAATATCTATTGTCTATGAGCTATGAGTTTGCTCGCCGGGACGGATGGAAGTAACTGTTGGGAGTGCACTTATGTTCCCCACACCAGCGTGGGATGTGCAGAATTGGTGCCAATACCGCTAAACCTGACTAAAAGGCTGGCCCTACTCTACTATCGCAACACCATGGCGTCCAGCAGTTGCCAAGTGATCACGCGAGCAAACGGGAATGGGACCATTTATTACCGGGACCCATATATAATAATATAAAATATGCTACACACCCCAGTTTCAACCACGGTGGAAGGTGCGTGAAATTAGGGTATGGAAGGTACCACGATTGAGGATGACAAACAATTCCTGTATACCAATAAATAACTTATGCCATTGCAACTACCAAGGAAAATGGGATAACTTCCATTGGCAAGCAGCTCATGCACCGCAATCTCTCCTCTGGGACCACCATGGCCAGTAAATTGAGCATACTTTGTGTGTGGGTCGTGGGCTTACCCTTGGTTACCAGGGATGCCACCAAGAGACTACAACACTTGCGAGAGGATGATGGGAATGATCGACCACAGGAACTGGTTTTGCTATTTAGCCTGCGTGGTTCCCCGTGTGAGAGCGGGTCAGGATATTACAGATAAAGCTAGAAACCCGGGAGTCAAAAGGAGATTCACAGAAGCACAGAGGTTTTGCATGTTCGCTTTTCCCCTCTATGGGGCAGCCGTCAGCTGGGGAGTTGGTCAATATGACCGCTGCCATGGGAACGCTGGCAAATGCAACAGCAAAGATGGCCATTGCGTCTCTTTCAGCCGAGATGGTTGCCATCCGCACCATGGCTTTGCAAAATCGTATGACATTAGACTTTATTTTGGCAGAAAAATGGGGCAACTGGGCTATAAAAGAACGAGAGTTTTGCACCTATATCCCCGATGAAACCTCTAATATCTGCTCTGATTTTTATTACTAAATGCTTCCGACCATTGCGTACGTGCCGAGGGCTGTGAATTTTATCACGTTATCGTAAAAGGAGGAAATGCAGTTAAAGAAATTAAAGTCAAATAGGTCACAAAATGGACGTCCAGCTGTTTTTTTAAAGATATATAAACAAAATGGAGATCTTATTTGTAGTATGCTTAAGTACTTATATTTCATTCTCAAGGTTAGAAGAATCATAAAACTGCTACACTGTGGAGCTAAGGTATAACTTCTTATTGGATCCGCCGTATATGGAGATAACCTTGGTGATATCCGAAGAAGATATACTGCTTTAGTTTTCCCATGTATGGACATGGCGGTAGTTAATATGGATCAGATAACGATAGAATTACGATGCCTGCAGTTTGTCTCATTGAATGGGGCCACGAGGAACTGGCTAGCGTCTGCCCGCTCCCGCTTTCGTTACAATAAAGAAGTATTTGCATTACTGATTTGTTTTGTCTGTTGTCTGTGAAGGTAAAACGAACTTTCACAACACGACCTGCCCCTCTACTGTCAAACACCCAGCATCAGTGATATCTAACCAAGCAGTTTCTTGCATCATAAGCTTCTGCCTATTATCCACATGCAATCAATATCAGTGCCTGTTCACTCACTGCACTGCAACACGTTATTGGCATGCCTACCTTCACATAACAGTACGGTACAGGAATATGCTCTGTGGTCCAATGTGTCTTTGTCAATTTGAATGCAAATGGTCTGTGTCATGGAGTCATAGAGTGATACAGTTTTGAAAAATGTCCTGCAGCCCAACTTGCCCAAAATGGCCAAAATAGTCCCACCATCCTGCTTTTGGTCCATATCACTCCAAAACTGTCCTATCCATGTACTTGCTATTTCTTAAATGTTGGGTTAGTAGCTGCCTCACCTACCTGCTTTGGTAGGTTGATTCATACACCCACAGCCCAGAGTGTGAAACGTTACCCCTGAGATTCCTGTTAAATCTTATTCCCTTCACCTTAAATCCATGTCCGCTGGACTTCGGTTCACCTACTCAGGGTAAGCTACTCTCTGCATCTACCCGATCTATTCCTCTCATGATTTTAAACAGCACTATAAGAAGACACAATATCCTCCTGCGCTCCAAGGAATAGAGGCCAAGCCTACTCAACCTCTCCCTAAAGTTCAAATTCTCTAGTCCTGGCCACATCTTTATATATCTTCTGTGTGCCCTTAAACATAGGCAAAACATGCTTAAGTAGCAAGTAGCATCTCGGGATAGTATGAATGGGAGACATTTCGGGTCTGGACCCTTCCAGTCTGAGGAAGGGTCTCAGCCCGAAACATCACCCATTCTTTCTATTTAGAGATGATGCCTGTCCTGCTGAGTTATTCCAGAATATTGTGCCTTTCTGCAGAGTAATCCAGCATCTGCAGTTCCTTCCTACACATTTTTATGTAACCTTACCAGCTTGACAGCAAATTTCCTATAACATGGTTACCAGAACTGAACTACTTTAAATGCGGTCTCAGCAACGTCTTATATAATTGCAACAGGACCTTCCAAATTCTATACTGAATACACAGACTGATGAAGGCCAATGCGCAAGGTCTTTTTGACCACCGTCTCTACTTGCGGCTCGTCCTTCAAGCAACTATGTACCTGCATTCTTTGATCCCTCTGCTCGACAACACGCACCAGATTCATACAATTCACTGTGTAGGTCATGATCATGTTCGACTGCCCAACATGTAGTACCTCACATTTCTATGTACTCATGTACTGAGCCATTCCTCAACCTACATGGCCAATTGATCACAATTCTGCTGCAATGTTTCTTAACAATCTTCGCAATCTACAAAATCACCCACTTTGGTATAATCCATTCATCAAAATGTGCAGTGGCTGTTCATGTGTCTGGCTAAATGTATCTTATAAATCGCTCTTGTGTCTGCCACTAAAAACATCCACCGCAGAATGTTGTTGGCACCCACGACTCTCTAAATAAAATGTACCCCTCCCAACTTAAAGCTATGTCCTCTCTAGTGCTCGGCATTTCCACCCTTGGAAAATATTCTGGCTCTCTATCCTATCTATCACTTATCATAATTTTGAAATACTTCTATCAGGTCTCCCCTCAGCCTCCCACTATCAAGTTTTTTTTCCTGCTTTGTACAGCTAATATATTCCAACTCTGGTAAACCTTTCTGCACTCTCTCCAAACCCCCCACAACCTTCATGTAATAGGCCAGAACTGCACAAAATATTCCTAAACACGAGTATCTGGCCTTATAGTGTTGCATCATGAACTCCCATCGCCTCTATTTAATGCCTTGATCAACGAATGCAGCCGTGTCAAGTGATTTATTTACTCTCCCCTCTCTCCATGTGTTGTTAATTTCAGATAATTATGTATTTGTATATCTATGTCTCTCTGATCCCCAAGGCCCTGACATTTGATCTGCGAGTTCTGCCCTTGTTTTCTTTCCAAAAATGTAACACTTCACAATTGTGAGAGTTAAACTATATCTGCTATTCCATGGCCCACTTTCCCAATTGATCTACATCCTGCAGAATCTCAGGTAACCTTCTTCACTGTCAATTATACCACAAATGTTGGTATGCACAGCTTACGAAGCATGCCAATTATATTTCCATCCAAATAGTGAAAATATTGACCCAGCATTGATACCTGCAACACACCACTGGTCTCAGGAAAAACAACCTAGACACCACCACACCCTGACTTATTTCACAAAGTCAATGTTGTATTTAATTGGCCAGCTCACGCTGGATCCCCATGTGATCTGCCTTCCGAGCAACTTGCCACGAGGCACCTTGTCAAAGGACTTGGCCACATCCTCGGGTCTGAACCTATCAACACGCTTGGTCACCTTTTTCAAAAACCCAATCAAATTTGTGATTATTCTCTTTAATTAGTTCCTGCCTTTCCAAATGCTGTTATCCCCTATCCCTTAGATTAACGCACAGTGACATACTTAACTCTGACGTCAGACTCACTCTGTAATTCCCTCGCTTGCCCTTGGAGTGCATATGAAATAATAGCGCGACATTAGCTACCCTCCAGTTGTCCGTGAACTCACCTGTGGGTACCAATCTTAGAAATACCTCTGCCAAGGCCCCAACGAATTTTTACCACCATGTTCTTGGATACACCGGGTCATGTCCTGGGGAATCATCCATTTTTAAGCGCCATAAACCCTCCATCTCCTCTTCGCGTGCAATGTGTGCAGTTGCCATTTGGCTTAACCTAGTATGTTATAAATTATGACCATTTGCCTTTAAATTATGTCTGCCTATAATTATGTGGTTGAGATTTATTACGTAGTCGGAGGCTGCTGGAACTCTTGCGCTTGTAGTTTTTAGTTTCGTTGAAGCATGGGGGGGAAGCTTTCGACCTTGTAGGGGTTTGACCATGCACGAGTCTGACTGCGAGTAAGATTAAAATGTACTTCAACAAGAAGATTTGATGAATATTTCACTGTTTTACTACGACAATAAATAAACTATTAATGAAGAGGCTGTGTTTTGAACATATATCTTTCGACGGCTCTGAATGCCTCGTTGAGAGCTCACACGCGAAACGAAACGATCTCCTTAACCAATTGTCTTCAACATAATAGCTAGAGGAAAAAAAAAACATCCTTGAACGATGTAGTAATCTGCCAATACATGTAGCCGAACGCTATTTAAAAGACAGGAGGTAGAAAAATTGGTCTTAAAGAAGTGGGTCAGAACATTGGGCTTGACTTCTGGAGGGAGAATACTGCCAGCAAAATGTGTTCCAGAAGATGAACTGACGACCGATTCCTAGGAAGTGTAGTTCAAGAATATAGATCTCAGCCAGGCGTTGGCTTCGAGATTCATGGACAGCCACCCGACTAACTTAAGCGTGGAAAACGTCACCACGAAATCATGCGTAGAACAGCTATTGTATTATGCTGTCAATTTGAAATCTGGAGCGCTTAATTCAGAATCACTTCTTAATACGAGGCTGTGAAAGTAAACATCGGCATCGTGATTTTTAATAGTTACAGACTCCGAAAATAATCTGGAAAATGTATTAGACGCAAGTTCTTAACATTTTCGGAAGGCAGCCAAGGTCGGGAGGATGACTGATGATCCGGATGCCTGGGTGCTGTATGTTTTGAAGTAGAGATAAGACACATTATTTCCCAACTGAAGGCATTGCTATACTTCGAAATATCTTGGATGTTTTCAGAAAGTTCACTTTCATTCAGTTTCTCATCTGCTGTTTTAGAACATTTACCATCACTGTTTATCAATAGTGATTGAAGCAAACAGAAGAGGTCCCGTTTGTACAATTAGCAGATTTGACAATCTGCCAAACCCTGTTTAAATCCATGGAGCAAGATGCAGCAGGTAAGTCATAGAAGCTACAAGGGGGCGAAGAAGGAGGCACGCAGACACGAAGGAGAAACTCAGAACTCCCGTGGATTTTGAAGCAACAGCAACAAAGAGAAGCAGGTGCAAGCATTGATTAACTGCAGCCCGAATGGGAGGTGAGTTAGAAGCGAGGGGAATACCGTTTAAAACTGAGGAATTCTGTTTGAAAATGGGTAAATTAGGCAATTTATCAGTCAATATAAGCAGGACGGCTCTTAGGGAGCGGCCTTGTGAGGGAAGTGTGAGTCTTTGCCTCGAGAGTCTTCGGCGAAGAAGGTGTGGAGAAAAGGTTGCGCAAAGCGCTGGAGCGGGAGAGACGAAAGAAAGAGATGTCAAGCAAGCTGATCCAGTGTGATGCTTGCAGTATGTGCGATGTCAAGGAGCCTCTCGCTGCTACAAATTTGGGAAGTGCATCCAGGTACAGCTCCTGAAGGACCGTGTTAAAACTGGTGAAGCAAGTGGATGACTTCAAGTTCGTCCGAGAAACTGAGTCGTTCCTCGACAAGTCCTACAGTAAGATTGTTACACTTAAGCTACTGGAAGAGAGAAGGTGGGTGACGGTGAGAAAGGGATGGAAACATGGAATGCAAATGTCTCTGGGTGTTGTACTTCTTGTGAACAGGTTCATCTACTTAGAAGCTGTCGGGAAAGAAGACGTTATCGCACTGAGCGGCGGACTGGCTTGTGAAGCAAAAATTGCTGTTGAGCCAAAACCAAAGAGGCCATCATCAGGCAACGCCATTGTAGTTGGAAACTCCATTGTGTGAGGTACCGACAGGGGTTTCTGCAGAAACAGACGGAAGTCGAGGATTGTGTGCTGCCTTCCTTGTGCCAGGATCCACGAAGTCAAGGACAGAGTGCAGAAAGTCATCAGGGCGAAGGTCAACAGCCGGAAGTGGTAGTGTATGTCGGCACAAACGATGTCGAAGTAAGGAGATGAATATTCTGCTGCGTGACTTTAGTGAGCTCGAAAAAATGCTGAAAAACAGGACCTCCAGGGTGGTTATCTCCGGTTTACTTCCAGTTCCTCGTGCCGGCGAGAGCAGGAACAGGGAGATACGGTACCTGCATGTGTGGCTGAGGAACTGGTGCAGGGGGCACGGATTTTGGTTCTTAGATCACTGGGATCTGGTTTGGAGTAAGGGGGAACTGTACACATGGGACGGATTGCATCTTAACTAGTGGGCGACCAACATTCTGGCAGTCTGGTTTGCCACTGCTGCACGGGTGGTTTTAAACAGAATAAGTGGGTTGGGGTTTGAAATGGGATAGTCGAGGACGGAGTAAAATCGAAGGAGAGCAAAGGAATGATTAATGACCCCATATTTAACGGGAAATAAGCTCACAAAGCGATAAGAGTGTATGGAAAAATGTAGTAGGGATCGATTTGAAAGGTGAAAGGTAAGGAATTGAAAGTATTGTATATGAATGCGCGAAGTATAAGAAGTAAAGTAGATGAGCTTGATGCTCAGTTCGCGGTTCGTAGATATGACATTGTGAGGGTTATTGAGGCGTGGCTGCAGGAGGATCGGGCCTGGGGACTTAATATGCTGGGTTATACATCCTATAGAAAGGACAGGCAGGTGGGCAGAGGAGCGGGGGGAAGCTCTGCTGAATTTATGGAATTCCCTGCCATAAAGGGCAGTGGAGGCCAAATCACTGTATGGATTTAAGAGAGAGTTAGATAGAGCTCTAGGGGCTAGTGGAGTTAAGGGATATGGGGAGAAGGCAGGCACGGGATATGGATAGGGGACGATCAGCCATGATCACAATGAATGGCGGTGCTGGCTGGAAGGGCCGAATGGCCGCCTCCTGCACATATTTTCTATTATTCTATGTTTCTATGTAAACTTGCTGATGAAAAGAGTGCTTACTAGTTCTGCCGTATTACATAAGCGGAAATGCTAAGGTATTTTTAAAAAGTTGTCTAAATAGGCCTCAGAGCCACGGCTATCGAGAGTCAAGAAGGTTACTTAAAGAATGTCATGGTATCGAACAGAGGACTGCTAACGATACATGAAAGAAGGTCAATGCTTGGAAAGATATCAAATCAAAATACATGGAGGCTTTAAGTGAGTTTGCGATATATTTTAAAAGTTGTTGTAGCTCGATCAACAATCTCAACCACATGGAAGAGATGCATCTTGTTGGTAATGCTCGAGCCATCATTCTAAAACGGCCCGTTCAACTTAGAGATAAGCGGAAAGATAAATCAGGCCGCATATTTGAAACGAAGAACCGAGTAGCCATGTAATCAGTCCTGGTGGATTTTTTTGAAAGGGAATACGGTTCGTGTCAGATCCACACCACGGGAGTATTCAAGACCATGAACCAATTGCAACGGTCAAAGGTTGTACGTTTACTAAAACTAAAGGAAGATCAGGACCTGAGGGAGGCAGTTTTGCCACCGCTATAATGCCTGTGAAAACGACAGGTGGAATGCAAGGATATGTTTCTGCTATCAAGCAAAAATGAATTTGTTTGTTATGTGATGATGTTGGTAGCACCTTAAGGTGGTGTCGAAGATTCAAGAAGAAGGAATATCAAGAAAAGGCGCATTTGTTAAAGGAGAAGGGAATCTGTTTTGGAAGTTTGGAAAAAGCGTACATGGGTAACGATTTGGAGAACCCTATAACACGTGATAAGTGCAAGCAAGATCACACTGAAGCACTTCTCACTGGAAAGAACCCATCGGAGCAAATAGAAGAGAAGGAGCGAATAGAACATAAGTGGAAGCCAGCTACTAGTGATGCCGTCACATCACCTCAAGGATAACTGCTCATATTGGGGCCGGGGTAAAGACTGCACCTTCTCTATCTTCCCAGTTCAGGTAAGGAATAGCAAAACGAATAAAATGCTGCAAACATACATATTTGGATCATGGAATTTCGGCTACCTTTTGTTCAGAAAGCTTGATGAGAAGGAAGAATATCACAGGAGATGAGGTTAAGATTCTATTGCATACCATGAATGAAGTGCATTGCATTACAAGTATGGAAATATCTAGTCTGGATGAAGATAATTTTAAACCATATTTCTGAAGTGTTTCCTCATGAGACCATGCCTGTTGGTCAAGAAAAACGACAGACATGAGGACTTGAGACATTTGCCTTACTTAAAGCATGTCAAAATATATAAAATAAATTCTGGTATTGACCCACTTATCGGAATGCTTTGAAGGCATTGGAACATATACAGATTGTGAAGTGCCAAGGTGATGGATCGTTTACTGTGAGACCCCTACTAGGATGATTTATCTACTGCTCCTTGAGAAGGAACAATGAAAGCGGGAACCAGAAGAACTACCCTGGTGCTGCTGTTAATCAAATATCTACTGGTAAATTAGAAAAGATATTGATCAAGCAATGCAATCTTTAGTCCAGAGAAGAGTTACATTTCTTGGATATTATGAACTACTCAGTAAATATCATAGATGGTAACTATTGTCCTGGACTTACCTTTCAAACATGAAAGTGTCAGTCTGCCGAATAATCGTCGTATGTCAGAGCAACGCACCCAGAATCTGAAACACATGTTTGGAAAAAAATATGTCATGAGGAATATACGCCTTTCCTAAAGTATATGATTGACGATGATTATACCGAAATTGTACCAACAAACCAACGGATTCGAAGTGATGAAGAACGTTGGTACAATCCGCATCATGGGATGTATCACTCGAAGAAAGGATACTTGAGGATAGTCATTGACTGTGTTGCAGTCTTTAAAGGAACACCACTTAACTGTCAACTACCGCAAGGTCCAGACCTTACCAACTCACTAATTGGCGTTCTCATTAAATTCAGACAAGAACCACCTGCATTGATGGCTGATATTAAAACGATGTTTCATCAAGTCAACGTATCAGAAAAACACATTGACTTATTGCGATTCTCATGGTGGCGTGAAGGGGATGTACAACAAGATTTTGTTGAATATCGGATGAAGGTACATCTCTTTGCAGCAGTGGCATCATCAAGTTGTGCGGACATTGCATTAACGAGCACCGCAGAGGACAATAAAGTTCACTTTCCAGAAGAAGTGATAATCCAACGTGAAGAATAATTTCTATGTGGATGATTGCTAAAACCCCATGTCTACTGAGCAGGAAGCAAATCAAATGGTAAAACTTATGACATCCCTCTGCAATAAGGGAGGATTTACGCTTTCCAACTGGATCAGCAACAGTCGTGTTGGATTGGAAAGCATTCCACAAGATGATAGAGCCAAAGTGACCAGGAAATTGAATTTAGATAAAGACAATTTGCCAATTGAAAGAGAATTGGGTCTGCACTGGTGCGTTGAAACAGATGTGTTCAAGTACATAATTTCGATTCAAGAGCGCCAATGCACTAGAAGGGATATCCTATCCATGATTGGTTCCGTCTACGACCGTTTGGGATTTCTTACACCATTTACGCTGCCATCCAAGTTGATTTTGCAGGATCTTTGTAAAGAAAAACGTGGATGGGATGAGAATATAACACAAAGTTCCTCTCACAGATGGACAAAATGGTTAGCAGATCGCAACAAGATCTCATAATACAAAGTGGACTGGTGCATGAAGCCTACTAGCTTTGGTAAGGTCAGAGGTGCACAGTTGCATGATTTCTCAAATGCCAGTATAAGTAGCTACGATACTGTTTCATATCTAAGACTGGAAAATGATAACGAAGAAGTACATGTTGCATTATTAATGGGAAAGGCAAACAACTGACAATTCCCAGAATGGAACTTACTTCCGCAGTCTTAGCCGTTAAAGTTGGCATATATCTGCAAAAGTAACTACAGCTTGAACTCGAAGAATCTATCTTCTGGACCGATAGTACTATGGTGATTAATTTCTTCAACAATGAGCACAAACGTTTGTTTGCGATTTGTTGCAAACATAATCCATTTTGTATAGGGAGATGTTCAGGTTTTGTGTGCATTCCATCTACCCCCACAGCTAGACTCGCTGTCCGTAGCTCCTCATCTGAGAGCGCTTACATCAGTCTGTAAGACCACTGAAGTTTCCTGCACCAAAATGTTTTTGGTAGTTTGACTATCATTAATAATCCACCACTGCATTCAGCTGGAGCTGTGGTTGGTAACTGCATAAGCCGATCAAAATGGCCTGCATGAGCTTTTAGTGTTTGTTCTCTGGCTCTTTGCAGATTTTGATAATGCAAATGTCCGAACTCTGCTGCAGGAAAAGCTGCTACCAATCACCTTAGCTACTTCTCGTATGGAGGGATAAAGTTTTCGCGCGAGGGAAGTACAGACATTTGTAATATCCACAGCCTTGGCTGTTGGCTATATTACTGTCACATCAACTGAATCAATGAGAAATACCAAATACTCAATGGTTTGGGCTGGCTGTAACTTGGACTTAGTTGGATGGACCAGAAACCCCAATCTTTCAAGCACATTCTTGCTTGCTGAAACCGACTCTTCTGTTGACACTTCAATGTTGCTGATAATTAAGATATCATTTAAATGAGCCATTAAAATATGACTATGGGCCCTCAATAGCCCCAAGATTGGTTTCAACAATTTTGGAGACAGCCTAGGGTCTGAACCTAATCCATTAAGCAATGTTTTTTATTGCCACAGCTGGCCCATCCAATTAAATTTCAAGTACCTGCGATAATGAGCATGAATTGGTACTGAATAATACGCATCTTGCAGATCTATTGTTGCCATATAACAGCCCTGTGATAACAGCTGTTTAGCAGTAACATAGGTGTTAATTTTGCAATGCCTATATAGAACATAAGAATTTAAGTGAGTGACGTCCCGAATTACTCTACAACTCCCATCTTTTTTTAGGTCTGGGGAATATATTAGACACTAATTGTTGAGGATGGTTAACGGTCCTCTCAATCGCACCTTTTTGGCATAAATTGTTAATCTCTTATTTTACCTGCTGAGTTTCTCGAGCAGAAAAAAAAATAACGTTCTATTGGGCTTGTGCTGTTCAGGTGGGTCTATTCCTGAGATAAATTCAATTGTAGATCCTGTCACAGTATTGCTCAGATGTTATGCAGCACCGTTCATTATAAAACAATTGTAATCTACCTCCAATAGGAGGTTGTCCACCAGAAACCATATCCTTAACAAAAATTCGATTTACCTCCACACCAGAAGGTTGCTTTCTGCCCATATTGGGGTTGTTGCTTGTCTGTCCTAGTGGGTAAAATCATTGCCCCACTGGCCTCCATCTGCTTGGCCCAGCACCTGGATCCGACCTTCTGTACATCAAACCAGGCTTTCGTAGTGGTGGTCTTCAGATGGTTGGTTTCATCAACCGGATTGTTTTCGCCTCATCATCTATATCTCGTTAAATGTCTGCTCCATGATAAATAATCAGGCGGTTGTACAATTGTAGACCTGCATAAATCCGCAAATTTCTGATTTAATGTCGGCCGGATGGCAATCTTCCTAATGCAGTTTACTACGACGAATGCATTACAGAAAAGAGCCAGCATGTCTTTCTGGGTTGGTGTCATCGGCGTCCCTGGGACCGTTTTGCCGGATGCAGTTATCCCTGCCGCCACCAGTTGGAGGACGCGTTAAAGGCGAACATCTAGTCCTCTCATAGATATACTCATGGGTAGGCAGATTGCCGGGTTTACAGTTGGGACTCTGAGTGATGCACAATTGACAGGTGTTTTGATTGTTGCCGTGGTTTCTTGCATCACTGTTTTTTTGGAGCTGGTGAGACACGAAATAGTTCGCATTGGTGGCGAGATATTCATCCATTGCCTCACCAGTCCCTTACGGAATAGCGGAACTCTGTGCTATATCCGGGACACACGGAGCGTGGCTCTTGTGCTCTGGGGTATGCACATGAGCAGGGACACCGGAAGCAGGGTCAATTCCTGCCCTGCTTTTCCCGAGTCATACTCAAGGGAGGCATTCTCCAGTCCTATTCAAGGCACTGGAAGGAAATCCCCTTGCTGATAAGCGCCATATTCTGCTTCATATGAGCCTATTTGAGAAGCTGCCTGTGGAATCAATGGGGCCTTTGACTCCTGGCCTATCAGAGTTTGGAGCATTTGTTCCATATTTTGAAGTCTCCCCCACATTATTTTTCTATCCGCAGGGGAGTTTCCTTTTCTTCAGACCCGTCCGATCAAACGGGTCTGACAGACTTGCGTTTAGCTTTCCTATGAGCTGCAGTGGCCTCAGTCTGCTGAGTCACTGGAGCTGGTGTGGATTGTTCAGTTGTCGGTATAACGGCAGCCGGTATCGGAACCGGAGTTACAGGTCTAATCTCCCGACCCGATCAGATTTGTGAATCCGCATTTCCGCTGGATTCACGCGTGGTCCAACTCTCCTATCTGAACGCTCCATTGCCACCGACTCCTACTGGCTCCACTAGCCAGATTTACGGAGTTTATATACTTCCAGGAACAAGTTTAAAACTCACTTACCTGTGAAGTTCCTACTCCAGCCCGTTCAGTGCGACATGCGCTGATGTAATGACACGCATGCGCCTGGCGGGGTCTTCACGTAGTCACTCACGTGACTCCGAAGTAAAGTTATTCTTAAAAGGCATGTGCACGCCTACTTGGACGGGTAAGGAAGATCGAGATTATCGGCTGAACGCAGGCAAATGATGTGAGCATAAATATGCGGAGAACAGAAAAGTGCTGGATAGGAAGAAGGCGTTCATTCCACAATGGCTGTGCTGGGTATCACTCCTTTAAACTGAACTGCGATGCGCTACAATGCTGTGAAACATATACTGCGCTCTGTATCGCTCCCTTTGTGTATATATTGTCCTTGAGTTTGAATAGATGTATCTATATTTGGTGCATCTAATCCGTATGTCCTGTATGAACAACATAGCTGTCCGTTGTAATTTGGCATTAATAAAGTTAAATTCGTCTGTTTACACGTGATCCATATTTGTGCCTATAGCCACTGAAGTGATACAATGTGTCGTTGATGGGGGATCAATACGCCAACTGTGAAGGGTAGCATTGGTTTGGGGGGGGGGGGGGGGTTATCAGGCTCAGGCGTGGGATGGAGGTTCAGGGAGCGCCGACCCCTGCACCCTCCTTTAAAGAAACTCTATATTATTTATAAAAAAGTAAATGTAATCAATTATTACAAGTACACTATCTGCAATACAAAACAATAATAAGAAACCCATCACCATAATACAAAAGAACCCTTAAATATAAACCAATATTCTCAAATCTCAAAATATATATTAAACAACTGTATCTCCATCCATATAAAGAATGCCGTAGTGCCCAGTAGTCCCGGAAATCCCCCACGGCACCCACGGTACCCGTGGGCAGCGTAGCCTCTCTCTCGCACCACCAGGGCATGGGCGTAACCCCGTGACCCGTGCATGGCTAGGCCTAGGAACAATCCAAACAGGACATATTTAGACCTACCCTTTCCCCATACACAAAGGGCGTTCAAAGATGAGGATGGTGGGTGAGAAGTTCAGCCAGAAGGCAGGGAGCAGCCCCTTTAGATATTGGAACATGTTCTGCAAACTTTCATACTCCATATACACTTGGAACACAGACTCTTCCTGCCCGCAAAAGTGACAGGCTGCTGCCGAGTCTGTGAACCCCGAGAGAAACAGATTGCAAATGACTCCTCCGTGCATTACACTCCACCCCATGTCCCCGATGTAGAGGGGCTGGATCCCTGCATAGTATCGCGGACAAAATTCAACACGGACCACCACGTTGTGTCCGCACAGTGGACGAGGGCGAGGAATTCGAGAGTGTGGAGGTTTGCTCAGCCGCTATCACTCCATAGTTCGAGCTTCCATAACACCCGATGTGATGCGATAAGGACCGTCCACCGACGGAGGGCGAACCTCCAAGCATCTCTCTTTTTAAATATAAATACAAATGATTTTATTCAAACAAAAATTAATACAGAGTAGTAACAGAATCAGGCCTGGCATTGACAGTTTACAAACAAACAGTTATCAAATTAAAATATTGTCAACTGTATTTATAATGCACTCGATCCCCCGATGCGACCAGCGTTCAAAGAAGGCCTCTAACATCCCACACTGTGTGCTCCCTTTCGAGGGACATGTGGGCACGGACATCGGCCCAGAAGGGCGGCTGGCAGTCGATTCTGGTGCCTGAAAACATGAATGTCGATATTGGCCAGGCCCGCGAGCAAAACGACAAGGAGACCCTCTCCCTCCACACCATCCCCACTCTGTACCAGGTGACCAAATATGATGAGCGTGGGGGTAACGTGCAGCCAAAACCTAAGGTGCTGCCCCTCAGATAGTCTATTAGGGATTGCAGCCTCGCGCCCTCCATGTACATATGGAACATGGTCTCTTCCTCCCAGCAGAAGTGACAAGGTGGTGGGCGACTACATGAACCGATTAAAATATCGGTTGCACACCAGAACTCTGTGCAACGCTCCCCACCCCAGGTCATCAGACAAAGAGGGACCTCCACTGGAGCCTCTCCGCGCCTCAGGTGTGCGTCACCCGCTAAACATTTGGGCTAGCATGGCAGGACACCGGTGTGGGCGGGCGTACAGGATACCCAGTTTACGAACGATTTGCCGTATTCGGTGAAAATGAACTGCCACTCCCTGATTTTTATGCGAACGTGCGTCGCCATAACGACGTGTTCCAGGAATTGCCGGCCAGTCAGCGCAGCATCTCCTCCCCTCCAGGCACCAGGCTGAGCCGGGCCTGCATCCCGATCTCGGCCTCACCCGCGGAAGGAAAACATATAAATATAGAAACATAGAAAAGCGGTGCAGAAGAAGTTCATTCAGCCTTTCGAGCCAGCACCGCCATCCATTGTGATCGTCCAAAATAAATAATGCGTGGCTGCCTTCGACACATATCCTTGGATTCCTCTAGCTCCTGTTGGGAATGGCGCACGTCTATGTCGAACGGCTGGTGGACTATCAGGTTGGGCGAGACAGCAAAGAATTTCATTTGGACGGTGGAACGACACCGTTCAGCCAGGAGGTGGTTAGCTTTAACAAAATTAAATGTATTTAATTAGTACCAATAAGAACATTTACAATACAAGCAGTAATATCACGGTCCGCGGACGTGGCGCCGACGGCCAAGAAGCCGTAGCAAGAAATTCGAACCCAAAGAACCGAATGGAAACGATGCCGAAAGGCCAACAAAACCGAAAAGTATGACGACGTAACACCTCCTAACCGAAAGGACGGGACGCTTAAATGCAAAGTAACCGAAAGGGCGGGACGCCTAGAAGCCAATTAACCCGAATGGTCGCTCTGTCGAAACGCCATCTCCCCGTCGCCTACAGGCCAACGGACCGACTGCCGCACGACAGAAAAATCCAATAACGGACATACCGGGGGCGGGACGTCAGCGATTGGTCCAGAACCCCGCGTCCATCACATCACTGTGGAGGGATGAACATTGTCCCACTCCTCCGTTCCACCCGACCCACAGCCCGCGGTGGGAGACCGTGGGAGAGTGCGGGTTGTCCCGAGGGATGAGCACCATCAGCCGCTTACAAATTGGTGCTTAGGTTCAAATTGCCAGTCATCTAAGGCTTGTGTGGTAACGCTCCCGTCCCCCCCTTCTCTCTCCCTTCTTCTCTCTCAGCCACTTCTCTCTCTCCATTCTCTATCACCCTTCTCGCTCTCTGCCCCTTCTGCCTCTCCCCCTCTACCTCCCTTCTCTCTCCCCTTCTGTCTTTCTCTCCCCTCTTCCCTCTCTCCCCCTTCTCTCTCTCCATCCTTCTGCCTCTCCCCCTCTTCTGTCTCCTCTCACTCTTCCTCTCTCTCCCTCTCCACTCTGTCCCTTCTCTCTCTCCCCATATCTCTTTCTCTACCGCTCTCTCTCCCCTCCCTCCCTTATCTCTTCCCCCTCTATCCGTTTTCTGTTTATCTCTTCATCTCCCCCCTCCCCCTCTATCCACCTCTCTCCCTTCTCTCTCCCCTTCTCTCTCCCCTACTCTCTCTCCCTTCCCTTTATCACCCTCTCACTCTATCTCCTTTCCTCGCCCACCTCTCTCCCCCTCTCTCTCTCATCTACCACTCATCTCTCTCTCTCTCTCTCTCTCTCTCTCTCTCCCCCCCCCCCTCTCTCTCTCTCTCTCTCTCTCTCTCTCTCTCTCTCTCTCTCTCTCTCTCTCTTTCTCTCTCTCTCTCTCTCTCCATTAGACCGAGATTACATTGTGAATGATTGGGCAGGGGACATTCCACCTGCACAAGGCAGACGGGATATCCACAGGTATGTGGCTTTTGCAAGGGATCTGCCCACTCCTCGCACCATGATCGGAAAAACGATTGAATCCCACTCACTGTCAGTGCGTTTATGAGAGACAACACCTCGACACGGGCGCACAGGATGTTGGGTTACATCAAAACATATTTCGTCCCGAGAATGCAGCCCACATTGTGGTTTTGAAGCAGTCGTTATAGATAGACTGCTCGCGATGAAACACAGCGCAAAAACAATGTGATCGATTGTAATCGTGCCATTTACAGTGCAGTATACACCTGCCATTATCAGTTGCGACTGCTATCAGTTCAAATTTCCAGCTAAGTGATGACACGCCCTGATAACACCCCTGTTCCCAGCGCATCGATGTGATGGAAGTTTAAAAGTTGCAACATCGTTCCGACTTTACGGGCAGCTGCGCCTCACGATGAGTCCGATATCAAGATCTAACAGTGATGCAGAAACTGCCGTTTCAACAAAAAAACCCCGAGCGATTGCCAGCTTTCTCTCTGTGAACAATGATCTATGCTGAGAAGGGTAAATACAATGTTAATTGCTGCATTAGGTGAGCGTGTCAAGATATCTTTACTATTATCCCAGCGTGTCCTGGGGGCACCACAGATGGTGAGCCCACTTGATTCATTTGGAAATTAACACTGAACAATGAAGAAAGGTCTGCTTCAAGGTTCGTGTAGTTGAAAAAGACGAAGTATTTAAAAAGTGCGGGGAGATAGATAGATAGATAGATAGATAGATAGATAGATAGATAGATAGATAGATAGATAGATAGATAGATAGATAGATAGATAGATAGATAGATAGATAGATAGATAGATAGATAGATAGATAGATAGATAGATAGATAGATAGATAGATAGATAGATAGATAGATAGATAGATAGATAGATAGATAGATAGATAGATAGATAGATAGATAGATAGATAGATAGATAGATAGATAGATAGATAGATAGATAGATAGATAGATAGATAGATAGATAGATAGATAGATAGATAGATAGATAGATAGATAGATAGATAGATAGATAGATAGATAGATAGATAGATAGATAGATAGATAGATAGGTATATGGACGTGAAGGGAATTTATAGGTATATGGACGTGAAGGGAATGGAGGGGTATGGTCTGAGTGCAGTTAGATGGGACTAGGGGAAAACAAATGGTCGGCACGGACTGGAAGGGCCGAGAGGGCCTGTCTCCGTGCTGTAATTGTTATATGGTTATATGGTTATAGAGAGATAGATAGATAGATAGATAGATAGATAGATAGATAGATAGATAGATAGATAGATAGATAGATAGATAGATAGATAGATAGATAGATAGATAGATAGATAGATAGATAGATAGATAGATAGATAGATAGATAGATAGATAGATAGATAGATAGATAGATAGATAGATAGATAGATAGATAGATAGATAGTTAGATAAATAGATAGATAGATAGATAGATAGAGAGAGAGAGAGAGAGAGAGAGAGAGAGAGAGAGAGAGAGAGAGAGAGAGAGAGAGAGAGAGGGGGGGGGTGAGAGAGAGAGAGAGGGAGAGAGAGAGAGAGAGAGAGAGAGAGAGAGAGAGAGAGAGAGAGAGAGAGAGAGAGAGGGGAGGGGGAGAGAAAGAAAGAGAGGGGGATAGAGAGGGGGGAGAGAGGACGGGTGAGCGAGGAGAGAGACGGGTGAGAGAAAAAGAGAACGGGAGAGAATGGGGAGCGAGAATGGAGAGAGAGGCCGAGAGAAAGTGCGAAAGCGAGAGAGAAGGGAAAAAGTGGCGCGAGAGGGGGAATAGAGAAGGCACAGAGAGGAGGGGAGAGAGAGGAGGAGAGAGAGACAAGGTGAGAGAGAGGGGAGAGGGAGCGAGGGGTAGAGAGAGAGGGGAGGGAAGGAGAGAGTGGGTAGGGGGGGAAGAGAGAAGGGAAAGAAGAGGATAGAGCGAGGGGTCAGAGAGAGAAGAATGGAGAGAGAAGCGGGAGACGGGAGCGTTCCCAAACAAGCCATAGGCAATCTGCACTCAAGCACCAAGTTGTAAGTGGCCGACGTTGTGCATCCCTCGGGACAGCCCCCACTCTCCCACGACCACACTCCGCGGGCTGTGCGTCGGGTGGAGCGGAGGTGTGGGACAATGTTCATCGCCCCGCAGTGATGTGATGGACGCCGGGGTCTGGCCCAATCGCTGACAATTTGCCCCCCGGCAACGTCATGTCCGTTATCGGACGTTTCTGTTGAGCGTTAGTCGGTCCATTGGCCTGTAGGCGACGGCGTCTTTCGGTTATTTGGCGTTTCGACAGAGCGGCCATTCGGTAAGTTTGGATAGCTGGCTTTTAGACGTCCCACCCTTTCGGTTAGTATGCATTTAGGCGTCCCATCCTTTCAGTTGGAAGGCGCTTCGTCTTCGTACTTCCATTTTTTAACGTTTCGGCCTCGTTTCCTTTCCTTTATTTGGCTTCGAATTATTTGCTTGGTCTTCTCGTCCGTCAGCGCCAGGTCCGCACACGTAATATAAAATCCACCACGAAATACAAATAAATACCTATTATTCCTAATACCAAATATTAAATAACTGTTTTGCAATCCTGATCCAAGATACAATCACTCCCCCGCCGTGCCCAGAACCCTCGCGTTGTACCAGTGGACATCACGTGTTATTTGAGGGGGAACCTGAGCACGGGTAACCCTGGAAAAGTGGCATGCAGTGGGCACTAGCGGAGCGCCGGTCTGCCTGGTGGCGTGACCCACGATGTCCAGGCCCAGGAGCAACCAGGGCATCCAGGTGGTTGTTGGAGTCAGCGCTTCTCACAGATCCAGGCGGAGGTCGGTCAGTTTGCTAACCCAGACGAAGGCGTATAACTTCATAAACATAACTTGATTCGGATTACATGCAGAGTTCATGGTGTTAGCCTCCGCAATGTTTCGCATCGTAGTTCAGACTGAAGTTTCGATAATCGCTTACAGCAAGATGGCATAGTGGAAACCCGGCATGATACATGGATCGGGTCAGCAATAGCAAAACAGGGCATGGATCAAATCAGCAATAGTAATTAATCTATAGAAAACAGAGGATTGAATATAGAAAGATAGTGAGGGGGGGGGGAGCCTGCACATGCGACGGGGCGGGACTGGAATGAAACAGCGGCTGAGGCACCCACAACGTCCCGCGCGGCGGATCACGCTCTCCGGGATTCGCTTATCTCGGCAATCGTTTCTCCCCCTCCCGCTCTCGACTCTGCTCCTTGTTTTATAACCACCATGACTCTCACTTCTAATCGAAGATTAACGGTCCTTTCGCAGGCCCACCTTCTGCGCTGCAGTCTCGGGTCTAAGCACGATTTGTGAGCGTCCACCGCCAAACACGGTTTATTCAAACAACCTCACCGTTGTTGGTTTCTGTAAATCGAATGTGCACCGATCGATATCTACTTTAAATAAACGGGAGATTAATTCACAGAATGTGTCATCCAAAACTTCGTGCATTTGTAAATGAATGGAGGACAAGTGATAGACGAAGTGGGAAATCCGGTTTCACACATTTACAATTAATGTACTAATTGATAATTAATAATAATAATGATAACAGTCTCCATGTATTCCTCATCCTGACATTTCCAAAAAGCTTGTACGCAGAAAATGAGAACTCCCCACCCCGCTATGTTTAGTTTAGTTTGGTAAAACAGGCCCTCGACCCAATGAGAGACCATGACCAGCGAACTTCGCACTATCCGACAAACACACAGGAGAATTAACGAAAGCCAATTAACCTGCAATCCTGTACGCCTTTGGAGTGTGTGTGTGTGTTTTTTTTTGGGGGGGGGAGGTTTGTGAGCGGAGCACACAGAGATAACCCACGTTGCTCAAGGGGACAACGTACACATTCCGTTGATGACAGCACCCATCAGCATAGATCCCGGGTATCTGGCGATGTAATTCACCAACTCTACCACTGTAACGACAGTTCTGCAGGAGTGATGTGTGGCGCAAATGATTGGTGGTGCAGCGAGGCGGTACAGCACTTCATCTAATTGGTGATATCATATAGTCCAATCAGAGAATTGATTCAATCTCCAATGATCGGACCACCTTCAGAAGAAACATTGAAAATAAGAAAGTTTCCCAAATGCCTGAAATTTGAACCCCTTCGCAAAGAGAAAAAACAAAGCCTGAAAAAGTAACCCATTCCAAAACATATGTAGACTCCCTGCAGCCCTGGTAACTCAATTTGGACTCATTTACAATCCCCATTGAATGTGGATTCATTGCACGGTAGGAGATTCTGGGGATTTAATTATTTCATTCATCACCTGAGGTTGCTAAAGAAGATGAGACCCCATGTTATCAGAGGTGAGATACTAGCAATGAGTACCCGTTGTCTGGATTGCCCTTCTTCAGGCTCGACCGAAAAGGTCACCTATTCCTTTTCTCCTGCGTTGCTGCCTGACCCGCCAGTTATTGTCTGTGTAAAGCAACATCTGCGGTTCATTCCTCCATAAGAGAAATGTAGATGTTTGTATTATGGTTAATCTAAATGCCATAAAAAGTGGAAGTGGATTATGGGATATTAGGCAGAAAATGAAGGTAGCCCAAGGGTAACGAAATAGGCAGGATTGGACAGGATTTTGGATTTCAAAGCTTGACGGTGACTTCCTCTCTCTCCCTCTTCCCTCTCCTCCAACTCCTCCTCTCTCTCCCTCTCCTCTCTGTCCCTTCTCTCTCTCCCCATATCTATTTCTCTACCCCTCCCTCTCCCGCTCCCTCCCTTATCTCTCCCCCCTCTATCCGTTCTCTCTTCATCTCTTTCTCTCTCCCTCTCCCCCTCTCCCCCTCTCACCACCTATCTCTCCCTTCTCTCTCCCCATCTCTCTCCCATCTCGCTCCCTTCCCTCTCTCACCCTCTCACGCTCTCTCCTTTTCTCGCCCATCTCTCCCCCCCTCATTCTCATCTACTCCTCTCTCTCTCTCTCTCTCTCTCTCTCCTCTCTCTCTCTCTCTCTCTCTCTCTCTCTCTCTCTCTCTCTCTCTCTCTCTCTCTCTCTCTCTCTCTCTCTCCCCTCTCTCTCTCTCTCTCTCTCTCTCTCTCTCGTTTTCTCCTCTCTCTCTCTCTCTCTCTCTCTCTCTCTCTCTCTCTCTCTCTCTCTCTCTCTCTCTCTCTCTCTCTCTCTCTCTCTCCATTAGACCGAGATTACATTGTGAATGATTGTGCAGGGAACATCCCACCTGCGCATGGCAGACGGGATATCCACAGGCATGTGGCTTTTGCAAGGGATCTGCCCACTCCTCGCACCACGATCGGAAAGACGATTGAATCCCACTCACTGTCAGTGCGGTTATGAGAGACAACACCTCGACACGGGCGAACAGGATATCGGGTTACATCAAAACACTTTTCGTCCCGAGAATGCAGCCCACATTGTGGTTTTGAAGCCGTCGTTATAGATAGACTGCTCGGGATGAAAGACAGCTGAAAGACAATGCGATCAGGCAGTGACAGGCAGTGGGCACTAGCGGAACGCTGGTCTGCCTGGTGGCGTGACCCACGATGTCCAGACCCAGGAGCAATGCAACCAGGGCAACCAGGTGGTTGTTGGAGTCAGCGCGTCCCGCACACCCAGGCGGAGGTCTGTCAGGTTCCTAACCCAGACGAACTTCATAAAATTACTTGAATTATATACAAAGGTCATGGTGTTAGCCTCCGCAAGGTTCCGCATCGTAGATCAAACTGAAGTTTAGATAATCGCTTACAGCAAGACGGCATAGTGGATACCCGGCATGGATCATGGATCGGGTCAGCAATAGCAAAACAGGGCATGGATTAAATCAGCAATAGTAATTTGTCTATCGAAAAGAGAGGATTGAATATAGAAAGAGAGTGAGGGGTGGGGGGCGGCACAGGCGACGGGACGGGACGGGGATGAAAAAGCGGCTGAGGCACCCACAAAGTCCCGCGCGGCGGACCACGCTCTCCGTGAATCGCTTATCTCGGATATCGTTTATCCCCCTCCGCTCTCGATTCGGCTCCTTGTTTTGTAACCACCATGACTCCCACTTCTAATCGAAGATTAGCGGTCCTTTCGTAGGCCCACCTTCTGCGCTGCATTCTCGGGTCTAAGCACAATTTGTGAGCGTCTACCGCCAAACACGGTTTATTCAAACAACCTCACCGTTGTTGGTTTCTGTAAATCGAATGTGCACCGATCGATAACTACTTTAAATAAACGGGATATCAATTCACAAAATGTTTCATGCAAAACTTCGCGCACTTGTAAATGAATGGAGGACAAGTGATAGACGAAGTGAGAAATCCGGTTTCACACATTTACAATTAATGTACTAATTGATAAGTAATATTAATAATGCTAACAGTCGCCAGTTATTCTTCATCCTGACATTTCCAAAAAGCTTTTACGTAGAAAATGAGACTACCCCCCCCCCATGTTTAGTTTAGTTTAGTAAAAACAGGCCCTCGACCCAACGAGATACCATGACAAGCGAACTCCGCACTATCCGACAAACACAAAGAACAATTAACCAAAGCCAATTAACCTGCAAACCTGTACGCATTTGGAGTGTGTGTTTTTTTTTTTGGGGGGGGGGGGGGGTGGGGAGCGGAGCACCCGGAGAAAACCCACGTTGCTCACGGTGAGAACATACAACTTCCGTTGATGACAGCACCCATCAGCATAGATCCCGGGTATCTGGCGATGTAATTCAATGCAACGACAGTTCTGCAGGAGTGATGTGTGGCGCAAATGATTGGCGGTACAGCGGGGGCGGTACAGCACTTCATCTAATTGGTGATATCATATAGTCCAATCAGAGAATTGATTCAATCTCCAGTGATCGGACCACCTTCAGAAGAAACATTGAAAATAAGAAAGTTTCCCAAATGCCTGAAATTTGAACCCCTTCGCAAAGAGAAAAAAAAATAGCCTGAAAAATTAACCCATTCCAAAACCTATGTAGACTCCCTGCAGCCCTAGTAACTCAATTTGGACTCATTTACAATCCCCATTGAATGTGGATTCATTTCACGGTAGGAGATTCTGGGGATATAGTTATTTTATTCATCATCTGAGGTTGCTAAAGAAGATGAGACCCCATGTTATCAGAGGGGAGATACTAGCAATGATTACCCGTTGTCTGGATTGCCCTTCTTCAGGCTCGACCGAAATGGTCACCCTTTCCTTTTCTCCTGCGTTGCTGCCTGACCCGCTAGTTATTGTCTGTGTAAAGCAACATCTGCGGTTCATTCCTACATAAGAGAAATGTAGATGTTTGTAATATGGTTAATCTAAATGCCATAAAAAGTGGAAGAGGATTATGGGATATTAGGCAGAAAATGAAGGTAGCCCAAAGGGCATGAAAGAGGAGGCAGGATTCGGCAGGATTTTGGATTTCAAAGCGTATCCAGCTTGAAAAAAGGGTGACTTGTGGCGCTTGGAAATCATACGATAAGTGGTTAAATGATAAGCATGGTGGCGCAGCGGTGGAGTTGCTGCCTTACAGCGAACGCAGCGTTGGAGAGGCGGGTTGGGTCCTGACTACGGGTGCTGTGTGTTGGAAGTTTGTACGTTCTTCCGTGACCTGGGTGAATTTTCTCCGAGATTTTCGTTTTCCTCCCACACTACAAAGACGTACAGGTTTGTAGGTTAATTCGATATATAAATGTAAACGTTGTCCAGAGTGTATGTAGGACAGCGTTATTGTGCGGGGATCGCTGGTCGGCGCGTACTCGGTGAGAGGAAAGGTCTGTTTCCACGCTCTCTTTCTAAACTAAAAATCATTTGCAGGGAGACAAGGCAGTTTGTTCCCGAAACCCACAACTACTAAACGAGATATACGTCGTGTTTTGTCGGGATCTGAATCGTAATATAGTGGCGACGTTGCCACTGGTGAAAGTCAGATTCAAGGAGCAGGCCACACCGTCATATTCCCCTGACAGGGTAAGGAGACACTGATGGCACCGGGGCGAAAAGGAAATCGATATAGTGAGCGTTCGGAGCAAGTGGCAGGTATGCACTCAGCAATATTCACGACAAGAGGATTCAAAGGGTAATGCATGTCCGACAAAGAACAGCGTTGAAAAGTTCAAAGGCTGAGTGGCGAATGCGCCGTATCGGTGTGAGCCTTTCTGCAATGAGGCGAACACTGCTCTGTACATCAGTAAGAGTTCCGAAATACATGCAGGGCGAGGTGCTGCATCATATTGGGTAGATGAAACAAGAGCGAAATAAGTAAAACATAATCGCAGTTCTTCCAAATATTAATGATGAACTGGAAAGTGAGAGGGATTTGTGTGGGGGTAAAAGGCGAGATGATTCATGTTGATCGGATCCGGCATTGGAGCTGACTGCGATTTGTGTTGCTTCCTCTTCTAGATACCCACTGCACTGTAGTATAGTCTTGATAGTATAGACTTGATATGCAACACAGATACTGCTTAACCGCCTTCAATCATCTTTATATTTTCATGTGTTGTTCATCCTTAATGTACGGCTCTTATGTCAATTGTGTCAATTAATCAAATACAACATTTTTAGGCTTCTCTAATTCACAAATTGTTACTGTTGTATATTGTTCTATCCCTGTGCCCGCATCAGTACAGATTATTGTAGTTAGCAGCGACAACCCTCAGCGCAGCTAGTTCAATGGGCTTTCCCGTCTGCTTCCAATACACAGGTCATTTCAAACCGAAGGCAGCAACTGACTTTTCAGCAATATCAATCCGAAACAAGTACAACTTCCAACAGCAGGGAAATATTTCCTCGCGTACTTATGGTTTAATTTGTTTCCGTTTAATTTTTAATCAGTGGTTTCTCTTGCCAACATATTACGCCAGAAAGAACAATCTCCATGGGCAAATTTTCACCGCATTCAATGATAACTTCCACCGCCTCAGCTCCAATGATGCGCCAAGTCTGGATGACTGAGGCGATCAGCCGTTCCGCGGTCAGTTTATCGAGGAGTTGGAAATTGACCGGTCTGTGGCTGTAGTGCAGCGGTGGAGCCGTGATGTGCAAGATCCGCAGTTTATGTTCCTGTCAGTCTGCCCCACACAGGATGAGGATAATGACAATCATTCGTTAGTTGTTTCCACGCATATTGATCAAAATAAACGAACCAAAATAATTAACTTTTTTTTTATTTCTCTGCAGTCAATTTAATAGCGATTGTGATCCTCTTTCCGAAAAATTGTGGCATCACCAACTGCGTCACCCGTTACCTGGTGGGAATGGCATCGGCAGATCTATTGATGGTTGTCATTGTTGCAATATTGGAACAGATTAATATAATCTATGTTTATGCCAGTTTCTTGTTCATCACACCCGTTTGCGCTCTGACTCTTGTATTGAGGGTTATATCCATGGATTGTTCTGTTTGGCTAACAGTCGCTTTCACTTTTGATCGCTGTATTGCAATTTGCTGTCAGAGACTGCGTGAACGGTACTGCAGGGAGAGAACGGCGTCTGTGATTATCATGACTGTGGTTGCATTGCTCTGCGCCAGGTGCGCTCCGTTTCACTTTGCAGTAGAACCTCACGTAATCATTAATCACGTGCCGTGGCGTTGCGTCTTTAAAGCTGCGTACTCCACGTTGCCCTTGTGGAAGGTATATGAATTAACGGACAGTATCATAACGCCGCTTTTACCGATCGGTTTAATTTTATTATTCAACTGTTTACCGTCCGAAATATCTTAACGTCAAACAGAGTCCGCCGGGTGCTTCGGAGCAACTGGGAGAATCAGAGGGATACAGAGGAGGAGAACAGAAGAAAATCAATGTTTTGGTTATACGCTCTGTCAGCGAATGTCATATTATTATGTACTGCCTACATAAAGGATTTAAACTAATGTGGCAGGGGGATGGGTACAAGAGCAGAGAGGCAGGAGTGTGTAAAATGAGGGTAGAAGCATTAGGTAGCAAGGTGAAAAGTAAAAGTGGCAGGCAGACAAAAGTGGCAGGCAGGGCAAAAATCAAAAAGGGCCACTTTTCAGCAAAATTGTATAAGGGGTATGTGCGTTGTAAAGACAAGCCTGAAGGCTTTGTGTCTCAATGCAAGGAGTATTCGTAATAAGGTGGACGAGTTCAACGTGCAGATAGATATTAATGATTATGATATAGTTGGGATCACGGAGACATGGCTCCAGGGTGACGTAGGCTGGGAGCTGAACATCCAGGGATATTCAATATTCAGGAGGGATAGAGAGAAAGGAAAAGGAGGTGGGGTAGCGTTGCTGGTTAGGGAAGAGATTAACGCAATGGAAAGGAAGGACATTAGCTTGGAGGATGTGGAATCGGTATGGGTAGAGCTACAAAACACTAAGGGGCAGAAAACGCTGGTGGGTGTTGTGTACAGGCCACCTAACAGTAGCAGAGAAGTTGGGGATGGTACCAAACAGGAAATTAGAAATGCGTGCGACAAAGGCAAAACAGTTATAATGGGTGACTTCAATCTACATATAGATTGGGTTAATCAAATTGGCAGGGGTGCTGAGGAAGAGGATTTTTTGGAATGTATGCGGGATAGTTATCTCAATCAACATGTAGAGGAACCAACGAGAGAGCAGGCTATTTTAGACTGGGTTTTGAGTAATGAGGAAGGGGTAATTAGCCATCTTGTTGTACGTGCCCCCTTGGGCAAGAGTGACCATAATATGGTTGAGTTCTTCATTAGGATGGAGAGTGACATTGTTAATACAGGTAGTGCAGGAGTCCCCTGCGGTCATCTCCCTCCTAAACAGGTATACCATTTTGGATACTGTTGAGGGAGATGGCTCATCAGGGGAATGCAGCAGCAGCCAGGTTCATGGCACCATGGGTGGCTCTGCAGCACATGAGGGGGGAAAAATGAGGGGAAAGGCAATAGTAATAGGGGATTCAATTGTCAGGGGAATAGATAGGCGTTTCTGCGGCCGCAAACGAGACTCCAGGATGGTATGTTGCCTCCCTGGTGCAAAGGTCAGGGATGTCACTGAACGGCTGCAGAACATTCTGGAGGGGGAGGGTGAACAGCCAGTTGTCGTGGTGCATGTTGGCACCAACGATATAGGTAAAAAAAGGGATGAGGTCCTACAAGGTGAATTTAGGGAGCTAGGAGATAAACTTAAAAGTAGGACCTCAAAGGTAGTAATCTCCGGATTACTACCAGTACCACGGGCCAGTCAGAGTAGAAATAGGAGGATAATGCAAATGAATACGTGGCTTGAAAAGTGGTGCAAGGGGGAGGGATTCAATTTTTTAGGGCACTGGGACCAGTTCTGGGGGAGGTGGGACCGGTACAAACAGGACGGTTTGCACCTGGAATGGAATGGAACCAATGTTCTTGGGGGAGTGTTTGCTAGTGCTGTCGGGGAGGATTTAAACTAATGTGGAAGGGGGATGGGTACAAGAGCAGAGAGGCAGGAGTGTGTAAAATGAGGGTAGAAGCATTAGGTAGCAAGGTGAAAAGTAAAAGTGGCAGGCAGACAAAACCAGGGCAAAAATCAAAAAGGGCCACTTTTCAGCAAAATTGTATAAGGGGTAAGTGCGTTGTAAAGACAAGCCTGAAGGCTTTGTGTCTCAATGCAAGGAGTATTCGTAATAAGGTGGACGAGTTGAACGTGCAGATAGATATTAATGAATATGATATAGTTGGGATCACGGAGACATGGCTCCAGGGTGACGTAGGCTGGGAGCTGAACATCCAGGGATATTCAATATTCAGGAGGGATAGAGAGAAAGGAAAAGGAGGTGGGGTAGCGTTGCTGGTTAGAGAGGAGATTAACGCAATGGAAAGGAAGGACATTAGCTTGGAGGATGTGGAATCGGTATGGGTAGAGCTACAAAACTCTAAGGGGCAGAAAACGCTGGTGGGTGTTGTGTACAGGCCACCTAACAGTAGCAGAGAAGTTGGGGATGGTATCAAACAGGAAATTAGAAATGCGTGCGACAAAGGCAAAACAGTTATAATGGGTGACTTCAATCTACATATAGATTGGGTTAATCAAATTGGCAGGGGTGCTGAGGAAGAGGATTTTTTGGAATGTATGCGGGATAGTTATCTAAATCAACATGTAGAGGACCCAACGAGAGAGCAGGCTATTTTAGACTGGGTTTTGAGTAATGAGGAAGGGGTAATTAGCCATCTTGTTGTACGTGCCCCCTTGGGCAAGAGTGACCATAATATGGTTGAGTTCGTCATTAGGATGGAGAGTGACATTGTTAATTCAGAAAACAATGGTTCTGAAACTTAAAGAAAGGTAACTTTGAGGGTATGAGACGTGAATTGGCCAAGATTGACTGGCAATTAATTCTAAAAGGGTTGACGGTGGATATACAATGGAAGACATTTAAAGACTGCATGGATGAACTACAAAAATTGTTCATCCCAGTTTGGCAAAAGAATAAATCGGGGAAGGTAGTGCATCCGTGGATAACAAGGGAAATCAGGGATAGTATCAAAGCAAAGGATGATGCGTACAAAGTAGCCAGAAAAAGCAGCATACCAGAGGACTGGGAGAAATTCAGAGACCAGCAGAGGAGGACAAAGGGCTTAATTAGGAAAGGAAAAATAGATTATGAAAGAAAACTGGCAGGGAACATAAAAACTGACTGCAAAAGTTTTTATAGATATGTGAAGAGAAAGAGGTTAGTTCAAACAAATGTAGGTCCCTTGCAGTCAGAAACAGGTGAGTTGATCATGGGGAACAAGGATATGGCGGACCAATTGAATAACTACTTTGGTTCCGTCTTCACTAAGGAAGACATAAATAATCTGCCTGAAATAGCAGGGGACTGTGGGTCAAAGGAGGAATTGAGTGAAATCCAGGTCAGTCGGGAAGTGGTGTTGGGTAAATTGAATAGATTAAAGGCCGATAAATCCCCAGGGCCAGATAGGCTGCATCCCAGAGTACTTAAGGAAGTAGCTCAGGAAATAGTGGATGCATTAGTGATAATCTTTCAAAACTCTTTAGATTCTGGAGTAGTTCCTGAGGATTGGCGGGTAGCAAATGTAACCCCTCTTTTTAAGAAGGGAGGGAGAGAGAAAACGGGGAATTACAGACCAGTTAGTCTAACATCGGTAGTGGGGAAACTGCTAGAGACAGTTATTAAAGAAGGGATAGCAGCACATTTGGAAAGTGGTGAAATCATTGGACAAAGTCAGCATGGATTTACAAAAGGTAAATCATGTCTGACGAATCTTGTGGAATTTTTCGAGGATGTAACTAGTAGCGTGCATAAGGGAGAACCAGTGGATGTGGTATATCTGGACTTCCAGAAGGCTTTCGACAAGGTCCCACATAAGAGATTAGTATACAAACTTAAAGCATACGGTATTAGGGGTTCAGTATTGATGTGGATAGAGAACTGGCTGGCAAACAGGAAGCAAAGAGTAGGAGTAAACGGGTCCTTTTCACAATGGCAGACAGTAACTAGTGGGGTACCGCAGGGCTCAGTGCTGGGACCCCAGCTATTTACAATATATATTAATGAACTGGATGAGGGAATTGAAGGCAATATCTCCAAGTTTGCGGATGACACTAAGCTGGGGGGCAGTGTTCGCTGTGAGGAGGATGCTAGGAGACTGCAAGGTGACTTGTATAGGCTGGGTGAGGGGGCAAATGTTTGGCAGATGCAGTATAATGTGGATAAATGTGAGGTTATCCACTTTGGTGGCAAAAACAGGAAAGCAGACTATTATTTAAATGGTGGCCGATTAGGAAAAGGGGAGATGCAGCGAGACCTGGGTGTCATGGTACAACAGTCATTGAAAGTAGGCATGCAGGTGCAGCAGGCAGTGAAAAAAGCGAATGGTATGTTAGCTTTCATAGCAAAAGGATTTGAGTACAGGAGCAGGGAGGTTCTACTTCAGTTTTACAGGGTCTTGGTGAGACCACACCTGGAGTATTGCGTACAGTTTTGGTCTCCAAATCTGAGGAAGGACATTATTGCCATAGAGGGAGTGCAGAGAAGGTTCACCAGACTGATTCCTGGGATGTCAGGACTGTCTTATGAAGAAAGACTGGATAGACTCGGTTTATACTCTCTGGAATTTAGGAGATTGAGAGGGGATCTTATAGAAACTTACAAAATTCTTACGGGGTTGGACAGGCTAGATGCAGGAAGATTGTTCCCGATGTTGGGGAAGTCCAGGACAAGGGGTCACAGCTTAAGGATAAGGGGGAAATCCTTTAAGACCGAGATGAGAAAGACTTTTTTTCACACAGGTAGTGGTGAGTCTCTGGAACTCTCTGCCACAGAGGGTAGTTGAGGCCAGTTCATTGGCTATATTTAAGAGTGAGTTGGTTGTGGCCCTTGTGGCTAAGGGGATCAGAGGGTATGGAGAGAAGGCAGGTACGGGATACTGAGTTGGATGATCAGCCATGATCATATTGAATGGCGGTGCAGGCTCGAAGGGCTGAATGGCCTACTCCTGCACCTAATTTCTATGTTTCTATAATGTCTTCATTGAACTGGCAAGCACGACATTATTTTTATACAAACAAATATTTCAATTCCCCGACATACATCCTGGAACAATTTGGGTATATGTTGCAGATTTTCAGTATGTGTACTAACACGTGTATCTACACAGTGACACAGAAGAAATTCAGGGATACTGAAAAATGGAGTGAAATATATGTTTACATTAAATGGGAAGCCATGTAGATAACATGCAAATAAATATGCCATTAACCCACGCAGGCTGGTGTCTACCAAACACAAACCGCCCAGTGCAGCTTGATTAATTGAGCTAAATTGGGAAACTGGGCCAACGAACTAATTGCTGGTAATATGACTGTTAAATTACATATTTATAATGCATTTCACTCTATTATTGGCCCTAGGCCATGAGTACATATCCCATATGATAACCGAGGGTTATGTCACTGAAGTGAAAATCTAGTGTCAAATTAAACCGGTTATATTGGATTTGCATGGAAAGGATACACACCGATGCTGCTGCCAGAATTCGAGGGACTGAGCAATAGGAAGAGGTTCAGCTGGCTATGAGTACAGGAGGATGGAGGGAGATCTATTAGAGACATATAAGATCAAATGAGTAACGGATACGGTAAATGTAGCTTTAAAATAAATCCACAGCAGGTGAATCAAGAATCAAGTACCTGAGGACACAGGTTTAAGACGAAGGGGTCAAGACGTAATAGGAACACTAGGCGCAACTTTGTTTACACAAATGTCAGGTAAGTATATGGAACGAGCAGCTGGAGGAGATTTTTGAGCCAGGTACAATTACAATGTTTAAAAGTATTTTGGAGAGGTGGATGGATACGATTTACGAAGATATGGGCCACACCCAGGCAGATGGGACTAGAATAGAGAGGGCATATTGGTCGGCGTTGCCATGTTTGGTAGAAGGGTCCGTTTCAATGCTGTACAATTCTACGATTTATTTTCTTTTGACTAATATTTGTTCACTGAGAAAACTCGCGACCAGGAACATAACGGAAGACTACAAGGGCTGTAAAAGAAAAGCCCCCGTGTATCTGTTTTGCAGTAATTGTTGGCAACATGGGATGTGTGGGGCGGGGATCGGAAAACCATAAATGGCGTAAACAGCAATCCTCGTCTCCAGATGCGATGCGGTTGAGCAATGTTTCGCGAGGGTGCTAGGCCATTAAATTATTTATCTGTACTCGGTTGTTCGCCTAACTACTTTGTGCCCTAAATAAGAGATATTCCCAAATGTCGATCGCAAAATGTCGCACACTCCTCTCCCACGACTATGCATTAATGCATAAATCTATAAACTTTTTAATATCATGCCATTGTATATATTTCGAAGAAAGAAAACGATTTCCTTTGAGTTAGTTACTTATCGCTAAAACTGTTGACCGAATCTGACCAATTCTGAACACTTCCCCCAAATTATGCTGTGTGTGCAATGTGGGCAATGGGATTAATGTGGGGAAATTGGGTAATCGGGCCAATAAATCAATACCAATGGATCTGACGTATGGACGACGTATGACCTGAAATATTTACATTATATCGTTGTCCAATAATTGCTTTAGTTTTTTAGAGATACAGTGCGGAAACGGTCGTCTCGGCCCACCGGGCCAAACAGTGATCCCCGCATATTACCACAATCGTAGTGATCCCCGCTTATTACCACTATCCTAGTGATCCCCGCAATTAAATACCAGCGATCCCCGCATATTAACACTATCCTCCACCCACTAGGGACTATTTTTACATTTACAAAGCCAATTAACTAACAGACATGTATGTCTTGGGATGTGAGAGGAAACATACGTTCTCGTACAGACAGCACCCGTAGTCGGAGTGGAACCCTGTTCTCCGGCTCTCAATCATTGTAATTAGGCAGCATCTCCCCGCCGCACCACCGTGCCGCCCAAGAGCTTTCTGAGTTCCTGAGTATTCCTAATATGTTTCATTTTATTTCTTAATTTCCAACATCAGCATTTTGATGGTTTTTGAATATTCTTTGACAATTATCACTTTTATAACTTACTATCAGATTTACTGAACTTCGGTCGCCACGATTACATTTCTTGTACTTTCATTTACACAATTATAAGTTTAGAAGGAACTTTTTGGTATAATTTGGTAAGGTGTGTTTATTCTGTAAAAATAAGAGATAGTTGGGTTCTGCAGCTCAGGGAGCAATTTCAATCCCCGTCCATTCAAAGTGTTTCGTTTTGGCATTAATTTTGATTGAAAATATGGTATATTTATAGGGAAGGATGGACACCAAAACACTAATGTTAAAGAAGCAAATGCTCCACATCAAGTGGATTGTATCAGCTGTAGATCAAGATAAATCTGTAGCTCAAAAACAATCGTATAAGTTTGAATCGGAACTGGATATTTCATTTTGTGTGAAATTCTAGAATCTGGATATACCGCGCACATCACCTTATTAACCATATAACCATATAACAATTACAGCACGGAAACAGGCCCTCTCGGCCCTTCCAGTCCGTGCCGATCATGTGTTTTCGCCTAGTCCCATCTACCTGCACTCAGATCATACCCCTCCATTCCCTTCCCGTCCATATACCTATCCACTTTACTTTTAAATGTTAAAATCGATCCTGCCTGCACCACTTCTACTGGAAGCTCATTCCACACAGCCACCATCCTCTGAGTAAAGACGTTCCCCCTCACGCTACCGCTAACCTTCCATCCCTTAATTCGCATGTCATGCCCTCTTGCTTGAATCTTCCCTACCCTTAATGGGAAAAGCTTATCCACGTCAACTCTGTCTATCCCTTTCATCATCTTAAAGACCTCAATCAAGACCCCCCTTAACCTTCTGCGCTCCAAAGAATAAAGACCTAACTTGTTCAACCTCTCTCTGTAACATATTTGCTGGATCCCAGGCAACATTCTAGTAAATCTCCTCTGTACTCTCTCTATGTGGTTGACATCCGTCCTATAATTAGGCGACCAAAATTGTAAACCATACTCCAGAATTGGTCTCACCAATGCCTTGTAAACTTTTAACATTACTACCCTGCTCCTATATTCAAAACTCTGATTTATAAAGGCCAGCACACCAAAGGATTTCTTTACCACACAATCTACATGCGATTCCACCTTCAGGGAACTATGCACAGTTATTCATAGATCTCTCTGTTCCACAACATTCCTCAATTCCCTACCATTTACCATGTACGTCCTATTTTGATTTGTCCTGCAAGATGTAGCACTTCACACTTATCAGCATTAAACTCCATCTGCCATCTTTCAGCCCACTTTTCCATATGGCCTAAATCTCTCTGTAGACTTTGAAAATCTACTTCATTATCCACAACACCACCTATCTTAGTATCATCTGCACATTTACTTATCCAATTTTCCACCCCATCATCCAGATCATCGATGTACATGACAAACAACAGTGGATCCAACACAGATCCTTGAGGCACCCCACTGGTCACCAGCTTCCAACCTGACACACAGCCATCCACCATTACTCTCTGACATCTCCCATTCAGCCACTGTTGAATCCATTCCTGCTACTCCACCATTAACACCCAAAGATTGAACCTTCTTAACCAACCTTCCATGGGGAACCTTGTCAAAGGCCTTACTGAAATCCATATAGACAACATCCACTGTTTTACCCTCATCAATTTCCCTAGTAACCGCTTCAAAAAATATTAAATGCATTTAATATTCAATTAAATGTAAGCTGATTCATTTCCAAGATTTATTTTGCTTAATACAATATGCATTTAATGTTATGAGCCCTACACCTTAAATTTTTCTTCGGAGTCACGTAAGTGACTACGTGAATAGAAGCCCGTACAGCCGTTGGTGCGTCATGACGTCAGACGCTGGTGCAGTCGGCCGGTTGGAGCAGCAGCGCTCCTCCGAGCGGTAAGTGTAAACGGAGGGTTACACGAAAAGCTGGATAATTCAGCGGGTGCAGCAGCATCTAAGGAGCGAAGGAGATGGGCGACGTTTCGGGTCGAGACCCTTCTTCAGACTTCACCCTCGATTCTCCAGCATCTGCAGTTCTTCGTTAACAAGTGTAAACGGAGTTAAGGTTTTTTTTTTTTTAAATTACCACCGGTCATTTTCTGCGACGGTTTGGAGTTCTTGGAGAATGTTGCAGAAAGTGAAGAAGGTGTCGGCGAGGCGCTCCGGGGGTAGAAAGGAAAGTGGCCAGGAAAGTGTTGAGAATGGAGTCCCGTCTGGTACACCTGCTCCGGTGCTGGCTACAGAGCCAGTGGTTGCGGACCCACTGCCAGGGGTCAGTGGAGGCTTGCACAGTAGGGCGGAAGGCCACTGGCAAGTCTCTGTGGCCCGTAGATGAGTCGGGCCTGGAGGTTATACCCTCCATAGGAGAGTCCGTTCGCTCACGGCTCTCCCACGTCGATATTTTATTGCAAAAGAGTGCTCGACAGGGACCAGCTCCATGAGGAGGAGTGGTGCCCACGCCAGGCTGATGGAGAGCTTGTGCTAGCAGCACCTGTTTCAGGGCTGCAGAACTATCCTGCCTGTGAGGAGGATGTTCCATCAGTGCAGTTTGCTGACACTGTTACTATGCTGGGGGAGAGCAGTAAAGGAGTTCGGTTTGAGGTAATTCTGAACATTGCTGGGAAGTTTGCTGAGCCTAGAGAGGCGATTGATGTAGAATTGGCTGAAGCCATTCAGTATATGCTCTCCCACCAGTTACAGGAGCAAGCTATGGATGAAGTAGCAAAAAAACTATAAAGCTCCTATTAATTGTGATCGCCTGAAGGTACCGGTGGTTAATCACCAAATTTGGTCACAGATGGGTATGCTTGTTAGGGCCCAGGAGATGAAGTTTTAAAAAGTGCTTAAACTGTTGTCAGCAGGTATTACAGCTGTGGTGAAAGTTATTGATACAAGTAATATGGTTGAAGCACACCAGGACGGACAGGGATTCCTGTGTAATGCACTTTGACATTAATAATATCAGGAGGGCCGCTATTAGGCCAGTGCTAATCCGAATTTGGCGAGTTTGTGCAAACCGACCAGTGTAACAATTTCTGTCAAGTATATTTCCCAGATCTAAAAAGACTGGGGGATGTAGAATTATTCTGGATTTATCGAATTTGAACAAATTTGTTTGTTATAGGCATGTCAAAATGGACACCTTTACCACGGGCAAACATCTAGTGTCCAAAGGGTATTATATGGCAACCATTGATTTAAAGAATGCGTATTACGCAGTGTCTATTCATGGTGATGATAGAATATATTTGAAATTTATTTGGATTACTGAGCTGTAGCAATTCAGAGCATTGCCGAATGGATTAACTTCAGCTCCTAGATTATTTACTAAATTGGTAAAACCTGTGTTAGCATTACGTAGAGCTCAGGGGCATGTGGTAATGGCCTATGTAGATGACATTCTGATTGTTGGAAGGACTCATCCTGAAACTCAATCATCAGTTTCAGTTGTTAAAATCACTTTTGAACAAATGGGATTTGTTATTCACCCAGATACATCTAAATTATCACCAGTCCAAATTATTGATTATCTGGGATTTACCATTAATTCCAATCACATGTTGGTAACTTTGCCCAGGGATACATTGAATCAGTTAATTGAGGACTGTGTTAATCTCGTTGGAGAACAACGGTCTTCGATTAGACAAGTAGCCAGTTTCATTGGGAAGTTGTTGCAGCCTTTCCAGCTGTGCAGTATGGTCCTCTGCATTATCAACACTTACAACGATCAAAGGAACAGGCACTGAGAATACAAAGGGGCCATTTTTGATAGGCCTATGCAGTTGTCAGCTGGGGCGATTGCTGACATACAATGGTGGATAGTACATGTTTCAAAAAGTTTAAGGAAGGTTTTGGTGGAATCACCGTCACTGATATTACAGACTGATGTAAGTGCACTGGGTTGGGGTGCAACAGATATGTCTTCTAGTTGTGGAGGCAGATGGAATGTGGATGAGACATCGCTTCCTCAATTAAGAGGGATTAATTATTTAGAGTTGTTGGGCACCTGGTATGGGCTCAAAGCTTATTTTCTACAAGGAGGGATCTGCATGTGCAGGTCAGATTGACAACACCACAGCAGTGGCATATATAAACCACATGGGTGGATTTAAGTCACAGTCTTGTGATAGACTGGCTAACCAGATTTGGAGCTGGTGTATTGACCAAAATATCTGTCTTTCAGCACTTTATTTGCCAGGACGAGGTCACGTCAGTTTAATGACAACATTGAATGGATGTTAAATCAGGATGTATTTAACCAAATGATTGATCAGTATGGATTACCAGATATTGACTTGTTTGCATCTCGATTAAATCATCAGTTACCTAGATATATTTCATGGGAACCAGATCTAGGGGCAGTAGCAGTGGATGCTTTTTCGCTGCATTGGGGAGGAATGTTTGTGTATGTATTTCCTCCATTCTGTCTCATCAGCAGATGTTTGCAAAAGATCAAGGAGGACTCCGCTTCAGGGGTATTGGTAGTGCCAGATTGGCCTACACAAGCATGGTTTCCCGTTGTATTACAAATGGCTAGGGAGCCTTACATGCTTATGCCCAAGAATAAAAATCTACTGGTAAATCCAGTCACTGCGGATCAACATCCTTTATATGATCGTATTGATCTGTTAATTTGCAGATTTTAAGGAGGCCATACCTGGGGAGAGGACAGTCTCATCGGACTGTGGATGTTCTCACGTCGGCCTGCAGGGATAGTACACAGCAGCAATATATCACCTATACAAGGAAGTGGGAGCAATTCTGCCTACAGAAGAATATTGCATATCACACTGCAGGGATCACGGACGTATTGGAGTTTGTCAACTCTTTATTTTGACCAAAACGTTAAGTTGCAGTGCGATTAATTCAGCCAGAAGTGCTCTGTCTTTTCATTTACCTATGAATGCAGAATTGCATACAGTAGGGACACATCCCTTAGTTTCACGATTCATTAGTTTTTCAATTCTAATCCTCCTAAACCCAGGTAGGCCGGTATTTGGAATGTGAGTGAGGTTTTTATGGTTCTTCGCCAGTGGGCTCCGGTTACAAGCCTATCAGTAGCCAAATTATCTATGAAGGTGGTCATGCTTATGGCATTGGTTTCAGCTCAACGTGTACAAATGTTGCAAAAGCTACGGCTAGATAGAATGCATGTGTCGGCTGATGCCATTATATTTTATGTCTATGATTTGCTTACACATAATAGAAGAGGCATGACAGGATGTAAGATTGTGTTTTCAGCATACCCCGCAGATGATCGCTTGTGTGTAGTCTCACATTTATCTCGTTACATTGAGATTACTAAACCTCTGAGAGGAACCGAGTTGGCTTTGTTTATTAGTCACAAAAAACACACCGTAAGGTGTCAGTGCAAACGATTTCAAGGTGGTTAAAGCAGGTCCTGGCAAGAGCTGGGATTGATACTGATAAATTCAAATCTCATTCCACCAGGGCGGCATCAACTTCCGCGGCAAGGGCGATGGACTTGCCAATAGACCATATCCTCGCGGCCGCAGGATGGTCCAGTGAGCTAACTTTTCACAGGTTTTATCACAAGCCGATTTCAAGGCTCGGGGTGTGTGCTGATTCTAGTTTCAGTACTGTTACACTTTTCTCCTGAGTTAGAGGGGTTTGTTATGATTTGTTTGTAAATAAACTGTTATTTCATTTAACAAATGTATTACTGATGCATGATTGATTGTTAACGACTTTTGAGTCAATTCTGGCAGTGTGAACGTCGGATTTGGGTCTGCGGCGTGAATTCACAGTGCTTTGCAGTCTTCACGTATTCACTCACGTGACTCCGAAGTAAAATAGTAAGATTAAACGAGAACTTACCAGTTTGAAGTTTGATCTTTATTTTATGAGGAGTCGAGTTGAGGGACTACGTGCCCTCCGCTCCCACCCTCATAGATCTCATCTGGTTGTTCTAGTTTTATCATCTTACCATTATACTCCAGTCATTGTTAGCTGTGAATTCATTCCGCTGCTTTGAAGATTGACGCACCAACGGCTGTACGGGCTTCTATTCACGTAGTCCCTCAACTCGACGCATAAAATAAAGATCAAACTTCAAACTGGTAAGTTCTCGTTTAATCTTACTATCAATAGTAACTATCGTATCCTTCGTAGAGGTAACTGCGAAACAAATTGCATAACTGAGCATAGGAAGAAAAGTTTCTAAGACGGAGGTTACATGTTTAGTAAGGCAGAATCGTCCCTACCTTGTTCCATATTTTTTAATTAGCTGCACTCAGCATTTCAAGACTCTTTTTACATGTATTGAAAACATGGGTGATCAGATTGCGACCTTCACTCCGGGTTCCCATCTAGCAGCGTTAAGCACTCACCAGCTCCGCTATTAAGTTTATATCTACAGCTGCTGTGAGTTGTTCGTAAACTGCTTCCACAGTCTTTTGACGGAAATAGCTTCCAAAATTAAACAAGGAACTGCAAATGCTGGATTACAAAAACCGGACACAACGTGCTGCAGTAACTCAGTGGGTCAGATAGCATTTCCGGAGAACATGGATTTGTGACCTTTCGGGATGGCATCCTTATTCTGATTGATAGGGCCGAGGAGAGATTGTGTAGAACGCATATTAAAGCCTGACAAGTGATAGATGGAAGGGAGCGTTGGCCAGCAGATTGGCAGATCCAGTAAGCCACGACGGAACTTTAGCCGAACACTTGCGCTCAATTTGCTCGGTTAGGCTTACTGGATATCCGAGTTGTTAAACATTTGATCTCCTCCTCCCAGCCCAGTACTGATATGTCTGTCCTGGCCTCCTCCGTTGTCAGAGTGGAGTCACACGCAAATTGGAGGAACCGCATTTTCTATTCCGCTTGTTGAATTGTCCAATATTATCAAACTATCAACCCACCTTCTCTCCCCCCCACCTCTTCTCACCCCTGTGCCACACCGATATCCGCCCCTCAACCCCCATTCCTGCCTCTATCGTCCCAATGGCAGGACCCATTGTTCAAGCTCAACTAAACGGTTTGTTCTGGGTCTTGACGCTGGAATGGGGTCAAATAAAGAGCGGCCCTGATTCCACCAATCTTTCCACCACCACGCACAAGAAACTCTGGAAGCGACAAGACATGCACGATTGCATGCATATGCCGAGAAGTGTATTTAGCTCTGGCTGAACAAGAGTCAAGAGAAGTCAAGAGAGTTTTATTGTCCTGTATCTCAGAAAGGACAATGGAATTCTTGCTTGCTGCAGCATAATAGAATATGTAAACATAATACAGAACAGGAGATAGAAGTTCAGCGTGTCTACATACCATAGACCATATATGTGCATATTAAATAAGCAGATTCAGTCCAATAGGCTTTTTTATGGTCCAGAGCATGTTTGATGCTGTGTATAATAGCCTGATGGCTGTGGGGAAGAAGCTGTTCTTGAATCTATTGAAGCACCTAAGCACCTCTACATTCTTCCCGATGGCAACGGAGAGATGCGTGCGTGGCCAGGATGGTGTCGGTCTTTGATGATGCTGGCTGCCTTTCTGAGGCAGCGACTGCGATAGATCCTTTCGATGATGGGGACGTCAGAGTGGTATTGATAGATTTCTTGATTCATAAGCATTACGTTGGCAGTAAGTTGGAGTGAATGACAAAAGCGGAAGAGCTAACTATTCAGGACAAATTAATATAACCAGTGGAAACCAGTGGAAATGTACTTACTTTGATGAGAGTTTAATCAAGTGTGAAGTGCTACATCTTGACAGGACAAATCAAAATAGAACGTACATGGTAAATGGTTGGGAATTGAGGAACACTGTGGGACAGAGAGATCTAGGAATAACTGTGCATAGTTCCCTGAAGGTGGAATCGCATGTAGATGGGGTGGTAAAGAAAGCCTTTGATGCGTTGGCCTTATAAATCAGAACATTGTATATAGGAGTAGGTAAGTAATGTTAAAATTGTACAAGGCATTGGTAAGACCAATTCTGGATTATGGTGTACAATTTTGGTCGCCTAATTATAGGAAGGATGTCAACAAAATAGAGAGAGTACAGAGGATATTTACTAGAACGTTGCCTGGGTTGCAGCAACTATGTTACAAAAAAAGGATGAACAAGTTAGGTATTTATTCTTTGGCACGCAGAAGGTGAAGGGGGGACTTGATTGAGGTATTTAAAATGATGAAAGGGATAGACAGAGTTGACGTGGATAAGCTTTTCCCATTGAAGGTAGGGAAGATTCAAACAAGAGGGCATGGCATGCGAATTAAGGGACGAGGTTTAGGGTAACGTGAGGGGAACTTCTTTACTCAGAGGGTGGTGGCTGTGTGGAATGAACTTCCAGCAGAAGTGTTGGAGGCAGGATCGATTTTAACATTTAAAAGTAAAGTGGACAGGTATATGGCCGGGAAGGGAATGGAGTGGTATGTTCTGAGCGCAAGTAGATGGGACTAGGGAAAACAAATGATCGGCACGGACTGGAAGGGCCGAGAGGGCCTGTTATACGGTTATATGGTTTGTATGAAATGTTGTTCAAAATCTAAAAGGAGACACGAGCATTTGTAAATGGGTTTGTTAGGGTTTTTTATTCGTTTTGTAGAATGTAAATCTCATGTAAATGTAAATCTCATGAATGTAAATGTAAATCTCATAACCAAGATTTCAGTTCCCTTATCGAATCGTGACATTTGCTTTGAACGCAGAAACAACGAATGAGCTTTAGATTCAAACGTTGGAGCGACGTTTAATGGAGAGTGGCTGTCTGAATCAAAAAAAAACCTTGCCCGTGATTGTTTGGTTTTCCTCTGTCATAGAAATACAGAAACATAGAAAATAGGTGCAGGAGGAGGCCATTCGGCCCTTCGAGCCAGCACCGGCATTCATTTGTGATCATGGCTCATCGTCCCCTATCAATAACCCGTGCCTGCCTTCTCCCCATATCCCTTGACTCCACTAGCTCTTAGAGATCTATCTAACATTCTCTTAAATCCATCCAGTGACTTGGCCTTCACAACTCTATGGGTAAAATCGTTTTTTCTCATTTCAGTCTTAAATGACCTCCACTTTATTCTAAGACAGTGGCCCCTGGTTCTGCTCGCCCAACATTGGGAATATTTTCCCTGCATCTACCTTGTCCAGTCCTTTTATATTTGTATATGTTTCTATAAAATCCCCCCTCATCGCAGTGTCTGCGGTCAAATATCAATCTTACGTTCCAGAGGCCTAGTGCGCTGACATTAATTGTTTCGCTGGTTCATTGATTCATTCTGCCCATAATTACTGTCACGGTGTATTTAACTGCGAGCACGAGTTGCTCCCTAAACTTGGACAGTGTGACCGCATAAATGAACGTGTTAGTGCTCAGACTTAAATTCTGGAACATATATCCAAGAGTTTGCAGGATATACTCAGTATATGAGTAATAATTGGGATCCGTTCCTCCAATGTTATACTTGAAAACAATTACAACAGTCGGCAAACAATGAATGATAAAGCTGCCGGATATGGTGAAAAGTTAGACCACGGATCTTCTCCTACTCTCCGTTTCTGGGTCGCCCCTGATTCTCACCTTTGTACTGGCCCCTCAGTCCCTTACGTAACACGATTAGAGACTAAAATGTGGCTGACTGTTGGTGCGTTGACAATCAAAATAAGAGCGAAAGGGATCAATGGAGTTAAACTCTTGACGGAATTGACAACTCCGATCCATCGATACTCAGTTTCATAACTAGGATTCAATTTACAAACCAATGCCACACCGTTGATGTTCTCTCGCGGTCTATGTATGAAGAAAAAGGGAATATTTTTAAAGCACATAAAAGTACAGGTGACGGCCAGAACCAACGCCGCAGTTTTTGCGGTGCAATATGTTGTTTTTAATTTCTGCCAACAGATGGCGACGAAGCGGTTGAATGTAAAGGTAACAGTGAGCCTGACCGATCAGTCTCTGGAAGCACACTGTAGTACAAAGACAACACTACACAAAGGATACATTTCCAATAAAGATCCAGGGATGTAGTACTTGATCCGCGTTGTGACTGTAGTGAGGACAGCCATTAGATCCGCCGCTGCCATCGCCACCAAGTAACGAGTTGTACAGGAGGATAGACCGCATTTCCCCTGAGATAGGATCGCAATGGCTACAAAATTCACTGGGCGATAGGGAAGTGGAAACAAATCAGGAATTAAATATATATCATATTATTCGCCGTGGCATTGACAATACTTTTGCAATATTAACCGGTAAAGAAAAATTAATGGACGCACTCACAAATTTAAAACCCAAAGAATTCTTATGTTGCAAATTTAAATGTGTCAGAAAATCCGGGTAAAACGCACGGAATCAGTCCACAACTATGGGACGACAAAGAGAGACTATATTTCGCATTCTTCGGAAACGGGAATGAGAACGTTATAGAATATAGACAATAAACAATAGGTGCAGTAGTAGGCCATCGGCACTTGGAGCCAGCACTGCCATACAATGTTATCATGGCTGATCATACCCAATCAGTACCCCGTGCCCGCCTTCCCACATATCCCATGTGTCCGCTATATTTAAGTGCCCTATCGTGCTCTCCATTGGAAGTATCCAGAGAACCGGCCCCCACCGCCCTCTGAGATAGTTGAAGCTGAAAGTACCAGAGTGCTCGGGAGTAGGGTTATTCCAGACAGTGTACACGTACGTTGACCATGGGTTAAGCTGCAAACAAAATTACTGGTAAATGAGTGAATGGGAACAGGTAGCGATTTGGGACATACACTAAGAAAACAGATGGAGGAAAATGAGAGGTAGCAATCAGAGTAGTGAGACGTGCCTGGTAAGTCCGGCTTGGAACATCCCAACATCCCAGAAGAACAGGAAAACGGCAAAAAACATCGATCCAGTGTCACAGATGAGCGGCTGATGTCGTCAGAGCCATCCCCGTCACCAGTAGTTGTCTTCTTCCCCGATGTGATTCGAGAGAACCTCATGTGAAGTGTTAGCTCTCTTTCCCATGGACCTACACGTAGTTTACTGCTGCGACCTTCCAGCATAATCATTTTCCTGTCTTATTCTACAAGACGCTAGCTCACTTTCTCATTGATGCCGCCCAATAATTCATCTCAAAGCTGGCAAATTTCGAATTACAAAATCTTATCACCATTTTACGTTCCGAATTTAAAATAGTGAGGCGGGTGGAAACATGTTTCAAATCCAAAAATTAAATTACATTTGAAAATTGGGGTTCAGCCATTTAAAAATATCATGGCGTCAGAATAATATGTGCATTGTGTTCAAACGAATACATATCCCATGATTATACTGTCCTTTCTATATGTGGATATAGGAGACACATAGAATAATTAGTTACTCGTCGGATGCTATTTATTGCAGAACAGGGATAAAGGGGACCGTAACCTTCATGTGAAATCCAATCAGCGAGAGGAGACACGCATGTCAAGAATATGCAAAAGACTGCTGGTATTTGCGGTAAGTAGGTAACATTCAGAAAACATTTACTCGTTTGGAGTCTGTGCCTCAGTGGAGAGCGACATATTGCTACATTTCACCTCATACCCAAGCGTCGTGAATTTCGACGAAAAGGAAGCATTGCAGTGTATTTATTTCAAGTGGAATCATATTACACCGTTCACGACCAATGCCGCGCGTTCGGTAAAATACTGCACGCATAGTTTTTTTGCATTGACTTTCCATTTGGTTTCATGCACACTTTTCGTCATTGTCCTCTACTGATTATTTGTTCTAATAATGGATATGTTGGAAAGTAATCTGCGTATTGTTTTCTGATTTCAACCTACACGAGTTTTCTTCCAAGTCAAATTATGAAACATTTAAAATTCAGCTAGCATTTGCAGAGGGAGCAATGTTTATACACAACGGTAGTAATGTGATGAATGTAATTAATTATTTGAAATTGAGGAAATAACATTGGGGGCACAGACTTTTCCTGGCAAAGAGGAGAAATAAATGCCACCTTTTCACGATGACGATACACCGTATTTTGAATGAGCTGCCAGAGGAAACCTCAACGATTTTTTAAAGTATTTGTTCTGTATAGCGAGAGTTAAGAGGACAATGGTCGAACTCCGGAAAAATAAACTAGCCTGGTATGCCAGCTTGGTAGCTGTGGACAAAATGTCATTAAATGCCTGTTTCCTTGCATTAAAAACTATTACTCTACCCACTTGTCTCATCCAGTGCTATATAAATATACTATACACGGAGAGGAAAAGCTGCTCAGATACAAACTTACATATCACCATTAAATTCTAATTGTGCTTGCCCGGAATATGAATAGCTGCAATGATTAGGAAGTATATTGTTCTGATTCTGTAAAATGCTTTAATCATTTTCGGTGTTGGAAATCTGTTCGTTTCGGCGCCGTGCAATCACTCTGAATAAAAGTATGAGCAGCAACACCTTTCCTACCGTCAATATATACACGGCGATAGGTCCTCGGGGAACCAAAGATTACAACAACCCAACGAAAATAGAGTAACAAAAAACAAACCGAATTCAATGATTGCTTCCATCCCAGGGGTGCTGTCCTGAATCTATGATTCGTAGAAAGATACAAACATAGAAAGGTGATGGAGTAGGCCATTCGGCCCTTTGAGCCAGCACCGCCATTCAATATGATCATGGCTGATTATCCAAAATCAGTACTCCATTCCGTCTTTTCCTCCATATCCCTTGATTCCCTTAGCCATGTGTTAAGTATAAATCTCTTTAAAACATCCAGTGAATTGGCTTCCACTGCTTTCTGTGGCAGAAAATTCCACAGATTCATACTCTAGGTGAACAGGTGTTTCCTCCTCTCAGCCCTTAATAGCTCATTGTAGTGGCCTTGATGAGGCCAGGAAAAGGCTAGACGCCAGGCTGGTTCAGAAGTCGTTTTAAGCCGCTTGGGTTTGGGTTGTACTCGCTAGAATTGGTTTGTACCAGTTACACTTGGCTTGTACTCGCCAGGATTTAGAAGACTGAGGGGGGATCTTATAGAAAATTACAAAATTCTTCAGGATTGGATAGGATCGATGCAGGAAGATTGTTCCCGATGTTGGGGAGGTCCAGAACAAGGGGTCACAGTCTAAGGATAAGGGGGGATGCCTTTAGGACCGAGATGAGGAAAACAGTTTTCACACAGAGAGTGGTAAGTCACTGGAATTCCCAGCCACAGAAGGTAGTTGAGGCCAGTTCATTGGCTATATTTAAGAGGGAGTTAGATGTGGCCCTTGTGGCTAAAGGGATCAGGGGGTGTGGAGAGAAGGCAGCTACACGATACAGAGTTGAATTATCAGCCATGGTCATATTGACTGGCGGTGCAAGCTCGAAGGGCCGAATGGCCTATTCCTGCACCTATTTTCTATGTTTCTATGTTTCTATGTTCTAATGAATAAATGCAGAACGCCCGCGTACAGGCACCCGGGAAACTCCGTGGAAACAATCGTCCCTGTCCCTCAAGAGCCGAGGGGGATGACTCAATGAGTGACCTAACCCCCGAGGGACCGCCACACTATGCCTTATACTTCAAATGTGACCACTGGTTCTGGATTCCTCCAATATCGGGAACATCTTTCCTGCATCAAGACTGTCCAATCCGTTAAAAATGTTATATGTTTCTATGAATTTCCCTCTCATCCTTCTAAATTCAAGGGAATACAAGACTAGTCGACCCATTCTTTCTTCATACGTCAGTCCCGCCATCCTGGGAAATAACATGATGATCCTATGCTGCACTCCCTCAATAGCAAGAATGTCCTTCCTCAAATTAGAAGAACAAAATTGCACACAATACTCCAGGTGCGGTATCAGCATTGCTCTGTACAAGTGCAGTAGGACCTCCATGCTCCTAAATTCAAATGCTGTGGCAATGAAGGCCAACATGCCAAGGTATGAACATTGAGATTTGGTTATTGAGTGAAATTGTTGAAGAAACATTTTTTGATGAGAAACTCATTATCATGATGAAACGATTGACACTACTACAATCTGGATTTGAATATCACAGTGTCATTTCTGGGAAATAATGCAAATGGCCCCCACCTTTAACAATTCTTTATTGCATAACATTATCAGTACTGTAAATACCTAACAGACACAAGTCTGGACTTCAAATCATCTTTAATCATAAGTTATAATAGAGCAGTAGAAGCAGGTTCTTCGTTCACTGTTTACCGCAGGTATAACTAACGTAAGGTAGGAATTAGGTGTTAATATAAACTGTATATTAAGTTGGAGTTAGTGGTGCTACACTACTCTGATTCGTTCACATTCAATAACCAATCTACAACCTTCCCCGTAGAAAGAAAGTTTGTTGAACATATGATAAACGCGTGCAGTTGAACATACTCGCCGTACCTGTCAGGTGGTCTACTGATGCGACCCGAACGCGTACGGGCAAACCTCCCCCCCCCCCGCCATCGGAAAAGTTAGCGGGGCAGGCGGGGGACCAGAAAACTATATGGCAGCCGGCGACACATCCGGCGACCTGCGGGGTGTACGTGCGGTAGTGTTAAAGTGGGTGGACAGAGTAACCGACCGAGGCGGAGATGGCATGCTGGGACCGTGTAGAGCAGGGGCCGCAGGATGCTGAAATGGCAACGACGGGGTATATGGGCCGGAGGAGCTGGTCGAGGTTCTTTCACGAGCAGGAGATTGTTTTGCGGCTGCGCAGGTACAGGACGCATAGGCGTTGTCAAGATAGGAACGCTGTTCCTTTCATGGGCCTTAAACAGACTCAAGACGGGAATGTCCCACAGTAGTTTGAAAAACGGGCCACTGGACCTTGTATCAGCGGTGTTAGTGGTCTGCTGGACGTCGTGTGAGCGCTTCTGAATATCGTGTCTTTCCTGAATACGCTTCTGACCGCCGCTGGTTAAAATACTTGAGGCAACGGCAGTCGAGGCCGTATTGTACGATACATCACCCGTTGAACGGGGAGAGCCCAGGATCCCGTCCCTGGTAATGTATCTCAAATTTGAGTGGTCGAAGTAGACATCAGATTTGGAAAGATGAGAACGTTCCATTAGATGCTTTGCACTCCTCACATCACGTTCAGCGAGGCCTTGGATTGGGGGTACTCAGAGCTGCTTGTGACATGGTGGAAGTTCCATCGACTGGCAAAGTGTTTAAAAGCTTGGCTGGTGAATTGTCTTCCGTTATCAGTTTGCAGGAGAACTGGTGCGCCAAATACGGAAAAATATCTCTGAAGCTTTAGTATAACTATTTCGGATGTGATGGTGGGTATGGCGGGTAGCCGAGTTCAGCAATTTGTTATCGTTGCAACGGTAATTACTCATCCCAATTTTATCAGTTCGAAATGGCCAAGTGCAATAACTGCCTGAAGAAAGGTCGTTTCGCCTCAGCATGTCGGGCCAAGCTTAAGACAGGAAACGAATAATCTGCGGGAATCAAGCAACAACACCAGAGAGGGGTTCACCACTTGGAGGTGAACCCAGATGTAAATTAACTTGGGTTGTACACCATTTATGCAACCAACATCGATAAGCCTACAGCCATCCAAGGCAAGGACTTTCCAACTAAACTATTGATTAACGAACAGTTAATCGATATATGTATTGACACGGCAGCAGATTGTCCGGTCATGAGCAAAGACCTGTACGAAACAAAGTTCCCACAGATACCATTGTTTGAGTAATGTCAAGCTGAGAACCTACTCGGGCTAAGTTTTGGAAACATATGGACAAATTAACTGTAAAGGTTCAGCACAGTGGTCTGTCGGTAACATTGCCCATCATAGTTGCCAGATTCAGAAACAAACCAACACTCATTGGAAAGGCTTGTCTGAGTAGAATAGAATTAGACTGAAGAAAATATTCATCGTCAATTTGTCCAAATCACGACTTGAAAAACGTCATAAGCAAACATGCAAACATTTTTGCTGACAGTTACACGGGAATAACAGGGTGCTCTGCACACATTCGAATTAAGCAAGATGTGAGAGCTGTGTATTGTCGACGAAGACCTGTACCATATGCACTAAAGCAAAGAAGTGGAGGTAGAACTTGGCAGATTAGAACAGAATGGATAATCGTGAAGACAGACCGTAGTAACTGGGCAACGCCAATTGTGGTCGTACCCGAGGGCGACAAAAATGTTCGACTCTGTGGTGATTGCAAAGTCACAATCAACCAAGCCGTTGATGACGAAAAATATCAGTTACCAGCCACGTAGAACTTAGCGGAGCAAGACTCTTCACTGAATTGGATTTGTCTCACGATTATGCCCAACTCAATGTCGATAGGAAAATCAGCAGTACCTGACTATCAACGCACATAATGGCTTGTATTCATATACAAAGCTGCCCTATCGTGTGACAGCCTCCCCGAAAATGGTTTAGTCTGTCATGGACCACATTCTATTAAGGCATTCCGCACTGTATGTGCAACCAGTTTGATATTCACAGAAGGAATGGTAGAACACCAGGAAATCCTCGAGCAAGTTCTCACACGACTGATATGCCAAAATGTCAAACTGCGTCAAAGTAAATGTGCATTTGCAGTCAGAGGTGGTCTACGTTGGACTCCAAGTAGACGCCAACGGACGTGGCCCAGTGAACGGCGAAAGTTGAGGCAATAGCAGATGCTCCAAAAAACCAACAATGTGTCAGAGCTACGATCATTCCTTGGATAGTGCAGTTCTATGCACGATTCCTTCCAGATTTAGCAACGTGCTAAAACCACTTCACCATCTGCTACAAAAAGACGTGAAACGGACGTGGGGAAAGGAACAGCAAGGTGCATTTGAGATCTGCAAGGAAAACTTGACGAGTGACAAACGTCTTGTTCACTACGATAGGACACGCGAGATGAAACTTGCGTGTGATGCTTCAAGTTATGGTGCAGATGCGGTGATCCCCCACCTAATGAATAACGGACAGGAAAAGCCGATTGATTTTGCTTCCCGAAACATGTCGTCAAGTGAACGCAACTATGCGCAGATGGAAAAGGAAGCATTCAGTTCGTAATCAGGAAATTCCCTCGGTTTCTTCTCGGCATATTATTCACCCTAGTGCATGATAACAAGCCACTATTAGTGATACTACTTGGTCCCAAGTCAGCTATACCTTCCACGGCGGCATCAACAATGCAGCGCTGGACAATTATGCTGTCCCAGTATGACTACAAGGTGGAGTACAGAAGCTCCAAGTGCAACGCATTTGCAGATGCGTTGCCCGGTTGCCCCATGATAACTCTAACGTGGAAAGTGAAAAACTCAATCTACTCACTGCAAGTTGTAGATGAAGACTTTTCAGTGACTGCAACATAAATTGCAGCAGAAACAAAGAAATACAATGTGCTGTAGTGGGTTTATGAACAGACGTCGAACGGATGGACTGAAATCCCTAGTGGATTGAACTCAGTTCTGAACTCAGAGCTGAAGCCTTACCATAATGGACGCCATGAATTGTCATGTGAGCAGGGATGCATTGACTGGTGGTTACACACTGGTTTACCAGAGTCTTTAAGAAACAAAATTATGAACGAACTTCATGCCGAACATCCTGGCATAATTAAGCATGACGTCAATTGCCAGAAGTTGTGTGCATTGGCCTGGTATTGACCGTGACATTGAGTCACTGGTGACCAAATGTAGCGTCTGCCATAATTACCAGGGAATACCACCAAAGGCGCCACTATGACCCTGGTGTTAAAGAAGGAACTGCAGATGCTGGAGACTCGAGGGTTACACAAAAAGCTGGAGAAGCTCAGCGGGTGCAGCAGCATCTAAGGCGCGAAGGAGATAGGCGACGTTTTCGGGTCGAGGCTCTTCTCTTCAGAACTGGTCAGGATCAGGGAAACGGTACTTTTTTTGCATATCTTTCATTCATTGTTCTTTATCTCTTCACATAACCGTCTATATCTCCCATTTCCCTGATCCCGGACCAGTCTGAAGAAGGGTCCCCTCGACCCAAAACGTCGCCTATCTCCTTCGCTCCTTAGATGCTGCTGCAACCCGCTGAGTTCCTCCAGCTTTTTGTGTAACTACAACCCTGGTCATGGCCATGTAGACCTATTCAGAGAATTCATGTAGATGTTTGTGAAAATGGTAATGATCACTTTTAGGTGCTAGTAGATAATCATTCAAAATGAATTGGGGTAAAATATATGGGGTCAAACACTACCACTGAGCGTACCATAGATGAGTTGAGATAAATTTTGCAACCCATGGTTTACCGGATTAGCATGTTTCTGATAATAGGTGTAAGTTTCATTCAGAACAGTGCAAATAGTTAATGCAGCGGAATGGAGTAAAACACACACCTGTTCCCCCATGGCATCCAGCCTCCAACGGAGCGGCACCAAAGGTATGTTAGAGCTGTCAAAGACGTTCTCAAGAAACTGGTTTTGACAGGGTAATTCAAAGCTCAGCATGAAACATCGTTTAGCTAGTTTCTTGCTGAAGTAAAGAATCACAACACACACAACAACAGCTTACTCACCTGCAGAACTGTTGATGATGAAAAGGCTAAGAATACGCTGAAGTCCAGCTCAACCGAATTTGGCTTTGAGAGTAGAAAAACACCAGTTTTGTCAAAAATGCCATTTTGACTCCCAAACAAAGAGAGGTACTTGAAACCAGATGAGCAGGTTCGTGGTCTCAGTGTTCCCAACAAGTCATGTCGAGTCAAATGGGATGTTGGACAATAGTGGAATTGTGTGGAACGAAAATATACTTATTTGAAGTTGGAGATATAATCAAAAGTGTTCATGTTGAAGAAATAATTCCGGCCAAAGATGAACCAAAAACTGAGTCTCTATCTGAAAGTGAGTTGGAAGAGCCAACTGTGATTGAAACACAAAGTTCAGTCAGTACAGACAAAGAAACATATTCCTTTGGTCGAAGAGTACTAAAACAGAGCCTAACAAGCCCACAGTTGAGTTAACACCTAAATCTGTTACACCTGTTACTGTTAGACTATCAGGCAGGATCGGTAAACCAGTAGTCAGATTAGGTTTTTAAGTTAGGTAAACTCACTCTCTAGGTAGAGTGAAAATGTGTAAATATGTAAAATAAATATATGGTGCTATCATTTAAGATTTAATGAACACTGCCTTAAATCAAGTATCACAACAAAACTCCTTAGATTCTGGAGTAGTTCCTGAGGGTTGGAGGGTAGCTAATGTATCCCCACTTTTTAAAAAGGGAGGGAGAGAGGCAACGGGGAATTACAGACCAATTAGTAATAACATCAATAGTGGGGAAACTGCTAGAGTCAGTTATTAAAGATTGGATAGCAGCACATTTGGAAAATGGTGAAATCATTGGACAAAGTCAGCCTGGATTTATGAACGGTAAATCATGTCAAACAAATCTCATAGAATTTTTCGAGGATGTAACTAGTAACGTGGATAAACTGAGAAGCAGTTTTTGCCTAGACTTTCAGAAGGCTGTCGACAAAGACCCACATAAGAAATTAGTATGCAAACTTGAAACACACTGTATTGGCGGTTCAGTATTTATGTGCATAGAGAACTGGCTGGCATACAGGAAGCAAAGAGTATGAGTAAATGGGTAATTTTCAGGATGACAGGCAGTGACTAGTGGGGTACCGGCAAGGCTCGGTGCTGGGACCCCAGCAATTTACAATATATATTAAATGATTTGGACGAGGGAATTAATGCAACATGTACCGGTTTGCGGATGACACGAAGCTGGGGGCCAGTGTTAGCTGTGGATGAGGCTAGGAGGCTGCAAGCTGACTTGGATACGTTGCGTAAGTGGGCAAATGCATGGAGAAGCAGTATAATGTGGATAGATGTGAGGTTTATCCACTTTGGTCGCAGAAACAGGAAAGTTAGACTATTATATGAATGGTGGCAGATTAGGAAAAAGGGGAGCTGCATCGAGACCTGCGTGTCATGGTACACGAGTCATTGAAAGTAGGCATGCAGGTGCAGCAGGCTGTGGAAGGAAGCGATTGGTATGTTAGCATTCATAGCAAACGGATTTGAGTATAGGAGCAGAGAGGTTCTACTGCAGTTGTACAGAGTCTTTGTGAGACCACACCATGGAGTATTCCTTGCAGTCACCTAATCTGAGGAATACATTGTTTCCATAGATAGAAGACATATAAGGTTCACCAGACTGATTCCAGGGATGTCAGGACTTTCATATGAAGAAAAACTGCATATACTCGGCTTGTACTCGATAGAATTTAGAAGATTGAGGGGATCTCAAAGAAACTTACCACGACTTCCGGTGGCGCTATGGAGCCCTGAGGATAGCGCCAGCCAGCTCCGTAAAAAAATGTAAAAAACGGGGGTTTAAAAGGACTTCCGGCTGTCTGCTGCACACTGCCTGCCGTTTCTTCACCGACTGTGCCGAGTGACGTCATCAGGCGCTAGCGACTATTTTGTCGACGGCATTCGGAGCCCTACCGACAAGGACCAAAGGTCGACAAAACCGGCTGAGAACGTAGTAGAAGGCCCAACTGAAGCCTCGGAGTCGAGTAGGACCGATTTCCTGGAGGATGTGTCCAAAAAACCAGTGACAAAAAATGGAAGGTGAGAATTGAAAACCTTTATTTCACAAACAGATGGCTGGCTTAAAGAAGAAATAAAGGAAGAAATAAAGTATATAAAGGAAGAAATAAATCAAATGAATAGTCAGATGGATACTCATTGAATCAGATGAAAAATCAACTGAAACAATTACAACAGGAAACAAAGTTAAACATTGAAAGAAAGGTCAAGAAAATGTCGGATGATTTGAAGGAAGAATCTATTGAAATGTTTAACGCCCCCCCCCAACCCCCCCCCCCCCCCCCCCCCCCTATGGAGAAGAAGATGGACAAAAAACTTGAAAAGCTCAAAAAGACTTTCATAATAGGATTTAATCCTATTGAGGAAGTACAGAAACAACAGATGGCTGGAATAAAGAACCTTGAACAAATAGCTGAGACGAGTGCTTTGACTATAGCGAAGCTGATAACAGAAAATGAACGTCTAATGAGCATGCTGACTAAAACAGCATGAGAAATGTACTGAGCTAGAAGGTCCATCAGAGAAGGCAAAACCTGAGAATTGCAGGGATTCCTGAAGGTCGAGAGAAAACCGACGGCCCTCGAGAATTCACTGCTAAACTACTCAAAGAAGTTCTATCTCTGGAAGAAATGCCTTTATTAGCTCGTGCCCATAGAGTCAGCAGACGTCAGACCTGACCCACGCTCCTCCGAGACAAATGATTATAAAGGTACAATATGACTTTGTTCTGGATGAGATTATGCTAAAAGCTTCAAGAATTAAAGACTTGACATTGAAGGTCAAAGGATTAGTATCTATCGAGACTATCCACCAGAGGTCGCCAGGAAACGGAAAGCATTTAATGAAGCCAAAAGTCTTATGAGGGGAGTAGAAAACCTGAGATATGGTTTGAATTATCCAGCGATCGTAAGAGTTACTTATAACAATGCGGAAACACTTTTTTAAAACTCCAGCTGCAGCATTGGAATTTGCTCAACAGTTCAAGACCTGAAGAGTAATCTACAAGTAAATGTATTTACTTTTATCACTTTTAGATATCCAACATGGATTTTTAAATATCCAGTGAGACTCTACAAGATAATATTGGACTTGATGGAATGGACATTGTCGAACGGAATGGGAGAGGAATAAAACGGATCCGAAAATGTTATCTGGATATTGATAATTAGTTCTAACATATAACTAACATAAATAAATAACACACACATTAAGATTACAACGCGGTTTTATTATTAGTCTCCTTTTTTTATATTAATTAAGATTGTTCACTATTACTAATCACTATTACTAATAATTAATAACTATTTTTTCTTTTTGAATTGACTTAATTGTATGTTATTTTTCTTTTTATATAGCCTTTATATTTTTTATGTTTAATATTACTTAGATTTTTAAGTTAGCTTAAACAATCAGATATACAGAATGCAACAAAACCAGATATGATATTACATAATAAAATATGTAACATTGAAATATAAATAAAATAAAATATATACAGATCAAGTGATAAAATTTTATCAACATACTAAACAATTACAGTTTGGGGACAAATCCCCAAAAACTATTGGCTCGACAATTAAGGAAAATCGAAGCGGAAAAAATCATACATAGGATTAAATCACAAAACGGTGATTTATTAATACAACCTAAAGATATTAATGAAAGATTTATGCAATACTATAAAAAATTTATACTCTGCTAAAGCAACAGTAAATAAAATAGAAATTAGATGCATTCTTAAAAAAATGTAACCTGAAAAGGATTGGATTTACAAAACAGAGAATTAATTAAATGCTGATATTTCAATAAATGAAATTTGAAGAATCTATTAGATCATTAAAAAACGGTTAAAACACCGGGACCTGATGGTATAGGTTCGGAATTTTATTAAAATATTTCATGATTATATGGTTCCATATCTGAAATCATTATATGAACAGATATACACACAACAGAAATTACCAGATACGTTGAATGAATCTATTATAACACTTATACCTAAAATGAATAAAGACTTGGACGAACCAGGATCATATAGAGCAATAGCTCTATTAAATACAGATCAAAAGATATTAACAACAATATTAGCAAAAAGACTGAGTTCAGTTGTTTATGAACTAATTCATCCCAATCAAACAGGATTTATACCAAAAAGATATTCTTCATACAACCTAAGACGGTTGTTTAATATTATATATTCGAAAAGAAGTGATAAAAAAAAGATTTAGTAGTTATTTCGCTTGATGCAGAAAAAGCTTTTGACCAAGTGGATGGCCTTATTTATTTTCGGTGATGGAAGCTTTCAAACTGGGGGAGGAGTTTATTACTTGGATTAAATTACTATATGCAAATCCAATAGCTAGAATAACAACAAATCGAATGTTATCAACTAAATTGAATTTATCACGAGGTTGTAGACAAGGTTGTCCTCTATCACCTTTATTGTTGTCATTAGCAATAGAACCCCTTGCCCAGAGGGTAAGACTTCACCCGGAAATACATGGATATGATACTACAGATACTAAGAATAAAATCTCCTTATATGCGGATGATGTATTACTTTATATCACTGAGCCAGAAATAAGTATCCGAAATTTGTTAAAACTAATAACGGAATTTGGATAACTTTCAGGATACAGTATTAATTGGAATAAAAGGGAACTTATGCCAATAACGCTGAATAAGTTACATATATTACAACAATTCCCTTTTAAGATAACAAATGAAAATATTAAATATCTTGGGATTTTTGTTACAAACAGATTTGACTCTCTATTTAAATTTAATTTCCCTCCATTACTGAATAAACTAAATAAGAATATTTTATACTTTAATTACTAACTTTATTTGGGATTATAAGAGCCATAGAATAAATAAAAAACATGTATGTAAATCTAAAATAAATGGAGGATTAGCATTACCAAATCTGATGTTTTATTACTGGGCAGTTAATATTAAAAATATGAATGTTTGGCTAGGAGAAATAGATAATAAACCAAATTGGTTAAATATGGAAAAAAAAAAAGATTGTTCTCCATTTGAAATCAGCTCTATAATATTTGCTAATACTAATGTAGCTAAGAAAGTTTATAGTGAAAAATCCGATAATAGAAAACGGAATCCGCATCTGGAAACAAATAAAGAAAGCATTAAAACTAAAATCTATACCATTAAGTCTTACCATTGTCAATAATGTTGTGTTTAAACCCTCAATCTTGGATAAGGCTTTTTTACAATGGAAAAATAAAGGAATTTCTAAGATGGGTGATCTTTATAAGGAAATACTTTTCTTTCATTTCAAGAGTTACAACAAACTGATGGGCTACATAATAAATCATATTTTAGATATTTACAAATTAGAAATTATGTCTCTGCAAATATACACGAATTTAGAAATAGAAAAACAGAAATTTTAGATGAATGCTTGAAATAACATCCAAATACGGAAAAATGATATCATATATATATAATATTTTATTGGAAAATGATATCGCATCAACAGAAACATATAGAGAGTCTTGGGAAAAGGAATTAGGCCAAATAATAAGATCAGAAAATATGGGATGAAAGTCTACGCCATATACATTATTGCTCGTTAAATGCTAAACATTCTCTTATACAGTTTAAAATATCACATAGACTACATGATTCTAAATCTAAATTACATAATATGTTCCCAAAGATATCTCCTATATGTGATAAATGTCAAATCTCAGAAGCAAATTTGTCACATTCATTTACTAACTGTATAAAAATTGTAGAATACTGGAATGAAATATTTAAGATAATTTCGAATGTTGTCAATAAAAATATGACTCCTGACCCAAAGTTAATTATACTTGGAATATTTGAAAACTGACCAACTAATAACAATGAATCAAAGAACGTTCATTGACTATTGTTTAATAATTGGGAAAAAATTAATATTAAAATTTTGGAAAGGCCCTGCATTCCCAACAATCAAAATGTGGAATAAAGAAATGTCGGAGACACTCCATTTGGAGAGATTGAGGCTTGTCCTTATGGATAGGTTAGACCTCTTCAGACGGATTTGGTCTCCATATATTAAATATTTACAGGGTCATAACGGTTCGGCGCGAGGACTTGACTGAGGCCTGGATATTTGAATGGATGAAGAAATATATATAATAAATCATGAATATATCTATAAGGACGGATTAATGACGAATATTCTATTCTCCATCAAACCTTTCTTATTCTTTATTCTTTTTTCTATTTTTTCTATTTTCTTACATCTATATAAAAAATTAGAAAATAGTATACAAACACATTATCTTAAACTCTTAATATCAGTACGAATATGAATATTATTAGCTTTATGAGAATATTATTAGTATTATTAGTATCTTTAGTGTAAATTAAAACTTTACAAGCTCTTAAGTGTACAACATCTTTTAATGATAGCACTGGGTATTACACACACCTTCAAGCACCGGCTACATTTTCTACTGAGGGGAAGGCGTTATGATTGATGTTAAACTGGGCGGGGTTAATGGGAGTGAGGTAACTATATTATTGGTTGCATATAAACCATCTACATCCTTCCCCTTAGAAATAAAAAAAAAACAGATTGTTGTCACGACAACCGAATTAAACAGCAGAATTAAACGAAATCGCCGTAGCGAACAGGCGGCTTACTGATCCTGCCCGAGCGCGTACGGATGTCTCCCCCTCCCCCCGAAAGAGCAGAAGAAGCAGGAGGACGCAAGGCAGCCGGGGAACCAGGGAAGGGCATTGGGGTGGGAGAAACAGGAGAGGGAGAACCGCGATCGGCAACAGGGGACCCGCGCAGAGGGGAACCAGGCGCCCGCGACGGGGACCGAGGCATGCAGGGAACACCAGCCGGGGCGGCAGCCGGCTGCTGATAGGAGAGTGGAGGGGCATAGGGCCCAGGGGGCTGCGGCTGTGGCTCATTAACCGCAAGCAGGTGTTGCCGGCTTCTTCGGTAGATGGAACCCTCACAGTCGTCCAGATACGAACGAGGTGAGTCGGCCACCCCAACCACGGTGGCCAGACGGTAGTGCCCACTGGCGGTCTGCAAACGAACAACCTGTCCGGGCAAACAGAGGATCGAGTGGTCTGCACGACCGATCGTGGGAACGCCGCTGGCTGTCATGTTTCTCTTGAATTCGCCTCTGCACGGAGGCGGGCTCCAGCACCCGAGGTTTCAGCTGGCGCTGGGCAATCGGGACGGTGGATCTGGTAGTTCTGGACATCAGACGCTGAGCAGGGGACCCCATGGCCGGATCCCTGGAAACATTCCTGAGGTTCAGGAGATCCAAATACAAATCAGAATTGGATAGTCGCGCCTGTTCCATCAGAAGCTTGGCGCTGCGGACGGCCCGTTCTGCTAGGCCGTTGCTCTGTGGGTACTCTGGGCTGCTGGTGAAATGCACGAAGTTCCACTTGTCGGCAAAGCTTTTGAATTCTCGGCTTGTAAACTGCCTGCCGTTGTCAGTCTGCAGCCTGACCGGGGTCCCAAAAGTGGAGAAGTGTTTCCGCAGCTTGCGGATCACCATCTCCGACGTGAGGGATGTCAGCAAATCCACTTCGAACCAGTTGGAGTACGAGTCGACCAGGACAAGGTAGTGGTTACCACGCCACTCGAATATGTCGGCAGCCAGCGAGGACCAGGCCAAAGCAGGGGCGGGCTGTTGCAGCAGGGGCTGTCGCTGCTGGTGCGGCGCAAGACTGTTGCACGTGGAGCAGGCAGAAACTCTGTCTCGGATATATTTGGCCATTCCAGGCCAATAGAATTGGCACTGAGCGTGGGCAAGCGTTGCATCGACCCAGGGTGTCCGCTGTGGGCTGCACAAAAGTAAAAGTCAAACAGGGAGGACGGGACCACAACTTTATGTCCCTTGACGATAACGCCATCCTGGAGCACCAGTTCGTCGCGGACCAGAAGAAGAAAGGCTGTGCTTCAGATGGCGCGGCGGAGCGCTTTGTTGGCCACCCTGCTTTAATCACCGATGCAAGCTGCTGCAAGGCCGGATCGGCAGCGGGTGTGCTCGGCCAAAACCTGTAGCTGCTTGGTGGGAATAAAGTTAACGCCCAGTACGAGCAAGTCCTCTGTTTCGTAGGGGTGGCGAGCGCAGGAGGTACGCGGGGCTCGCGACAGGGTGTCCGCAATGTGCATCTCGGTGCCCTTCTTGTAGATTATGTCAAAGTCGAAGCGCTGGAGCTGCAGCATCATACGCTGCAGCCTGGCAGGGGCAGCGTGAATCGGCTTGTTCAGGATTGTCACCAGTGGCTGGTGGTCGGTTTCGACCGTAAATCTGCTGCCGAACAGGAAGTCTCTGAACTTGGAGCAGGCGAACACCACCGCGAGCAGCTCTTTCTCGATCTGAGCGTACCGCTGCTCGGTGTCCGTCATGGTGCGGGAGGCATAGGAGACGGGATGCAGCGACCCATCGACAGACTGAAGGCAGGCCGCACCCAGACCGAACTTGGAAGCGTCACAGGTGACGGTGATGGGGCGACCCACGTCGAAGAACCGCAACGTCGGAGTGCTAATCAGTTTCGACTTGAGGCGGTCAAAAGCCTGGCACGTCGGTGGGGGCTGCCATTTCGGAGATGGCAGCGGCCTTCAAGGGGTCGGGCTTTAGTCCGTTAGGGGTGAAAACATGTCCAACATACGTGACCTCTGAGACACGAAACCGGCACTTCTTGGGATTCAGCTTCAGGTTCGCCTGTCGCGCGCGATCCAGGACGCGGCGGAGGTTCAGGTCGTGCTCGGCAAGGTCCTTCCCGTAAACCAGGATATCATCCACGATGATGGCACATGGCAGGTGCGCGAATAATTGCTCCATCGTCTGCTGGAACACCTCGCTAGCAGAATTGATGCCGAATGGCATTCGCAGGAACTTGAATCTGCCGAACGGTGTGGCGAACGTCGTCAGGTCAGAAGACGCTTTGTCCAACGGGACCTGCCAAAACGAGTTCTTAGCGTCTAGGACCGAAAAGATGGTGGCTTGCCCGACCTTTGCCGCCACATCCTCAACAGACCGCATGGGGTAATGTGGTCGCCTGATGGCAAGGTTTAAGTCCTTCGGGTTGATACACACGCGTATCTCGTTCTTGTCTTTCTTAATCGTGGCAAACCATGGTGGAGACCCAATCGGTGGGCTCGCTAACTGTACTAGCACCCCCTTTTCGACCATCTCGTTGAGCATCGCCTCGACCTTGTCCTTCATGGCGTGAGACACCCTGTGAGGTGCGCGGAACCAGGGTTGTATATTTGGGTCAATGGAAATATGGTATGACACTGGTAACTTCCCCCAGGTCATCGTCGAACAGGTCCTGGTATTCAGCAACCGGGTCAAACGAAAGTTGCACTTTGTGGACCGTGCGGTCAAAGGAGACCAGGCCAAGATCCTGGCACGCACGGTTGCCCAACAGGGTTACACAGTCAGAGTTCAAAACATAGAAAACCAGGTTTCTTGTGGCCTTTTTGCAGTACGCAAGTTAAAGTGGCCCTCCCCGCAGGCCTTAGAATCTCTCCACCATTGGCGTGCAGGGTAGCATCGTCAACAACCACAGGCTCATTACTCCTTATCTTGTTGAAAAGATTCATGGACAAAACATTGACTCTCGCGCCAGTATCTAATTTGGCAGAGAAGGTTACGCCATTGACAGTCACAGGTACGGAGGGATCATTGCGGTGGGCGGGTGTCTGTAGGAGGGTAAACACATGAGAGTCCTCGGCAGAATTAATTGGCTCCGCACCATTGCACTCAACTAAATTGGGCTGTGAGTCGAAACAGAGATCAGATTGGGCCAGCATGTTTAGACTGGGACTGGAAGCTTGTGCCTGGCTCCCACGGGAACGGAGTAAGCGACAGGAGGCTGAGAAATGGTTCAGCTTTTTACAAAAGTTACAGGTTTTACCAGAGGCGGGACACGTCGACAGTCTATGGTGCATGTAGTTACAGTTCGGGCACCTTTTTCGGGGCACATCGCAGGTCCAGGGCGGGCACGCGGCAGAAAAACATTGTTTCCCACCCGAGGCTGTGGGCTCCTAAACCCTGCCAGGTTGACAGATTTATTGCCCAAGTCCCGGTGGTCCTCTTGCAAAACAACGACCTCAGACAATCTGCAGGCATGCATAGCTTTGTCCAACGTTAGATTCCGGATCCCTCAAAAGCTCACATCGCAGCTTCTGGTCACGCATGCCAGTTACTAAAATGTCTCTAGTGAGCTCGTCGGTCATGTCGCCAAAACGGCACCGCTGGGCGAGATGACGCAAATCAGCAATAAAACATTCAACAGGTTCATCCGGCAACTGTCTCCTCGTAAAGAACCGTGCCCTCTCTAGAATGCGGTTCGAGGGCAGGTCACAAATCTCCCTGAACTTACGTAGAGGCAAGCGGGGTCGTCAGCAGACTCTGCAGGAGTAATCACCGCACCATCGACGCCCAGGACCGCTGGAGCGTAGGTGAAAGTTCTGGCTCTCTTCATGGCATCAGGTCCGACAATGTTGAGGAGGAGGGAAGCTTTAAGGGAGTCAGGATCAGCGCGGTGTGCGACGTTGACAAAGTGTGTGAAATCAAATTCAAACGTGGCCCAGCGCTCAGAGATGTCAGCATCAAAGACAAGCTGCTCGGGCTTTCTGCAAGAGGACGCCATGGCCAAAGAGATTCAAAGCACAAAAAACACAAATCAAAAAAAAGAAAATAAAAACCGATAAACAGGAGACGCAAGTATCTTCCAGCTTTGACACCATGTAAATGAAAACTTTACAAGCTTCTTAAGTGTACAACATCTTTTAATGATAGCACTGGGTATTACACACACCTTCAAGCACCGGCTACATTTTCTACTGAGGGGAAGGCGTTATGATTGATGTTAACTGGGCGGGGTTAATGGGAGTGAGGTAACTATATTATTGGTTGCATATAAACCATCTACATAGTATTTTATATTTTTATTATATAAAATTGTGTATTCTCAATTGTTATAATAATTTTAAATTTAATATCAGCGACAATACAAGTATTGTTAACATTACGCAAATATAATGGATATTATGAAAGTTTTACTAATTTTTTGTATTATTAATAACATAAATTTGGCCTTATACTTAAAAAATTAGAGACAAAACAAAGATTATTAATAGTATGAGTATATTGCTAATATTATAAATGTATTATTAGTATCATGTATTCTTAGTTATATAAAATATATAACCTTGAAATTTATAATTAAGAACAATACAATATAAATAATATTAATAGTATGAATGTATCATTAATATTATGTATTTTCACTATTGTAAAATGTACTCGGTTATTATTTTGTTTCTATAATAAATAAAATAAAAAAAAGGGAAAGAAACTTACCACATTATTGAGGGGTTGGACAAGTTAGATGCAGGAAGATTGTTCCCATTGTTGGGGAAGTCCAGAACAAAGGGGTCATAGTTTAAGCATAAGGGGGAAGTATTTTAGGACCGAGATGAGGAACAAAAAATCACACAGAGAGTGTTGAATCTCTGGAATTATCTGCCACAGAAGGTAGTTGAGGCCAGTTCATTTGCTATTTTTAAGAGGGAGTTAGATGTCGACCTTGTGGCTATGTGGATCCGGGGGAATGGAGAGAAGGCAGGGATACTGATTTGGATGATCAGCCATGATGTTATTGAATGGCGGTGCAGGCTCGATGGCCGAATGGCCTACTCCTGCACCTATTTTCTATGTTTCTATGTTTCTATGTTTCTATGTTTCTATGTTTCTAACAAGAAAAATTGTAACTGTGTACTGAGATTTAATACTTAGAAAACACTTTTAAAAACGGAAAGGAGTTTAATGTAGTCATGGAAATTCATGTATATGCTAATGTGTTGGAGTTCTATATAAGTACCGAATGTTGGGTAATACATCTCCCTTGTGCTCCAAGCTGCTTGTGTGTAAGTTGTTGTTCATTCTGCTGGCCGGAATATAAAATTCACCATACGCAGAAATCGTTGGTGGCTGTGTACGTCGACATGGGCAGGCATTTCGCGAACGGCTGCAGTTTACTTTTCGCTCAATGGCCTAAGCTACTCCAGAGAGCAATCTCCTTCACACAGAGTTACCTCCCTGCTAATTTATCTATAACTTTTTTTATTTTTGGTCTTATATACTGGGACTGTCCTCGTCACCATCAACCGACAACCGAGACTTTGGCAGTTTCAAATCCGCGCAGCTCTTGTATGTAAATTAACCATATAACCATATAACAATTACAGCACGGAAAGAGGCCATCTCGGCCCTTCTAGTCCGTGCCGAACACGTATTCTCCCCTAGTCCCATCTACCTGCCCACGGACCATAACCCTCCATGCCTTTCCCGTCAATATACCTCTCCAATATATTTTTAAATGATCAAATCGAACCTGCCTCCACCACTTCCACTGGAAGCTCATTCCACACAGCTACCACTCTCTGAGTAAATACGTCCCCCCTCATGTTACCCCTAAACTTCTGTACCTTAATTCTGAAATCATGTCCTCTTGTTTGAATCTTCCCCACTCTCAATGTAAAACGCTTATATTGTAAAAATAGTTCTTACAATTTATCCACATTATACAAAAATAAATATCTGTTCTTAAAAGTATAAAAGTAAAAGCTAGATTACGCCATGAACCCTGCGTACTTTCTCGGCCATCCACCCCTTTTGACTAAAAAAATTCAAAGAGTCTCTATCATGTTTAAGTAAGTGCCTTGTTCTGTGCCTGAATGCCTGAACCTTTGCTTTAAGGAGCTCAGTCCGAAGATCATCAGAATCAGAATCTCTTTATTGTCATTGCACATTGTGCATCGAAATTTAAAAAGTCAATCTAGCGCTGCGATTCACAAGAAAAATCTTAAAATATAAGGAAGGGTAATAATATGTACATTAATAAATATACATATAAACAAAAACGTCAGTTGAATGTGAGTGTTATTTCGTATGTTGCATTATTAGCTTACGTATGGCTATGGGGCAGAAGCTGTCTCTGAGTCTGTTGGTGCGAGTTTTGAATGACCTGTGCCGTCTGCCAGAGGGCATCAGGTGTAACAGGTTGTGTCCAGGGTGGGAAGGATCCTGCAGGATGTTGGCTGCCCTGCCAAGGCAGCGAGAGCTGAAGATGTCCTTCCGTGAGGGCAGTGGGCAGCCAGTGCTTTTTTGGGCGGTGTTGATGGACCCTTTGAAGGGCTCTCCTGTCCGCTGCAGTGCAGCTGGCATATCATGTGGTTATACAGTACGCCAGCACATTCTCGATAGAGCAGCTGTAGAAGGACACCAGCAGCATCTTTTACATGTTGATTTTCCTGAGGATTCTCAGAAAGTAGAGTCGCTGCTGTGCCTTCATGACTACTGTGGTGGTGTTTGTGCTTCAGGACAGATCTTCCGCAATTTGCGTGCCCTGGAATCTGAAGTCTGAGACCCTTTCCACACAGTCCCCATTGATGAATAGGGGTTGGAGGGCTGCACTGTTCTTACGGAGGTCTATGATAATTTCCTTTGTTTTTGTGGTGTTTAGGATGAGGCTGTTGTCTGAACGCCACGCTTCCAGTCTTTGGACTTCCTCCCTGTAAGCTGTCTCATCTCCTCCTGAGACACGTCCAACCACAGTTGTGTCGTCCGCAAACTTGACGATGGTGTTGGTGGAGTAGGCGGGGGCACAATCGTGGCTGTAGAGTGTGTAGCGGAGGGGGCTCAACACACAGCCCTGTAGGGAGCCGGTGCTGAGTGTGATGGGGGTGGAGAAAGATGGCCCAGTCTGACGGTCTGGGGGCGTTTAGACAGAAAGTCCATGATCCAAAGGCAGATGGTTTGGGAAAGTCCTAAATCCATAAGTTTGGTGACCAGTCTGCTGGTTCAATCATCCAAACAGATTAATAATTATTGATATCCATCGGGCAAAGGATATGGAATTATGAAACCGCCCACATCCAGATTCAGGGACAGTTTCATCCCATATGTTATCAGGCAACTGAATCATGCTACCACTACTATCTACGTTGATGACACTCAGACTATCCTTGACCGGTTTCATTGGCTTTACCTTGCACTAAACATTATTCCCTTGTTTACCGCAACACGATAAATGGCTCGATTGTAATCTGGTAGTGCCTTTCTGCCGAGTGGGTAGCACGGAACAAAATCTTTGCACAGTAGGTCGGTGCACGCGACAATATACTAAACTGATAAACTGAAGCCTGATAAGCTGATCATCCTGAATGTGGTGGCTGAAAACGTACTGTGTGGTGTTGAATAAGATACCAGACAAGAGTTCAACTGGCATACGATGCAAATTAGGGAGCAGAAAATGGCACCGATCAGCCACGATTCACGTTATATGGTATTGTGGATAATGGAGTTTAAAACAGCATCGGCAATTGAATATGGTCATGGCCTCAGAGGAACTGCGACAGTTGGAACTAGCAGGTAAAATATACTGCGTTCATTTAGATTTTGCTAATCTCATTTTAGACCGGGAATGATTCCCGGTCTAATCGAGGCTGCGGCTAAATTTGGAGATTACCTCAGATAAGTTCCACTTCCGCCCTCATTTCTGCTTGTGTTCAGTGCCATTTATTGGTTGTTCGAGTGACTGCAGGCCTGCGATATTTCACCGCTTTCACAACCCCTCCCTAAATGTTAATTGTCTTTGTCATTGGGATACATTATCGCGCGGCCAGTGGAATCGCCGCCTGATAGATCAGCGACCAGTGTTTACTCCTGTGAACTCATGTGAGAAGGTTGCACGTTGTCTATGCAACTCCGCGTGTTTGGTACCGGCGTCGGATGTCTTCACACATCCCAATCGTTTTATGAAACGGTAGAAGCTGTAAACTATGAACAGAGGAAGAGTTAACAGTGGATATATTGATGGTCAGCGAGGACTCGAATGACCGAAAGTTTTGTTCACGGTTGTACGACATAACTATGATACAGATGCGTTTCAAACTCCGCTTGTAAGCGTGAAATTACTTATTGCCGAGTTAGTATTTTTTGTTACGAAAACAACATTTTCCTGAAACTACCGAGGCATCGTCATCCTCAAATCGACCGAAATCCTCGTGTATACTCTACAATTATCTGTGGTGCAAACACTTTCATTGTGAATATCGTGCTTCGCTATTACCTCATTGAATACTCGTCCTCTACGAAATTGTAATATAATGATAGAAATCTGAGGCAGATTCAATTTTATTTTAGAAAAAACGCGGATGATGTTCATGCGCGAATCTGCATCGGCAGGTGTTCGCATTGCATGCAGAACTGCTGTATATAGTTCGCAGTGTTGTCGCCTTCACTTGGTGATGATTCTAACATTTCTGCCGGGAAATAACTTTGACTATTTGTCCATTACCATTTTGGAATGTATCTCTTCATTCTTAGAATTCTCAGGGGAGATAAATTAGCCCAATCCCAATGAAGTGAATCTCCGATTTTATTTCATACCAAAACTGCTCTTCAGTGTACTTCAGCACGCATATATGCTGCAGGTAATTCAGATCACATTAAATTAACAACACGGAAAAATCTTCCACAAATTATCAGAATATTCGCTAGTAGGCTGAGCAATTAGGCAAGTTACTTACATTGCGAGTTTCAATAGAAACTCGCAGTGAAACTTGGTTGCAGGAGGGCTGTGATAGGAAACTAAATATTCCAGGATTGCGTTGCTTCAGGTGTGATATAATTGTAGGGACCCGAGGTGGAGGTGTTGAATTGCTTGTCAGAGAAGATATTACAGCAGTGCTTTGGCAGGATAGATTAGAGGGCTCGTCTAGGGAGGCTATATGGGTGGATCTGAGGTGGGAACGGTGTAGCAACACTTTTAGGGCTGTATTATAGACCGCCGAATGGGAAGCGAGAATTGGAAGAGCAAGTATGTAAGGAGATAGCAGATATTAGTAGTAAGCACAAGGTAGTGATTGTAGGAGATTTCAATGTTTCAAAAATAGACTGCGAAACACATTCTGTAAATGGGCTGGATGGTTTGGAGTTTGAAGAATGTGTGCAGGGTAGTTTTTTCCTGCAATACATAGAGGTATCGACCAGAGAAGGGGCGGTGCTGGACCTCCTGTTAGGAAATGATGCAGTTCCAGTGACGGAGGTATGCGTTGGTGAGCACTTTGGGATCAGTGATCACAATACCATTAGTTTCATTATAGTTATGGAGAGATTCAGAACTGGACTTAGGGTTGAGATTTTTGATTGGAGAAAGGCTAACTTTGAGGGAATGCGAAAGGATTTAAAAGGAGTGAATTGGGACATTTAGTTTTGTGGGATGGATGAAGAAGAGAAATGGAGGACATTTAAAGGGGCAAATGTAAGAGTACAGAATCTTCATGTCCCTGTTCGGTTGAAATGGAATAGTAAAAATTGGATGAGCCATGTTTTTCAAGGGAAATTGGACATTTGTTTCAAAAAAAGAGAGATATCTGCAATAAATATAGGAGGCATGGTGTAAATGAGGTGCTAGACGAGTATAAAGAATGTAAAAAGATTTTAAGAAATAAATTAGAAAGGCTAAAAGAAGATATGCGCTTGCTTTGGCAAGTAAGGTGAAAGTAAATCCAAAGGGTTTCTACAGCTATATTAATAGCAAAAGGATAACGAGGGATAAAATTGGACCATTACAGAGCCAGAATGGACAGCTATCTGCAGAGCCAAATGAGATGGGGGACATATTGTGCAATTTATTTTCTTCGGTATTCACCAAGGAGAAGGATATTGAACTCTGTGAGGTAAGGGAAAAACAGTAGATTAGCTATGGAAAACTATTACATTCAAAGAGGAGGAAGTACAGACACTTTTGAAACATATAGAAGTGGATAAGTCTCCAGGACCTGACAGGATATTCGCTAGGACATTGAGGGAAGTTAGTGTAGAAATAGCAGGAGCTATGACAGAGATATTTCAAATGTCATTAGAAACAGGAATAGTGCCGGAGGATTGGCGTACTGCGCATGTTGTTTGATTGTTTAAAATGGAAACAAAAAATAAACCTAGCAATTATAGACCTGTTAGTTTGACGTCAGTGGTGGGTAAGTTAATTGAAAGGATACTTAGTGATAATATATATAAGCTTCTGGTAAACAGGGTCTGATCAAGAACAGTCAACATGGATTTGTGCATGGAGGGTCATGTTTGACAAACCTTCTTGAATTTTTTGAAGAGGTTACTAGGGAAATTGATGAGGGTAAAGCAGTGGATGTTGTCTATATGGATTTCAGTAAGGCCTTTGACGGTTCCCCATGGAAGGTTGGTTCAGAAGGTTCAATATGTGGGTGTTAATGTGTGTAGCAAGATGGATTCAACAGTGGCTGAATGGGAGATGTCAGAGAGTAATGGTGGATGGCTGTTTGTCAGGTTGGAAACCGGAGACCAGTGGGGTGTCTCAGGGATCTGTGTTGTGTCCACTGTTGTTTGTCATGTACATCAATTATCTGGATGATGGGGTAGAACATTCGATAAGTAGGTATGTAGATGATATTAAGATAGGTGGTGTTGTGGATAATGAAGTAGATTTTCAAAGTCTACAGTGAGATTTTGGCCATTGTATAAGTGGGCTGAATGATGGCAGATGAAGTTTAATGCTGATAAGTGTGAAGTGCTACTTCTTGGCAGGAGAAATCAAAATAGGGCGTACATGGTAAACGGTAGGGAATTGATGAATGCGGTGGAACAGAGTGATCTAGAAATAACTGTGCATAGTTCCCTGAAGGTGGAGTCGCATGTAGATAGGGTGGTAAAGACAGCTTTTGGTGTACTGGCCTGTATAAATCAGAGCATTGAATATAGGTGTAGGGATATAATTTTAAAATTGTACAAGGCATTGGTAAGACCAATTCTGGAGTATGGTGTACAATGTGGGTCTTCTAATTATAGGAAGGATGTCAACAAAATAGAGAGAGTACAGAGCAGATTTACTAGAATGTTGCCTAGGTCCCAGCAACTAAGTTACAGAGAAAGGTTGAACAAGTTTGGCCTTTATTCTTTGGAGCGCAGAAGTTTAAGGGGGGACTTGATTGAGGTTTTTAAAACGATGAAAGATATAGACAGAGTTGACGTGGATAAGCTTTTCCCATTGAGGGTTGGGAAGATTCAAACAGGAGGGCTTGACGTGAGTATTAAGGGACATAAGTTTAGGGGTAACATGAGGGGGAACTTCTTTACTCAGAGAGTGGTGGCTGTGGGGAATTAGCTTCCAGCAGAAGTGGTGGAGGCAGGATCGATTTTAACATTTAAAAGTAAAGTGGTAAGTATATGGTCGGGAAGGGAATGGAGGGGTATGGTCTGAGTGCAGATAGATGGGACTAGCGGAAAAAAAATGGTCGGCAAGGACTGGAAGGGCCGAGAGGGCCTGTTTCCGTGCTGTAATTGTTATATGGTTATATGGTTTGTTATATGGTTATTTTTAGAGATTCAGCGCGGCAACGGGCCTTCGTCCACCGACTCCACACCGATCAGTTATCCTCGCACGGTAGCTCTATCCTACACACATTACGGACCATTTACACATATGCCAGGTATAAAAAACGAAAGCCAATCAACCTACAAACCTGTAGGTCTTTAGAGTGTGTGCGGAAAAAGTAAATCTCGGCAAAACCCACGCGGTCACGGGGAAATCATACAAAACACAGCACAGATAGCAAAAGTAGTCGGGATTATACCCGGGTCACTACTTCTGTGAGGCATATATGTCAGCGTGTGAGGCATCAACGCTACCGTGACGCCCAATGCGCACCGTGCCGCCCATAACAGGCAGACACTCCGGCATCAATTTCGACGACTTCCCATCTAAAAGGAATATATTAAATTTTCAAGAAATCCACTTGCAATTTACTAAATAATAAGAAATACGTTGAAGATTGAGCATGCTTCCACAATCAACCTGTTCATCAATTTATTTTCCGAATCAAGCAGTTCAGAACTGTGGGACTGTCCCCCTATACCAAAGGACAACGTGAATTGTAGATGTTATCATTTGAATCCTAGGGCAATAAGACGAATTACAAATTTGAAGGTAGGTTCATCCTTAAAACGGTGTCATTTGTTTGCAGAGTTCACTGATGAAAGACATTATTTTAGTCATGTGTCCATCAATATCATCAACACGTAAGTCACCACCTTCACATGCTCCATGGATGCGGCGTGATCTTTGCCAACGACATTAAAAAAATATATATTTGGTTCGGCGCTTCTCAGAACACATAGTTTAAGTCGTTCCACAGATTATGAAATAGCAAACATGTAAACAAAAGGATGGAGGAAATTGATTAATTTAATGAAAGAAACCTGGAACTATCAGCCTGCTAACCTGGTACCGTACGTGTCAAATTGTTGACGAGATAACTTTTTTCAAGTTCTTACCTTCCCGGAGATGTGATTCTTTTTCGGATCACATTCTCCGGGCTCGGCGGCCTATCATCGCTGGAGCTGGAAGCCTCCTCCGGCTGTCGTGACCCCCACCGCGCGGCGTGGGCATTAACTTCGGAGCGGATCCCTTGCCTGCGATCGATCCCACCATGACCACTGCGGATTTTATCATCAATGCTCGCAGTCTCGGGGCCAGGTAGTCGGGAGCTCCAACGCCGCGGAAGGCTCGACCAGGCACAATTCGCCCAGCGAGGGGGGGCTGCCAACCCCCCTGGATGAAGGAGCTTAATGCCTCGAAAACACCGGGGAGAGCAGTAAAGGAGTTCGGTTTGAGGTAATTCTGAACATTGCTGGGAAGTTTGCTGAGCCTAGAGAGGCGATTGATGTAGAATTGGCTGAAGCCATTCAGTATATGCTCTCCCACCAGTTACAGGAGCAAGCTATGGATGAAGTAGCAAAAAAACTATAAAGCTCCTATTAATTGTGATCGCCTGAAGGCACCGGTGGTTAATCACCAAATTTGGTCACAGATGGGTATGCTTGTTAGGGCCCAGGAGATGAAGTTTTAAAAAGTGCTTAAACTGTTGTCAGCAGGTATTACAGCTGTGGTGAAAGTTATTGATACAAGTAATATGGTTGAAGCACACCAGGACGGACAGGGATTCCTGTGTAATGCACTTTGACATTAATAATATCAGGAGGGCCGCTATTAGGCCAGTGCTAATCCGAATTTGGCGAGTTTGTGCAAACCGACCAGTGTAACAATTTCTGTCAAGTATATTTCCCAGATCTAAAAAGACTGGGGGATGTAGAATTATTCTGGATTTATCGAATTTGAACAAATTTGTTTGTTATAGGCATGTCAAAATGGACACCTTTACCACGGGCAAACATCTAGTGTCCAAAGGGTATTATATGGCAACCATTGATTTAAAGAATGCGTATTACGCAGTGTCTATTCATGGTGATGATAGAATATATTTGAAATTTATTTGGATTACTGAGCTGTAGCAATTCAGAGCATTGCCGAATGGATTAACTTCAGCTCCTAGATTATTTACTAAATTGGTAAAACCTGTGTTAGCATTACGTAGAGCTCAGGGGCATGTGGTAATGGCCTATTTAGATGATATTCTGATTGTTGGAAGGACTCATCCTGAAACTCAATCATCAGTTTCAGTTGTTAAAATCACTTTTGAACAAATGGGATTTGTTATTCACCCAGATACATCTAAATTATCACCAGTCCAAATTATTGATTATCTGGGATTTACCATTAATTCCAATCACATGTTGGTAACTTTGCCCAGGGATACATTGAATCAGTTAATTGAGGACTGTGTTAATCTCGTTGGAGAACAACGGTCTTCGATTAGACAAGTAGCCAGTTTCATTGGGAAGTTGTTGCAGCCTTTCCAGCTGTGCAGTATGGTCCTCTGCATTATCAACACTTACAACGATCAAAGGAACAGGCACTGAGAATACAAAGGGGCCATTTTTGATAGGCCTATGCAGTTGTCAGCTGGGGCGATTGCTGACATACAATGGTGGATAGTACATGTTTCAAAAAGTTTAAGGAAGGTTTTGGTGGAATCACCGTCACTGATATTACAGACTGATGTAAGTGCACTGGGTTGGGGTGCAACAGATATGTCTTCTAGTTGTGGAGGCAGATGGAATGTGGATGAGACATCGCTTCCTCAATTAAGAGGGATTAATTATTTAGAGTTGTTGGGCACCTGGTATGGGCTCAAAGCTTATTTTCTACAAGGAGGGATCTGCATGTGCAGGTCAGATTGACAACACCACAGCAGTGGCATATATAAACCACATGGGTGGATTTAAGTCACAGTCTTGTGATAGACTGGCTAACCGGATTTGGAGCTGGTGTATTGACCAAAATATCTGTCTTTCAGCACTTTATTTGCCAGGACGAGGTCACGTCAGTTTAATGACAACATTGAATGGATGTTAAATCAGGATGTATTTAACCAAATGATTGATCAGTATGGATTACCAGATATTGACTTGTTTGCATCTCGATTAAATCATCAGTTACCTAGATATATTTCATGGGAACCAGATCTAGGGGCAGTAGCAGTGGATGCTTTTTCGCTGCATTGGGGAGGAATGTTTGTGTATGTATTTCCTCCATTCTGTCTCATCAGCAGATGTTTGCAAAAGATCAAGGAGGACTCCGCTTCAGGGGTATTGGTAGTGCCAGATTGGCCTACACAAGCATGGTTTCCCGTTGTATTACAAATGGCTAGGGAGCCTTACATGCTTATGCCCAAGAATAAAAATCTACTGGTAAATCCAGTCACTGCGGATCAACATCCTTTATATGATCGTATTGATCTGTTAATTTGCAGATTTTAAGGAGGCCATACCTGGGGAGAGGACAGTCTCATCGGACTGTGGATGTTCTCACGTCGGCCTGCAGGGATAGTACACAGCAGCAATATATCACCTATACAAGGAAGTGGGAGCAATTCTGCCTACAGAAGAATATTGCATATCACACTGCAGGGATCACGGACGTATTGGAGTTTGTCAACTCTTTATTTTGACCAAAACGTTAAGTTGCAGTGCGATTAATTCAGCCAGAAGTGCTCTGTCTTTTCATTTACCTATGAATGCAGAATTGCATACAGTAGGGACACATCCCTTAGTTTCACGATTCATTAGTTTTTCAATTCTAATCCTCCTAAACCCAGGTAGGCCGGTATTTGGAATGTGAGTGAGGTTTTTATGGTTCTTCGCCAGTGTGCTCCGGTTACAAGCCTATCAGTAGCCAAATTATCTATGAAGGTGGTCATGCTTATGGCATTGGTTTCAGCTCAACGTGTACAAATGTTGCAAAAGCTACGGCTAGATAGAATGCATGTGTCGGCTGATGCCATTATATTTTATGTCTATGATTTGCTTACACATAATAGAAGAGGCATGACAGGATGTAAGATTGTGTTTTCAGCATACCCCGCAGATGATCGCTTGTGTGTAGTCTCACATTTATCTCGTTACATTGAGATTACTAAACCTCTGAGAGGAACCGAGTTGGCTTTGTTTATTAGTCACAAAAAAACACACCGTAAGGTGTCAGTGCAAACGATTTCAAGGTGGTTAAAGCAGGTCCTGGCAAGAGCTGGGATTGATACTGATAAATTCAAATCTCATTCCACCAGGGCGGCATCAACTTCCGCGGCAAGGGCGATGGACTTGCCAATAGACCATATCCTCGCGGCCGCAGGATGGTCCAGTGAGCTAACTTTTCACAGGTTTTATCACAAGCCGATTTCAAGGCTCGGGGTGTGTGCTGATTCTAGTTTCAGTACTGTTACACTTTTCTCCTGAGTTAGAGGGGTTTGTTATGATTTGTTTGTAAATAAACTGTTATTTCATTTAACAAATGTATTACTGATGCATGATTGATTGTTAACGACTTTTGAGTCAATTCTGGCAGTGTGAACGTCGGATTTGGGTCTGCGGCGTGAATTCACAGTGCTTTGCAGTCTTCACGTATTCACTCACGTGACTCCGAAGTAAAATAGTAAGATTAAACGAGAACTTACCAGTTTGAAGTTTGATCTTTATTTTATGAGGAGTCGAGTTGAGGGACTACGTGCCCTCCGCTCCCACCCTCATAGATCTCATCTGGTTGTTCTAGTTTTATCATCTTACCATTATACTCCAGTCATTGTTAGCTGTGAATTCATTCCGCTGCTTTGAAGATTGACGCACCAACGGCTGTACGGGCTTCTATTCACGTAGTCCCTCAACTCGACACATAAAATAAAGATCAAACTTCAAACTGGTAAGTTCTCGTTTAATCTTACTATCAATAGTAACTATCGTATCCTTCGTAGAGGTAACTGCGAAACAAATTGCATAACTGAGCATAGGAAGAAAAGTTTCTAAGACGGTGGTTACATGTTTAGTAAGGCAGAATCGTCCCTACCTTGTTCCATATTTTTTAATTAGCTGCACTCAGCATTTCAAGACTCTTTTTACATGTATTGAAAACATGGGTGATCAGATTGCGACCTTCACTCCGGGTTCCCATCTAGCAGCGTTAAGCACTCACCAGCTCCGCTATTAAGTTTATATCTACAGCTGCTGTGAGTTGTTCGTAAACTGCTTCCACAGTCTTTTGACGGAAATAGCTTCCAAAATTAAACAAGGAACTGCAAATGCTGGATTACAAAAACCGGACACAACGTGCTGCAGTAACTCAGTGGGTCAGATAGCATTTCCGGAGAACATGGATTTGTGACCTTTCGGGATGGCATCCTTATTCTGATTGATAGGGCCGAGGAGAGATTGTGTAGAACGCATATTAAAGCCTGACAAGTGATAGATGGAAGGGAGCATTGGCCAGCAGATTGGCAGATCCAGTAAGCCACGACGGAACTTTAGCCGAACACTTGCGCTCAATTTGCTCGGTTAGGCTTACTGGATATCCGAGTTGTTAAACATTTGATCTCCTCCTCCCAGCCCAGTACTGATATGTCTGTCCTGGCCTCCTCCGTTGTCAGAGTGGAGTCACACGCAAATTGGAGGAACCGCATTTTCTATTCCGCTTGTTGAATTGTCCAATATTATCAAACTATCAACCCACCTTCTCTCCCCCCCACCTCTTCTCACCCCTGTGCCACACCGATATCCGCCCCTCAACCCCCATTCCTGCCTCTATCGTCCCAATGGCAGGACCCATTGTTCAAGCTCAAACTAAACGGTTTGTTCTGGGTCTTGACGCTGGAATGGGGTCAAATAAAGAGCGGCCCTGATTCCACCAATCTTTCCACCACCACGCACAAGAAACTCTGGAAGCGACAAGACATGCACGATTGCATGCATATGCCGAGAAGTGTATTTAGCTCTGGCTGAACAAGAGTCAAGAGAAGTCAAGAGAGTTTTATTGTCCTGTATCTCAGAAAGGACAATGGAATTCTTGCTTGCTGCAGCATAATAGAATATGTAAACATAATACAGAACAGGAGATAGAAGTTCAGCGTGTCTACATACCATAGACCATATATGTGCATATTAAATAAGCAGATTCAGTCCAATAGGCTTTTTTATGGTCCAGAGCATGTTTGATGCTGTGTATAATAGCCTGATGGCTGTGGGGAAGAAGCTGTTCTTGAATCTATTGAAGCACCTAAGCACCTCTACATTCTTCCCGATGGCAACGGAGAGATGCGTGCGTGGCCAGGATGGTGTCGGTCTTTGATGATGCTGGCTGCCTTTCTGAGGCAGCGACTGCGATAGATCCTTTCGATGATGGGGACGTCAGAGTGGTATTGATAGATTTCTTGATTCATAAGCATTACGTTGGCAGTAAGTTGGAGTGAATGACAAAAGCGGAAGAGCTAACTATTCAGGACAAATTAATATAACCAGTGGAAACCAGTGGAAATGTACTTACTTTGATGAGAGTTTAATCAAGTGTGAAGTGCTACATCTTGACAGGACAAATCAAAATAGAACGTACATGGTAAATGGTTGGGAATTGAGGAACACTGTGGGACAGAGAGATCTAGGAATAACTGTGCATAGTTCCCTGAAGGTGGAATCGCATGTAGATGGGGTGGTAAAGAAAGCCTTTGATGCGTTGGCCTTATAAATCAGAACATTGTATATAGGAGTAGGTAAGTAATGTTAAAATTGTACAAGGCATTGGTAAGACCAATTCTGGATTATGGTGTACAATTTTGGTCGCCTAATTATAGGAAGGATGTCAACAAAATAGAGAGAGTACAGAGGATATTTACTAGAACGTTGCCTGGGTTGCAGCAACTATGTTACAAAAAAAGGATGAACAAGTTAGGTATTTATTCTTTGGCACGCAGAAGGTGAAGGGGGGACTTGATTGAGGTATTTAAAATGATGAAAGGGATAGACAGAGTTGACGTGGATAAGCTTTTCCCATTGAAGGTAGGGAAGATTCAAACAAGAGGGCATGGCATGCGAATTAAGGGACGGAGGTTTAGGGGTAACGTGAGGGGGAACTTCTTTACTCAGAGAGTGGTGGCTGTGTGGAATGAACTTCCAGCAGAAGTGTTGGAGGCAGGATCGATTTTAACATTTAAAAGTAAAGTGGACAGGTATATGGCCGGGAAGGGAATGGAGTGGTATGTTCTGAGCGCAAGTAGATGGGACTAGGGGAAAACAAATGATCGGCACGGACTGGAAGGGCCGAGAGGGCCTGTTATACGGTTATATGGTTTGTATGAAATGTTGTTCAAAATCTAAAAGGAGACACGAGCATTTGTAAATGGGTTGTTAGGGTTTTTTATTCGTTTTGTAGAATGTAAATCTCATGTAAATGTAAATCTCATGAATGTAAATGTAAATCTCATAACCAAGATTTCAGTTCCCTTATCGAATCGTGACATTTGCTTTGAACGCAGAAACAACGAATGAGCTTTAGATTCAAACGTTGGAGCGACGTTTAATGGAGAGTGGCTGTCTGAATCAAAAAAAAACCTTGCCCGTGATTGTTTGGTTTTCCTCTGTCATAGAAATACAGAAACATAGAAAATAGGTGCAGGAGGAGGCCATTCGGCCCTTCGAGCCAGCACCGGCATTCATTTGTGATCATGGCTCATCGTCCCCTATCAATAACCCGTGCCTTGCCTTCTCCCCATATCCCTTGACTCCACTAGCTCTTAGAGATCTATCTAACATTCTCTTAAATCCATCCAGTGACTTGGCCTTCACAACTCTATGGGTAAAATCGTTTTTTCTCATTTCAGTCTTAAATGACCTCCACTTTATTCTAAGACAGTGGCCCCTGGTTCTGCTCGCCCAACATTGGGAATATTTTCCCTGCATCTACCTTGTCCAGTCCTTTTATATTTGTATATGTTTCTATAAAATCCCCCCTCATCGCAGTGTCTGCGGTCAAATATCAATCTTACGTTCCAGAGGCCTAGTGCGCTGACATTAATTGTTTCGCTGTTTCATTGATTCATTCTGCCCATAATTACTGTCACGGTGTATTTAACTGCGAGCACGAGTTGCTCCCTAAACTTGGACAGTGTGACCGCATAAATGAACGTGTTAGTGCTCAGACTTAAATTCTGGAACATATATCCAAGAGTTTGCAGGATATACTCAGTATATGAGTAATAATTGGGATCCGTTCCTCCAATGTTATACTTGAAAACAATTACAACAGTCGGCAAACAAAGAATGATAAAGCTGCCGGATATGGTGAAAAGTTAGACCACGGATCTTCTCCTACTCTCCGTTTCTGGGTCGCCCTGATTCTCACCTTTGTACTGGCCCCTCAGTCCCTTACGTACACGATTAGAGACTAAAATGTGGCTGACTGTTGGTGCGTTGACAATCAAAATAAGAGCGAAAGGGATCAATGGAGTTAAACTCTTGACGGAATTGACAACTCCGATCCATCGATACTCAGTTTCATAACTAGGATTCAATTTACAAACCAATGCCACACCGTTGATGTTCTCTCGCGGTCTATGTATGAAGAAAAAGGGAATATTTTTCAAGCACATAAAAGTACAGGTGACGGCCAGAACCAACGCCGCAGTTTTTGCGGTGCAATATGTTGTTTTTAATTTCTGCCAACAGATGGCGACGAAGCGGTTGAATGTAAAGGTAACAGTGAGCCTGACCGATCAGTCTCTGGAAGCACACTGTAGTACAAAGACAACACTACACAAAGGATACATTTCCAATAAAGATCCAGGGATGTAGTACTTGATCCGCGTTGTGACTGTAGTGAGGACAGCCATTAGATCCGCCGCTGCCATCGCCACCAAGTAACGAGTTGTACAGGAGGATAGACCGCATTTCCCCTGAGATAGGATCGCAATGGCTACAAAATTCACTGGGCGATGGGGAAGTGGAAACAAATCAGGAATTAAATATATATCATATTATTCGCCGTGGCATTGACAATACTTTTGCAATATTAACCGGTAAAGAAAAATTAATGGACGCACTCACAAATTTAAAACCCAAAGAATTCTTATGTTGCAAATTTAAATGTGTCAGAAAATCCGGGTAAAACGCACGGAATCAGTCCACAACTATGGGACGACAAAGAGAGACTATATTTCGCATTCTTCGGAAACGGGAATGAGAACGTTATAGAATATAGACAATAAACAATAGGTGCAGTAGTAGGCCATCGGCACTTGGAGCCAGCACTGCCATACAATGTTATCATGGCTGATCATACCCAATCAGTACCCCGTGCCCGCCTTCCCACATATCCCATGTGTCCGCTATATTTAAGTGCCCTATCGTGCTCTCCATTGGAAGTATCCAGAGAACCGGCCCCCACCGCCCTCTGAGATAGTTGAAGCTGAAAGTACCAGAGTGCTCGGGAGTAGGGTTATTCCAGACAGTGTACACGTACGTTGACCATGGGTTAAGCTGCAAACAAAATTACTGGTAAATGAGTGAATGGGAACAGGTAGCGATTTGGGACATACACTAAGAAAACAGATGGAGGAAAATGAGAGGTAGCAATCAGAGTAGTGAGACGTGCCTGGTAAGTCCGGCTTGGAACATCCCAACATCCCAGAAGAACAGGAAAACGGCAAAAAACATCGATCCAGTGTCACAGATGAGCGGCTGATGTCGTCAGAGCCATCCCGTCACCAGTAGTTGTCTTCTTCCCCGATGTGATTCGAGAGAACCTCATGTGAAGTGTTAGCTCTCTTTCCCATGCACCTACACGTAGTTTACTGCTGCGACCTTCCAGCATAATCAGTTTTCCTGTCTTATTCTACAAGACGCTAGCTCACTTTCTCATTGATGCCGCCCAATAATTCATCTCAAAGCTGGCAAATTTCGAATTACAAAATCTTATCACCATTTTACGTTCCGAATTTAAAATAGTGAGGCGGGTGGAAACATGTTTCAAATCCAAAAATTAAATTACATTTGAAAATTGGGGTTCAGCCATTTAAAAATATCATGGCGTCAGAATAATATGTGCATTGTGTTCAAACGAATACATATCCCATGATTATACTGTCCTTTCTATATGTGGATATAGGAGACACATAGAATAATTAGTTACTCGTCGGATGCTATTTATTGCAGAACAGGGATAAAGGGGACCGTAACCTTCATGTGAAATCCAATCAGCGAGAGGAGACACGCATGTCAAGAATATGCAAAAGACTGCTGGTATTTGCGGTAAGTAGGTAACATTCAGAAAACATTTTACTCGTTTGGAGTCTGTGCCTCAGTGGAGAGCGACATATTGCTACATTTCACCTCATACCCAAGCGTCGTGAATTTCGACGAAAAGGAAGCATTGCAGTGTATTTATTTCAAGTGGAATCATATTACACCGTTCACGACCCATGCCGCGCGTTCGGTAAAATACTGCACGCATAGTTTTTGCATTGACTTTCCATTTGGTTTCATGCACACTTTTCGTCATTGTCCTCTACTGATTATTTGTTCTAATAATGGATATGTTGGAAAGTAATCTGCGTATTGTTTTCTGATTTCAACCTACACGAGTTTTCTTCCAAGTCAAATTATGAAACATTTAAAATTCAGCTAGCATTTGCAGAGGGAGCAATGTTTATACACAACGGTAGTAATGTGATGAATGTAATTAATTATTTGAAATTGAGGAAATAACATTGGGGGCACAGACTTTCCCTGGCAAAGAGGAGAAATAAATGCCACCTTTTCACGATGACGATACACCGTATTTTGAATGAGCTGCCTGTGGACAAATGTCATTAAATGCCTGGAAACTATATAATATACTCAACAGATACAAACTTTTTTAAAGTATTTGTTCTGTATATTGTTCGAGAGCTTTAATCAGATCTGTTCGTGTCGGCGCCGTGCAATCACTGAATAAAAATGAGGTACCGAACGGCGATAGGTCCTCGGAAAAGATTACAACAAAACGAAAATAGAGTAACAAAAAACAAACCGAATTCAATGATTGCCAGCTGTCCTGAATCTATGATTCGTAAAGATACAAACATGAAAGGTGATGAGTAGGCCATTCGGCCCTTTGAGCCAGGATTCAAAATGTCATTAAATGCCTGTTTTTCCTTGCATTAAAAACAACTATTACTCTAGCCCTTAATAGCTCATTGTAGTGGCCTTGATCTCAGTCGTTTTCAGAAGTCAGTACTGCTACATTGTATAAGGATGAAGATGAGGGGGGATCTTATAGAAAATTACAAAATTCTTCAGGATTGGATAGGATCGATGCAGGAAGATTGTTCCCGATGTTGGGGAGGTCCAGAACAAGGGGTCACAGTCTAAGGATAAGGGGGGATGCCTTTAGGACCGAGATGAGGAAAACAGTTTTCACACAGAGAGTGGTAAGTCACTGGAATTCCCAGCCACAGAAGGTAGTTGAGGCCAGTTCATTGGCTATATTTAAGAGGGAGTTAGATGTGGCCCTTGTGGCTAAAGGGATCAGGGGGTGTGGAGAGAAGGCAGCTACACGATACAGAGTTGAATTATCAGCCATGGTCATATTGACTGGCGGTGCAAGCTCGAAGGGCCGAATGGCCTATTCCTGCACCTATTTTCTATGTTTCTATGTTTCTATGTTCTAATGAATAAATGCAGAACGCCCGCGTACAGGCACCCGGGAAACTCCGTGGAAACAATCGTCCCTGTCCCTCAAGAGCCGAGGGGGATGACTCAATGAGTGACCTAACCCCCCAGGGACCGCCACACTATGCCTTATACTTCAAATGTGACCACTGGTTCTGGATTCCTCCAATATCGGGAACATCTTTCCTGCAGCAAGACTGTCCAATCCGTTAAAAATGTTATATGTTTCTATGAATTCCCTCTCATCCTTCTAAATTCAAGGGAATACAAGACTAGTCGACCCATTCTTTCTTCATACGTCAGTCCCGCCATCCTGGGAAATAACATGATGATCCTATGCTGCACTCCCTCAATAGCAAGAATGTCCTTCCTCAAATTAGAAGAACAAAATTGCACACAATACTCCAGGTGCGGTATCAGCATTGCTCTGTACAAGTGCAGTAGGACCTCCATGCTCCTAAATTCAAATGCTGTGGCAATGAAGGCCAACATGCCAAGGTATGAACAGTTGAGATTTGGTTATTGAGTGAAATTGTGAAGAAACATTTTTGATGAGAAACTCATTATCATGATGAAACGATTGACACTACTACAATCTGGATTTGAATATCACAGTGTCATTTCTGGGAAATAAAGCAAATGGCCCCCACCTTTAACAATTCTTTATTGCATAACATTATCAGTACTGTAAATACCTAACAGACACAAGTCTGGACTTCAAATCATCTTTAATCATAAGTTATAATAGAGCAGTAGAAGCAGGTTCTTCGTTCACTGTTACCGCAGGTATAACTAACGTAAGGTAGGAATTAGGTGTTAATATAAACTGTATATTAAGTTGGAGTTAGTGGTGCTACACTACTCTGATTCGTTCACATTCAATAACCAATCTACAACCTTCCCCGTAGAAAGAAAGTTTGTTGAACATATGATAAACGCGTGCAGTTGAACATACTCGCCGTACCTGTCAGGTGGTCTACTGATGCGACCCGAACGCGTACGGGCAAACCTCCCCCCCCCCCCCCCCGCCATCGGAAAAGTTAGCGGGGCAGGCGGGGGACCAGAAAACTATATGGCAGCCGGCGACACATCCGGCGACCTGCGGGGTGTACGTGCGGTAGTGTTAAAGTGGGTGGACAGAGTAACCGACCGAGGCGGAGATGGCATGCTGGGACCGTGTAGAGCAGGGGCCGCAGGATGCTGAAATGGCAACGACGGGGTATATGGGCCGGAGGAGCTGGTCGAGGTTCTTTCACGAGCAGGAGATTGTTGCGGCTGCGCAGGTACAGGACGCATAGGCGTTGTCAAGATAGGAACGCTGTTCCTTTCATGGGCCTTAAACAGACTCAAGACGGGAATGTCCCACAGTAGTTTGAAAACGGGCCACTGGACCTTGTATCAGCGGTGTTAGTGGTCTGCTGGACGTCGTGTGAGCGCTTCTGAATATCGTGTCTTTCCTGAATACGCTTCTGGACCGCCGCTGGTTAAAATACTTGAGGCAACGGGCAGTCGAGGCCGTATTGTACGATACATCACCCGTTGAACGGGAGAGCCCAGGATCCCGTCCCTGGTAATGTATCTCAAATTTGAGTGGTCGAAGTAGACATCAGATTTGGAAAGATGAGAACGTTCCATTAGATGCGTTGCACTCCTCACATCACGTTCAGCGAGGCCTTGGATTGGGGGTACTCAGAGCTGCTTGTGACATGGTGGAAGTTCCATCGACTGGCAAAGTGTTTAAAAGCTTGGCTGGTGAATTGTCTTCCGTTATCAGTTTGCAGGAGAACTGGTGCGCCAAATACGGAAAAATATCTCTGAAGCTTTAGTATAACTATTTCGGATGTGATGGTGGGTATGGCGGGTAGCCGAGTTCAGCAATTTGTTATCGTTGCAACGGTAATTACTCATCCCAATTTTATCAGTTCGAAATGGCCAAGTGCAATAACTGCCTGAAGAAAGGTCGTTTCGCCTCAGCATGTCGGGCCAAGCTTAAGACAGGAAACGAATAATCTGCGGGAATCAAGCAACAACACCAGAGAGGGGTTCACCACTTGGAGGTGAACCCAGATGTAAATTAACTTGGGTTGTACACCATTTATGCAACCAACATCGATAAGCCTACAGCCATCCAAGGCAAGGACTTTCCAACTAAACTATTGATTAACGAACAGTTAATCGATATATGTATTGACACGGCAGCAGATTGTCCGGTCATGAGCAAAGACCTGTACGAAACAAAGTTCCCACAGATACCATTGTTTGAGTAATGTCAAGCTGAGAACCTACTCGGGCTAAGTTTTGGAAACATATGGACAAATTAACTGTAAGGTTCAGCACAGTCGTCTGTCGGTAACATTGCCCATCATAGTTGCCAGATTCAGAAACAAACCAACACTCATTGGAAAGGCTTGTCTGAGTAGAATAGAATTAGACTGGAAGAAAATATTCAGCGTCAATTTGTCCAAATCACGACTTGAAAACGTCATAAGCAAACATGCAAACATTTTTGCTGACAGTTACACGGGAATAACAGGGTGCTCTGCACACATTCGAATTAAGCAAGATGTGAGAGCTGTGTATTGTCGACGAAGACCTGTACCATATGCACTAAAGCAAGAAGTGGAGGTAGAACTTGGCAGATTAGAACGGAATGGATAATCGTGAAGACAGACCGTAGTAACTGGGCAACGCCAATTGTGGTCGTACCCGAGGGCGACAAAAATGTTCGACTCTGTGGTGATTGCAAAGTCACAATCAACCAAGCCGTTGATGACGAAAAATATCAGTTACCAGCCACGTAGAACTTAGCGGAGCAAGACTCTTCACTGAATTGGATTTGTCTCACGATTATGCCCAACTCAATGTCGATAGGAAAATCAGCAGTACCTGACTATCAACGCACATAATGGCTTGTATTCATATACAAAGCTGCCCTATCGTGTGACAGCCTCCCCGAAAATGGTTTAGTCTGTCATGGACCACATTCTATTAAGGCATTCCGCACTGTATGTGCAACCAGTTTGATATTCACAGAAGGAATGGTAGAACACCAGGAAATCCTCGAGCAAGTTCTCACACGACTGATATGCCAAAATGTCAAACTGCGTCAAAGTAAATGTGCATTTGCAGTCAGAGGTGGTCTACGTTGGACTCAAAGTAGACGCCAACGGACGTGGCCCAGTGACGGCGAAAGTTGAGGCAATAGCAGATGCTCCAAAAACCAACAATGTGTCAGAGCTACGATCATTCCTTGGATAGTGCAGTTCTATGCACGATTCCTTCCAGATTTAGCAACGTGCTAAAACCACTTCACCATCTGCTACAAAAAGACGTGAAACGGACGTGGGGAAAGGAACAGCAAGGTGCAATTGAGATCTGCAAGGAAAACTTGACGAGTGACAAACGTCTTGTTCACTACGATAGGACACGCGAGATGAAACTTGCGTGTGATGCTTCAAGTTATGGTGCAGATGCGGTGATCCCCCACCTAATGAATAACGGACAGGAAAAGCCGATTGATTTTGCTTCCCGAAACATGTCGTCAAGTGAACGCAACTATGCGCAGATGGAAAAGGAAGCACTCAGTTCGTAATCAGGAAATTCCCTCGGTTTCTTCTCGGCATATTATTCACCCTAGTGCATGATAACAAGCCACTATTAGTGATACTTGGTCCCAAGTCAGCTATACCTTCCACGGCGGCATCAACAATGCAGCGCTGGACAATTATGCTGTCCCAGTATGACTACAAGGTGGAGTACAGAAGCTCCAAGTGCAACGCATTTGCAGATGCGTTGCCCCGGTTGCCCCATGATAACTCTAACGTGGAAAGTGAAAACTCAATCTACTCACTGCAAGTTGTAGATGAAGACTTTTCAGTGACTGCAACATAAATTGCAGCAGAAACAAAGAAATACAATGTGCTGTAGTGGGTTTATGAACAGACGTCGAACGGATGGACTGAAATCCCTAGTGGATTGAACTCAGTTCTGAACTCAGAGCTGAAGCCTTACCATAATGGACGCCATGAATTGTCATGTGAGCAGGGATGCATTGACTGGTGGTTACACACTGGTTTACCAGAGTCTTTAAGAAACAAAATTATGAACGAACTTCATGCCGAACATCCTGGCATAATTAAGCATGACGTCAATTGCCAGAAGTTGTGTGCATTGGCCTGGTATTGACCGTGACATTGAGTCACTGGTGAGCAAATGTAGCGTCTGCCATAATTACCAGGGAATACCACCAAAGGCGCCACTATGACCCTGGTGTTAAAGAAGGAACTGCAGATGCTGGAGACTCGAGGGTTACACAAAAAGCTGGAGAAGCTCAGCGGGTGCAGCAGCATCTAAGGCGCGAAGGAGATAGGCGACGTTTCGGGTCGAGGCTCTTCTTCAGACTGGTCAGGGATCAGGGAAACGGTACTTTTTTTGCATATCTTTCATTCATTGTTCTTTATCTCTTCACATAACCGTCTATATCTCCCATTTCCCTGATCCCGGACCAGTCTGAAGAAGGGTCTCGACCCAAAACGTCGCCTATCTCCTTCGCTCCTTAGATGCTGCTGCACCCGCTGAGTTCCTCCAGCTTTTTGTGTAACTACAACCCTGGTCATGGCCATGTAGACCTATTCAGAGAATTCATGTAGATGTTTGTGAAAATGGTAATGATCACTTTTAGGTGCTAGTAGATAATCATTCAAAATGAATTGGGGTAAAATATATGGGGTCAAACACTACCACTGAGCGTACCATAGATGAGTTGAGATAAATTTTGCAACCCATGGTTTACCGGATTAGCATGTTTCTGATAATAGGTGTAAGTTTCATTCAGAACAGTGCAAATAGTTAATGCAGCGGAATGGAGTAAAACACACACCTGTTCCCCCATGGCATCCAGCCTCCAACGGAGCGGCACCAAAGGTATGTTAGAGCTGTCAAAGACGTTCTCAAGAAACTGGTTTGACAGGGTAATTCAAAGCTCAGCATGAAACATCGTTTAGCTAGTTTCTTGCTGAAGTAAAGAATCACAACACACACAACAACAGCTTACTCACCTGCAGAACTGTTGATGATGAAAAGGCTAAGAATACGCTGAAGTCCAGCTCAACCGAATTTGGCTTTGAGAGTAGAAAAACACCAGTTTTGTCAAAAATGCCATTTTGACTCCCAAACAAAGGAGAGGTACTTGAAACCAGATGAGCAGGTTCGTGGTCTCAGTGTCCCCAACAAGTCATGTCGAGTCAAATGGGATGTTGGACAATAGTGGAATTGTGTGGAACGAAAATATACTTATTTGAAGTTGGAGATATAATCAAAAGTGTTCATGTTGAAGAAATAATTCCGGCCAAAGATGAACCAAAAACTGAGTCTCTATCTGAAAGTGAGTTGGAAGAGCCAACTGTGATTGAAACACAAAGTTCAGTCAGTACAGACAAAGAAACATATTCCTTTGGTCGAAGAGTACTAAAACAGAGCCTAACAAGCCCACAGTTGAGTTAACACCTAAATCTGTTACACCTGTTACTGTTAGACTATCAGGCAGGATCGGTAAACCAGTAGTCAGATTAGGTTTTTAAGTTAGGTAACTCACTCTCTAGGTAGAGTGAAAATGTGTAAATATGTAAAATAAATATATGGTGCTATCATTTAAGATTTAATGAACACTGCCTTAAATCAAGTATCACAACAAAACTCCTTAGATTCTGGAGTAGTTCCTGAGGGTTGGAGGGTAGCTAATGTATCCCCACTTTTTAAAAAGGGAGGGAGAGAGGCAACGGGGAATTACAGACCAATTAGTATAACATCAATAGTGGGGAAACTGCTAGAGTCAGTTATTAAAGATTGGATAGCAGCACATTTGGAAAATGGTGAAATCATTGGACAAAGTCAGCCTGGATTTATGAACGGTAAATCATGTCAAACAAATCTCATAGAATTTTTCGAGGATGTAACTAGTAACGTGGATAACTGAGAAGCAGTTTTGCCTAGACTTTCAGAAGGCTGTCGACAAAGACCCACATAAGAAATTAGTATGCAAACTTGAAACACACTGTATTGGCGGTTCAGTATTTATGTGCATAGAGAACTGGCTGGCATACAGGAAGCAAAGAGTATGAGTAAATGGGTAATTTTCAGGATGACAGGCAGTGACTAGTGGGGTACCGCAAGGCTCGGTGCTGGGACCCCAGCAATTTACAATATATATTAATGATTTGGACGAGGGAATTAATGCAACATGTACCGGTTTGCGGATGACACGAAGCTGGGGGCCAGTGTTAGCTGTGAGGATGAGGCTAGGAGGCTGCAAGCTGACTTGGATACGTTGCGTAAGTGGGCAAATGCATGGGAGAAGCAGTATAATGTGGATAGATGTGAGGTTATCCACTTTGGTCGCAGAAACAGGAAAGTAGACTATTATATGAATGGTGGCAGATTAGGAAAAGGGGAGCTGCATCGAGACCTGCGTGTCATGGTACACGAGTCATTGAAAGTAGGCATGCAGGTGCAGCAGGCTGTGAAGGAAGCGATTGGTATGTTAGCATTCATAGCAAACGGATTTGAGTATAGGAGCAGAGAGGTTCTACTGCAGTTGTACAGAGTCTTTGTGAGACCACACATGGAGTATTCCTTGCAGTCACCTAATCTGAGGAATACATTGTTTCCATAGATAGAAGACATATAAGGTTCACCAGACTGATTCCAGGGATGTCAGGACTTTCATATGAAGAAAAACTGCATATACTCGGCTTGTACTCGATAGAATTTAGAAGATTGAGGGGGATCTCAAAGAAACTTACCACGACTTCCGGTGGCGCTATGGAGCCCTAGAGGATAGCGCCAGCCAGCTCCGTAAAAAAATGTAAAAAACGGGGGTTTAAAAGGACTTACCGGCTGTCTGCTGCACACTGCCTGCCGTTTCTTCACCGACTGTGCCGAGTGACGTCATCAGGCGCGCGACTAATTTTGTCGACGGCACGGAGCCCTACCGACAAGGCCAAAGGTCGACAAAACCGGCTGAGAACGGTAGAAGGCCCAACTGAAGCCTCGGAGTCGAGTAGGACCCGATCCCTGGAGGATGTGTCCAAAAAACCAGGGACAAAAATGGAAGGTGAGGAATTGAAAACCTTTATTTCTCAACAGATGGCTGGCTTAAAGGAAGAAATAAAGGAAGAAATAAAGGATATAAAGGAAGAAATAAATCAAATGAATAGTCAGATGGATACTCAGTTGAATCAGATGAAAAATCAACTGAAACAATTACAACAGGAAACAAAGTTAAACATTGAAAGAAAGGTCAAGAAAATGTCGGATGATTTGAAGGAAGAATCTATTGAAATGTTTAACGATATGGAGAAGAAGATGGACAAAAAACTTGAAAAGCTCAAAAAAGACTTTCATAATAGGATTAATCCTATTGAGGAAGTACAGAAACAACAGATGGCTGGAATAAAGAACCTTGAACAAATAGCTGAGACGAGTGCTTTGACTATAGCGAAGCTGATAACAGAAAATGAACGTCTAATGAGCATGCTGACTAAAACAGCAGAGAAATGTACTGAGCTAGAAGGACATCAGAGAAGGCAAAACCTGAGAATTGCAGGGATTCCTGAAGGTCGAGAGAAAACCGACGGCCCTCGAGAATTCACTGCTAAACTACTCAAAGAAGTTCTATCTCTGGAAGAAATGCCTTTATTAGCTCGTGCCCATAGAGTCAGCAGACGTCAGACCAGACCCAACGCTCCTCCGAGACAAATGATTATAAAGGTACAATATGACTTTGTTCTGGATGAGATTATGCGAAAAGCTTCAAGAATTAAAGACTTGACATTTGAAGGTCAAAGGATTAGTATCTATCGAGACTATCCACCAGAGGTCGCCAGGAAACGGAAAGCATTTAATGAAGCCAAAAGTCTTATGAGGGGAGTAGAAAACCTGAGATATGGTTTGAATTATCCAGCGATCTTAAGAGTTACTTATAACAATGCGGAACACTTTTTTAAAACCCCAGCTGCAGCATTGGAATTTGCTCAACAGTTCAAGACCTGAAGAGTATCTACAAGTAAATGTATTTACTTTTATCACTTTTAGATATCCAACATGGATTTTTAATATCCAGTGAGACTCTACAAGATAATATTGGACTTGATGGAATGGACAATGTCGAACGGAATGGAGAGGAATAAAACGAGATCCGAAAATGTTATCTGGATATTGATAATTAGTTCTAACATATAACTAACATAAATAAATAACACACACATTAAGATTACAACGCGGTTTTATTATTAGTCTCCTTTTTTTTATTAATTAAGATTGTTCACTATTACTAATCACTATTACTAATAATTAATAACTATTTTTTTCTTTTTTGAATTGACTTAATTGTATGTTATTTTTCTTTTTATATAGCCTTTATATTTTTTATGTTTAATATTACTTAGATTTTTAAGTTAGCTTTAGACATAGATATTTTTATAGGATGAATCCTATTTTTTTCCTCTTCCTGTTTCTATTATCACCCCCTTTTCTTCTTTCTTCAATATTATACCACCGTTAAAACATCACTATGGAATAAAAATTCCCCAAATCCAGGAGCTGGCCGAGTTAATAACATCAATGACGGAAGTCATTAGATGGATAGCCATGTTAATATGGCTAGCACAAACTACATCTATTCTAGATGTAGTTCTTTTCACTTTTATGCACAACACTTTAATCTATTCTTTATTTATCTTTTATATCTATTGTATTTTCCGGTTTGAATGGAGTAATACATTGTACCAAGGGAGATATATTCGTCAGGGACAAAAAAGAGATTTAAAATTCATCTATTCAAAGTTCAGGTGTAAGGTTGGGTCTATCGCGCTGATCTTTAGACTCTATTGTAGATTCCCACAAATTTAAAATGCAAGACTTAAAAAGAAATACGGGGAATGAGGGATTAACGTTTTGCAGTTGGAATGTTAAAGGTATTAATGAACCGATAAAGAGAGGAAAAGTATTGGCACATTTAAAGGCAAGTAAAGCTGATGTAATTTATATTCAAGAAACCCACTTAAAAAAAAGATGCGGAAAACAGGTTGAAAGCTAAATGGATAGATCAAATATATCATTCTTCTTTTACACATAAATCAAGAGGTGTAGCAATATTATTTCGTAAAGGGACTTTATTCAAACATACATCAACCATAGCTGATAAATATGGCAGATATATTATTGTGATAGGAGAATTAAATACAGAAAAAATGATTCTTGTTAATATATACGGACCAAATTTTGATAGTCCATTGTTTTTTAAGAAAGTAATTAATAATATCCCGGAATTAACACAATATAATTTGATAATTGGAGGAGATTTTAACTGTACACTGGATCCCTACTTAGACAGATCTACAAAACAAAGAAAAATTAAATCACATTCTAGGGATTTGTTAAATGCATACATGCAAACGACCAATATTAAAGATGTTTGGAGAACAGAAAACCCTACGGGACGAGAATATTATTTTTACTCCCCAGTACATAAAACTTATTCAAGAATAGATTATTTTTTGGTGGATGCAAAACTTATTTCACTTACTTATGAACCTAAATATGATAATATTATAATCTCAGATCATGCGCCATTAACATTTAAAATTAAAATTAATGGCAAAATAGAAAACTTAGGACAGTGGAAACTTAACCCACAAATTTTAAAAAATAAAGCCACTCAGGAATATATCATAACTCAAATTAAGATCTTTTTTGAAATAAATGATCAATCAGAGCTATCCCGTTCATTATTATGGGAAACATTTAAAGCATATCTCCGGGGAATCATGATCTATTCACAAGCATTTCATAATAAAAAGATTCGGAAAGAACAACAAGATTTAGAAAAGGAGATTAAACAATCAGATATACAGAATGCAACAAAACCAGATATGATATTACATAATAAAATTGTAACATTGAAATATAAATTAAATAAAATATATACAGATCAAGTGATAAAATTTTATCAACATACTAAACAATTACAGTTTGGGGACAAACCCCAAAAACTATTGGCTCGACAATTAAGGAAAATCGAAGCGGAAAAAATCATACATAGGATTAAATCACAAAACGGTGATTTATTAATACAACCTAAAGATATTAATGAAAGATTTATGCAATACTATAAAAATTTATACTCTGCTAAAGCAACAGTAAATAAAATAGAAATAGATGCATTCTTAAAAAAATGTAACCTGAAAGGATTGGATTTACAAAACAGAGAATTATTAAATGCTGATATTTCAATAAATGAAATTGAAGAATCTATTAGATCATTAAAAAACGGTAAAACACCGGGACCTGATGGTATAGGTTCGGAATTTTATAAAATATTTCATGATTATATGGTTCCATATCTGAAATCATTATATGAACAGATATACACACAATTGAAATTACCAGATACGTTGAATGAATCTATTATAACACTTATACCTAAAATGAATAAAGACTTGGACGAACCAGGATCATATAGAGCAATAGCTCTATTAAATACAGATCAAAAGATATTAACAACAATATTAGCAAAAAGACTGAGTTCAGTTGTTAATGAACTAATTCATCCCGATCAAACAGGATTTATACCAAAAAGATATTCTTCATACAACCTAAGACGGTTGTTTAATATTATATATTCGAAAAGAAGTGATAAAAAAAAGATTTAGTAGTTATTTCGCTTGATGCAGAAAAAGCTTTTGACCAAGTGGATGGCCTTATTTATTTTCGGTGATGGAAGCTTTCAAACTGGGGGAGGAGTTTATTACTTGGATTAAATTACTATATGCAAATCCAATAGCTAGAATAACAACAAATCGAATGTTATCAACTAAATGTAATTTATCACGAGGTTGTAGACAAGGTTGTCCTCTATCACCTTTATTGTTGTCATTAGCAATAGAACCCCTTGCCCAGAGGGTAAGACTTCACCCGGAAATACATGGATATGATACTACAGATACTAAGAATAAAATCTCCTTATATGCGGATGATGTATTACTTTATATCACTGAGCCAGAAATAAGTATCCGAAATTTGTTAAAACTAATAACGGAATTTGGATAACTTTCAGGATACAGTATTAATTGGAATAAAAGGGAACTTATGCCAATAACGCTGAATAAGTTACATATATTACAACAATTCCCTTTTAAGATAACAAATGAAAATATTAATTATCTTGGGATTTTTGTTACAAACAGATTTGACTCTCTATTTAAATTTAATTTCCCTCCATTACTGAATAAACTAAATAAGAATATTTTATACTGGAAAAGCTTACCTATTTCAATGATAGGAAAAATTAATGCAATAAAAATGACTTTTCTCCCACAATTATAATATTTTTTTTCAATTAATCCCGATATATCTTCCTAAAAATGTTTTTAAAAAAGTTGACTCTTTAATTACTAACTTTATTTGGGATTATAAGAGCCATAGAATAAATAAAAAACATGTATGTAAATCTAAAATAAATGGAGGATTAGCATTACCAAATCTGATGTTTTATTACTGGGCAGTTAATATTAAAAATATGAATGTTTGGCTAGGAGAAATAGATAATAAACCAAATTGGTTAAATATGGAAAAAAAAAGATTGTTCTCCATTTGAAATCAGCGCTATAATATTTGCTAATACTAATGTAGCTAAGAAAGTTTATAGTGAAAATCCGATAATAGAAAACGGAATCCGCATCTGGAAACAAATAAAGAAAGCATTAAAACTAAAATCTATACCATTAAGTCTTACCATTGTCAATAATGTTGTGTTTAAACCCTCAATCTTGGATAAGGCTTTTTTACAATGGAAAAATAAAGGAATTTCTAAGATGGGTGATCTTTATAAGGAAAATACTTTTCTTTCATTTCAAGAGTTACAACAAACTGATGGGCTACATAATAAATCATATTTTAGATATTTACAAATTAGAAATTATGTCTCTGCAAATATACACGAATTTAGAAATAGAAAAACAGAAATTTTAGATGAATGCTTGAATAAACATCCAAATACGGAAAAATGATATCATATATATATAATATTTTATTGGAAAATGATATCGCATCAACAGAAACATATAGAGAGTCTTGGGAAAAGGAATTAGGCCAAATAATAAGATCAGAAATATGGGATGAAAGTCTACGCCATATACATTATTGCTCGTTAAATGCTAAACATTCTCTTATACAGTTTAAAATATCACATAGACTACATGATTCTAAATCTAAATTACATAATATGTTCCCAAAGATATCTCCTATATGTGATAAATGTCAAATCTCAGAAGCAAATTTGTCACATTCATTTACTAACTGTATAAAAATTGTAGAATACTGGAATGAAATATTTAAGATAATTTCGAATGTTGTCAATAAAAATATGACTCCTGACCCAAAGTTAATTATACTTGGAATATTTGAAACTGACCAACTAATAACAATGAATCAAAGAACGTTCATTGACTATTGTTTAATAATTGGGAAAAAATTAATATTAAAATTTTGGAAAGGCCCTGCATTCCCAACAATCAAAATGTGGAATAAAGAAATGTCGGAGACACTCCATTTGGAGAGATTGAGGCTTGTCCTTATGGATAGGTTAGACCTCTTCAGACGGATTTGGTCTCCATATATTAAATATTTACAGGGTCATAACGGTTCGGCGCGAGGACTTGACTGAGGCCTGGATATTTGAATGGATGAAGAAATATATATAATAAATCATGAATATATCTATAAGGACGGATTAATGACGAATATTCTATTCTCCATCAAACCTTTCTTATTCTTTATTCTTTTTTCTATTTTTTCTATTTTCTTACATCTATATAAAAAATTAGAAAATAGTATACAAACACATTATCTTAAACTCTTAATATCAGTACGAATATGAATATTATTAGCTTTATGAGAATATTATTAGTATTATTAGTATCTTTAGTGTAAATTAAAACTTTACAAGCTCTTAAGTGTACAACATATTTTAATGATAGCACTGGGTATTACACACACCTTCAAGCACCGGCTACATTTTCTACTGAGGGGAAGGCGTTATGATTGATGTTAACTGGGCGGGGTTAATGGGAGTGAGGTAACTATATTATTGGTTGCATATAAACCATCTACATCCTTCCCCTTAGAAATAAAAAAAAACAGATTGTTGTCACGACAACCGAATTAAACAGCAGAATTAAACGAAATCGCCGTAGCGAACAGGCGGCTTACTGATCCTGCCCGAGCGCGTACGGATGTCTCCCCCTCCCCCCGAAAGAGCAGAAGAAGCAGGAGGACGCAAGGCAGCCGGGGAACCAGGGAAGGGCATTGGGGTGGGAGAAACAGGAGAGGGAGAACCGCGATCGGCAACAGGGGACCCGCGCAGAGGGGAACCAGGCGCCCGCGACGGGGACCGAGGCATGCAGGGAACACCAGCCGGGGCGGCAGCCGGCTGCTGATAGGAGAGTGGAGGGGCATAGGGCCCAGGGGGCTGCGGCTGTGGCTCATTAACCGCAAGCAGGTGTTGTCGGCTTCTTCGGTAGATGGAACCCTCACAGTCGACCAGATACGAACGAGGTGAGTCGGCCACCCCAACCACGGTGGCCAGACGGTAGTGCCCACTGGCGGTCTGCAAACGAACAACCTGTCCGGGCAACAGAGCATCGAGTGGTCTGCACGACCGATCGTGGGAACGCCGCTGGCTGTCATGTTTCTCTTGAATTCGCCTCTGCACGGAGGCGGGCTCCAGCACCCGAGGTTTCAGCTGGCGCTGGGCAATCGGGACGGTGGATCTGGTAGTTCTGGACATCAGACGCTGAGCAGGGGACCCCATGGCCGGATCCCTGGAAACATTCCTGAGGTTCAGGAGATCCAAATACAAATCAGAATTGGATAGTCGCGCCTGTTCCATCAGAAGCTTGGCGCTGCGGACGGCCCGTTCTGCTAGGCCGTTGCTCTGTGGGTACTCTGGGCTGCTGGTGAAATGCACGAAGTTCCACTTGTCGGCAAAGCTTTTGAATTCTCGGCTTGTAAACTGCCTGCCGTTGTCAGTCTGCAGCCTGACCGGGGTCCCAAAAGTGGAGAAGTGTTTCCGCAGCTTGCGGATCACCATCTCCGACGTGAGGGATGTCAGCAAATCCACTTCGAACCAGTTGGAGTACGAGTCGACCAGGACAAGGTAGTGGTTACCACGCCACTCGAATATGTCGGCAGCCAGCGAGGACCAGGCCAAAGCAGGGGCGGGCTGTTGCAGCAGGGGCTGTCGCTGCTGGTGCGGCGCAAGACTGTTGCACGTGGAGCACGCAGAAACTCTGTCTCGGATATATTTGGCCATTCCAGGCCAATAGAATTGGCACTGAGCGTGGGCAAGCGTTGCATCGACCCCAGGGTGTCTGCTGTGGGCTGCACAAAAGTAAAAGTCAAACAGGGAGGACGGGACCACAACTTTATGTCCCTTGACGATAACGCCATCCTGGAGCACCAGTTCGTCGCGGACCAGGAAGAAAGGCTGTGCTTCAGATGGCGCGGCGGAGCGCTTTGTTGGCCACCCTGCTTTAATCACCGATGCAAGCTGCTGCAAGGCCGGATCGGCAGCGGTGTGCTCGGCCAAAACCTGTAGCTGCTTGGTGGGAATAAAGTTAACGCCCAGTACGAGCAAGTCCTCTGTTTCGTAGGGGTGGCGAGCGCAGGAGGTACGCGAGGCTCGCGACAGGGTGTCCGCAATGTGCATCTCGGTGCCCTTCTTGTAGATTATGTCAAAGTCGAAGCGCTGGAGCTGCAGCATCATACGCTGCAGCCTGGCAGGGGCAGCGTGAATCGGCTTGTTCAGGATTGTCACCAGTGGCTGGTGGTCGGTTTCGACCGTAAATCTGCTGCCGAACAGGAAGTCTCTGAACTTGGAGCAGGCGAACACCACCGCGAGCAGCTCTTTCTCGATCTGAGCGTACCGCTGCTCGGTGTCCGTCATGGTGCGGGAGGCATAGGAGACGGGATGCAGCGACCCATCGACAGACTGAAGGCAGGCCGCACCCAGACCGAACTTGGAAGCGTCACAGGTGACGGTGATGGGGCGACCCACGTCGAAGAACCGCAACGTCGGAGTGCTAATCAGTTTCGACTTGAGGCGGTCAAAAGCCTGCTGGTGATATGGGAGCCAGGCCCAGGCGATATGCTTTTTTGTCAGCTGCCGCAGGGGAGCACTCAGCTCACTGAGGTTTGGTATAAACTTGCCAAGGTAGTTCACCATGCCCAAGAATCGTTGCAGACCTGGCACGTCGGTGGGGGCTGCCATTTCGGAGATGGCAGCGGCCTTCAAGGGGTCGGGCTTTAGTCCGTTAGGGGTGAAAACATGTCCAACATACGTGACCTCTGAGACACGAAACCGGCACTTCTTGGGATTCAGCTTCAGGTTCGCCTGTCGCGCGCGATCCAGGACGCGGCGGAGGTTCAGGTCGTGCTCGGCAAGGTCCTTCCCGTAAACCAGGATATCATCCACGATGATGGCACATGGCAGGTGCGCGAATAATTGCTCCATCGTCTGCTGGACAACCTCGCTAGCAGAATTGATGCCGAATGGCATTCGCAGGAACTTGAATCTGCCGAACGGTGAGGCGAAGGTCGTCAGGTCAGAAGACGCTTTGTCCAACGGGACCTGCCAAAACGAGTTCTTAGCGTCTAGGACCGAAAAGATGGTGGCTTGCCCGACCTTTGCCGCCACATCCTCAACAGACCGCATGGGGTAATGTGGTCGCCTGATGGCAAGGTTTAAGTCCTTCGGGTTGATACACACGCGTATCTCGTTCTTGTCTTTCTTAATCGTGGCAACCATGGTGGAGACCCAATCGGTGGGCTCGCTAACTGCTACTAGCACCCCCTTTTCGACCATCTCGTTGAGCATCGCCTCGACCTTGTCCTTCATGGCGTGAGACACCCTGTGAGGTGCGCGGAACCAGGGTTGTATATTTGGGTCAATGGAAATATGGTATGACACTGGTAACTTCCCCAGGTCATCGTCGAACAGGTCCTGGTATTCAGCAACCGGGTCAAACGAAAGTTGCACTTTGTGGACCGTGCGGTCAAAGGAGACCAGGCCAAGATCCTGGCACGCACGGTTGCCCAACAGGGTTACACAGTCAGAGTTCAAAACATAGAAAACCAGGTTTCTTGTGGCCTTTTTGCAGCACGCAAGTTAAAGTGGCCCTCCCCGCAGGCCTTAGAATCTCTCCACCATAGGCGTGCAGGGTAGCATCGTCAACAACCAGAGGCTCATTACTCCTTATCTTGTTGAAAAGATTCATGGACAAAACATTGACTCTCGCGCCAGTATCTAATTTGGCAGAGAAGGTTACGCCATTGACAGTCACAGGTACGGAGGGATCATTGCGGTGGGCGGGTGTCTGTAGGAGGGTAAACACATGAGAGTCCTCGGCAGAATTAATTGGCTCCGCACCATTGCACTCAACTAAATTGGGCTGTGAGTCGAAACAGAGATCAGATTGGGCCAGCATGTTTAGACTGGGACTGGAAGCTTGTGCCTGGCTCCCACGGGAACGGAGTAAGCGACAGGAGGCTGAGAAATGGTTCAGCTTTTTACAAAAGTTACAGGTTTTACCAGAGGCGGGACACGTCGACAGTCTATGGTGCATGTAGTTACAGTTCGGGCACCTTTTTCGGGGCACATCGCCAGGTCCAGGGCGGGCACGCGGCAGAAAAACATTGTTTCCCACCCGAGGCTGTGGGCTCCTAAACCCTGCCAGGTTGACAGATTTATTGCCCAAGTCCCGGTGGTCCTCTTGCAAAACAACGACCTCAGACAATCTGCAGGCATGCATAGCTTTGTCCAACGTTAGATCCGGATCCCTCAAAAGCTCACATCGCAGCTTCTGGTCACGCATGCCAGTTACTAAAATGTCTCTAGTGAGCTGGTCGGTCATGTCGCCAAAACGGCACCGCTGGGCGAGATGACGCAAATCAGCAATAAAACATTCAACAGGTTCATCCGGCAACTGTCTCCTCGTAAAGAACCGTGCCCTCTCTAGAATGCGGTTCGAGGGCAGGTCACAAATCTCCCTGAACTTACGTAGCAGGCAAGCGGGGTCGTCAGCAGACTCTGCAGGAGTAATCACCGCACCATCGACGCCCAGGACCGCTGGAGCGTAGGTGAAAGTTCTGGCTCTCTTCATGGCATCAGGTCCGACAAGGTTGAGGAGGAGGGAAGCTTTAAGGGAGTCAGGATCAGCGCGGTGTGCGACGTTGACAAAGTGTGTGAAAACAAATTCAAACGTGGCCCAGCGCTCAGAGATGTCAGCATCAAAGACAAGCTGCTCGGGCTTTCTGCAAGAGGACGCCATGGCCAAAGAGATCAAAGCACAAAAAACACAAATCAAAAAAAAGAAATAAAAACCGATAAACAGGAGACGCAAGTATCTTCCAGCTTTGACACCATGTAAATGAAAACTTTACAAGCTCTTAAGTGTACAACATCTTTTAATGATAGCACTGGGTATTACACACACCTTCAAGCACCGGCTACATTTTCTACTGAGGGGAAGGCGTTATGATTGATGTTAACTGGGCGGGGTTAATGGGAGTGAGGTAACTATATTATTGGTTGCATATAAACCATCTACATTTAGTATTTTATATTTTTAATTATATAAAATTGTGTATTCTCAATTGTATAATAATTTTAAATTTAATATCAGCGACAATACAAGTATTGTTAACATTACGCAAATATAATGGATATTATGAAAGTTTTACTAATTTTTTGTATTATTAATAACATAAAATTTGGCCTTATACTTAAAAAATTAGAGACAAAACAAAGATTGTTAATAGTATGAGTATATTGCTAATATTATAAATGTATTATTAGTATCATGTATTCTTAGTTATATAAAATATATAACCTTGAAATTTATAATTAAGAACAATACAATATAAATAATATTAATAGTATGAATGTATCATTAATATTATGTATTTTCACTATTGTAAAACAATGTACTCGGTTATTATTTTGTTTCTATAATAAATAAAATTAAAAAAAAAAGAAAGAAACTTACCACATTATTGAGGGGTTGGACAAGTTAGATGCAGGAAGATTGTTCCCATTGTTGGGGAAGTCCAGAACAAGGGGTCATAGTTTAAGCATAAGGGGGAAGTATTTTAGGACCGAGATGAGGAACAAAAAATCACACAGAGAGTGTTGAATCTCTGGAATTATCTGCCACAGAAGGTAGTTGAGGCCAGTTCATTTGCTATTTTTAAGAGGGAGTTAGATGTCGACCTTGTGGCTATGTGGATCCGGGGGAATGGAGAGAAGGCAGGGATACTGATTTGGATGATCAGCCATGATGTTATTGAATGGCGGTGCAGGCTCGATGGCCGAATGGCCTACTCCTGCACCTATTTTCTATGTTTCTATGTTTCTATGTTTCTATGTTTCTATGTTTCTAACAAGAAAAATTGTAACTGTGTACTGAGATTTAATACTTAGAAAACACTTTTAAAAACGGAAAGGAGTTTAATGTAGTCATGGAAATTCATGTATATGCTAATGTGTTGGAGTTCTATATAAGTACCGAATGTTGGGTAATACATCTCCCTTGTGCTCCAAGCTGCTTGTGTGTAAGTTGTTATTCATTCTGCTGGCCGGAATATAAAATTCACCATACGCAGAAATCGTTGGTGGCTGTGTACGTCGACATGGGCAGGCATTTCGCGAACGGCTGCAGTTTACTTTTCGCTCAATGGCCTAAGCTACTCCAGAGAGCAATCTCCTTCACACAGAGTTACCTCCCTGCTAATTTATCTATAACTTTTTTTATTTTAGGTCTTATATACTGGGACTGTCCTCGTCACCATCAACCGACAACCGAGACTTTGGCAGTTTCAAATCCGCGCAGCTCTTGTATGTAAATTAACCATATAACCATATAACAATTACAGCACGGAAAGAGGCCATCTCGGCCCTTCTAGTCCGTGCCGAACACGTATTCTCCCCTAGTCCCATCTACCTGCCCACGGACCATAACCCTCCATGCCTTTCCCGTCAATATACCTCTCCAATATATTTTTAAATGATCAAATCGAACCTGCCTCCACCACTTCCACTGGAAGCTCATTCCACACAGCTACCACTCTCTGAGTAAATACGTCCCCCCTCATGTTACCCCTAAACTTCTGTACCTTAATTCTGAAATCATGTCCTCTTGTTTGAATCTTCCCCACTCTCAATGTAAAACGCTTATATTGTAAAAATATTTCTTACAATTTATCCACATTATACAAAAATAAATATCTGTTCTTAAAAGTATAAAAGTAAAAGCTAGATTACGCCATGAACCCTGCGTACTTTCTCGGCCATCCACCCCTTTTGACTAAAAAAATTCAAAGAGTCTCTATCATGTTTAAGTAAGTGCCTTGTTCTGTGCCTGAATGCCTGAACCTTTGCTTTAAGGAGCTCAGTCCGAAGATCATCAGAATCAGAATCTCTTTATTGTCATTGCACATTGTGCATCGAAATATAAAAAGTCAATCTAGCGCTGCGATTCACAAGAAAAATCTTAAAATATAAGGAAGGGTAATAATATGTACATTAATAAATATACATATAAACAAAAACGTCAGTTGAATGTGAGTGTTATTTCGTATGTTGCATTATTAGCTTACGTATGGCTATGGGGCAGAAGCTGTCTCTGAGTCTGTTGGTGCGAGTTTTGAATGACCTGTGCCGTCTGCCAGAGGGCATCAGGTGTAACAGGTTGTGTCCAGGGTGGGAAGGATCCTGCAGGATGTTGGCTGCCCTGCCAAGGCAGCGAGAGCTGAAGATGTCCTTCAGTGAGGGCAGTGGGCAGCCAGTGCTTTTTTGGGCGGTGTTGATGGACCCTTTGAAGGGCTCTCCTGTCCGCTGCAGTGCAGCTGGCATATCATGTGGTTATACAGTACGCCAGCACATTCTCGATAGAGCAGCTGTAGAAGGACACCAGCAGCATCTTTTACATGTTGTTTTTCCTGAGGATTCTCAGAAAGTAGAGTCGCTGCTGTGCCTTCATGACTACTGTGGTGGTGTTTGTGCTTCAGGACAGATCTTCCGCAATTTGCGTGCCCTGGAATCTGAAGTCTGAGACCCTTTCCACACAGTCCCCATTGATGAATAGGGGTTGGAGGGCTGCACTGTTCTTACGGAGGTCTATGATAATTTCCTTTGTTTTTGTGGTGTTTAGGATGAGGCTGTTGTCTGAACGCCACGCTTCCAGTCTTTGGACTTCCTCCCTGTAAGCTGTCTCATCTCCTCCTGAGACACGTCCAACCACAGTTGTGTCGTCCGCAAACTTGACGATGGTGTTGGTGGAGTAGGCGGGGGCACAATCGTGGCTGTAGAGTGTGTAGCGGAGGGGGCTCAACACACAGCCCTGTAGGTCTGTGTGTTGAGATGGCCCAGTCTGACGGTCTGGGGGCGTTTAGACAGAAAGTCCATGATCCAAAGGCAGATGGTTTGGGAAAGTCCTAAATCCATAAGTTTGGTGACCAGTCTGCTGGTTCAATCATCCAAACAGATTAATAATTATTGATATCCATCGGGCAAAGGATATGGAATTATGAAACCGCCCACATCCAGATTCAGGGACAGTTTCATCCCATATGTTATCAGGCAACTGAATCATGCTACCACTACTATCTACGTTGATGACACTCAGACTATCCTTGACCGGTTTCATTGGCTTTACCTTGCACTAAACATTATTCCCTTGTTTACCGCAACACGATAAATGGCTCGATTGTAATCTGGTAGTGCCTTTCTGCCGAGTGGGTAGCACGGAACAAAATCTTTGCACAGTAGGTCGGTGCACGCGACAATATACTAAACTGATAAACTGAAGCCTGATAAGCTGATCATCCTGAATGTGGTGGCTGAAAACGTACTGTGTGGTGTTGAATAAGATACCAGACAAGAGTTCAACTGGCATACGATGCAAATTAGGGAGCAGAAAATGGCACCGATCAGCCACGATTCACGTTATATGGTATTGTGGATAATGGAGTTTAAAACAGCATCGGCAATTGAATATGGTCATGGCCTCAGAGGAACTGCGACAGTTGGAACTAGCAGGTAAAATATACTGCGTTCATTTAGATTTTGCTAATCTCATTTTAGACCGGGAATGATTCCCGGTCTAATCGAGGCTGCGGCTAAATTTGGAGATTACCTCAGATAAGTTCCACTTCCGCCCTCATTTCTGCTTGTGTTCAGTGCCATTTATTGGTTGTTCGAGTGACTGCAGGCCTGCGATATTTCACCGCTTTCACAACCCCTCCCTAAATGTCAATTGTCTTTGTCATTGGGATACATTATCGCGCGGCCAGTGGAATCGCCGCCTGATAGATCAGCGACCAGTGTTTACTCCTGTGAACTCATGTGAGAAGGTTGCACGTTGTCTATGCAACTCCGCGTGTTTGGTACCGGCGTCGGATGTCTTCACACATCCCAATCGTTTTATGAAACGGTAGAAGCTGTAAACTATGAACAGAGGAAGAGTTAACAGTGGATATATTGATGGTCAGCGAGGACTCGAATGACCGAAAGTTTTGTTCACGGTTGTACTACATAACTATGATACAGATGCGTTTCAAACTCCGCTTGTAAGCGTGAAATTACTTATTGCCGAGTTAGTATTTTTTGTTACGAAAACAACATTTTCCTGAAACTACCGAGGCATCGTCATCCTCAAATCGACCGAAATCCCCGTGTATACTCTACAATTATCTGTGGTGCAACACTTTCATTGTGAAATATCGTGCTTCGCTATTACCTCATTGAATACTCGTCCTCTACGAAATTGTAATATAATGATAGAAATCTGAGGCAGATCAATTTTATTTTAGAAAAAACGCGGATGATGTTCATGCGCGAATCTGCATCGGCAGGTGTTCGCATTGCATGCAGAACTGCTGTATATAGTTCGCAGTGTTGTCGCCTTCACTTGGTGATGATTCTAACATTTCTGCCGGGAAATAACTTTGACTATTTGTCCATTACCATTTTGGAATGTATCTCTTCATTCTTAGAATTCTCAGGGGAGATAAATTAGCCCAATCCCAATGAAGTGAATCTCCGATTTTATTTCATACCAAAACTGCTCTTCAGTGTACTTCAGCACGCATATATGCTGCAGGTAATTCAGATCACATTAAATTAACGACACGGAAAAATCTTCCACAAATTATCAGAATATTCGCTAGTAGGCTGAGAAATTAGGCAAGTTACTTACATTGCGAGTTTCAATAGAAACTCGCAGTGAAACTTGGTTGCAGGAGGGCTGTGATAGGAAACTAAATATTCCAGGATTGCGTTGCTTCAGGTGTGATATAATTGTAGGGACCCGAGGTGGAGGTGTTGAATTGCTTGTCAGAGAAGATATTACAGCAGTGCTTTGGCAGGATAGATTAGAGGGCTCGTCTAGGGAGGCTATATGGGTGGATCTGAGGTGGGAACGGTGTAGCAACACTTTTAGGGCTGTATTATAGACCGCCGAATGGGAAGCGAGAATTGGAAGAGCAAGTATGTAAGGAGATAGCAGATATTAGTAGTAAGCACAAGGTAGTAAATGTAGGAGATTTCAATGTTTCAAAAATAGACTGCGAAACACATTCTGTAAATGGGCTGCATGGTTTGGAGTTTGAAGAATGTGTGCAGGGTAGTTTTTTCCTGCAATACATAGAGGTATCGACCAGAGAAGGGGCGGTGCTGGACCTCCTGTTAGGAAATGATGCAGTTCCAGTGACGGAGGTATGCGTTGGTGAGCACTTTGGGATCAGTGATCACAATACCATTAGTTTCATTATAGTTATGGAGAGATTCAGAACTGGACTTAGGGTTGAGATTTTTGATTGGAGAAAGGCTAACTTTGAGGGAATGCGAAAGGATTTAAAAGGAGTGAATTGGGACATTTAGTTTTGTGGGATGGATGAAGAAGAGAAATGGAGGACATTTAAAGGGGCAAATGTAAGAGTACAGAATCTTCATGTCCCTGTTCGGTTGAAATGGAATAGTAAAAATTGGATGAGCCATGTTTTTCAAGGGAAATTGGACATTTGTTTCAAAAAAAGAGAGATATCTGCAATAAATATAGGAGGCATGGTGTAAATGAGGTGCTAGACGAGTATAAAGAATGTAAAAAGATTTTAAGAAATAAATTAGAAAGGCTAAAAGAAGATATGCGCTTGCTTTGGCAAGTAAGGTGAAAGTAAATCCAAAGGGTTTCTACAGCTATATTAATAGCAAAAGGATAACGAGGGATAAAATTGGACCATTACAGAGCCAGAATGGACAGCTATCTGCAGAGCCAAATGAGATGGGGGACATATTGTGCAATTTATTTTCTTCGGTATTCACCAAGGAGAAGGATATTGAACTCTGTGAGGTAAGGGAAAAACAGTAGATTAGCTATGGAAACTATTACATTCAAAGAGGAGGAAGTACAGACACTTTTGAAACATATAGAAGTGGATAAGTCTCCAGGACCTGACAGGATATTCGCTAGGACATTGAGGGAAGTTAGTGTAGAAATAGCAGGAGCTATGACAGAGATATTTCAAATGTCATTAGAAACAGGAATAGTGCCGGAGGATTGGCGTACTGCGCATGTTGTTTGGTTGTTTAAAATGGAAACAAAAAATAAACCTAGCAATTATAGACCTGTTAGTTTGACGTCAGTGGTGGGTAAATTAATGGAAAGGATACTTAGTGATAATATATATAAGCTTCTGGTAAACAGGGTCTGATCAAGAACAGTCAACATGGATTTGTGCATGGAGGGTCATGTTTGACAAACCTTCTTGAATTTTTTGAAGATGTTACTAGGGAAATTGATGAGGGTAAAGCAGTGGATGTTGTCTATATGGATTTCAGTAAGGCCTTTGACGGTTCCCCATGGAAGGTTGGTTCAGAAGGTTCAGTCTGTGGGTGTTAATGGGTGTAGCAAGATGGATTCAACAGTGGCTGAATGGGAGATGTCAGAGAGTAATGGTGGATGGCTGTTTGTCAGGTTGGAAACCGGAGACCAGTGGGGTGTCTCAGGGATCTGTGTTGTGTCCACTGTTGTTTGTCATGTACATCAATTATCTGGATGATGGGGTAGAACATTCGATAAGTAGGTATGTAGATGATATTAAGATAGGTGGTGTTGTGGATAATGAAGTAGATTTTCAAAGTCTACAGTGAGATTTTGGCCATTGTATAAGTGGGCTGAATGATGGCAGATGAAGTTTAATGCTGATAAGTGTGAAGTGCTACTTCTTGGCAGGAGAAATCAAAATAGGGCGTACATGGTAAACGGTAGGGAATTGATGAATGCGGTGGAACAGAGTGATCTAGAAATAACTGTACATAGTTCCCTGAAGGTGGAGTCGCATGTAGATAGGGTGGTAAAGACAGCTTTTGGTGTACTGGCCTTTATAAATCAGAGCATTGAATATAGGTGTAGGGATATAATTTTAAAATTGTACAAGGCATTGGAAAGACCAATTCTGGAGTATGGTGTACAATGTGGGTCTTCTAATTATAGGAAGGATGTCAACAAAATAGAGAGAGTACAGAGCAGATTAACTAGAATGTTGCCTAGGTCCCAGCAACTAAGTTACAGAGAAAGGTTGAACAAGTTTGGCCTTTATTCTTTGGAGCGCAGAAGTTTAAGGGGGGACTTGATTGAGGTTTTTAAAACGATGAAAGATATAGACAGAGTTGACGTGGATAAGCTTTTCCCATTGAGGGTTGGGAAGATTCAAACAGGAGGGCTTGACGTGAGTATTAAGGGACATAAGTTTAGGGGTAACATGAGGGGGAACTTCTTTACTCAGAGAGTGGTGGCTGTGGGGAATTAGCTTCCAGCAGAAGTGGTGGAGGCAGGATCGATTTTAACATTTAAAAGTAAAGTGGTAAGTATATGGTCGGGAAGGGAATGGAGGGGTATGGTCTGAGTGCAGATAGATGGGACTAGCGGAAAAAAATGGTCGGCAAGGACTGGAAGGGCCGAGAGGGCCTGTTTCCGTGCTGTAATTGTTATATGGTTATATGGTTTGTTATATGGTTATTTTTAGAGATTCAGCGCGGCAACGGGCCTTCGTCCACCGACTCCACACCGATCAGTTATCCTCGCACGGTAGCTCTATCCTACACACATTACGGACCATTTACACATATGCCAGGTATAAAAAACGAAAGCCAATCAACCTACAAACCTGTAGGTCTTTAGAGTGTGTGCGGAAAAAGTAAATCTCGGCAAAACCCACGCGGTCACGGGGAAATCATACAAACACAGCACAGATAGCAAAAGTAGTCGGGATTATACCCGGGTCACTACTTCTGTGAGGCATATATGTCAGCGTGTGAGGCATCAACGCTACCGTGACGCCCAATGCGCACCGTGCCGCCCATAACAGGCAGACACTCCGGCATCAATTTCGACGACTTCCCATCTAAAAGGAATATATTAAATTTTCAAGAAATCCACTTGCAATTTACTAAATAATAAGAAATACGTTGAAGATTGAGCATGCTTCCACAATCAACCTGTTCATCAATTTATTTTCCGAATCAAGCAGTTCAGAACTGTGGGACTGTCCCCCTATACCAAAGGACAACGTGAATTGTAGATGTTATCATTTGAATCCTAGGGCAATAAGACGAATTACAAATTTGAAGGTAGGTTCATCCTTAAAACGGTGTCATTTGTTTGCAGAGTTCACTGATGAAAGACATTATTTTAGTCATGTGTCCATCAATATCATCAACATGTAAGTCACCACCTTCACATGCTCCATGGATGCGGCGTGATCTTTGCCAACGACATTAAAAAAATATATATTTGGTTCGGCGCTTCTCAGAACACATAGTTTAAGTCGTTCCACAGATTATGAAATAGCAAACATGTAAACAAAAGGATGGAGGAAATTGATTAATTTAATGAAAGAAACCTGGAACTATCAGCCTGCTAACCTGGTACCGTACGTGTCAAATTGTTGACGAGATAACTTTTTTCAAGTTCTTACCTTCCCGGAGATGTGATTCTTTTTCGGATCACATTCTCCGGGCTCGGCGGCCTATCATCGCTGGAGCTGGAAGCCTCCTCCGGCTGTCGTGACCCCCACCGCGGGGCGTGGGCATTAACTTCGGAGCGGATCCTTTGCCTGCGATCGATCCCACCATGACCACTGCGGATTTTATCATCAATGCTCGCAGTCTCGGGGCCAGGTAGTCGGGAGCTCCAACGCCGCGGAAGGCTCGACCAGGCACAATTCGCCCAGCGAGGGGGGGCTGCCAACCCCCCTGGATGAAGGAGCTTAATGCCTCGAAAACACCGGCTAGGGGATTCAAGATAGTCTGCTCAACGGGGGCTCGAGGCACACGACCGCGGAAGAGCAAGAGGAAGGACTTGAACCGTAATTCGCCATCCACCACAGTGAGTAGTGTGTAGGAGTCAATGACGTGGATGTTGAATGTTAAAAGGTGTTTTGATTGTTTTGTCTCCAAGATGGCTGCGGGAACGGAGAGTGAACGCGGGCGCGTTTAGCTGCCGCTGTTCTCACTTTGAATTGTGTGTTGTCCCTACTATTGTTTTTCATGTTTTCTTCTGCTGATATGTTTTGTAATCTGATTATTAAATTTTGTAAGGCTTCCTTGAGAGTCATTGAATGGCGCCCATAAGTATAATGTTAATAATATTAATACTACTACTACTACTACTACTACTACTACTACTACTACTACTACTACTACTACTAATAATAATAATAATAATAATAATAATAATAATAATAATAATAATAATAATACTGATGATAATAGTATACTGGAGGTGTTTAAGGAAGGTGCATAATGGATAGGAAAGGTATGTGGTGGAATACCTGGTATGCCGGAATGGATTGGGATAGACCAATTATAGATGTGGGTTCAGGAATACAAACTAATGAGGTTGATTGTGAAGAACAAACATGGAAGGAAAAGCATCAAACAACAAATCAATGGTGTACGATATCTTCGCCCAAGCCTGTTGCGCCATTACATATGTAATGGCTTACCTGCCTCAACGCTGATCTCCACATCAGTGCCATTTCACACGACGTTCCAAAATGGATTGACTCTGTATATAAATACATCAATCGCTCTCAGCCCGATAACATTTTAATTATAATTATAAAGATGCACCACCTTCTGCAACAAAGAATTCCCGATCAAATCTGTTGGCATTAATTGATGCAATATTTGGAAACGATTTCCCCTCGATAGAAGTTCTGCCACGAGAAAAGCTTGGCAGCTTCTATACTGAAACGTACAAAGGATTCTGCACATTTCAATGGAAACACTTTTCATTATTTTGAACAACAAGGAGTACCGATTAAACCTCGTTAGTTACTAATGATTGGATACATTTTATTCTAAATAACGACGTCAATTGATTTATTGTGGTTGCCACCGACATTAACTTTACAGAAACAAGGGGACATGGCGAATGTATCTGCATTTTCGCCAGTGCCATCACGTTCTTCCTCGAGAATGCAGATCAGAATTACACACGGAACGCCAGACAAACATTGTGGTATTATGTTGTACCACAATCGTTCTCTTCTTTCATTATAATGTCCCGGCCAATGAGACAAATTATCATTAGTCTGCAGTGCACAAACTTATCTAAATTCATTGCAACCTACTGGAATGCTTGCACCTTTAGTCCAGGATACCTCTGATCCACCATTTGAATTAAACTTACTGTCATCTTACAGTGTCTCCTAGATATTATCAACTGCATCTGCGGCAGTTTTGTCCACCATATCAACTGACCACTGTAATTATTTATCATTTGACTTATCTCCTCACTACCTTGAGCCATCATCCATCTGACTGAACATGACCACGATGTGCCATTCGTTCATTTGTAAGTAATTCTGTTATTTTATCACTATACCAATTTTAGGAAATAGAATGTGCTGGTTGTTTTTTAATGATCCACAGCAACACGCACAAGGTAATTACCAATCTTTATTCCATAGGCAAACAGGAACGTTCAAACAACCTGCTGCTCGCATCTAGTTCCGCTGCTTTGTGAACGAGAGAGAGAGGGAGATATACATATATATATATATATATATATATATATATATATATATATAAATATATATATAGAGAGAGAGAGAGAGCGAGAGAGAGAGAGAGAGAGAGAGCGATAGAGAGAGAGAGAGATAGAGAGAGAGAGAGAGATAGAGAGGGAGAGAGTGTGTGGGAGAGAGAGATAGAGAGAGAGAGAGAGAGAGAGAGAGAGAGAGAGAGAGAGAGAGAGAGAGAGAGAGAGAGAGAGAGAGAGAGAGAGAGAGAGAGAGAGAGAGAGAGAGAGAGAGAGAGAGAGAGAGAGAGAGGGGTTGTGTTTTCTTCTCAGCTCTCCGGTTTAGAGGAATTGAAGCAGCCTTTCAAGGATTTTGCTGTTGGAGAAGGAACAGAGGCAGAGGGGCTTCATAGTTTAACTTATCGTTGCACTGTTGAAACTTTCCTCTGGTCTAGAATTCCTCTACTAGTGCGAAAAAAAATCTCTACACTGTCGAGGGTGCGGTTGTCGTTGGCGGACTGCCAATAGTGCCTGGAGATCGAGGGCACGAAGATGTCGGTGTCTTTGTCTTTTTTGCACCGTTTCTCTGCACTAAAGTCATTTTGCACAGTGCGGCTGCCTGGCTTAATGTGAAGAGGTAATTTTGATTCTGGCTAGACTGGGATAGAGCTTCCCAAACGCTGCTCTTGGCTGTGGACGAACTTGGGGACTTTTCTGCTTCAGCTGGAGGTTTCTGCTTTCTGCTGCTTGTCTTTGACTGTGACTGTCTCTGGAACTTAACTTGGAGCTGAGCTGCTGGGGTGCCTGGAGCTGATTTGTGCCTCTGTCAGGATGGCGATGGCTGGGGCGCGGCCGAAGGTCCAGACCTACGCAGCAGTGTCAACAGTGGCGGAAACGAGACCATCTGAGCATGAGCCTCATGTTAACTTGGATTGGGACGGGTTTGGTATCTCGGTTCAAACTGGGCCTATGATGTCCAGGGGAGACATTACAAAGGCCTTGAATGTACTTCTTGGGAGGGGAGCTATTGTCTCTTCCGAGCTCGAAAGAGGAAAGGTTGAGGTGATACTAAAGACCCGGGAGAGTGTAGCCCGAGCATTGTAGCTGGGGGTTTCAGTGAGGGGGGTCCACATACAGGTGGATACTTGGGTATCCAGGGTGAGACCGGTTCTCCTGCGGAGTTGCCCCAGATGTATTCCGGACGCATCACTTATTCCACACCTGTCTAAATTTGGGGAGGTGCGGTCTAAGTGTTATAGGCTCATGCACCCTGGGGGAGACCCAGATGAAAAAGTGGTCTTCAGTTTCAAGAGGAGGGTGTTCATGAAGGTGGGTGAGGGGGATGGCGCTGAGGGGAGTTTCGAGGTGGAGTATAGGGGTCTCCCTAGAACTGTGCGTTGGAGTTGGGGAAAGGCACGGTGTCATGCATGCGGCGAATTTGGACATCTGCGTAGGGAGTGTCCTATTCGCGGGGTCACTGCGAGAAGTTCTAGCGCAGCGGCCCAGGGATGCATTGCTGGCCCATCCGGCGTGGCTCGTCAAACCTCAGTGGCGCGGGGTGGTACTGCTGTCCCGGCTAGGGCTGCCAGCTCTGCCTCGGTGATCCAGGGCGGCAGTAATAGCCCATCTGGGCCTGCAGGTTCTGCCTTGGGGACCCGAGGTAGAGATAGCCCCCGCCCTCCATGTCTTGAACCTGTGGTGGCGGCTGAAGGCTGGGCACAGGGGGAGGGGGGTGAGGAAGGGGGCAATTGGGAGAAGCAGAAGAAGAAGAATAATAGGGAGAGGAGAGATTCCGCCCGAGCGAGGCAAATGGGATCGGGTGTGCACCTGCCGAGTTCTGATACCACCCAAGGGGCGCCTGCCAGCTCCAGTGAGGTGCAGTTTGCACCTGTCGTGGCCCAGCAAGGAGCTGAGGTGGTTCAGACGGGGGCAGGGAAGCAAAAACGTGTGGGTTGTAAAGTGGCTGGGAATAGTGTGGAGGCCGAAGACACTTCTGTTATGGAGGTCACCGTACTGCCACATGCTAGCGGGGCAAAAAGGAGGTTAGTGCCTGGCGAGGAAGAGCAAGGGCGTGGGTCCAAAGTTAGGGGGGTGTCTTTCTCCAGACCTTCCACCACTGATGTGGTTGGTGGTCTTGAACAGGTGTCCTCCGGGTCGGAGGTTGGGCCTCTATCTCAGGGATCTTCCGCGAGTATTATAAGACCAAGTGCTGCGGTTGACTCCTCTGGTGGTGTGTACTGGGAGCGGGAGGATGCCCCTTCGTTTCAGGGGCCCTCTGAGGGAGTTATCTCATCGGGTGTTGAGGTTAGCTCCCCTGGGTCGGAGGTCCCCTCGTTTCAGAAACCTACTGAGGGTGTTGGCACGCCAGATGATGGGGTTAGCTCCCCTGGTAGTGTGCCCCCTGAGACGGGGGATGAGCAGAGTCAGCCTGAAGGGGGAGGTTCAGGGGCATTGGTGTACCACTCTGTGCTCCTTATCAGAGCCAATGGAGGTGCTGGGGGATGTGCTGCCTCTCCGGCTGAGTCGGCAGGGGAGAGTTTAAAGGCAAGAGGAGATTCTCTGGGTGTTGCCTGTGGAGAGGGTACTCTAGGTGCTGTGGAGGTCGGGGCTGTTTCGGGTCATGATCCTCCTTCAGTTTCCCAGGGTGCCAGTGTACCACAGGCCCTGGGGGTGCCTCTTGTTTTTTTCTTCCCCAGGTCCAGACGTGGAGGGTGATGGGAGAGTGCAGGAGCTCAGCCAGTCAGTGGGCTGCTTATTCCGGTCAGGGGTGAAGGGACCCTTCCCCGGCATTGATCCTGGGGGTGGTGTCATGCCGGAGGAGGTGGGGAGTGATGGGGCCAGTTTGTGTAGCGGGATTAGTGAACTTTCCGAGAGTTCTGATCTTTCGATTTTTGATAACGACCCTGGGAGCTGCACTGGTAAGCTTGTTGTTTCAGGTGCGAGTGGGTTGGCCGAGTGCCCAGACTCCAAGGCCGTGTATCATGCAACAGTTATCTGTGAGGTGCGAGAGTTCTTAAAAACAAGTCGTACCATCAGAACAAAAAAGGATGCTGCAAAATAACGGTGGGAGGATTGGCCAGCTTTGATTAAGACTCTCGAGGCTATCCTTGACAACAAGGACAGCGATCTTCCTGACTCTGAGAAGAGACAGTTTGGGGACTTTTTGTAGTTCCTCAGAGTGAGAGTCTAGGCGGAGTGTGAGGATCCCAATTTAGTGTGCCTGCACATTCACAGTAGCTACATTAAATTTAAACGGGAGTAGAGAGAGCTTTCGCAGATTTCAGCTTTTATCAATCCTAAGAGAGAGGGAATTTGCGGTGTGTTTTCTGCAAGAGACGCATACTGTTGTTAGTGATGAAACCACCTGGCGACTAGAGTCATCTACATGAGCCATCTCAGTTCGAATTCGAGTGGGGTGGCCTTTCTGTTGGCCCCGAATTTTCTGCCAAATATTTTAAAACTGCAGGAAGTTGTGCCAGGACGTTTGCTCCATCTGGCCGTGAGCCTGGATGGCATGCCGTTGCATTTCATTAACGTGTATGCCCCTAGCTCCGGCACGATGCAGGCCGGCCTACTTCAGGAGGTGACTGCTCTGTTGAGCACAATTGATAGGGGAGAGTATGTCTTCCTTGGTGTGGATTTTAATTGCACACTCGAGGCGCGAGACCGTTCTGGTACTCAGTGTGCCCCTGCTGTAGCGAAGAAGCTGAGAGGGTTGATTGAATCATTTGAGTTGGTTGATGCCTGGCGGAACCACCACCCGGATTCCAATGCTTTTTCGCGGAGGTTCCCGCATTGATCGAATGTATATTTCCCGAGCGTTTGTTTCCCGTGTCTCAGCGGCCTCAATGCGGCTGTTGCCGTACTCGGACCACTGTCTGGTGCGTGTGGATTTCAATCCAGGGCGCGCTCGGGATGGGTCCGCATACTGGCACCTTAACAACAGGCTGCTGGAGGATCGGTGTTTCCGGGAAGCATTCAGTCGGTTTTGGGGGAAGTGGAGAGAGAGGCAGAGGTGATTCTCTTCCATTAGGCAGTGGTGGGATGTGGGGAAAGCTCGCATCCGTCTCTTTTGTAAGGATTATACGTGGGGGTCGACCGGAAGGCGGGACTCCGCGGTCGAGAGGCTTGAGAGGGAGATACTGGACGCAGCGTCTCGTCTGGGTCGGTTTGGTGAAGACTCCTGCGAATGGGGAGAGTTTCAGATGAAGAAGGAAGCTTTGAGGAGCCTGCTGCTTGAGCGGTCCCGAGGCGCCTACGTGAGGGCGCGGGTCCAGATGCTGCACGATCTGGACCGAGCTTCGCCTTTCTTTTTCTCTCTGGAGAAGGAGCGGGGAGCTCGCAAAGAGCTCGTGGAGCTGATCGCAGACGACGGCTCCTCTGTCACTGATCCAGAGAGGATCAGTGCCTTGGTCAGGTCCTTTTATGGGTCCCTGTTCTCTGCGGATGGATTCAACAGGGAGGCTCAGCGAGATCTGTGGGAGGGTCTACCGACTATAGATAGGGGGGTGGCAGATCTTCTTGATGGCACCTTATCTTTGGAGGAGTTGACTCGTGCTCTGCATCAGCTCAGGAGCGGTAAGTCCCCTGGGATGGATGGGCTGACGGTAGAGTTTGTTAGAGCTTTCTGGGATGTCCTTGGTGGAGATTACATGTTGGTTCTGGGGGATAGCCTGGCGACCGGGGCGATGCCCCTCTCGTGGCGTAGGGCAGTTGTTGTCCTGCTGCCCAAGAAGGGTGAACTCCGCTTGTTGAAGAACTGGCGCCCGGTCTCTCTCCTATGCACAGAGCATAAAGTTTTTGCTCGGACAATGGCAAACCGCCTGGGCTCCGTGCTGTCTCAACTGATTCATCCTGACCAGTCCTATGCAGTCCCTGGCCGGTCCATTCAGGATAACATCCACCTGGTAAGGGACCTGATTCATCTAGCCCAGGGCAATGGTCAGTCAGCTGCTTTTCTGTCTCTTGATCAGGAGAAGGCTTTTGATAGGGTGGAACATGAATACCTTTTCGGGACGTTGCAAGCGTTTGGGTTTGGACCGCATTTCGTGGCCCGGGTCCGGCTTTTGTACACTGCAGTGGAGTGCCTCGTGAAGGTTAATGGTGCATTGTTGTCTCCTTTTCATTTTGGGAGGGGGGTCCGTCAGGGGTGCCCCATGTCGGGTCAGTTATACTCGGTCTGTGTGGAGCCGTTCCTGTGTCTTCTTCGGAGGAGGTTGACAGGCCTGGCACTACCTGGCCCGGGGGTGGAGGTGGTTCTTTCGGCGTATGCCGATGCTCACTGATCCTGGTGACCTGCGGAGGATGCGTGACTGCCACGAGATTTTCTTGGCTGCATCTTCTGCTAGGATTAACTGGAGTAAGTGTTCTGGACTTTTAGTGGGTGAGTGGCAGGTAGACTCCCTGCCAGAGGAGATGGTAATGTTTGCGTGGAGTACCACGCACCTCCTCTATCTGGGGGTGTTCCTGAGTCCCACTGAGGATGCTTGGCCGGCAAACTGGCGGGAGTTGGAGACGAAAGTGGCCGCCCGGCTGGGGCGCTGGTCAGGCCTGCTTGGAGTTCTTTCCTTTCGTGGGAGGGTGCTGGTCATAGACCAGCTGGTGGCCTCCATGTTATGGTACCGGCTGGCTACTCTTGTCCCGCCCTCTATCTTTGCAACTGCTGTACAGAAGTAGCTGGTAGATTTATTTTGGGAAAATAGGAAGCACTGGGTTTCCGCGGCGGTCCCGAGTCTCCCGTTAGAGGAGGGCGGCCAGTCCTTGTTATGTGTGCGTACCCAGGTGGCAGCTCGCCGCCTCAGGACTCCGCGGAGGTACATGTACGTAGAGAACCCACCCAGATGGTACGCTCTGGCCACGTATTTTTTTCCGTCGGGTTTGTTGTCTAAGGGGGGGGTCGCAAGGCTCCCGGTGGCGGGTATCAGTCGACCCGCCCTAAGGGGTTTGTCTGTCTTCCACCGGGATGTGCTAAGAGTGAGGAATTTGGTTGTTTTCAGCCATCTTGTTGTTCCACGAGGGGAGGGGGTTGTCGTGGCCATTCGTGGGTCCAGGCAGCGGGCGGTCGATGGTCAGGCTAGATTCGGCTGCCTGCCCCTCTTCCGGGCCTACGTCCGTGCACGTGTGTCCCTGGAGCGGGAACATGCGGTGTCCACGGGGTCTCTGGAGGCCTTCCGTGGGCGCTGGTCACCGCGCCGGGTTCAGAATATTGTGAACAATGATTGTATTGTTGTACTATTTTTTTTTAATATAGTGCAATTTTTGATTATGGTTTGATGTGTTGTATTATATGATTGCGTCAACTAAAGTGTTTGAAACATAAAAAAAAGAAGAACAAAAAAGAGGGAGAGAGAGAGAGAGAGAGAGAGAGAGAGAGCATCGACCGCCCGTCCATGCAGCGGGCGGTCGATGGTCATGCCAGAATCGTCTGCCTGCCCCTCTTCTGGGCCTATAACCCTGCTCGCGTGTCACAGAGCATGCGGTGTCCACGGGGACTCTTAAAGCCTTCAATGAACGCTGGTCACCACGTGGGATCGAGAGCATTGTAAATAATGACTGCATCATTGTACTATAATGATTGCTTGATGTATTGTAACCCCTGAATGTGTTTTGATGTGCTGTACTGTGCAGTTTTACTGAATAAAGTCCTTGGAAAAAGAAGGAAAAAAAAGAGAGAGAGAGAGAGAGAGAGAGAGAGAGAGAGAGAGAGAGAGAGCTGTCCTTGAGTAGTACCGTAATATCATGTAAAGGGTGGCCTGCTCATATATATCGTGGACGTGTTCAATGGCATGAATTAATCAGGGTTAATCTACATCCTGCCTGTTAAAGAAGTAAAGCATATATATACTTGTTAGTGGAGCATATTGTACAACATCAGTATCAGCTGCGGCATTTATTCTTTTACTGCATATGTCAACACATAAAACTAAACTGGTCATGCACAGTTCAAGTGCAGCCGGTAAATTTCCAATCAGAGGGTTCGGCTTGCACCCTTTCATGGACCCCGTCGCACAACCTGCGAAAAACGCCTGTCTGATGATGAGCACGAGTGGTACACGGTTATGATGGTCTCCTGACTCCTATCTGCCGGTTTAGACAACCTGTCACAAATCGCTGGCCACTGTCGTCCACCGCGGCTGGCCAAACAAACAGCACCGCCTGCCACAACCTGGCCGTCCATTTTACCCTGTCCACGACAAACATGTCATCCAAGACGGTGTCATAATGAAAGGACATAAGCCAGGTCATCCTGAGGTTTCTTCACATCATGTACTTTGGCATTGTCCATGTGGGGCACCAAGCTGCAGAAATCACCCTCCAACAGAGAGGTGGTCAATCCAAGACCACGGGCGGCAGTCAAGTGGGTCACGGTTAGGAGGGTCAAGGAGCATAGACAGGGACGAGAGAGTACCCCGGTGGCTGTAAATCTTGGCAATAAGTACTGCTGTTTGAGTAATGTTGGGGGAGACAGACTATCTAGGGGTAGCTACAGCGGCCGGGTATCCGGCACAGAGACCGGCCCTGTTGCTCAGAAGTGTAGAGAAAAGAAGAGGAGCGCATTAGTAATAGGGGACTCTACAGTTAGGGGTTCAGTTATACGATTATGTGGACACAGTCAGGAGACCCGGTTGTAGTTTGCCTCCCTGGTGCCTGGGCCTGGGATGTGTACGAACTTGTCCAAGATATCCTGAAAGGGGAGGGAGAGGATCCTGAGGTCGTGGTACAAATAGCTACCAATGACATAGGTAGAAAAAAGAGAAGAGGTCCTGAAAGGAGAATTTAGGGATTTAGGAGGAGAGTTAAGGAGAAGGACGCGAAGGTAACAATCTCATGATTACTGCCTGTGCCACGCATCAGTGAGAGTAGAAATGGAGCGAGGTGGAGGATAAATGCGTGGCTGAAGTACTGGTGCAGACAGCTCGGACTCATGTTTCTGGATCATTGGGACCTCTTTTGTGGGAGGTGTGACCTGTATAAAAAGGACGGGTTTTTATACAGGTTTCCGAGGGGGACAAATATCCTGGCGGGTACATTTGCAAAGGCTATTGAGAAGACTTTAAACTAGAACGGTAGGGGGAGGGACTCAAATAAAGAAAGCTAGTAGACAGTGTGTTAGGCAGGAGGCAGATAAGGGAAGCACTCAGACCCAACATGCAGGGGAGAAAGAAGAAAAAAATAATACACAGAGGTGGTGGGTTTCTTAAACAGAGAGACACAAGGCTGCAAAGTGAGGGTAGAAGCAATAGGTAGCAAGGTGAAATGTAAAAGTGGCAGGCAAATCCAGGGCAAAAATCAAAAAGAGGAACTTTTCAACATAGTTGTATAAGGGGTAAGAGTGTTGTAAAAACAAGCCTGGAGGCGTTATCTCTCAATGCAATGAGCATTCGTAATAAGGTGGACGAGTTGAATGTGCAGACCGTTATTAATGAATATATTATAGTTGGGATCACGGTGACATGGCTCCAGGGTGACAAGGCTGGGAGCTGCACATCCAGGGATATTCAATAGTCAGGTATAGACAGAAAGGAAAAGGAGGTGTGATAGCGTTGATGATTAGAGAGGAGATTAACGCAATATAAAGGAAAGACATTAGTTTGGGGGATGTGGAATCGATTTGGGTGGAGCTGCGAAACACTAAGGGGCAGAAAACGCTAGGGGGGGTGGGGTAGGGTAAAGGCCACGTAACAGTAATAGTGTAGTTGGGGATGGCATCAAACGTGAAATTTGAAATACGTGCAACAAAGGTAAAACAGTTATAATGGGTGACTTCAAACTACATTTCGATTGGGTGAATCAAATTGGCAGGGGTGCTGAGGAAGATAATTTATTTGAATGTATGCGGAATAGTTTTCTAAACCAGCATGCAGAGGAACTAATGAGAGCGCAGCCTATTCCAGACTGGGTATTGAGTAATGAGGAAGTTTTAGTTAACAGTCTCGTTGCGCGTGGCCCCTTGGGCAAGAGTGACCATAATATGGTTGTGTCCTTCATTAGGATGGAGAATGACATCATTCATTCAGAAACAAGTGTGCTGAAATTAAAGCAAGCTAACTTTGAGGGTATAAGACGTGAATTGGCCAAGATACACTGGCAATTGATTCTTTAAGGGTTGACGTTGGATAGGCAATGGAAGGCATTTAACGACTGCATGGATGATCTACAAACAATGTTCAACCCAGTTTGGCAAAATCAGTCTGAAGAAGGGTTTCTGCCCGAAACGTTGTCTATCTCCTTTGCTCCATAGATGCTGCTGCATCCGCTGTGTTTCGCTAGCATTTTGTGTACCCTTGGCAAACCAATAAATCAGGGAAGGTAGTACACCCGTGGATAACAAGGGAAATCAGGGATAGTATCAAAACAAAAGATGAAGCATACAAATTAGCCAGAAAAGGTAGCCTACCATGAGGACTGTGAGAAATTCAGAGACCAGCAGAGGAGAGCATAGGGCTTAATTACGAAAGGGAAAATTGATTATGAAACAAAACTAGCAGGGAACATAAAAACTGACTACAAAATGTTTTATAGATATGTGCAGAGAAAATGCTGATAGAACAAATGTAGGTCCCTTGCAGACAGAAACAGGTGAATTGTTCATGGGGAACAAGGACATTGCAGACCAATTGAATAACTACTTTGATTCAGTATTCAATAAGGAAGACATATATAATCTGCTGGAAATATCAGGGGACCGCGGGTTAAATGAGATGGAACTGAGTGAAATCAAGGTTAGCCGGGAAGTGGTATTCGGTAAATTGAACGGATTAAAGGCTGATAAATCCTTTTTATCAGGGCCAGATAGGCTACATCCCAGAGTACCTAAGGAAGGAGCCCCAGCAATAGTGGATGCATTGGTGATAATTTAAAAAAAAATGTCTTTATATTCTGGAATAGTTGTTGAGGATTGGAACGTAGCTAATGTAACCCCAAATATTTAAAAAAGAGAGGGGGAGACAAAATGGATAATTACAAACCAGTTAGTCTAACATTGGTAGTGGGTAAGCTGCTAGTGTCAGTTATTAAAGACGGTATAGGAGCACATTTGGAAAGTGGTGGAATCATTGGACAAAGTCAGCACGGATTTACGAAGTGTAAATCATGTATGACGAATGTTATATATTTTTTCGAGGATGTAACTAGTAGAGTGGATAAGGGAGAACCAGTGGATGTGTTATATCTGGACTATCAGAAGGCTATCGACAAGGTCCCACGTAAGACATTAGTATGCAAACTTAAAACACACGGTATTGGGGGTTCAGTATTGTTGTTGATAGAGAACCAGCTGACAGACAGGAAGCAAAGAGTAGGAGCAAACGGTCATTTTCAGAATGGCAGGCAGTGACTAGTGGGGTACCGCAAGGCTCGTTGCTGGGACCCCAGCTATTTACAATATATATTAATGATTTGGACGAGGGAATTGAATGCAACAGCACCACGTTTGCTGATGACACGAAGCTGGGGGCAGTGTTAGCTGCGAAGAGGATGCAAGGAGGCTACAAGGTGACTTGGATAGGTTGGTGAGTGGGCAAATGCATTGCAGATGCAGTATGATGTAAATGTGAGGTTATCCACTTTGGTGCAAAAAACATGAAAGTAGACTATTTGTCAATTAGGAAAAGGGGATATGCAATGAGACCTGGGTGTCATGGTACACCAGTCATTGAAAGTAGGTATGCAGGTGCTACAGGCAGTGAAGAAAGCGAATGGTTTGTTGCATTCATAGCAAAATGAGTTGAGTATAGGAGCAGGGAGGATCTATTATAGTTGTACAGGATCTTGGTGAGACCACACATGGAGTATTTCGTACAGTTTTTATCTCTAATCTGAGGAAACACATTCTTGCCATAAAGAGAGTATAGAGAATGTTCATCAAACTGATTCCTGGGATGTCAGGACTTGCATATGAAGAAAGACGGCATGTACTCGCTAGAATTTAGAAGATTGAGGGGAGATCTTATAGAAACTTACATAATTCTTAAGGGGTTGTAGTGGCTAGATGCAGGGAGATTGTTCCCGATGTTGGGGAAGTCCAGAACAAGGGGTCACAGTTTAAGGATAAGAAGGAAGTCTTGTATGACCGAGATGAGACACAACATTTTTCACACAGAGAGTGGTGAATAACTGGAATTCTCTGGCACAGAAGGAAGTTGAGGCCAGTTCATTGGTTATATTTTGGGGGGTCAGGTGTGGCCCTTGTGGCTAAGGGGATCAGGGGGTATGGAGAGAAGGCAGGTACGGGATACTCAGTTGGATGATCAGCCATGATAATATTGAATGGCGGTGCAGGCTCGAAGGGCGGAATGGCCTACTCCTGCACCTATTTTCTCTGTTTCTATGTTCTGGCCGGACTTGGATAGATGCATTCTCTATTTCCCGTTTCGCTGATCCCTAACCAATCTTAAGAAAGGTCTCTACCCGAAACGTCGCCTTTATCCTTCGCTCCTCAGATGCTGCTGCACCCGCTGAGTTTCTGCAGCCTTTTCTGTACCCTCGATTCTCCAGCATCTGCAGTTCCTTTTTTAACACCTTCTCGAGAATGATGCTGCCTGCTCGATCTGCTATAATCTGACCCCGCACCAACAGAAACAACCACTTCTCCAGCACCCCACACCAGACGTACCCTGGTCCACGGTAGCAACCTACATATTTGAGTGGCACCGCAAACAATAGCTGGTTATATTCGATTCATACTCAAGATTGTTCGAAATCGACGTCAGCTATGGTCATTCAGAAACTAACTCGCCACTTATCTGTCCACGGACTCCCCTAAAGCTACTCTCAGACAATAGAGCTCAGTTCTCCCGTTAGCAAAAAACTGTGACTTTCACCACATCACCAGCAGCCCCGAGTACCCGCAGTCTAACGGCCTGGCTGAGAGCGTGGTAAAACGTGCAAAGGAGACTGCGAGTAGCTCCTTTTCGATTTTTGAGCGCAGCGTGGTTCAGTTTCGGTCATGGTGCGGGAGGCATAAGCAACTGGTCTGGAACCCATCCCGTCATCTTGAAGACAAGCAACGCCCAGTCCATATTGGGATGCATCACAGGTGAGAGTGACGGGTAACTTGGCATCAAAGTATGCGAGTGTTGGAGCGCCATACATTATTCATTTGAGGATTTCAAATGCCATCTGCTGGTTTTGCTGCCAGGACCAGTGGGTATCCTTGTGAGTCAGTTGTTGCAGCGGAGCTCACAGCTCGCTGAAATTTGGGATGAATTTTCTCAGGTAGTTTTCCCAGGAATGTTATCTCCGTAGACCAGATCCTTTGTTGTGCGGCAGCGAACGCGCATCTTCGAGGTGGAATCCGGATTTTCATAAATGCTGCCCAATGTGCTGCTGCAGCCCACACCGTTGAATCAATTGTGCTCAACATAGCGGGCACAAAGTCTGCCCTGCGGGCACAGGATTTCCACTACGCCCCAGAACATATCGATGCGGTTACACATATTGTGACCCCGGCAGATACCACCAGACACCGGGTCTGCCTTCTCCGAAAGTTTAGGTCTGCCAACATCGCACTCACGTGATCATATAGGACGGATCCAAATAGAAGGCAAAACGGTCTACTTTGTTTCCCTCAAGATATGTTGGGTGGCGTCGTTGAGTATGACTGCACTGCCTTCAGCTGTTCGGGGGAGGGGGGAACAGTTGTCTTCGTCTACCGGCTCGACGAATGCATCTTTACACGAAGCCGCAACTTCGCCCTTCCTCGCGGCCTACCATCTGGATTGACGGGGCCTTTTCTACCGGAGACCGGCCAGATATTCAGCCTCAGCGGCGGCGCAGCATTGAAGCACCATCGCTGAGCAATGCCTTATAAGAGATGCAATAGATTGGGTTGGAAGAGGTGCAAGTGAACATCCTCAGCACCTGGAGAGACTGCTTGGGCCCTTGAATGTAGTCAAGGGGGTAGGTAGCGACAAGTGTAACATTTCTTTTGGTTGCATGGGAAAGTGCCGGAGAGGGGATGGAACGGGTGGGAAGGGACGAATTGACCAGGGAGTTGCGGAGGGAGCGGTATCTGCCGGGGGGGGGGGGGGTGGGGGCGGGGCTTTACGTGCTATTAAGTGATATCAGACCATGTATGATGCAAGAAAACCAAGCATATGTACAACAGGCAGTCACAAAAAATGTCCAGAGGGCAGAATATTCAGGTACAAATAAAGAGAACATGTATCTTAAAAGGTGTAATATGTAGTGTGGGTGATCGGAATTCGACCACAACGTTTTTAAGAAGGAACTGCAGATGCTGGAAAATCGAAGGTAGACAAAAGTGCTGGGGAAACTCAGCGGGTGCAGTAGCATCTATGGAGCGAAAGAAATATGCACCGTCTGAAGAAGGGTTTCGGCCCGAAACGTCGCCTATTTCCTTCGCTCCATATATGCTGTTGCGCCCGTTGAATTTATACAGCACTTTTGTCTACCTTCGACCACGAAGTTATGGGAGGATTAAAGTAATAAAACAGAGGAAGAAGCTGTTCCTGAATCTGAAGATACGTGCTTTCGAAGTATCCACTGCGGGACACGTGGGCAAATCCGGGGTGCAATTCTTTATTTTCAATACGTTGGCTGCTTTCCTGTGACATTCAGACGACTCGAAAGGAGCGAAGCTGGTTTGCATGAAGAAATGAGCTACTTCCACAACTCTGCAATTTTTTGCCGTGTTGGGCAGGGGCCTTTCCTGTCCAAATTGTGATGAATGCCGATATAATCCATCATTTGGCCTGTAAACTATGGAACGATTGACCAATAATGCGTATAGTTTATTGACATTACTTCCCCAGTAAATAATATAGCGATTGTAATCCTGTCCCGGAAGACGTGTCATCTCGCCACCTGCACAGCATCCAAACTGCTGGCCTTCGCAACGGTGGACCTGTTATGCTTCATCACAGACGTCATATCGTGGCGGTTCAGTTATTCTTATTTCCATGGGACATAGCTGGACATTTCCCTGGGAATTTCGTGGATATTTCCTGGCAATCTATATATTTGCATGTGTAGCCACGGATTGTTCTGTCTGGCTCCCCTTTATCGGGTTGTCGCAATTTGTACTCGGCAGCTGAAAACAAAATATTGCACGAGCATAACAGTGGCAACTGTTCAGACAATAGGTATCTGCTCTGTTTAAGTCGCTGACTCTCCAGCGCATTTTCATGGCCAGTTGCACCCGTAATGGTTTGAGGTATCAGAACAAGGAGGGAATCCACAGTGACCTGAGAGGGAGAGCAGGAGGAAGGCTGTGACATTCAATAATAACATGAGCTGGGTAGTAGTTCCTGGCAGCTTCATCCACCTGTGTGGATGAATGCTGAATGATGTCCATTTCAAAAATAAAAACATTGCTGGAATGGATCTAAACAGTTACATTAACACTGAACACAAACAGTATTCTCCAAGTCGGGTACCATGTTCCAAATTTTAAGTCGCTGCACCAGCATGTTTATTTATGGGGCGACTCAAAGCAGGGATATGAATGAATATATTAATCAGTTGAGCCCCGTCCAGTTACTAGCTAGTGGGTCCAGATGCACCACGATTGGCTGGTGATCTGGAAAGGCGGATCTGTAAAACCAGCAGTGTGTAGAATCAAACAGGATTACAACGGGAAGGGGCGTCATTGAAATAGGACCTTTTGCCCACCAATGGCGCCCTGACAAACGAACCTTATTTTACACGATTCTACTTTTTATGTTCTTCAAGATCTCGTCAACATTCTTTTCCACACCGCATCCGCTACTCATATCCAGGTTATAATGGCAAAGTGGACTACCACCCAGCACATTTGTGCGACTTTGTTCGTCGCCGGATACGGGTAGGGACATGCGCGGGGTCGCTGCCATTTCCAGATGAGCAGAAGATACCTCTGAAAGTGCCCCATAAAAGTTACCGTGCATGTGCCCATGGCATGAGGAGAAACAGAATGCCGAAAAGTTTTCGCATCGAAGATAGAGACCTGAGATAAAAGATTGTCTTTGGAATTTGAAGGATATAAATAAATGATAATAAATCCTCTTCAGTAATAAGAACGTTGTCAACGGTGAACGATCGCACATGAATGATGTGCAGAGAGGTCTGCGAGAGGGAAAATGTTATCAGTTGGGTACCGCCCATAGTTAGGACGGCAGGTGGTATCTTGGTGATTGTTCAAAGCGGGTTAAAGTTGATAAACAGGGATACGGTCACGGCACGGAACAAATAACGTACTCAGCAGAACAACTTCAACGTTGTTCATTTCAACGTAAACCGATAGGCAAATATACTTGATATTTCGACTCCGCCTACCGTATGTATGCCTGTCTCACTACAAACAACGGCGCTACAGAAAATAAAATACAATCCAGATATGTACAGCCACTCCTTGCAATGACACTCCCAATCCTTTAAACCTTCTCTGCATGGACTCGAAAGCTTACACAAACGTGCTGTAATGGGCCGACCAAAAATGCACGTAATAGTCCATGTGCGGACGATCCACAGTCTTATCGAGATGCAAAAACATGTCGTCACTTTTACTCCCAATGCCTCGACCAATGAAGTTAAACGCAACATACATTGTCTTTTTCACTCTATTTATTTGTTTTTCCACTTTCAGGGAGAGATCGACCCCAAGATTCCTCTAACCAACATTGCTGTTTACGTCCTTGTAATTAATGTATACCTTCCCTTACATTCTATTTCCTAAAGTGCCATACCACACACTTGCTCTGATTAAACACAATCTATCAGTTCCCCGCCAAATTGTGTACCTGATCTATATCCCTGTCTACGTTGAAAGCCTTGCTGAAACCCCAAGCCAGAATAACGCCTTTCCATCATAAACCCTCAATCTTTTGAGCAATCACGCGTGAATCATCCGACAAGATGAACGGGAATGTCATTCGTGTTAATCTTCTGGATCAGATTACCATCAGGGATTTTTGCAAGTGATTTACAGGAATCCACACGGGCACCCACCACCATGCTACCTCATTGATACCCTCCATCACCTCACCAAAAGATCAGATAAAGTAGATAAGTCATGACCATCAGTTTCAAAATCATGCTGCTTGGCCAGAATTAGCGCACTCTCTTCAAAAAGAGCGTAGATGTACTCCTGAGCTTCCCTCCAACTGAGGTGATGGACATTGGCTTATAATTCTCTGGAATCTCTCTACTTGCAATCTAAACAAAGGAACAAAGTTGTCTACTCTCCAATCCCCCAGACGTTATCTGTGGCTGAGGAACGCGCAAAGATAGACAAAATACGCTGGAGTAACTCAGCTGGTTAGGCAACATCACTGCAAAACGAAATACTATGTTCAATCTCTACATCAAATCTGCTTACCGTTTACAATACAGTAGGAGGTCGACTGGTCCTTCAGCCCACGATGTCTGGGGTGATCACGATGCGAAATAAAACCAATTACATTTACCTGCACGTGATCAACATCTCAGCATTGTTGTACATACATGCGCTAGTCTATACAACTTGTTAGCGCCAGTGCACTGTCTCTTTCCACCGCCAACCTTGGCGATGCGTTCCGAACAACTATCACTGCCTGTGTACAAAATTTGTCTCGCACATTCACTTTCCTGTCACGCTCAAGCGATGCCATTTCGCATTTGCCATTTCTACCCCAATGAGAAAATACAGGTTTCCTAACATCTGGGTTATCGTAACTTTATACACTTCGACCAAATCGTGCCTTTGCCTCCTACGCTCCAGGGAAAAAACAATCTAAGTTTGTCTAATCTCTTCGCTTTAACTCCCTTAGCATTCCAATCCTAACAACATTCAAGTGAACCTATTTTGAACAGTCGAATGCTTCCATCTCATTTCTAAATGGGACAACCAAATCTGCACACTGTGATCGAAACATCTGGTTACGTTCAGTTGTCCCTTCAATGTGATCGGGGGTTGCACATGTTTTTCATCAACTGGAACTCAACTCCAAGCTCACGAATACGAGAAACCACACCTTACCGACTTACCAATTTAATGATAGGCGTCATCAAGAAGAAATGGACAAGAGAATCAATCCATATCCCCAACTTTATTGCAAATTCTTGGTGTGTGCTTATCCGAGGCAATTCACTGCAATCCTCAGTCGCGGCCTGACCATGTTCTGAAATGACCATGGTTCCGCAGCATTCACATAACATAAAGGGACCGTGGTGTTGTTGCTACTGTTTGATTTTTATTTCACACATTGCATATTCCTCAGCCGTCCGACTGATATTAAATCTGATTCGTTGCCACTTTTCATTCCGTGTTCATTGTTTTTGTGACCAGGCACAGTAATTGCGACTTCTCTCTCAATCTCCGTCTGGGGGAACTATGTTGATTTAGGACACGTAACACAGGTACCGCGAAAGTGCGGATCTCGTTATCATGGAGCCTCAATGGTACAGTATTTCCTTGCCCTCACATATGTATGATGCTCACACCTTTTGCCTAATATAGACGCTGTCCTGCTTCACGCAGTGACGGAGTACTCTGTGTGATTCACCCTCACCTTCACCTTTGACTGGTTTGTTGCTATTTGTTGCCAAAAACCGAGACACTGATTTTGTGCCGAGAAAACAACGGCTGAGGCGCTGAACGCAGTGACTGCGCTTAGTAGTACAATAATTGTTTTTGGTGCTTTATGATTGTTGAATACTTGGTTTTACCTAGATGTCCGTGTTTTGACTTCAACTACCTGGGAAGTTGTTGAGTTATTTCATTATATTTTCACCCCTGCGTCCTCGTTGTATAGAGTCCGCTGCTCCATGTTTTAACAGTCAGACATATTTCGATTTTCATCGGAGCCCGCAGGAGGTTCCCGGACCAGAAACGCACGAAGAGCTCCAGTGATCCCGCAATGGAAATTCGAAGGAAATCCGTAATATTGCTGTTACTTTTCTCCGGAAATGTCATTTTGTTATGGTCGGTATTTACAGTAATTTTGAAATGGATATGGATGAGGAATTTGGAATAGTTTTCCCCTTTTCTTCAAGTTTTGCATCTGACAAAGGATGCGTGCTTCAGCTGCTGAGTTGCTGCAAAAACTCATGCATTTATTATCTGATTCAGGCGAAGTTTAGGAAGCAATTCCAGACTCGGTTTGCCTATCACTTTGCTAGACTGTTAAGATGTATTAAATAGTGACTACAACGTTGTGAGATTTAAAACAACACGGCTCAATTTTGCTCACGAACATTTATGCAAACCCCCACTAATATATGTAGCGAAACATTGGATTTTCAGGCGGATTGTGGTTATCGTCTACCTACTTTGAAATATCTGCAGCAACCGTCAGTAAATACTAATGACACTGCTTGCTCACTAGTGACACGGTTAGCTCCCCTTCCGTCAATAATTTCATCTCCGCTAACTACAAATAATCTGTCGGGATTGCTGGGTTCACAGAGTAACCTGATGGAGAATCCACGAAATATTCACTTCCTGACCGACTAGGTGCCACCGCGTACTTAGGTGGTGATCATGTTCTCCATACACAGAAGGACGAAGATCGCGAGAGCGGGATCATGCTGGCAAGCATCATACGGATTGTAATGTCGCCGCTCCGACCAGTGGATCAATCATCACTGGGGAAGTGTCGGACAGATCAGTTAGAATTGCAGATTCCGATTGAGAGACAGGAACGTGCTGGGATGGCAAACACGCATCTCAATAGACAGTTGTGTATATTGTGTTAATTTTCTGGATAGATGCCATCATTAATAGTAAGATTAAACGAGAACTTAGCAGTTTGAAGTTTGATCTTCATTTTATGAGGAGTTACGATAAGGGACTACGTGAAAAGAAGAACCCATCCAGCCGCATGTACGTCAGTCTTCAAAGCAGCGGTGTGAAATCACAGGTCTGAGTGCAAGTAGATGGCACTAGGGGAAAACAAATGGTCGGCACGGACTGGAAGGGCCGAGAGGGCCTGTTTCCGTGCTGAAATTGTTATATGTTATATGGTTATATGGTAATAGTGAGTGAAGTATAATAGTAAGATAATAGTACGAAGACTAGAACTACCAGATGACATTCACGACGGTTAGGAGCGGAGGGCACGTAACCCCTCATCGTAACTCATCATAAAATAAAGATCAAACTTCAAACTGGTCAGTTCTCGTTTAATCTTACTGTTTTACTTCGGAGTCACGTGAGTGACTACGTGAAGATTTGAAAGCTCTGTGATTTCATGCCGCAGATTCAAATCCCGGCCTCTAACTGCATTGATTGTTCAACATAATTGAATAATCAATAATGCATCAATCATAACATTGCTTAAACGAATTAACGGTTTATTTCAACAGAGAAAACAATAGAAATCCCTCTATCCCAGGGAAAAATTATATAACTGAACTTAGAACAGAATCAGCAAATACCCCCAGCCTTGCAATTGGCTTATGTAAACATCTCTGGGACATCAGCTCACTGGACCATCCTGCGGCCGCGAGGATATGGTCTATAGGAACGTCCATCGCCCTGGACGCTGAAGTTGATGCCGACCTGGTGGAATTAAATTTATATTTATCAGTATCAATCCAAGCGCTTGTTTGGGGACTTCCGTTGGCGCTATGGAGGGCTAGAGGACAACGCCCGCCAGCTCCGTGAAAAAAACTGGAAAAAACGGGGAATTAACGGACCTACCTGCTGCCTGCTGCTTGCTGCCTGCCGTTTCTGCACTGATTGTTGTGAGTGGCATTATCAGGCGTGTGACTAGTTATGTCTACAACCCGCAGCCCTACCGATAAACAGAAAAGTCGACCAACCCGGAAGAGACTGGCAGAAGGCCCAACTGAAGCCTCGGACTCAGGTAGGACCTCATCCCAGGAAGATGTATCGAAAACAACAGGGATAAAAGCGGAAAGTGAAGAATTGAAAACTTTCATTTCTCGCGAGATTGTTGGTTTAAGGGAAGAAATAAACCAGATGAATACTCAAATGAAAGAATTTCAACAGGAAAAGAATTGAAATATTAATAATGACCAAGAAAATATCAGAAGATTTGAAGAAGGAAATTACAGAAATGATGAACGAAATGAGAAAGGAGATGGATAATAAAATTGAAAAGGTCAAAAATGACTTTGAAAAAAGGCTGAAGCCTATGGAAGAGGTACTGGAATAACAGACGGTCGGTATAAAAGGCCTTGAAGAACTAGCTGCTACCAGTGCTATGACTACAGCAAAGCTGATTACAGAAAACGAACGTCTAACGAATTTACTGACTAAAATATCTGAGAAATGTACTGAGCTAGAAGGTCGCCAGAGAAGACAAAACCTAAGAATTACATGTATTCCTGGAGGACGAGAGAAAGATGAAGGTCCTCGAGAATTTTCTGCGAACTTATTACAACATGTTTTATCTCTGCAACTAAAGCCTTTATTAGCCCGTGCTCACAGAGTCAGAAGACGCCAGGCAAGAGCAAATGCCCCTCCAAGACAAATGATTATAAAGCTACAATACGACTTTGTCTTGGATGAGATAATGCGGAAATCCTCGAGAAATAGAAATCTGGAATTTGAAGGTCACAGGATCAGTATCTACCGAAATTATCCTGCAGAGGTGTCCAGGAAACGGAAAGCATTCAACGAGGCTAAAAGTCTTATGAGAGGAGTGGCACACCTGAAATATGGCCTGAATTACCCAGCTATTCTAAGAGTTACCTTCAAAAACGTGGAGCATTTCTTTTCCAACCCAGCAGCAGCAATGGACTTTGCGCGCCAGATCCAGACCTGAGAAGCAGCTACTTTCAAATATATTGACTCTTAAGAATGCTACAAGAATCTCCAATACTTCGCAAGACTCCACAAAACATTGCAGGACTGGACTGAACTGGACAACGTTGGATGGAAGTTGGAGAAAGAAGTGGATCGGAAAACTTCACTTGGATACTAATAACTAACTTCATTACACTATTAATATAAATATCTAACACATATTACAGACACACCGCGGTATTTTTACTAACACCATTTTTACTAATTAATACTAATCACTATTACTAATAATTAATGATTTTTTATGTTGGAATGAATAGTGTTAAAATTAGGGATTGATTTCATTTGGAGATTTTTTCTTTTTTCCCAGCAATTTTTTATTTTCATTCTTAATTTCTGTTTTCTTTTTGTTGGATGGATTTTTTTCTTTTTTTCTTTTTATCTTTTTTGTTGCGTTATTTCTGTTTAAAATTGTTAGGTTTTTAATTAAGTTCTAAATATGTATTTTGATATCTTCTTTTTTTTCCCTCTTGTTTATAATAATTAGATTTTTAAATAAGTCTTAAATAATTGTATTTCTATACCTTTAATTGTTATAATTTAAATATGCCTTTACTAAATACGTTTTTATTTTTATACCTCTTTTTTCCCTTTCCTTTTTTTTCTAATGCTACACCCCCGATAAAATATTTTTATGAAATAATATTTCCAAAAACCTGGGAGCTGGTTAAGTTACCAACATCAACGACGGAAGTCGGTAGATGGTTAGCCATGCTAGTATGGCTAGCACTAACTACAACAATTCTAGATGTAGTTTTCCTTTCTTTTTGCACATTACTAACCTCGTAATCTATCCTTTGTTCTTTTCTTATATAATCTATTATGGTTATTTTTTTTCAATTAGAATGGAGTTATATACTGGATCAATGGAGATATATACGTGATAGACATGCACGAGACTTAAATGTCATCTATTCAATGTTCGGGTGTAAGGTCGGGTCTGATGTGCTGAACCATAGACTCTATTGCAGACCTCCATAGTCATAAGGTGCAAGACCCAAAAATAAATACAGGGAATGAGGGAATAACTTTTTGTAGTTGGAACGTTAATGGTATTAATGAACCGATTAAGAGAGGAAAAGTTTTTGCGCATTTAAAGGCAAATAAAGCTGATGTGATTTTTATTCAAGAAACACATCTAAGAAAAGATGCTGAACATAGATTGAAAGCTAAATGGATAGGTAAAATGTATCACTCTTCTTTTACATATAAATCAAGAGGTGTAGCAATATCATTTCGTAAAGGTATTTTATGTAAACATACATCAACTATAACTGATAAAGATGGAAGATATATTATCGTCATAGGAGAATTAAGTACACAAAAAATGATTTTAGTTAATGTATATGGACCAAATTTTGATAGCCCATTGTTTTTTAAGAAGGTATTTAATAATATTCCGGAATTAGCACAACATAATCTAAAAATTGGAGGCGACTTCAATTGTACACTAGATCCATACTTAGATAGATCTACAAGGCAAAGGAAAGTTAAATCACATTCTAGTGATTTATCAAATGCATATATGGAAACTACTAATATCAAAGATGTTTGGAGAATTGAAAACCCTACTGGAGGAGAATACTCGTTTTACTCGTCAGTACATACAACTTACTCAACAATCGAATATTTTTTGGTGGACGCTAAACTTATCTCGCTTACATATAAATGCCAATATCATAATATCATAATTTCTGATCATGCACCATTAACATTCAAGATCAAAATAAATGGTAAACTACAAAAATCAGAACAGTGGAGATTTAACCAACAAATATTAGAAAATAAAATTACCCAGGAATAAATTACAGAACAAATTAAGATTTTTTACGAAATAAATGATAAACCGGAAATATCTTGATCCTTATTATGGGAAACATTTAAAGCATACCTCCGGGGAATCATGATTTCAACTCAAGCATTTTATAATAAAAAAGAAACGTAAGGAGCAGCAAGATTTGGAAAAGGAGATTAAACAATTAGATATACAGAATGCAATGAATCCAACTACTATATTACATAATAAAATTGCAGCATTGAAATATAAATTAAACAAAATATTTACAGACGAAGTCGTTAAATTTTATCAACATACTAAACAATTACAGTTTGAATTCGGTGATAAACCTCAAAAATTACTGGCTCGTCAACTAAGGAAAATGGAAGCTGAAAAAATAATTCATAGGATTAAATCACATAAAGGCGAACTGTTAACACAGCCTAATGAACGATTTATGCAATATTAAAAAAACTTATACACTGCGAAAACAACAGATAATAAAAGAGGAATTAAAGCATTTAAAAAAAAATGTAACTTGAAAGGATTGGATTCACAAAATATAGAGTTATTGAATGCCGCTATTACGATAAAAGAAATCCAATAATCTATCAGATTACTAAAAAAAAGGGTAAAACACCGGGACCAGACGGCATTGGCTCGGAATTTTATAAAGTATTTTATGATCAGATTGTACCACGTTTGAAATTACTATATGATCATATATATATACACAGCAAAAACTACCAGAAACATTAAATTAATCTATTATAACACTTTTACCCAAAATAAACAGTGACTTGGATGAACCAGGATCATTTAGAGCAACAGCTCTTCTAAATACCGATCAAAATATATTAACTAAAATATTAGCACAAAGGTTAAGTTTAGTTGTTACTAAATTAGTTCACCCTGATCAAACATGATTTATACCAAAACGATACTCTTCGTATAATTTGAGACGGTTATTCAATATTATATACTCGAAAAGAGATATTAATAAAGACCTAGTAGTTATTTCGTTAGATGCAGAGAAAGCCTTTGATCAAGTGGCTGGCCTTACTTGTTCTCGGTTATGGAAGCTTTTAAACTGGGAGAAAAGTTTATTAACTGGATCAAATTGATATATACAAATCCGACAGCTCGAATGATAACAAATCAAATGTTATCACCTAAATTCAATTTATCTCGTGATTGCAGACAATGTTGTCCTTTACCCCCTTTATTGTTTGCATTGGCAATAGAACCGTTAGCCCTGATGGTGAGATCACATCCGGAAATATATGGATACGATACTAGAGACACTAAAAATAAAATCTCTCTATATGCGGATGATGTGCTATTTACATCACAAAACCAGAAACTAGTATCCGTAATTTGTTAAAATTAATAACTGAATGTGGATCCTATTCAGGATATAGTATTAACTGGAATAAAAGTGAACTTATGCCAATCACGATAAACAATTTACATGTATTACAACAATTCCCTTTTAAGATAACACATGAAACATTTAAATATCTTGGAATCTTTGTAACAAAAAGATTTGACTCCTTATTTAAAGCTAACTTTCCACTATTATTGAACAAATTAAATAAGAATATTATATATTGGAAAACTGTACCTATATCGATGATAGGCAAAATTAATATAATAAAACTGGTGTTTCTTCCACAATTATTATACCTTTTCCAATCAATCCCGATATATCTCCCTAAAAATGTCTTTGAAAAGGTGGACTCCTTAGTCACTAACTTCATTTGGGATTAAAAGTGCCATAGAATAAATAAAAAACATTTATGTAAACCAAAAATAAATGGAGGTCTAGCTCTACCAAATTTTATGTTTTATTACTGGGCAGTTAGCATTAAAAATATGAAGTTTTGGCTAGAAGAAATAGATAATCAACCAACTTGGTTAAATATGGAAAAAGAAGATTGTTCTCCTTTTGAAATTAGTTCTATAATATTCGCTAATACTAATTTAGCTAAGAAAACATATAGTGATAACCCAATAATAGGAGGTGGAATACGTATTTGGAAACAAATAAAGAACACATTAAAATTAAAATCTATACCACTATCTCTTAGCATTGTAAATAGTGTTACGTTTAAACCTTCAATGATGGATAAAGCGTTTTCACAATAGAAACATAATGGAATTATTAAGATTGGGGATCTCTATAGGGAAAACTCTTTCCTTTCATTTCAAGACATACAACAAATTTATAGACTACAATCTAAAGAGTACTTTAGATACTTACACATTAGAGATTATGTTAAAGCAAATACGCAAGAACTCAGAAATAGAAAGATAGAAATATTAGATGAATGTTTGAATAAACATCCGAATACAGAAAAAATGATTTCATATATATATAACATCTTATCGGAATGTGATGTTCCATCAACATAAATACATAGACAATCGTGGGAAAATGAATTATGTCAAACTATTAGACCAGAAATATGGGATGATAGTTTACAACATATACATCATTGTTCGCTAAATGCTAAACACTCTCTTATACAGTTTAAAATATTACATAGATTATATTATTCAATAACCAAATTACATAATATGTCCCCAAAAGTATCTCCTATATGTGATAAATGGCAACATTTAGAAGCCAATCTGGCACACTCATTTACAAATTGTATAAAAATCACAAAATTCTGGATTGAAATATTTAGGATAATTTCGAATGTTGTTAATATATCTTTGACGCCCGATTCAAAGCTAATAGTACTAGGAATATTTGAAACAGAACAAATAGTAACAACAAACCAGAGATTTTTTATTGATTATTGGTTAATAATTGGGAACAAAATTAATATAAACATTTTGGAAAGGCCCTACATCCCCTACATCAAAATGTGGAATACAGAAATGTCGGAGACTCTTCATCTGGAGAGATTGAGGCTTGTCTTAATGGACAGGTTAGATCTCTTCAGAGGGATATGGTCACCATATATTGAATATTTACAGAGTCATAATTGATCGGTACGAGGGGATGACTGAGGCCTGAATATTAGAATGGATGCAGAAAGAAATATAATAAATCATGCCTATATCTCCAATGACGGAATAACGATTAATACTCCATTCGTTTTCATATTTTTTTCATTATTTATCTCTATCTTTTCTTACTTTATAAAAAGTAATTAAAAAAGCGTATAGAAGCATATAGTCCTAAATCTCAATATTAGTAATAATATTAATGTTATTAACATTATGAAAGTATTTAATGATGTATTTTCGTTTATATAAAATATTGCAATTTTCATACATATGTTTCTATAATAAAACATATTCATTAAAAAAAATGTTTGCACAGACATCTTACTGTGCGTTATGTTGTGGCTAATAAACAATGCTGACTCTGTTCATCATATAGTTGTGGTAGCCTCAATGTAATGGGACAAATATGACACTACACACAGGCGGAAATCCTTAGGGTATGCCGAAAAGACAATATTACACCCTGTCACCCATATTCTAATCTGCTTGAGCAGATCATAAACATACATAGTGATGGCAGCGGCTGATACCTCCATCCTGTCTAGCCGCAGCTTCTGTAATGTCTGCACAGGTTGGGCTGATAACAACGCCATAAGCATGACCACCTGCATGGCAGTTTGTCTAGAGATAGCACTGTGACAGGACTCCACTGGCGAAGGAGCATAAGAACTTCGCTTACATTCTAGATAACCGAATGCCTGGGCCTAGGAGGTTAGAATTAAAAGCTCCCTCGATTAATCTATCGGATGTGTCCCCATTGAATGTAATTCTGACGCCATGGGTAAAACAGAAGACAGAGCACTTCTGGCTGTATAGATTGCACTATAGCTTAACTTTTGATGGAAATAGAGAGTTGACAAGAACTCCAGCACGTCTGGGATGCCTGATGTTTATATAATATATAGTGCCGTAAGCAGAACACCTCCCACTATCATATCGGGGAGATGTACTGCTTCTGGGTACTATCCGTCCAGGCCGACGTGAGAACATTCACGGTGCGATCAGACAGTCCTCTCCCCAGGTATGGCCTTCTTAGAATCTACAAATTAACAGATCAATACGATCATGTAACGGATGTGAATCGCCGGTTACCGCGTTCACCAATAGGTTTTTACGTTTTCGAACAATCATATGGGGCTGAATAGCCATCTGCATCACGAGAAGGAACCATGGATGAGTAGGCCAGTCTGGTACTACCAATACTCCTGAAGCGAAGTCCTGTTTGATTTTTGCAGGTATCGACAGAATGGAGGAAATACATATAAAAACATTCCAACCCAATGCAGCGAGAATACGACCAATGCTGCGCCAGGATCTGGATCTCATGCAACGTATTTAGGGAACTGATGGTTTAGTCTAGATTCAAACAAATCAATATCTGGCATTCCATGTCGAGTAAAACATCAATAAATATGTCCTGATTCAACATCCATTCTATGTCGTCATTCAATTGGCGTGACCTTATGTCTGACACTATGTTGAATCTACCTCGTAAGTTAATTGCTGAAAGCCAAATGTTTTTGTCAATGCACCAGCACAAGATATGATTAACCGATCTGTCACAAGAATCCGACTTATCTCTACGCATGTGAATAACAAATGCCACTGCTGTAGTGTGGTGGATTTGAACCTGCTCATGCAAGTGACTGTTGGTAGAGCTGTAAGCTTTAAGCCCATAAAACGTTCGCAAAAGCTCTAAATAACTGATCCCTCGCCTTGCAGAAATGATGTCTCCTAACTATCCAATCTGCCTCCACAACTGGCAGATATATCAGTGTCACCCCAGCCAAGAGCTCTAACATCAGTCTGTAAGCTTAAGAAAGGTGGTTCAACCAATATTTCCCTGGAACCACTTGAGACATTTGTGATCCACCATAACATTTCATAAATGGCTTCAGCTGGCAATCCCCTGGGCCTGTCAAAATTACTTACATGTGTCATTTGTGCATGTTATTTTGCTCGTTGTAAGTGTTGATAATGCAGAGGTCCAAACTGCACAGCTGGAAAATCAGGCACCAATTTGCCAATTAAACTGACCACCATAATTGGAGGTCGTTGTTCACCTAGGAGCATGATACAAACTTCAATTAACTGCTGCCTTTTATCACTGGGCAGAGTCACTAACATGTGATCTGAGTTAATGGTGAAGCCCAAATAATCAATAATCACTGGCGGTAATTTGGATTTATCTGGATGAATGAAGAACGCCAATTGCTTAAAAGTGAGTTTCACAACTGAAACAGATGATACAGCTGCATCCCGAGTTTTTCCGACAATTGACATATCATCTAAATAGGCCATTACAACATGACCCTGAGCTCGGAGTAGCCTTAGAACATGTTTGAACTACTTGGTAAACAATGTAGGAGCTGAGGTTAATCCATTAGGCAGCGCTTTGAATTGTCATAACTGACTCATTCAGCTAAACTTCAAATATCTCCTATCATCACAACGAAAACACACTGAGTAATGTGCATCTATAAGATCTATGATTGCCATATAACACCCTTTGGAAACCAGCTGACTAGCAGTACAAACAGTTTCCATTTTGAAATGTATATACCGCACAAAAGGGTTCAGGCTCACCAGATCCAGATGATGCTCACCCCCCATCCTTTTTAGACCTAGGAAAAATGCTTGACACAAACTGATGGGATTGAAGAACCGACTTCTCAATAACCACTGGTTTGCATAATATTTCAAGTTCTGACTGTTACTGCATATTCTCTTGTTGTGAAAACACGAGTGTTCGACGTGGGATCTGCTGAATGTGTGGACACACAGTAGGGAATAATTCAATGTTAAGCCCCTTTATACTGCCCGGCACAAACGAATCTAATGTTATCTCATGCCATCGTTTGAGGAACAAGTGTAATCTGCCCCCAGCATGATCCTCTTTCCCACTGAAATCGTTTCCCTCAGGAGCAAAATATCTTACTTGCACATTTCCTGACAGCACTTGTTGCCCCATGCCCCTCGTAGGCAAATTCATCCTTCACCATGTGCCTGTGGCAGGCTGCCAGCTGCGTGTGTTCGGGAATGAACGGCTCGTCCCTTCACCAGCCCCCGTCATAGCACCCCGTCGCTACTGAAAAGCCCTCCAGCCTATATTGCTGCTTGTTGGTACTTCGATGAGGCACACAGTTTTTGCCTCCTCATCAAGTTATTTCATTCGCTTTGCGAGGTCCTCCCCAAATAGCAGATTAGGCAGTTATATATTGTTCGGTTTGCAGAATGGTGCATTTTTTTCTGCGAATGGCTGGGCGTATGGCACTCTTTCTGATGCAGTTCAACTCAAAATGTGCACAGGATCCCCAAAGCATCCTGATGAACTTCCACCACGTGTCCCTCGTCCGCCGTTCTGGCGAACGCAGTGATTCCTGCTGCAAGCAACTTGAGCACCCTCTGGAACTTTAACTATTGTGCCCGCACTGCACCCCCAATTTGGCCCCATATGACATGGTTCAACAACCCACAGTTAACTGTGGTTTCATATATTTTAGCAGTGTCTTCTATTGTCACCTCTTGGAGCTGATGGGAGAGCATATAATGGATGGTAGTTGCCAACTCCTCCCCCATTCACTCCCCTGCTTCTCTGGTAATCGCGAACTTTGCAGCTAGGTTAGGTATTAAAACCTCTTACCCTTCACCCTTTGGGCTCTGTTCAGCCACTGACTCGGCATCAGTATATCCCTGAGCCGGCAATCCCTCCTCCTCCATGAGTGGGCAATCATGCAGCCCTATTCCAGGCGCTGCTGGCACAGGCTCTCCAAAAGCCTGTCGTGAACTTCACTCCTCCTCCCGGAGTGCGTACTTGTCGAGCACCCTCTGCATTAGGAGTCGAGCAAACGGACTCCCCTTGCGGAGGTGAAATCTCCAGGCCCGACTCAGGGTCACTGGGCCTAGCAGCTTTTGATGTGGCCATACACCCTATCGGCGCGGCAACGCTGCTCACAGGCAACGTATCTGCTGCCGCAAGCCCCCCTGCTGGCGACGGATTTGGTGAGCTAGGAGGACACCCACTACCCACATTCCCGCGGTCTTCCAAACTTTTAGTAACGGGTCGCCTCGCTTTCAGTTTAGTTACTTTCTGTACCTTGGAATCTTGAAATCCTGCCAATCAACCACAACACAGAAAACGACCTCCATGAATAAGTTTTCCACTATAACGAGGGGTTTTAAACTTACCGATGGAGGAGCTCTGCTGCTCCAACCGGTCGTCTGGACCAATGCGTCTAACGTAATGACGTACGTGCGGCTAGACGGGGTTCTCCTTCTCACGTAGTCTCTCACGTGACACCGAAGTAAAATATAGGAGAGGCATGTCTATGATCAGAATAAAGGCCTCACTACTCAATTTTCACACATAAAATCAGAATAACATACGTGAGGTCGGGTGTGTGTTGAACAAAGGAATTTCACTCTGCTGGATGAATTTCTGATACCTCATAAATTCTCTTTTCAAAGTGAGGTTGATTTATTTTGTTGGCTGCCGGCATTACAGAACATGACGCCGTAGATATTCACCGTTTACTACATCTAATGCTTTCTCTGAAGCTACGAAAGAGGCCCGCTTGGGGGCATTGATTGCCCCATTTTATAGTTATGTTACAAAAGTTACCTTTAGCGGCGCTGCAGTTCTGCCACTACCTGTGTGCGCGACTTTGGAGCCTTTGAGAGGGGGCCGAGTTTAAAAAGCGGTCTATCTCCAGACCATTCAATTCGATTAATCTCAGGGGATTTAGTTGCTGAAGGAAAAAATTCGCTCCGACATTTGTTTTATGGTAATATTTTTAAACTACGCTGATAATGTATTAGCATGAGTAATTTAAAAATAACCTTTTAAAGCCGTGAACGCCGACAACAGGACGAGTCTTACGTAGGGGACAAGAGAATGTACACAGTTTATTTTTACATTAAAACGTGCTTCTTGGGAAGCCTTTAATCAAAATTTTATGTTGCGAAAATGTGACTTAAAAATATACGAACCGGCATTATTTTTCCTGCGTTATGGGGGTTACCGCAAACAGCAAAGTTCCAAACGATCGCGTTCCACAAAAACCCACTCGCAAGTTGATTTAAATGGCCATTAATTTACGGGAATTAAACACTTAATTTTTCATAAAGTTATGTGCTTTTGACTGTCCTTGAACACATATTTTGTGTTAAGTCAATGGGAAAGCAATGGTGAACAAGATGCCAATTTCTGAGTATGAAAATGGCCATATTGTTTTTATACTGACGATATGAAAGTGAATTAGGTGTCAAATTAAACTTTTATTGATGCTTTATCTGATGGGATGAATTGCAGACCTGATTTTGGAAATCTCAAAATTGTGTAAGACATTGCTACATTTTGCCCAACCTCATCCTCCCTTGAAGCATAGAGCCACACGTTTTCCAGGATTTGGGTGATTTTGCCGGAACTCAGAAATGACCTTCGGTGAGCAGGTTAACGAAAAGCAAAGACTGTTTAATAACACCATCGATTACCCATATCATCCCTTTGTTGATGATCGAGATCTTACCAAACTAATAAGGACATAATTGACCGGGTTATGATTGTTGCGCTTCCTGCTGACCTGCAAGCAGGGTTGCAGAAATGGAGACTGTGGTAGTCGTACCGCAACTTAGTCCTTGGGAATGAGGTTGAACCATTTCTACCCTTCCAATAATCTTAAATTCCCAAACCTGCCGTTGCCTTGGCCAACCTGTTCCACAACAGCTACACATTTCATATTTACCCTACAATGTCGATAAATGACCGAGAGTCCGGTACACAGAAAGCACGAATAATCCAACCCTGTCAATTATGGTTTTATTAGTGTGCTCTCGATCATCAATAAAGTGATTTGATTGGTAACCGATGGTGATATCATGGAGGGCTTGCTTTTCTTAAACCTGCTCACCAATGTTCAGTTCTGAATTCCGGCAAGATCGTTCATGAGAGCCTCGATTCAAATATATTCACTCGCATTGAACTGCAGAGATTATGTGAGAATAATTGGCAACAATGCAATATTTGACAAGTTAAATATGTTGGGTAACCCCAAATCCATGTCTGATTTCATGCCCTGCGTAATCTGACATTACATATAACGGGCACCTAACTTAATTACTCTGTTTGTTTACTAAAACAATTTTCACACAATGTTGACTATAATGAGAAGATTCGGATGGGAGCAATTTCAGGCCGCATGGTCCGTCGATTCAATAAGATAATGGCGGACAACCTTCAATAACACTGCCCTCCCGCAGTGTTATCCTGTGTTATAGCGTATTCTGCCTTGATATATTTCATAGAAAACATATAAAATAGGTGCAGGAGTAGGCCATTCGGCCCTTCCAGCCTGCACCGCCTTCCCTACGAACATTGTCAGCACCTCAGAGATACGGTTCAGTGATTCCATGGAGAAGACAAAACAAGCACCTTCAATAATCTTAACAGACGTGTGATGTCAAGTTTGCGCCCTGCTAACATTGCAGTGTAAAGTATATCCTTTCCGTTTTCAAGTTGATCCGAAATTACAATTCACCTCAAATGAAAAAAACAATTCTTATCTGCATTTCAGTAATGTTACTGACATAATCAGAAGGTGATCTACAGATACTGAAACATTGCATGCAACACAAGGTGATGCATTAACCCAAGGAACATTTGTGGAGGCCATGGATATGGCGACATTTCGGGTCGTGACCCGTCTCTAGACTGAACCGTTTAGTTACCCCGATGGTTTGTGATGTCACTGTTGCACCGAATGATTCATCTAATAAAACAGATTCAAATTAAGCCTGAGATCGTTGTTAGAATGAATTAGCTCTTCCTCGATGTGAACTCAACGGCAAGAACCGTTGCCCCAATTCTGATTTGCGCAATCCCATCATTCCCGCGCTTTGCTTTCGACATACCCCATCTTCAATATCCTGTTCTATTTGTCACGGCCTTTCCAACACGCGAATGATAGTTAATTTGCTCATAAAACATGATATTGATTAGCTGACATGTTTACTGAAGAATGGCTAAGGGAGTTCAATACCGATAAATTTAAAGTCATGCATTCCAGGAAGTCAAATTGGGTGCAACTTGACAGTGAATACTAACGATCTGAGGAATTCAGTAGGCAGAGGTATCTGGCACTGCATGTGCACAGTTCGAAGTTGTGTCACGTGTCGACAGGGTGGAAAATAAAGCGTTTGGCAATTTGGACCATCGATCAGGGCATCGAGTATAGGAATTCAGACATGCTAATGCAGTAGTACAAGACTGAGGTGACATTTGGAGTAGCGTGTTCAATTTTGGTCGCCCTCTGTAGGAAGGACGTCGTTATTCCTGCGAAGAACACAGAGATGATTTATCTGGACATTTCCAGGAATCGAAGACTTGCACACTAATGCGTGATCTTAGGGTGGTGTTTAATATCGTGCTGGAGATGGATCTGGTGCATACAGTATCTTCTACCCAGGGTAGTGGTAGTAAGAACTAGGGGGACAGATTTAGTGCGATAGGGGATGTAATGAAAGGGAATCTAAGGAGTAATATTTCCAAGATGAAAGTAAGCATGCAGGTAAAACGGGCAGTGAGGATATCTAATGACATGTTGGCCTTCCTTTTGAGGGAATTAGAGTCGAGGGGCAAGGAGGTCCTAACACAGTTGTACAGGGTACTGTTGAGACCGCAACTCAAGAACAGTCACGTGTCAAGAGGGTTTTATTGTCGTATGTTCCAGATAGGGCAATGAAATTATAGCTTGCTGCAGCACAACTGAATATGAAACATTGTACATAACCGGAGAAGATAAAACGCTTAGTGTGTGTATACACATGGGCACATATACAATAAATAACAAATATAGCCCAATAATAATGCTAGTCTGTTGCAGTTCAGAGCTTATTTGTAGGGAAGAGGCTGTTCCTGATCCTGGCTGTTACAATTTTCAGGCTCCTGTACTTTGTACCAGGTGCCAATCGTGAAATGAGTGTGTGACTGGTATGATGTGGATCCTTGATGCCGTTTGCTGCCTTTTTGAGACTGCGACTTCGATAGATCCCTTCGGTAGATGCTGGAGAGATCAAAGCCGGTGATGGACAGGGCGTTCAAGATGCCGAAACAGACTACGAAGCAACCAGTCAGTATGCTCTCTACAGTGCACCTGCATACGTTCAGGAGAAACCTCTTTCACATGCCGATTCTCCGTAATATTGTAAGGAAGTAGAGGCGCTGATGTAACTTCTTTATAATTGCATCAGTGTGCTGGGTCCAGGAAAGATGTTCGGAAATGTGCATGCCCAGGAATTTGAAGTTTTTGACCCTCTCCGCCGTTGTCCCATTGATGTAAACAGGATTGCAGGTCCTCATCCTACCCCTAACAACATCCACAACAAGTTCCTTGGTTTTACTGATGTTGACAGTCAGGTTGTTGTGCTGGCACCATTTGATAAATCGGTAAATCTCACTTCAATAGTCTGACTCATCGCAATCTGTGATTCGTCCAACTGCAGTGGTGTCGTCGGCGAATTTTATGAAGGAGTTCGCAATATGGCCGGCTATGCAGTTATGGGTAAAGAGTAAATAAAGCAGGAGGTTGAGCACGCAGCCTTGAGGTGCTCCCATACTGCTTGTTACTGAGGATTATGTGTTTCTGCCAATTCGAACTGACTGTGGTCTGTGGATGAGGAAGTCGAGGATCGAATTACAGAGGAATGCACAGAAAACCAAATCCGTGAGCTTGGCAACCAGCTTCGAGGGGAAGATGGTATTGAACGTCGAGCTGTAGTCTATAAACAACGGCCTGACTGCACCATGTTGTGCAGGTGACTGACTCTTTTACATCGTGTCCAGAATTGGTCTCCTACCCATTCCGCGTTTATGTATAAAGATTTTTTTTTATTTTGTCCATCCTGTCTGCTTTTCGTACTCGTTATCACTACCATGGCTAACGCCCTTCACCGACCAGATCCTCTGATCTTTGACCCAGACTTCGCTGATCGATGGCGCCTCTTGGAGCACGACTACACCCATTACATTCGAGTTTACCATCGCAACGATCCACCTGATCTGCGTGCTTTTGTACTCTTGAATATCGCTGACCCTGAAACAATGAAGCGCGCAGAGCGTTGTAATTACGCACCTGCTGTTATGGACCACAACAAATAGATTGTGGTACCTGCAGAGACAATCCACGACCCTGTGGTTTTAATCGCTAAGTTCAGACAGCTATGGGACCTTCTCAATAATTTCATAACGCCAACTCCATAATTGAACGCAGTAGGTTTTTTGAGAACGTTTTGAGTGATTTAAAACACATGGCTGCACGCTGCCTCTTTGAAAATTTATGTGACGAAGTCATCCGTGACAAACTCGTAGGAGGTTTACTCAGTGTCAAAGTGCGAGACCAATTGCTCCGGAACACTTAAATAATTTTGAACAAGCCGAACATGCTTGCAGAATCGCTGAACTTACTGATTCCCACATAAGGTATGTAGGCTCTGGGCAACGACCCCAGTTTAATGTTCATGCTATCGACACCTCCCATCGCAACAGGCATCCACCAAAATCCATTCTTGACATCAATGCATGCCAGAATCTAGGTCTGGTCTCCTTTGCGCTTGCTGTCCATCAAATCTCTCTCAATGAGGGCTCCGCTCAGCAGATACTCTCACAATAAAAGTTAGACGACAAGTTTGGAAAGCTGCCTAACAGGTACAATATCGCTACTGATCCAAATGTCACTCCAGTGGTCCAAGCTCCACGCTGTATTCCGCATGCATGCACGACAGAGTATATAATGAGCTCCAGCGGTTGGTGTCCCTGGGTGTCATTGCCACGGTTACTCACCGTGTGTAATGGGACTGGGTTTCCATCATGGTGGTTGCAACAAATAAAAACAAGGAGGAAATCCGCATTTGCATCAACCCCAGATACCTCAACACAGCGCTCAAACGCCCACACTACCCGATGTGAACGGTAGAGAAAGTTGCTGCTCAAATAAGCAGTGCATCTGTGTATTTGTTCCGGATGTCAAAAGTGCATTTTGACAGGTTCGGCTGGACACTGACGCGTTCCAACCTCCACGTTCGCCACCCCCTTTGGTCGCTACAGATTACTGAGAATGCCTTTCGTCGTCAACTCTGCCGGCGAGGTTTTCCAGTGCACAATTGACCAATTGTTTGTGGGGTATCGTTGACATTCTCGTTGACGGACACAACATGGCTGAATATGATGCCGAACTAAACAACATACTAGACCGTGCGAAATACATCCATCTCAAGCTGAAACCCTAAATTACGGAGGTTAACTAAGTCGGCAATGTTTTCACTAGTGATGGTCTCAGATCGGACCCATCCAAGACCACTGCAATCAACGAGATGACAGTCCCTTCTGACGTCACGAGTTTACAGAGATTCCCGGGAATGGTCAACTAACTTGGAAAATGCATTCCCATCGTCAGCGATATATCTGCCCCCCCTGCGGGAATATACACACAATTACACTGCCTGGTCATGGTACTCAAAGCACAGAAGAGCATTTGAAATCCTTAAGTTGCAGCAGGCCACCGCTCCCATCCTGGGCCAGTTTGATTTATAGTTGCCAGTGACACTTATATGTGATGCGTCCCAGAATGCACTTGGCGCCGCTTGCCAACAGATCTCCACCGTTGGCCACCACAGGCCTGTTGCTCACGCCTCCCACGCCCTGACTGAAACGGAACAACGTTACGCCCAAATCGAAATGTAATCTGCATTGGAGAGGGAGAAGGGTAGATCTGAGTTCTCGGTGTAGCAGTTGAATAAAACGGACTATATGGCCACGAGGGAGGAGCTGGCCAAAGTTGACTGGGAAGACACACTAGCAGGGATGACAGTGGAACAAAAATGGCAGGTGTTTCTAGGAATAATACAGAATGTGCAGGATCAGTTCATTCCTAGGAGTAAAAAATTATTCCAAGGGGAGAAAGGGACGACCATGGATGACAAGGGCCGTCAGGGGTAGTAGAAAAATTAAAGCGAAAACGTACAACGTAGCAAAGATGAGCGGGAAGCAAGAGGTAAGATGCAAGAGCAAGATTGGGTAATGTTAAAGAACAATAGAAGATAAACAAAAATACAATACGGGTAGAAAATATGAGGTATGAAGGTAAGCTAGCCAACAATATAAAGCAGGATAGTAAAAGCTTCTTAGTATGTAATGAGGAAAACACATAGTTAAGACAATAGTTGGACCCTTGAAGACCGAAAAAGGCGAATTTATTGTGAGGAACAAAGAAATGGCAGATGAGTTGAACAGGTACTTTGGATTTTTCTTCACTAAGGTGGACACAAACTATCTTCCTGATATATTAGTGGTGAGAGGATCTGGGGTGACAGAGGAACTGGAGAAAATGCACATCAGGCAGGAATGGTGTTGGATAGACTGATGGGACTGAAGGCTGATGAATCCCCAGGGACTGATGGTCTGCATCCCAGGGTACTTAAGGAAGTGGCTCTAGAAATCGTGGATGCAATGGCGATAATTTTCCAATGTTCGCTCGCTTCAGGATAAGTTCCTGGGGATTGGAGGGTAGCTAATGTTATCCCACTTTTTAGGAAAGGCGGGAGAAAGGAAACAGGGAATAATAGACCAGTTAACCTGACATCGGCGGTGGGGAAGATGCTGGAGTCATTTATAAAAGATGAGGTAGCCGAACATTTGGGTAGCAGTAACAGGATCGGTCCGAGTCAGCAGGGATTTACGAAGGGGATATCATGCTTGACTAATCTTCTGGAATTTATTGAAGATGTAACTATGATAATGGACAAGGGAGACCCAGTGGATGTAATGTACGTGTAATTTTAGATAGCATTTGATAAGGTCCCACATAGGTGATTCGTGGGTCAAATTAGGGCACATGGTATTGGGGGTAGAGTGCCGACATGGATAGAGAAGTGGTTGGCAGACTGGAAACAAAGTGAAGGGATTAACCGGTCCCTTTCAGAATGGCAGGCAGTGACCAATGGGGTAGCGAAAGGTTCGGTGCTAGTAACGCAGCTATTTACAATATAAATCGATGATTTGGAAGAAGGGATTCAAAGTAACATTAGCACATTTGCAGATAACATAAAGCTGAGTGGCAGTGTGAACTGTGAGGAGGATGCTATGAGAGTGCAGGATGAATTGGACAGTTTGGGGGGCTGGGCATATGCATGGCAGATGAAGGTTAATGCGGATACATGTGAGGTTATCCACTTTGGTAGCAAAAACAGGAAGGCAAATTTTCATCTAAATGGCGTCAATTTGGGAAAAGGGGAAGTACAACGGGAAAGGTGTCGTATGTTCCCACTGAGCGCCTAAGCAGCATGGCAGACCACACTGTTGCTGATAAAAGTCTACAATTACTGTCTTAAGTCATCCGGCGTAGCTAGCCGGATTCACAACGCATTACCGCACTTGCGATTCGCCCATGCTACCTAGTTCGCGATGAACTGGTATAGCAGGACGGGATATAGTCAAGGGTCACAAAAAAATATATCCCAGCTGTTGCTCGGGACAGGTACTTTGAAGCAGTCCACAGAGGGCACATTGGTGTGGAAGCAACCCTACAACAAGCGCAGAGCATGTTTTACTGGCTTAGTATGACCAAGTATATACGTGAAAAAGTCCAAGTCTACAATATCTGCAACAGCTTAGCGCCACATCAACATAAATAACCTTTGTTCTTCCACACGGTTCCTCCTCTGCCGCGGTCCACGGTCGCTACTGGTATATCTGAATTATGTGGAAAACAGTATCTGGTTCTCCTCGACTCGCATTTTGTCTGCCGCAGTTATCGAAAAGTTGTCACACCACTTCTCCGTGCTCGGTTCCGCTGCACGGCTCCTATCGGTAGTCAGTTCACCAGCCAGTGGTTCAAAAGCTTCGTTCAACGATGGGATTTTCGACATGTCCCAACAGCACTGAATGTCCACAGTCCAGCAGACTCGCAGAACTGGCAGACTAGAGTATCAAACAATTAATGGAGCGTTCACAACTTGCTAAATCCGACGTCTACCTGAACCTGCTCAAGTTAAAGAACATCGCCTGCGATCCCATACTCGTCAAATCCTGCAGCCACAGGTCCGTTTATCTCCCGTTGTCGAGGAGCAACGCCAACTGAAAGGCGATGCACATAAACGATATTTCGACAAGTCCAGCAAACCATTTAAACCTCTCTCCAGTGGTTAAGTTGTTCGCCTTCAGACCGACAAGGGCTATGGCCGTTTAGGTCACATTCACAGCCTTGCCAACCTGGAAAGCGCAGACGGAGGCCTTTACAACGCAACCGTCAACATATTATTCAACTAAATGAATCACACCATGCGGCTCTGTATCCAGAGGTCACACGTTTGATGTAACCACACGCTGCCGGGCAGACTGCTCATGTTGCTGCAGAACTACCACTGACCGTGCCCCCCGTGGCCTGCGGACGTGGCTTTGAAGGACGAGATGCCAAAGCGAAGAATTCGAAGGGAAATAACTAAATGGAAACTACGCCGAAAAGCCAAATAACTGAAAGGGCATAACGTCGAAATACCAACTGACCGAACGGACGCGACGCCGAAAAGCCAAATAACCTAACGGACGCAACGCTAAAAGCACAATAACTGAAATGACGGGACGCATAAAAGCCGCATAATCAGAACGGCGCAACGCCAACAAGCCACTCACCGAACGGACACAACGCCAAACAGCCCAATAATTGACACGACGTCGCCGCGGGCCGGGATTTGTCAGCGCTTGGTCCAGATCCCCGCGTCCATCACATCACTTGCCGGTGGAGACGGGAGGGTGGGGCTCATTTTCCCACACAAGTCCGCCAGGGGCTGGAGGGTGACAGGGCATCAAGGTTTAAGCGGCCGAAGGAGCGCATCCCTCAAGACCGCCCCCATTCTCCGCCCCGGGATCATCGCTGCGCGCCCACGGCCGCCCTCCGCCTGGTCTCACCCGTGCGGCCGAACTTTGACGGGCTGTGAGTCGGCAGCGCACACACAAGGGGCCGCGGCTTCTGGCAGCGGAGCCAGGTGGACGAAAACCTGCCAAAGTCCCCGTCTGCAGCAACAGAGATGGGGACAATCAAGGTCCCTCCGCCAACCCAGAGTCACTAACCGCGAAGCACCGCCACCCGCACCCGACCCCCACACCATGGTGATTCACCCCACCCCCCACCCCGTCCCCGACATTCATACGGGATAATGCACCCCTCCCCCCGACCTAACCAACCCACCACCTCGACCCACACACGGGGAGATTCGACCCCCGACACCCACACCGGGGGGACATTTGGAATTTATTTTGGAGCTGGGTTCTGCTGGGGGTCCACGGAAGTTGGAAGACTTCTGCTCACTGGGAATAAAGACCCGAGGCATCGCAGCTCTGACACTTCGCATCTCTCGGGCGTGCACGCTGACTCTAACTCACGCCGATTCACACTTACTCACAAACACGGAGGAGTGATCGTATATTATATTACGAACCTCTGTGTCACCTGGAACAACGGATGCAGTAGATGAGGTTGGAGGAGGCGCATCACCTGGACAGATTTTGGGTCCTTGGATGGAGTCGAAAGGGGTGGTAAAGAGACAGGTTTTGCATCTCCCACGGTTGCAGTGGATAGTGACAGGGGAGGAGGTGGGTTTTGGTGGGATTGGACAAGTTGACCAGGGAATGGTATTTCTGGAAAGCAGAAAGGGGTATAGATGGGAAGATGAAGCCAGCAGTGGGATCCCGTTGAAGGTGGCAAACTTAATGGAGGATTATATGCCGTATGCTACGGCTTCTTCTTCTTCTTCTTTCGTATGGCATGCACAGCCTAAAGTTGTGGAACAACTTGTTCTATTTGATCGTATTTGATTGTACACGCCAGGTTGATTACATTCGTCAAACCAGGGCGGACTAAGTGAAGGTTGCAAGCTCCAACCGCATGCGACGGCTGAAGGGGTGGGAGGTGAGGAAAAGGGGGACTCTGTCCTTATTATGAATGGTTGGGGGGGTGGAGTAAGTGCGGAGCTGTGGGATATCGAGGAGCCCAGGGTGAGTGTCGCCTGTAATGGAGGAGGGAAAACCCCGTTTCCCGAGGAATATGGGCATTACCGATGTCCTGGTGTGGAACACCTCATCCGGGGCGCAGATGCGGCGTAGACTGAGGATTGGGAGTAGGGTATAGAGTCTTTACAGAAGGTAAGGTGGCAAGAAATATTGTCAAGATAGCTATGGGAGTCAGTAGGTTTTTAGTAGTTGTCGATCTATAGTCTGCTTCATGTGATGGAGACGGTGAGAACTGGAAACGATCATTGCAGTCGTCAATGTATCGGGGCAGATTTCGGGTATAGGGCTAGTGTAAGCAAGTCGACACGGCAATGTCACTAAAACTAAACTTGGAGGTGTTCTCCGTACTCAAGGAATGTATGATGACTTGGAAGAAGTAATGACACCTGCTTCATACAAATATCAGAACGTTAAAAACAGCGTGGCTGTTCATTTTTGTCGAACCTTATTTTCCTTATGTTCATCACCCGAGACGGACCTTGCATTAAGTACTATCTGAGTAATAAAGATGTAACATCCTTGTATTATCCTAGTAACAACGATGTAATATCCCAATTTAGATAACCATCAGAAGAAGAGAGTCGATAAAGGACAGGGGCGTTGTTAAGCTACTAAACGCATGCTTTGACCGCTTTCACCGTTGAATAATGCGCTTGCAAGGTAGAAGTAAAGTAGAAGAATGTTGAGACTGTGTGCATCCACAGTAAATGCCACGTAGCTGTTCGAAAAAGGGGCAAAACATAAAGATTAAAAGCTCTTTTTCGACCATAAATAAAATGAACGGCACCTTGTGTTCTAGCATTCCCTGCACTGATACAACCCATGAGGTGACAGACTCTAATCTGGAAGTGCTCATTGTGAAAGCGCGAGCCGCTGTTTTAACCAGAGCGTCAGTGAGTGCGCCATCGGTATCAGATTTATTTTCGGCGCAGATAGAACACAGATAAAGTGTGATCGTATAATGGTTAGTACTCTGCGCTATGGCAGAGCAACCTCGGTTCGAATCCCAGTCACGGCATATAGTGTTTTATGAATTTATATTTCAGCTGCTCCGGATATTCAACGTTTTTATTTTACTGAAAAAAGCGACAACCGCCAACGGTTGAAGTTCCTCTCTCGGCACGCCAGTTTCTCCTGGGAACATTCCATCTCGCTTTAAGTCATACGATTAATTTCGAAGTGAGCCGGCACGAACAATCAGCACCTGCCAGAATGTAAGCAAGATCTCTGATCAAGAAAGGAACGAGAGAGAAAACGATGATTACAGAACCGTTAGCCTGAGTTCGGTGGTGGAAAGATGCTGGAGTCAATGATTAAAGAGGTAATAATGGGCCATTTGGATAGCAGGAAAAGGATTAGTCCAAGTCAAAATGGATTTATGAAAGGGACATCATGCTTGACTAATCTTCTGGAATTTTCTGAGGATGTGACAAGTAAAATGGATGAAGGGGTGCCAGTGGTTGTAGTGTATCTAGACTTTCAGTAAGCCTTTGATAAGGTCCCGCACTGGAGATTGGTGACTAAAATTAGAGCACATGGCATTGCGGGCAGGGTGTTGACATGGATAGAAAATTGGTTGGCAGTCCGGAAATAAAGAGTAGTAGTAAACGGGTGATTTTCAGAATGGCAGGCAGTGGCGAGTGGACTGCCGCAAGGCTCGGTGTTGGGCCCGCAACTGTTTATCATATATATTAATGATTTGGAAGAGGGAATTTGGAGCAACAGTAGCATGTTGGCGGATGACACAGAGAATGTGGCAGTGTGAAGTGTGAAGAGGATGTTAGGAGGTTGCAGGTTGCCTGGAGCGGTTGAGTGAGTGGGCAGATGCGTGGCAGATGCAGTATAATATAGATACATGTGAGGTTATCCACTGTGGCGGCACAAACAAGGGGGCAGATTATAATCTCAAGGAGGTTACGTTAGCTAAGGGGGAGGTACAGCGAGACATGGTTGTCCTTGTGCAACGGTCACTGAAAGTTGGTGTGCAGGTACAGCAGGCAGTGAAAAAAGCTAATGGAATGTTGGCCTTCATAACAAGGGGATTTCAGTATAGGAGTAAAGAGGTTCTTCTGCAGTTGTATAGGGTTCTGGTGAGACCACATCTGGAGTATTGTGTACAGTTTTGGTCTCCTAATTTTTGGAAGGACATCCTTGTGATTGGGGCAGTGCAGCGCATGCTTACGACATTGATCCGTGGGTTGGCGGGACTGTCATGTGAGGAAAGATTGAAAAGAATAGGCTTGTATTCACCGTAGTTTAGAAGGATGAGGGCGGATCTTATAGAAACATATAAAATTATAAAATGTCTGGGCAAGCTAGATGCAGTAAATATGTTCCCAATGTTGGTCAATATCACATACTTCCGTGTATTTGGGTCTGGGAGAACTTGTGATAAATATATCCTTAATAAACTGGACATCAGAGGGAGATACCCGACAGAGCGGGTCCCGCTCGCTGCAGCAAATACGATGAGAAGCATGTTGGGCACAGTCAATGGGACGATAACTTAATTTTGTTGTCAAGGACCCATTAGAAAATGAAATCTAAGACGTCAGTGTCCGTGCCATATTATATGTAAGATAGCATTTAAACAGAACGCTTCCCATCTCCTGAAGATGTAATGCACTGTTCTTTTTGGCGCTATCCTTGCACTCTGCAGTGAACACATAGATGGATCGGTCTGACAACCCGAGCCGCAGGAGCGGTCTTCTCAGATTTTGTAAAGCTATGCATTAATTAATCATGCAGAGGCTGGTTACCCGAGTCCTAGGCTGGACCAGCAAAGTATTATGCCTAGAAACCCCATATAAGCTTCTATTATTATTCCCAGCATTTGCGGGAAACCATGGATGCATATGCCAGTCAGGCAGTACGAGAACCCTGAAGCGGGATCTTGTTGAATTTATTGAAATACCCGACTGATGAGGCAAAATGGTGAAACCACATAAAATAACATTCCTTCCCCGTGTAGCGAGAATGTATCTCTCGCCACAGTGATGCCACATTTTTGTACAACTGGTGAATGAGCCTGGATGCAAACATATCGACATTGGATGTGCCATTGAGCCATAATATCATAAAATACTTTGTGATCCAACATCCATTCTGTGTTGTCATTGATTTTACTTCGGAGTCACGCGAGTGAAGAAACCCGCCAGTCGACATGCGCGTCATTACGTCTGGCGCATGGCGCAGGGACCGGCAGGCAGGAGCAGCGCTTCTCCAGTGGTAAGTTTAAAACCCCCAGGTAAGCGTTTAACTTCCCCGAGGTAACTGCGTTTGGTAATTCTTGTTGCAGTACAACAAGTGCAAACAAGAAAAGATCCGGAACAGCGAGGCGAGCCGTGCTGACAATATCTCAACCGCACGGGAGTGCGGGTAGCGGGCGGCCATCTAGTTCATCAACGGAACCATTGGTTGTTAAACGGACAACTACAGACATGGTGTCGGAGAACACTATGCCTACGCCGGAGGGGCGTAATGCTACCCAAAAGTCTGTCCGGCCGATAGACTCAGACGAGTCCGGCCGAGAAGGTTCGACGATAGAAATGGATACCGCGGAACGGGTATCCAGGATGGAGTTCATGTTGTAGAGGACGATCCGTCCAGAGCGCCGGCCTCTCCAAGAGCACGCGCCAGCAGCACCTGCTGGTTGGCCAAGGATCTTCCTCCTGGACGAGGAAAATACCGGGTCAGATTGAATCTGACGCCGATTCACAGGCTTCAGCAATAGAGGCTGCCCAACGGGACGAGCTGCACGCGCCAGAGGTCATATTCCTAGCGGCCAGGTTTGCCGCCTCTGCAGACTCTGGCGAGCCGCTTGGAGAGGAGCTGGCTGCCAGCATAATTATCTGGCTTCCCATCAGCTCCGAGAACAGGCTACGGACACTACTGCCAAAAAGTATGAGACCCCCGAGAACTGTATCCTGCTGAAGGTGCCGACAGTCAATCATGCTATTTTGGGGCATATGGGGGCAAGCATCCGAGCGCAGGAGAATAATCTGCAGCGGGTGCTCAAGCACTTGACGTCAGGAATAACGGCTTTTGATAGGTCGGTGGATGGTGGGCTCCTGGCTGAAGTTCAGCAGGATGCCCTAACTCTTATGTGCAATGCGCATTATGGGATTAATTGTCTCAGAAATAGCGTCATCCGCCCCACCATTAATCCCAGCTTTGCTGCCTTATGCCAGCCTGGCACCGTCCCGCCGCCGAATCAATTATTTGGAGAAGACCTGGCGAAAAGCGTTAAATAGATGGTCGACGAAGCGAAGACCGTTGTGCTTATCAAGGAACCAGTAATCAACAGAACTCTCCGACGGCAGTACACCTAAAGGCGATTTGCGGAAACCGGGGCTGCGCAAGGACCACGCCGACCATTTCATGTCCGCAACTGGCGCTCCCCAGCAGGAGCAAGGGGAAACATGCCTTTACAACCCAAGACCAGGCAAAGAGCACCGGTAACCATGGAGGTAGAGGGGTCTGTCTCCTGTCGAAACATATTGCGAGGCAATTGCCTACCAGTTGCAGGGAGGTTACACAGGTTTCTGGGACAATGGTGTAAAATAACCTCGAATGTGTTTATACCGCAGAGTATTCAAGTGTTTAAAATTGAATGTATTCCCACCCTGTGTCCACCCAGCACAAACCGAATCGGACACTCATCTTCTCACAAAAAGAGAATTTGATGCTCCAAGCTGGAGTAGCAAAACTATGCCTCAAGGGAGTAATTGAGAAAACAGTCTATCAGACCCACAAATTCGTGTCTAATCCCTAGACCAAAGAAGGATGGTGGGTGTAGAATGATATTAGATTTAACAGGACTTAATCCGTTTGTGCAGAATCAACTTTTTTGAAATCGAAACTTATCTAACTGCAAAGTAACTGTTTTCCATGGGGTGATATATGGCATGTATAGATCTCCAAGATGCGTATTCAGTGTCTGTTCATAAAGACTATCGCAGATATTTGCAATTTAACTGGATGGGACAATTGTGGCAGTTTCCAATACCTAATGGGTCAACCTCAGCCCCTCGCCTATTTACTAAATTGCTAAAACCAGTAATTGGGTTATTACGGTCACATGGCCATATAATAATGACCTATTTTAATGACATTATAATCATTGGAAACACCTTTGACGAAGCTGAATTATCAGTCTCAGCTGTTCACCTCATGGTGTAGATGCTAGATTTCATTTTCCACCCAGTTAAATCGAAATTGGTGCCTGTTAACATAATTGACTATCTGGGTTTCACAGATGATTCCGATCACATGTCTGTAACTCTGCCCCAGGGCAAGAGAGTAGATTTAATTCAAGGGTGTATCAACCTCTTAAAGGGGAAATCACCTTCAATTAAACAGGTTGCTAGCTTAATTGGGAAATTGGTAGCAGCCTTTCCAGCAGCCCAACATGGACCTTAGCATTATCAGGATTTACAGAGAGCAAAGGTACAGGTACTGAGAATGCATGCAAACCGTTACAATCGGCTCATGCGCTTACCATCTAAAGCCATAACATATTAAATTGTTATGGCACAATTTTGGCAAAAGAACCATCACTTATTTTACAGACCGATGTCAGCGCCCTAGGTTGAGATGCTACTGATAACAGATCTAGTTGTGGAGGCATATGGGATATGCATGAGGCATAAATTCTCCCATCACATGGAATTGATTATTTAGAACTGTTAGGAGTGTTCTGTGGGCTAAACGATTATTATACCACTAAGCATCACGTGCATGTTCAGTTGCAGATTCACAACACCACGGCAGTGGCGTATGTCAAGCATATGGGTGGAATCAAGTCGAAATCATGTGATGGATTGGCTAGCACTATTTGGCACTGGTGCATGAAAAATAATAATTGGATTTCAGCTGTCTACTTCCCAGGCAGACTCAATATGATGGCACACACCAGGTCGCGCTAATTCAACGACAACACCGAGTGGATATTCATTCGCGAAGTACTTGGTGAAATTGTCCTTCCGTATGGGATGCCAGATATCGATGAGTTCGCATCCAGACTTAATCACCAGGTACCGAAGTATGTTTCATGGTAACCCGACCCTGAGGCAGTGGCGGTAAATGCATTCTCACTGCACTGGGGTGGAATGTTTTAATATGTTTTTCCACCCTTCTGCCTCATCAGCCTGACTAAGATCAAGCAGGGCACCACAACACGCTTTCTGGTAGTGCCCGTCTGGCCTACATAGCCATGGTTCCCGCTCATTTCGGAAATAACCACGCACCCTATTATGATGGTTCCAAATCGTGTAGAAGTTTGGTGCACCCTGTGACTGGTGACCCACACCATTTGAATGGTCTTGTAAATGTGTTCATTTGCAGATTTTAAAAAGGCCGTACCTGGGTGTGAGACTGTCCAATCAGATTGTGGATACCATCACATCTTCCTGGAGGGATAGCACAAAAAGGCAACACCTCTCCCATATCAGGAAATGGGAGGACATTTGCTTGCATGGGAACATCGCTTACCAAACGGCCTCCATCCCAGATGTGCTAGAATTCCTATCCTACTTACATTTCAACGAAGGGCTGAGTTACAGTGTCATCAACAGTGCCAGGAGCGCCCTGTCAGCGTACTTGTGCCGTGGGTCAGACCTCCAGCCTTTAGGGTCTCATCCGTCAATATCAAAATTCATGAACGGTGTGTTTAATTCCTATCCTCCTAGGCCTAGGTACTCTCAAATCTGGGATGTGAGCATGGTACTCACGGTGCTCCATCAATGGGGAACAGCCACATAATTGTCCTTACTAAGGATCACCCTCAAATTGGTCATGCTCATGGCGCTTACATCAGCGCAAAGTGTTCAGACTCTCCACAAATTACGTCTAGGCAGAATGGTGTCATCACAAAATGACGTCACTTTTCACGTCTTTGACTTACTCAAACAGACCAGGGCTTTCAGGATACAAGCTTGTATTGTCAGCTTATCCCGCAGATCCACGCCTGTGTGCAGTGGAGCATTTGAAGCATTATATTGACGTTACGAAGAGCCTCAGGGGGTCCGAGGTAGCACTACTTATAAGCCACAAAAAGCCACATAAGCACGTATAATCTCAGACCATCTCACGATGGTTGAAGCAAGTCCTGGGATCTGCAGGATTTAATACTCAACACTTTTAATCTCACTCCACTAGGGCAGCATCGACGTCAGCGGCGGCGTCAATGGACGTCCCTCTAGACCACATCCTCGCGGCCGCAGGGTGGTCAAATGAATCGACTTTTCAGAGGTTCTACAACAAGCCGCTTGATGAATCCGGGGTGTTCGCCCACTGTGTTAAATTTTGTTTCATAGCTTCTCCCTGGGAGAGCGGAGTTAATATTGTATATATTTTCTGTTAGTTGTGAATTAAACATTAACATGTTAATCCGTATCGTGAATCAATGTTGTTACTAATTCACTCCTCCTGATTCAACTGCATGCAGTGTGATACGTCTGGATTTGAATCGGCGTGAAATCACAGACCTTTAAAGTCTGAAGAAGGGTCTCGACCCGAAACGTCGCCTATCTCCTTCGCTCCTTAGATGCTGCTGCACCCGCTGAGTTTCTCCAGCTTTTTGTGTACCCTTTAAAGTCTTCACGGAATCACTCACGTGACTCCAAAGAAAAATAGTAAGATTAAACGAGAACTTACCAGTTTGAAAATTGATCTTGATTTATGACAAGTTACGATGAGCGATTACGTGTCCATCGCTACCGACCCTCAAATCTTGAAGTGCATCTGGTAGTTCTAGAGTTATAATCTTACTATAATACTTCGATTGTTCTTTTCTGTGATTTCACGCCGCTGCTTTGAAGATTGACGGGCATGCCGACTGGTGGGGTTCTTCAGGTAATCGCTCATCGTAACTCCTCATAAAATATAGATCTAACTTCAAATTGGTAAGTTCTCGTGAAATCTTACTATTTTGCGTGATAATACACCAGCGCCAAATGAGGTTGGGTAAATTATGACAGGATGATTTCACCCATGTGACTAACATATGACACCACCACAGTGTATCAACTTGGAACTGAGCATGCGGATTATGCATATTCGCACGATAACCCTTTAACTCATAGTATGCACCTAGTGTCTATAGGTAGTTGATACCAATAACTGAAGAAATGGTGATTAATGCGAATTCCATCCGCCTCAGTTACTAGAGATGGCAATCGTAGTTTTGCATCGTTGAGCACTGGCATCTGTTTGTAATATGACTGATGACCTATTGAGCAGTTGGACGTGGCCCTTGTGGCTAAGGGGATCAGAGGGTATGGAGAGAAGGCTGGTACGGGATACTGAGTTGGATGATCAGCCATGATCATATTGAATGGCGGTGCAGGCTCGAAGGGCTGAATGGCCTACTCCTGCACCTAATTTCTATGTTTCTATGTTTCTAAATCTACTGGAACAATGCTCAAATAGTTCATCCACCATTGTGACTTTGGTAGCTTCAGCTGGTAATAGTAGGTCTGTGAACAATGACCTATATGGCACTTGAGAGGTTACTACTTTGCAAGTTGTAAGTTCTTATAATGCAAAGTCCCAATTGCACAGCTGAAACACAACTGCTATATTGCAATTACACGATGAATAGAAGACTGCTTGATAACGAGGTTGTTACAGATTTTAATTGATTCCAATCTGTTGCCCCAGGGCGGTCACAGACACATTAATAGTTAAAGGAAAATCCGAATAATCGATAACTCTAGTTGGTATCAACTAAAATTTGACTGGATGGCTGAGGAACCTCAATTCCTCAAATATAGTTGCAGCTGAAATCGTTGATTTTAGCAAAACACAGCGTTAGAAATATCATCCAGATCAATTCCCAATGTCTCCGGTCATCCCTGTGAATGGAACCTGAATTGTATGCATCTTTGTGATCGATATATGCCATGAAGACCCTAAGGAAATCAGTAGTTAGACACTAACGAAATTCCATTTACTGAAAAATCTATGTTGCACTTTGGAGTTATATCAATTATGAATCGACATCCTCCATCTTTACAATTATCATGCCATGTCTGCCATAATTCCGTGCCTGGCTTGAACGACAACTCTGGCCAGATTCCCGAGCCTGTCTTGAAAGGTAAACCTGGCCATAATACTGAGCCTGCCTCGAAAGACAACTCTGGCCATTTTACTGGGCCTGCCTTGAGAGACTGTTCCGGCCATAATTCTGAGCCTGCCTCGAATGACAACGCTGACCATATTACCGAGCTTGTCTCGGAATTCAATCCTGGCTGTGATACTGCGCCTGCCTCGAAGGACAATTCTGGTCATATTTCCGAGCTTGTCTCGGAAGGCAATCCTGGCCGTAATACTGGGCCTGCCTCGAAAGACAACTCTGGCCGTAATTCTAAGCCATGCTTGGTACCCTTTTATCTTGTGCACTAATAACCCGTCACATGTTATCATTCTAGTGTATGGCTGATCTGAATCTCATGTTATCATTGTCGTTTGTACAAAAACAAGTGTAAATATTATCAATGGTCCACTTACCCCATGTTTCGGAAGAACTAGACACACCTTCCTCCAGGTTAACGGTAGTCTTATGCTGAGCCCAAAGGCCCCTGATCTGTGTTATATTCCCCTCCTTGATTTGAGAGTAGGCATGGATGTGTATGTGGATTCCATATTTCCAGAGACCGGCTTGGACCTTGGCCTGAAAGACCTCTGCCCGGCTTTCAAGCTGCCACCAGCTTCAGTGAACAGCTTACTGCCGATGAGGCGTGGGGGGTGTCATCGCCGATACGATGAGGCTTGCTTCCTCATCCAGGTATACCTGTTGAATAAGTCTTACCTGAAGAGAACATACGGCGGCTGGTTACACTTCCTGGATTTCATGACCCCTCCAATGTTACCCCTGATAGCTCCGTTCACTGCCGGCACTTGTAGCGTGAGGGGTACTATGGCCCCTGTCGGGTTTTCTGCCTACGGCTGGAACCAATCCATCGGGCAGTAACCCATTCGCTTGCGAGTATATCGTTGCATTCCCCTCCACAGAGAGGGGGATTCGTATGAAGCCCTTAAAAAAGGTGCTGCCGCAGGCCCTGAAGATACCTGCGCTGACATGGTCCCTCCTTCGGACCTATATCAGGATTGTTACTCTGGGTCAGAAACTGACCCTGAATGCTCCCGTCCTCAGAGAAGGAGACATTGTGCAGCCCTGAAAACGGTGTCGCTGCCATTGCCGCGGGCCCCCGATGAGGCACGCGCTGATAACTCCCTCCTTTGGAGTATATCATTGTTGCGCACCTCTCTAGCAGGTGTTCAATGTGGGTTTTGGCGTCCGCAGACGCTACACATTGAAGGAGTGAAACCCTCGTGGCCCGACTCGTCCGTGTCCCCAAGGCCTGACCGGCATCCTCGTGGTTTCGCCCCGTCTCTGGGGCACCATAGCGGCCTGGGAGCCGCTGAGCGCACTGTCCGCGATTCGGGTGGCGAGTCCGGCTTAATGCCAGTTTTACCCATTTTCTGGGCGAACTATAGCGGTCAGGGAGCTGCTGACCTCAGTGTTAGCGACTGGGGTAGCGAGACCAACTTTTTCTTGGTCTACCCCCTTTCTTGGTGAACCACCACTCGCACTCCCCTCCTGGGTGTCACTGACCTCCTTGTCAGCGACATGGGAACCGAACCTGACGGCTGCCGGCTACCCGCGCTTTCGCTGTCCGGACCGGGATCTCCCCACGGTCCATAATCGGTTGCCCCGCGGCCCGTCCGACTTCGTCCCGAATCTAGCAGACCAACTCTAAAAGGAGCTTCCTGCAACACAAAAAACAAAACCTATAAATAAGTATTACATTTATCTCAAGTTTAAACTTACCGCTGGCAGGAGCAGCGCGCCCGCCAGTCAGTCTTTGCGCAATGCGCTAGACGTAATGACACACATGCGGGCTGATGGCCTTCTCACGTAGTCACTCACGTGACGCCTAGGAACAAGTAATGCAGTTTAGTTTAGTTAAGTTTATTATCACGTGTACCTAGATTCAGTGAAAAGCTTTTCGTTGTGTGCTAACAAATCAGCGGAATAACTGTACATTATTACAATCTAGAATCCACAATGTACAGATATATAATAAACGGACTGATGTTCAGTGCAAAAAGTGATACATGGTCCAGTTCCTCTCGGCGGATTACAGCTGTCGTACTCGGCAGGATTTGAACCTACGCGGGGAATGCCCAATGGATTTCTAGTCCATCGCCTTAACCACTCGGCCACGACTACACATTTGTGTCTGTGTTACATTTTGGGAATCTAAACCAGGGCAGGGCCCTCTTAACGAATGGAAGAGTTATGTCGAGTTTTGTGGGGCAGAGGAAACTAAGATTTCAGGAACGCCACAATTTGTGGTGAAGAATTATTTCGGCTCCCTGCATCAGTCAGACTATAAAAGATATTGGTGAGACCAAGTGTGGAGAGCTGTATTCAGTTTTCGTCAACCTGTTATAAGAAAGATGTTGCTAAGCTGAAAAAGATGCAGAGGATATTTACGAGGATGTTGCCAGAATGCGAGGGCCTCGGCTATATGAGAGTTTAAAAAGGCTAGCGTGTTTTTCATTGTAGCGTAGGAGGATGGGGATGATCGAATAATGGTGAATACCATGATGAAAGCAGTACATAAGTTAAATGCACAGTCATTTATCCAGAGTACGGCAATCTAAGAGCACACACCCATCGTGGTAACCCCTATTTTATTACTCAACTCTATTCATAAAGTTTTACCGGACTTACCATAGGCAATGTAGTCTTGGACGGCACTGATGACAATCTCCTTAACAGTAGAGCACCCCCCCCCCCCCACCTCCACGCTCATTTACCTCCATTCCTATCTCGCCTACAGTACCTGTAGGCTAAAGCATCGCACTGTCAGTCCTGTCCCTCTTTGCGCCATGTTTCTGTAATTGCCTCAACCTGCCAGTCGTAAATAACTATCCAGGCCCTGAGTTCCTCCACCTCACCAGTCAGACCTCGCACATTGAAATACACGCAATTGAATGCAAACGTGCTCCTTGCTCCGTGGCTGGCTCCTGCCTACGTTATCTACTGAATTTGTTTAAAACAACTTCCAGCGCTCATCTTCTCCACGTCTGCATTGCACATGCCAATATTGTTTAAAATATTCCGAGTAGGAATATTCCTAGTTGAAGAGGTAACTAGGGAAATTGATGAGGGTAAAGCAGTGGATGTTGGTCATATGGATTTCAGTAATGCCTTTGACAAGGTTCCCCATGGAAGGTTGGTTCAGAAGGTTCAATCTTTGGGTGTTAATGGCGGAGTAGCAAGATGGATTCAACAGTGGCTGAATGGGAGATGTCAGAGAGCAATGGTGGATGGCTGTTTGTCAGGTTGGAAGCCGGTGACCAGTGGGGTGCCTCAGGGATCTGTGTTGGGTCCACTGTTGTTTGTCATGTACATCAATGATCTGGATGATGGGGTGGAAAATTGGATAAGTATGCAGATGATACTACGATAGGTGGTATTGTGGATAATGAAGTAGATTCTCAAAGTCTACAGAGAGATTTGGGTCATTTGGAAAAGTGGGCTGAAAGATGGCAGATGGAGTTTAATGCTGATAAGTGTGAAGTGCTACATCTTGGCAGGACAAATCAGAATAGGACGTGCATGGTAAATGGTAGGGAATTGAGGAATGCTGTGGATCAGAGGGATGTAGGAATAACTGTGCATAGTTCCCTGAAGGTGGAATCGCATGTAGATAGGGTGGTAAAGAAAGCCTTTGGTGTGCTGGCCTTTATAAATCAGAGCATTGAATATAGGAGTAGGGAAGTAATGTTAAAATTGTACAAGGCATTGGTAAGACCAATTCTGGAGTATGGTGTACAATTTTGGTCGCCTTGTTATAGGAAGGATGTCAACAAAATAGAGAGAGTACAGAGGAGATTTACTAGAATGTTGCCAGGGTTCCAGCAACTATGTTACAGAGAAAGGTTGAACAAGTTAGGTCTTTATTCTTTGGAGCGCAGAAGGTTAAGGGTGGACTTGATTGAGGTCTTTAAAATGATGAAAGGGATAGACAGAGTTGACGTGGATAAGCTTTTCCCATTGAGGGTAAGGAAGATTCAAACAAGAGGACATGACATGAGAATTAAGGGACAGAAGTTCAGGGGTAACGTGAGGGGGAACTTCTTTACTCAGAGGGTGGTGGCTGTGTGGAATGAGCTTCCAGCAGAGGTGGTGGAGGCAGGATCGATTTTAACATTTAAAAGTAAAGTGGATAGGTATATGGAGGTGAAGGGAATGGAGGGGTATGGTCTGATTGCAGGTAGATGGGACTAGGGGAAAACAAATGGTCGGCACGGACTGGAAGGGCCGAGAGGGCCTGTCTCCGTGCTGTAATTGTTATATGGTTATATGGTTATATGGAGTAGGACTCGTAAACCTGTCAGGATTTTCGTTCCTCTCCTGTTCAGATGTAGTTCGTCCCCCTTCTACAATACCTCATAAGAGATCCCAATGATTGAATATTCAGAATACCCGCCTCCTTCACCAACACCTTCATAGAATCCGCAGTGGTCGGTTGCGGCGTTGTGTTGGCGGTAGAAGGTGGAACGGACCGTCGAGGCCGTCGCGGAGCAGTAGACACCCGGCTGATTGTAGCGCTATCCTGTTGCTTGGGGAAGAACAGCTGGCCCGCTCGCTCGGCTAATTTCAGGGGGTCGGTGAAGTCACCACCGGTGAGGAGCAGGCGGATGTCGAGGGATGCCTGCTCGAAAAGAGGACAAGATTGGTGACCATCCATCAGCGAAAGAATTTCGCACATCAGTACAGACAGCTTGCGGTCACCAAGGCCGTCCATGTGCAGGATCCTCGCGGCTAGATCGCGGCGGCTGTGCCCGAAAGTAGGCAGTGGTAGTGCCGTGAGGCCCTCATACCTGTTGTCGGCAGGCGGATGTTTAATGAAGCAATCAGGCGGCGGATTCTTGGTTCAACGCGCCGATCATGTAGAAATATTTAGTCCAATCAGCCACACATTGCCGAATTTGAAATTAGGCCTCAAAGTGTTAGCACAACACACAAGGCTGAACTGCCCGGAAAACGGGCCGTTTTAGCGAAACTGCATTTTGCTGGGCCCGGTTGGTGAAAGGTCCTCGGCCGGGTGCAGTACAACGGATCCGAAAAACGTTCGGATCGACGGGGTTACCATTGTAGTGAGACCAGGCCGGTAGAGCAAAATGTGCTTTATAAGCTAAACGAATAAACGATCTAAGCTCATGTCGTCGTGAGGAGCACTACCTACTGAACATGATGGTGAGGGATGGAATTCAGTCCCTTGCGAAGGAAGACCTAGGGACTGTGGATTGAGTTGAGGAATTGTAAAAGGAAAAATACACTAATTGGTATTATCTTCAGACCCCCTAATAGCAGCCCGGATGTAAGGTGTAATTCGCAGCAGGAGTTAAAACGGGCATGTAATAATGGTAATTACACTGTGGTGATGGGGGATTTCAATATGCAGGTAGACAGGCAAACTCAGGTTCGTTCTAGGCCTCAAGAGAGAGAATTTGTAGAGTTCCTCCGAGATGGATTATTGGAACAGCTTGTAATGGAGCCGACCAGAGAAAAGGCAATTCTGGATTTAATGTTGTCTAAAGAACAAGAGTAAATAGGTTTTTCTGTAGTTGTAATGGTCCCTGGTAATACTACATTTGAAGTATTGTGTGGAGTTTTCGTCTCCTAATTTGAGAAAGGACATCCTTGTAATTGAGGGAATGCAGTGTAGGTTCATGAGACTGATCCCTGGGATGGCGGGACTGTCATATGTGGAGAAATTGAAAAGACTAGGCTTGTATTCGCTGGAGTTTAGATGGATGAGGGGGATCATATAGAAATATATAAAATTATCAAAGGACTGGACAAGCTAGATGGAGGAACAATGTTAGCAATAATTGTTGATTTCCGAACCCGGGGCCACATTCTTGTAATACAGGGGAGGCGATTTAGGTGAGGTTTAGGACAGAGGTGAGAAAAAATGTTTTCACGCAGAGCGTTGTGAATTTGTGCAATTCCCTGCCACAGAGGGCAATGGAGGCCAAATCACTGGATGGATTTAAGAGAGAGTTATACAGAGCTCTCTGAGCTAGTGGAATCAAGGGATATATGGAGAAGGCAGGCACGTGGCATTGATTTGGGACGATCAGCTATCATCACAATGAATGGCGATGCTTGCTCAACGGGCCAAATGGCCTAATTCTGCACCTAGTTTCAATGTTTCTATGTAACAACTGAGAAATACCGTCACCCCGTCGGGGAATTGAACCCGGTCACCCGTGTGACAGGCGGGGATACTAACCACTATACTAACGAGGAACTTTGTGTATTCTACCTAGATTTACATAATTCAATCTTCTAGCCGTTACGTTTCCTTCTACCTGCGGACATTTATCTCACTTGCTGGTCTCGGTCTCTTCGGCTCTCCAGTCACTTATTTAAGTACAGAGTCAATGAATCATAAAATAATTGAAAACATGTACAGTAGGCTATTCGCCCCTTCGAGCCTGTTCCGCCATTCAACATGATCATGGCTGATCATCCAACTCAGTATCCTGTACCTGCCTTCTATCCATACCCCCTGATCCCTTTAGCCACAAGGGCCACATCTAACTCCCTCTTCAATATAGACAATTAAGTGGCCTCAACTACCTTCTGTGACAGAGAATTCCACAGACTCACCACACTCTGTGTGATTTATTTTCTCATCTCGGTCCTAAAATACTTCCCCCTTATCCTTAAAATGTGGTCCCGTGTTATGGAGTTCCACAACATCGGAACAATCTTCCTGCAACCCCTTAAGAATGCTGTAAGTCTCTATAAGTTCCCCCCTCAATCTCCTACATTCCAGCGAGTGCAAGCCGGGTCTCTCCAGTCTTTCTTCATATGGAAGTTCTTCCATCCCAGGAATCGGTCTGGCGAACCTTATCTGTACTTCCTCTATGGCAAGAATGTATTTCCTCAGATTAGGAGACCAAAACTGTACGCAATACTCCAGGTCAGGCCTCACCAAGACCCTGTACGACTGCGCGTTCTTCTGCAAGAGTAGAACCTCCATGCTCTTGAACTCAAATCCTTTTGCTATGAATGCCAACATACCATTCGCTTTCTTCACAGCCTGCTGCACCTGCATGCCTACATTCAATGACTGGAGTACCATGGCACCCAGGTCTCGTTGCATCTCCCCTTTTCCTAATCGGCCACCGTTCATATAATAGTCTACCCTCCTGTTCTTGCCGCCAAAGTGGATAACCTCACATGTATCCACATTATACTGCATCTGCAATGCATTTGCCCACTCACCCAACCTATCCAAATCACCTTGCAGCCTCCTAGCATCCTCCTCACAGCTAACACTGCCCCACAGCTTCGTGTCATCCGCAAACTTGGAGATGTTGCATTCAATTCCCTGATCCAAATCATTAATATATATTGTAAATAGCTGTGGTCCCAGCACTGAGCCTTGCGGTACCCCACTAGTCACTGCCTGCCATTCTGAAAATGATCCGTTTACTCCTACTCTTTGCTGACCCGTTTACTTCTACAGTTTGTCCTATTGAATTATTTTATATGAGGCGCTTTTCCTTTCATAAATACAGAGAAACATAGAAAATAGGTACAGTAGTAGGGCATTCGGCCCTTCGAGCCTGCACCGCCATTGAATATGATCATGGCTGTTCATTCACTCAGTATCCTGTACCTGCCTTCTCTCTTTGTAAGAACGCATGTCACCCAAACTGCGAGTCCTAATATGTTTTTGCTGTCGCAAAGCAGCAGCCGGACTGTGGTCGAGCCATTCACTCTCATCGCACTGGAGGCAGTTCCTTTTCCCACTTGCCGATGGAACCGCAAGGTCAAATGGTGCTCACGACTGTCTTCCTTCTAAAAAAGGTCCTGGCCCGAAATCTCATCCATCCTCTTTCTCAAGAGATGCTGTCTAACCAGCTAAACTACTGCAATTTGTGCCTATCTTTGGTGCAAAAAAGCATCTGCAATTCTTGTTTCTACATTTCGTCTGGTTGAAACGGGTTCCGTCTCTGCCCATCGTACTGTGCGTAATTCTGATGAACCCGTGGAAGATCACGAAATGTGCAGAACTTGAGGGACGGAGCGCCCTGCCCCAACCGCCGCCATGAAAACATTCACTTCGGTGCTTCTCTTTGAGTGTGAAGAGCGAATTAATCACCATTTAATAAATTGCTAGACAAAGTGGGACCTGTTGGGTCCCAGTCACACGGGAGACCTGGTCACCACCAACACAACCCATTCCCCAAAGCCATTTTCCACCTTTCACCTGTTCCCCCGACGCGATCCGTTCCCCCAATGTAATGTTCTACCACTCTGTGGAGGGGCTGTGAGGGGAGAGGGTGTGCGGCGAATGGAGGTGTGGAGTAGTGAGGGTGTGGTGGAGCAGGAATGTGTGGGGTGAGGGGTGATGTGGGGTAGGCGGTGTGGAGGTGGTGGGGTCTGGGGGGTGAAGGTGGAGTGTGTTGGGAAGAGGGATGGTGGAGTGGTGGTGTATGGGAGGGGGCTGGTGTGGGGGAGAGAGGGTGTGGTGGAACGCGTGCAGTGGGGGATGGGGGTTGTGCGGGAGGGGGGTGTGGGGGAGGTGGGGTCTGTGGGGTGCGGTAGGGTTGAGTGGGGCAGGGGTGTTGGTTGATTGGGGGTGTGGGGAGAAGGCTCGTGTGGGTTAGGGACGTGTGATGGAGGGGGTGTGGGGTGTTTGGAGGGGGAGGGGTTGTTTGGGTGTGTGGCAGGGCAGGCGGTGGGGAAGGGGAGGGGGTGGTGAGGGGATGTGGGGGAGGTGGAACCTTCAAAATCTTCATATCCTTTGTACTATTTCACCGATCGGAACAAACCCCATTTGACTTGCAGCAGAGAAGCAAGGTGAATAAGGTGGCGAACAATCGTAGCGCTATTGGTGGAGCGGGGGTCGTTTTGCGCACATTTAATTATAATGCAGACAGAAAATGGTCAAGATAAGAGTTTTAGCAATATATAGATAGATTATTCCCTGTGATCTGGTCAATTGGTCAGGGAAGTAATCCCATCGTGCGCCTTTCGCGGCATCCTGCATATTCCCCCAGCAAACTCAGTCACATCCCAACATGTCCCGACGATTGGTTCACACCGAGTTCCGTCAGCGAGCTAGGCTCTCGACCCAAAACGTCACCCATTTCCTTTCTCCAGAGACGTTGCCTGTCCCGTTGAGTTACTCGAGCTTGTTGTGTCTATCTTCCTTTAAACCAGCGTCTGCACTTCCTTCCTTTGCATTCATTCCGTGGACTTTCTCTCCTACTCCGCGGAGACATCAGATTATTGCTACATTCCGACATGGACATCCTACTGTCCTCTTGTATGGACCAAACAGAAACAGAAACGTCTGCCCAGTATGTCCATGCCGACCATATATTACCTATCACTGTTCTGCACCAAAGAGCAGTTTAGATACATCGGTACATAGATACATCTTGTGCGGACGTGGCGTCAAAGAACGAGAAGCCGAAGCAAAAAATCGGAAGCTAAATGACGGAATGGAAACGAAGCCGAAACGCCAAATAACCGAAAGCGTACGAAGCATAGACGCCAAATAACTGAACGGGTGGAATGGCTAAATGCAAACTAACCGAAAGGGCGGACGCTAAAAAGCTTACTAACAGAAAGGCTCCGTCGCCTAAACGCAAACTCCCCGAAAATCCGCTCTGCCGAAACGCCACTTAACCGGAAGCCTGCATGACCTACAAACTAACGGAATGCCCGCTCAACAGAAAAGTCAAATAACGCACATGACATCGCCGGGGGGAGGGGAAGCGCGACTTGTCAGCGATCGGTCCAGACCACCGCGTTCATCATTTGGAGACGGGGGTCATTTTCCCAATCTGAACCCGAGCACCAAGATGGAAGCGGCCGAAGGAGCGCATCCCTCATTACAGCCCCCACTCACCGACGGCCGCCCTCCGCCTCCCGTGCGGCCGCACTGTGACAGGCTGTGGGTCGGCAGCGCCTGGTGAAGCAGAGGTGTGGGACAGGATTGTCGCTCCGCTCACCCGGAGTCACTGATCGCGATGCACCGCCATCGGACCCCAACCCCCCCACCCACAGATTATCCCCGGACCTGACACTCTTACTCACTCTCCCTGAGCAGACGGAGGTAATCGAGCTGCTGCTCCAGGTACCGACTACGGTCCATTTGGAGCGCCATCTTGACGCACCTGGCGCAGATGTGGACGTCTGGAGAGCTATCTGACTGCATGACCTCCCACATCTGACATCCAGAACAGTAAACTGCCCTGGCACTCATCCTCCCCCTTACCCTGTATACAATACAATACCATGTACAATACAATGCAATGATTTTAGCTGAAAGAAATCAGCAGGGATCTGACTGCCAATCAGCTGCTCCCTCCAGTCTTCTTCCACCGATCAGTGGCTTCCTCAACTGTGAGCTCAACAGCTGATGAGCAGAAATGGAACTCGTATCAACCTAACGCAATGTAGAAATGAAGACATGCTAGTTTACACCAAAGACAGGCACAGATTGCAGTAGTAGACCAGCGGGTTAGGCAGCATCTCTGGAGAAGAGGATGGATGTTGTTTCGGGTCAGGACCCTCTTCAGTCGGAAGCCAGCCGTGCTCACCATTGGTTCAATTGGCGAGTGGGGAATGGAATAGTCTCCAATACAGTGTGACTGTGTGGCTCGACCACTGCCCAGCTGCTGTTTTGCGCTAGCAAAAAAAAAATACGGCTCGCAATTTCAGTGAAATGCGTTCATAAAAGGAAAAGCGCCTCGTATGAAATAATTCAATATGGCTCTGTACTTCAATAAGTGACTGGATAGCAGAAGACGCCGAGAACGCACAAATCAGCCAGTGAGATAAATGCCCGAATGTAGAAGGAAACGTAATGGCTCGAAAAATGAATTATGCAAATCTAGAGAGAAGGTTCCACGTTATTATAGTGGTTCGTATCCCCGCCTGTCGCGCGGGAGACCGGGGTTCAATTCCCCGACGGGGAGACGGTATTTTTCTTTCTAAATGTAAACGGCAGTCCAGATTGGATTTTGAAAATGTTGATTAAGAAATTGTGACAGCCACAAAAAATTAGTTGTTATAATATAAACATAGAAAATAGGTGTAGTGGGAGGCCATTTGACCCGTCGAGTCACCACTGCCAGTCAATATGATCATGGCTGATCATTCAGAAAGTGTACCGCTTTCCTGCTTTCTCCCCATTTCCCTTGACAGCCTTATGAGCGATATTCTCCTACACTTCCAAAGACGTGCCGGTGTGTAGATTGATTGGCTTCTGTAAATTGCCCTCAGTGTGTAGGGTACGACTGGTGTACGGGTGATATCTTGTCGGTACGGACTCGGTGGGCTTAAGAGCCCATTAGCAAGTTTCATCTCTAAAGTAAAGACAACACTAAGCTCACCTCTATATGTCAACACACTCATTCCTGTGATCATCTCGTTAACCTCCTGTGGACCCTCTCCGGTCCCAGCTCATCTTTCTTCAAATACGGAGCAGAAAATAGTTCACAATACTCTAAATGCGGCCAGACCAGCTCTTTATACAGTCTTAGCATTGCCGCCCTGTTTTCGTATTCCAGTCCTTGAGGGTAATAAATAAGAGAGTAATGTAGATGATAAAAATAAAGAATATAAGATATAGAGAATGAGGAAATTGGAAGAGAGAAGTGGAGAAATATCAGGCGTAAAGAAAGTAAACACAATTATTTCATGAGGGCGTGTTTACAAAAGCAGGGAGGTAATGCTGAGGCTCAAAAAGGCATTATTAAGGCTGCATTTGGACTACTGTAAGCAAATATCGGTAGGACGGATGCGCTGGCACTGGACAGCGTCCTGAGGAGGTTTACAAGAATGATCCCAGGATTGAGCAGGTTAGCCTATAATGAGCATCTGTCAGCACTTGGGCTGCACTAGCTGAAGTTTAGCAGCATGAGGGGGGACTTGATTGAAACATACAGAATAATAAAAGGCTAGTGAATAGAGTGGACGCGGAGAGGACGTTTTCACTACTGGGAGAGACTACTGGAGGTCATAGACTGGCCGTTCTTTTAGGATGGAGCTGAGAATGATTTTGTTTTAGTCAGAGGATGATGAATCTATGGCCAGATAAAGCTTCTGAGGTTGTCAGTGGATATTTCTAACGCAGAGATAGGGAGATTTTTGATTAATACGGGTGTATTTGAAGCATAGAAACATTAGAAAATAGTTACATGAGCAGATCATTCGACCCTCTGAGCCGGCATCACCATTCAATATGATCATGGCTGATCATCCAGAATCCATGCCCTGTTTTTGCCACATATCCCTCGATTCCGTTATGAGCAATATGTCAGAGGTTATGGGGAGAAGGCAGGTGAATGGGGTTTGGAGGAGAGACAGACCAGTCATGGTAGACCCAAAATGCTGGAGTAGCTCAGCGGGTGAAACTGCATCTATGAAGAAAGGGAATGGGTGACGTTTCGCGTCTAGACACTTCTTCAGACTGCGTCGCCCGCTGAGTTACTCCATCATTTGTTATCTATCTTCGATTTTTACCAGCATCTGCAGTTCTCTCTTAAACATAGGTTAGTCATACTTGAATGACGGAGTAGACTTGATGGGCCGAATGCCCAAAACTATTATCACTTACGACCTAATCACCCAATGAAGAACGAAACCAAACTATAAAAACATAATGTATACGAGGTGAGAAATGTAAACGGCAATATCAGTAATGAGCAGAAACGCAAATAACTTTTGCATGAAAGCAAAGTGGCTCAGCGGAAGCGTGCTGGCCCATAATCCAGAGGTCGATGGATCGAAACCATCCTCTGCTATTCCTTCCAAGGATATTTTGCAATATACTAACCTAGTATGAAGAAGCGTCTCGAACCAAAACTTCGCCAATTCCTTTTCTCCATAGATGCTGCCTCACCTTCTGAGTTTATGAGCATTTTTTGTCTCCATACAGATTTCCCTTAGTTTGGGCAAGTGTCTCGTCCGCAACTTCGACTATCCCTTCTGTTCATAGATGCCGCGTCGCCCGTTGTGTTACTCCAGCATATTTTGCCTACTTACAAATTTCCCTCAGCTTGGGGGAGAAAAATCATATTAAAATAGTAAGATTAAACGAGAACTTACCAGTTCGAAGTTTGATCGTTATTTTATGAGGAGTAACGATGAGGGATTACGTGAAGAAGGCCCGCCTGGCGCTGGAACGGCATACTTCAAAGCAGCGGAGTAAGATAGTAAGGCTCATCATAGATTTAGAACTACCAGATGATCATTTATTTTATGAGGGTGGGGAGTGGAGGGCACGTAATCCCTCATCGTTACTCCTCATAAAATAACGATCAAACTTCGAACTGGTAAGTTCTCGTTTAATCTTACTATTTTACTTCGGAGTCACGTGAGTGACTACGTGAAGAGTTTGAAGCTTTCTGTGTTTTTCGTGTCGTAGAATTTATTCCATACGACAGTACGGCTCATTTAACACAATAACGAGCGAATAACACATTTTCCCCAAACATTGCCTCAAATTATGTGATAAATTATTTCACATTATAAAAAAATGAAAATAATGCCCTTTCCATTGAAAGGCAAGTTTATCACAAATACCAATTGATATATATATTTTTATGGCATGACAAAGCAATAATTATAGAGAACCCAACATTGCGTGTCTAAATCTGACACCATGACTGGTTCCTTTTTACTTTAACAGTAATCTACAGCCTCCTGCGGCCTTGCATCTTTGTTCGAGTGGCTCATCCCGTGCCATTCCTGTGAATGTATGTTCCTCATTAACAGAGTGATTTTCCACCTTTCAGTATCTAGTTCCTACTGAATGTATCCAATTTTTAACCATCTAGAAATACATTCTTCTATAACCATCCGTTTTTACTGAACCCAATGTGGTTTTTGTGTGTAATAAGCAGTCTCATTGTCACAGAGACTCTTACCTACTGCAACATTTTCATCAATGTTCACACACACACACACACACACACACACACACACACACACAACTTAAAGCCGGCCGGATATGCTTATAGGTTTACCTTGGTTGCAGGTCTTCTTTGTGTGCTTTGTTTGGTAGATTCATAAACATATATGATAATGCAATCTGTATCCACATGCAATTATAACATAACATTTGCAATGTTTGCACTCTTATATTGATACTAAAGTTATCAGCATTATTATTTTCAATGTTTAAGTTTTTTGAATCATAGATAGAGTTAGAGTCCATTTCTTAAGGCAATTCAAGATTATTTATCCTCTGCCTTCATATTTTTTACAATTTTGGACAGATTATATATACATATACATATATCATGTGTATATATATATATATATATATATATACACACACACACACACATATATATATATATATATATATATATATATACACACACACACACACACACATATATATATATATATATATATATTTATTAACATTTACATATATATCCCTTTCCATATTTGGATATTATGAATGCATCTGATAACTTCTTGGTTAATATATTGTCCGTTTATAAGACGGTAACACTCTGAGCCCTATTATTGGCTCTATCAATTAGATACTTAGAAAATGCAAACCACAAGGTATTCACAATATGATAAAATTACTTTACTGTATATACAGACCTCCAATTTCTTATAACAAAATATTGTTTTTTAGACTTATTTCTGCAAATTGCAGGTATAACACTTCTTTATACATAATTATTTTATTGATGTGTTGTTATATTGGTTAACATTCATAGACTTCTGTTGTGATGGTCTGGTCAACCTGTAGATAGTCAAATTCATATTTTCATGTCATGGAGGTTTTTGTACAACAATAAATTACTGCAGGGTTTCTCAAACCTGGAGATCCCAGTGGGTGCAGCAGCATCCAAAGAGCGAAGGGAGACAGGCAACGACCTAGGTCGAGACCCCTTTATTGACTTCAATAAATTGCTGCCACTATGAATCATCACTAGCAGTTCAAATCACACAATATTTATGAAACCATAAAGGACCCGTATTAGGCCACCAAAATGCCTCTGGCAGTGTCCCGCTTCATTTTCATCAGACACTGCCCTATTAAACAAAAAATGAGGAACGCAATGAAATATTTTCCTCATGTAATTGGGAGAAAAGCATCCACCTTCACTGTTCTTGGTTTACCCACAAGAAATATTCGAAAGATCGGTGATTTAATCTGTATGCAATCAGATTAATCGTAAGTAATCCATATTAATGATAATATGTTTTTTTCTCCCAAATTTGTTGTCTTCCGATACCATTGTCTCTTCCTTAGAGATAAACAGGTGGATTAAACTTTAAAATATGCCACATCTGTTTATTTAGATAATCCCATGATTGTTATTTGACTTATCTTGTGACCCACAAGAATCATTTGAAAGATCAGTGATTTAATCTGTATACAACCAGATTAATCGTAAGTAATGCAAAATAATGACAATATGTTTTTCTCCCAAATTTGACCATTGTTAACATATGCCACAGCCGTGGTATTGTTCATCTTGATACGACATGGACAGTTCCATAATAAAACAATCGATCTTTTTAATCCATAACTCCTTATACTTCAACAATTAATACGAATGTTTGGAAAATCTCTGAGGACAAACCATTTATGTTCGCCTGGTATTATTGTCTGCAGTCCGAACAAGAGACATATCAATTTATTGTTATAAGAATAGATAATATTCTTATCTTTACCCAAACATTCACAGAAGCTGTACATCATCTGTAACACTTGCTTCAGTTTGCAACAGCTGTTAATCTTATACTTGAAGCAGCTTATGAACCTTTTTTACATTACTTTAATAATGATAACGTATCATTTGATATTTTGCATAAGCCTCTTCACAAGGCATACATATTCTTATAAGCTTCTGTATTCCTTCTTTTGGAACTTTATTTATTTTTTACCTAATCCTAATGGAGGGACAAAGTATGTCAACAACAATTAGACATATTTGTATCATGGAACAATTTTCCCCCTCTCTTATGGTGCTTGAATTACTTCTAAATTCAGAATAGTAATTTATAAATATTTTATTAATGCCTAAGCATATGCTTTATATAATGGGTCACGTCCTTACCTACCACCAGGTTTGTAATGGCAGGCACTAATTTGCAGCTGCTCTTATCTCTTCCAATTTAAATGTAATCGAGATAACCCATTACCATGACCTCATTAGTGCAAGTGCTGATCTTTTATCAGTATAATTGTTCCTTCAGTGTTCGGTTTAACAGCCTTGAACTGATTGATTGTTTGGACAATGTTTTAACTTGCACAGCTTGACCCACTTTCATTAATTTCAAGCACCTGTATTATTGATTAACAATTTGTTAATCACAACAGTTTTTCCATGTTCTAGATGTTTCCATTTTCTTACACTATGAAAGTGTAAAATATAATGATGTTTTGTATGGTTTATACCATGAAATCTTTACACTGAGGTAATTTTATAATATACATGTACGTACCCCTTCTTATTAAAAATTACTTTTGAGTGCAAACCTGAAATCAATTTTAAAAGTTTTCTTATACAGGTGAACCAATCCTTCCTTAGTTATATTGGTTAACAATCATAATACACCTGTAATCCCCCATAATTGGAGATTTCATGAACTTATTTTGTAACCAGATGTTTGCACCTTTTCAACGTACTTCAAGCCTTCTTTCCCCAATTATATAGGTTTGGATTATACCACTTCTGCCTTTGTTTTGATCCATTATCAAATATTTCATTGGATCATAGTTTTTTCACCGCAAGTTAAAAAGATCTTTGCCTTTGTTTTGATCCATTATCAAAATTTTTCATTGGATCATAGTTTTTCTCCCCAAAGTTTAAAGATCAGTAGTCTGTTTTTTTGTAATCAATATCTTTGATTTATCATAAGGCTGGTTTATTCTATAATAACCAGGAGTTTAATATCCTGATTTGTATTGATCTGCAAACCTATAGTGTAGATTCGGTAAATTATATATATTTCTTCCTATTGAGCTCCACAACTGATGGCAATTTATTTTATTTTGAAAGTATTACTTATTTGCACCATTTTGAAATACTTTGAAATTGTATTTCTTATATCTCATATTATTTGAGACATGGATATTATAAACGGATTTAACGTTGATATTTTAATAAAACATAAATGTTGTATCGTATTTTTGAAGTTGTTGAGATGCCATATAATTAATGTTGGCAGCTAGGTTTTCTTCCATAGCCTCACCACTTCCTTTAGATATAGCAAAAAACATTTGCTATCTCAGGCACATCTGGCCTCACTTTTTATTTGTGGTGTGCATTCATAATTCACATCACCACTTGCAGGGTCTGTCTTTTGCAGCCCTGATCCACTTGGAATTATATCCAAAGAGACTTCCTCCACCCTAATCCAGGGTTCAATTCTCAATTTGGCACATAGCCATATTTTGTATATTCAAGCCCCTCAGGGTCTTTTTTGGACTGTTTGGGTACTGTGACCCTTGTCTCTTTTTATATTTTGGAGTACTTTCTCCATATCGCGATTTTTATTAACTTTTTTAAATTACAGCCTTTCTGACTTTTAAAATTCACTGCCAAAAGATTGTGGAGCATTTTAACCTCTCTACCGTATTTTTAACGGTACCAGTATCGGAACCGGCCCCGTAATTAATCTCTCGTCCCGATCGCTGGGTATTCCCCGGGGACGTTCTTTTCAAAACTCCGTTGTTTTAACAGAGTATTTCTGTTCAATTTAAACTTTTAGTTTGTTTTTAAAATCCTTTAAAATCCTGGTTTCCACCAGGCACGGAGTTTTCCAGTCCTAAAAAAAAAATTCAACTGCACTTACCTGCCGGTTCCGAACCTACCGCTGTCGAGGAGCTGTCTGTGCAGCTCCTGCTTCTGCCGTCAGCGTCGACGTAATGCCGTTCCAGCGCCAGGCGGGCCTTCTTCACGTAGTCACTCACGTGACTCCGAAGCAAAATGGAAAATTTCGCTTAATTGCCACATTTAATGAATATTATTGGTGAATCAGTGGTTGACATAACGATCAAGACCATACTCGGCAACTGACCTGTTCATATATTCCCTGCTGTACGAAGAGAGTTGTGAATTTGTGGAATTATCTGCCTCAGAAGGCAGTGGAGGACAATCACAGGATGCATTCAAACGTAGGTTAGATAGAGCTCTTAGGATTTGCGGAACCAAAGGATATGGGGAGAAGGCAGAAACGGGCTACTGATTGTGGATGATGAGCCATGATCACATTGAATGGCGGTCTTGGCTCGTAGGGAAGAATGGCCTACTCATGCACCTATTGTCTATGTATCTATGGATCTAAGCTGCTCTTTTGTGCAGAACCGAGATGGGTATTATATATGGTCGGCATGGACATCCTGGGTCGAAGTCCCTGTTTTTGTTTAGTCCATACACGACGAGAGGAGGAAGTCCTTGTCGGAATGTAGCGAGAGTGAGGAGAGAGAGTCAACTGAATAAATAGTGTAGGAAGGAACATCAGATGCTGGTTTAAACGGAAATAGACATAAACAGCTGGAGTAACTCAGTGGGACATGCATCATCTCTGAAGTGAAGGAACGCATGGCTTTTCCGGCCGAGACCCTTCTTCAGACTGACAGGTAGCTGTCGGAACTCGGTGTGAAAGAATCGTCGGGATATTTTGGGATCAGACTGAGTTGTCGTGGGAATGTGCAGGAACCTGCACCACACCTGGTAAAGGCGCGGGATGGGATTCCATCCGTAGCGCAGTGACCAGCTCATCGCGCAAAATAATGAATTAAATGGTGATTTTACTTCGGAATCACGTGAGTGACTACGGAATGAAACCCGTCCAGCCGCACGTCCGTCATTACATATCCGTCAGACGGATTCGTGCAGGCGACCGGTTGGAGCAGCAGTGCTCCTCCAGTGGTAAGTTTAAACTTCAGGTGAGTGGCATTCCTTATAAATTCTTGTTAAAGAAGGAACTACAGATGCTGGAAAATCGAAGCTGCACAAAATGCTGGAGAAACTCAGCGGGTGCAGCAGCATCCCAGGCAGCAGTGGTCCCCAGGGCATGGTGTTAAACCGACCTGAACGGTCAGCCCGGGTGCCGGGAGGGTTGCCGCGGATATATATATATATATATGTGGATAACCGGGGAGGGGAAATCCAGTGGCAATGCGGATATATATATATATATATATATATATATGGATTACCGGGGAGGGGAAATCCAGTAGCAATGCTAAGGGATGCTTCATGGAGGTGCCAAGTTATGGCAGTCCAGCCTATTGGAGATGCTGTGCCAGCAGTACCTTTGCGCATTACTGCTCCAGAGGGATGTCAAATTATGGCAGGTTAGCCTATTGGAGCAGCTCTGAGCGGCATCTTTGCTCAGGGCTGCTTCAAGAGAACGCCAAACCTATGGCAAATACTGGCCTATGGGAAAGTCCGCGCCAGCATCACCTTTGCTCATGGCTGCTTCATGGGCGCCAGCAGTACTTTGTTCAGGGATGCTTCATTGTAATAGGCTGCATAGGGTATTCCCATTTACAGTGATCATGGGGGATTAGGAGGCATTGCTAGGATAAGGCAATATAACATAATTATGACAAAAAAGCAATCATAGAGGACAACTAAGAGTTCAAATACACTGGTTATGTATGTGCTAAAATCCACTATTTAAGTCTCAAACTATTTTTTGAGAAATTGGGCTCCTCTATCCAGTTAAGGTTAAGTTGTTATCAAATAGACTTGTTGGACATTGGGCCTGGTCAACAGATTGCAGTCAAAATAATCTGTAACAGCCTTGTTGTTTAAAGCAGCCTTCTATTACATAGAAACATAGAAACATAGAAATTAGGTGCAGGAGTAGGCCATTCAGCCCTTCGAGCCTGCACCGCCATTCAATATGATCATGGCTGATCATCCAACTCAGTATCCCGTACCTGCCTTCTCTCCATACCCTCTTAGCCACAAGGGCCACATCCAACTCACTCTTAAATATAGTCAATGAACTGGCCTCAACTACCCTCTGTGGCAGAGAGTTCCAGAGACTCACCACTCTCTGTGTGAAAAAAAGTATTTCTCATCTCGGTCTTAAAGGATTTCCCCCTTATCCTTAAGCTGTGACCCCTTGTCCTGGACTTCCCCAAAATCGGGAACAATCTTCCTGCATCTAGCCTGTCCAACCCCTTATTCGTTAAGACTAATTGGCAATTTTATAAATGTGATTCAGCTGTGCAAGTAGGTGAACTATCATCCTGTTAAATGGTAAACTGTAAAGTGCCATTTAGGTCATTGTTAACACAACTTGTCATTACCAGCTGAAGCTACTAAAGTCACAATGATGGACAAACAGTATTCTTTAATGCTCCAGTAGTTGTTAGGTAAATAATTCATTATATTGCAAAATTAGGCTAATGGCCCTAAAATGGGGAATTGCGTCAGCAGTGCCTTTTAGCAGGCCTGCTTAATGTCTCCCGCATGTAAGAGGAGAGCACGTCGTGTCAGTATTATTCTGATGCCATGTCCATGGCAAAGTCGGCATATTGCTGGAGCCGCGCCAGCAACGCCTTGTAACAGGGCTGATTAATGCCTCCCTTGTGTAAGAGGAGAGCATGCGGGATCGTCTAACGCCGAGACTGAGGGTATAGCCCTAGACCATGCCCAATGGATGCAGGGCACGCGCCAAAGGTCTATGCCTTGCAGCAAGTTTGCTATACCAACACATATGCAGTGAACACCGCTATCAGTGGGACATTAGAGCTCGCCGCCGAATCTTCTATTAAGGTAAGACCTTTCCATAGGCGAAACCTGGAGGACGAAGCACAAGCTACTGGAACGACTAAGGTTTCATAGTTTCGGTGGCAACGCACCCCACATCTTCATCGGCGGTAAGCGGTTCACTGAAGCGGGTGGCAGCATGAAAGCTGTAGAGTAGCACTCTACCTGCGCTACTCGACATCTAAGGGACCCCTTACAACTTGGTACGATGTGCACTTGGTTATACAATGCAAATGATTGAGCCATTAGCATCTACTTCGAGGGGTCTAACCATGTAAAAATGGACAATACTAGCATTCCAAGCATGTTAGAATTGGGCAGGCTCAGTATAATGGCCAGGATTGCCTTGCAAGACTGGCTCGGAAATTGGGCCACAGTTGCCGTTTACGGCAGGCACGAAATTGCGAATATAATCTCGAGTTTGGAGGTGGAGCAGATTTGCATGACTTACCAATTCTTCTCTTTTTGGTATCAACTATCTATAGATCCTACTGGCATTGTATGGGTTAAGGGTAATTGAGCAAATATGCATATCTGCATGCTCAACTTCATGTTGATACATTATGATGGTGGCATATGTTAGTGACGTGTATGTAATCAATTAAAGACCCCCTGTAATGGCGAAAGATATATTCTCTCTACAAGGAGAAGGAAGGTCTTTTATGTCTTCCTCCATTTCGCTTCATCAATCGGGGCTTCAAATAAAGTCATTAAGAGGCCGCTTTAGGTTCCTATTGTGCGATTGTATTATGCAACTTGATTCCCGATTTGTCGGGAATAATAATATAACCTTATATGATTATTGTAAACGTAACTTTGGTGGTTCAGCGTGAGGCTTGAGAAATCAGCCGATGCATGATAAACTCAAATTATGTTCTGCAGATATAATAAACTACCCTACGGCTTGGGTTGTTACATCTATATTTCTATGTGTTCAAAGTGCCAACAAAACAGGACTTTTCTTTTCCACGAGATGAACGAGTTTGTTTCATGCTCGTTACATTGAAAACGGTATAAATTGCTGACGTTTGTAGTTCATGTTAAATGATCTTTTGTTAATTATTGAGTTGTACAGCCATTAACTGTGTCAACGTGATTTCTCATTCAATTGGCCGTTTGTCGTGTTCACACCGGATATTAGGTTTGTAAGGATATCTTCAACTCAAGGTCTCCCAGGACCAGTACAATGCCATATGGGAAGTTGAGATTCTGAACACTATTTCACCAGGAGGCACCAGTTACATCCTTAAATTTGACTGGTGCTCAATATGCAGTTATCCTTCTGGCGCTGGTTTAGCACAGCAGGTTCAGTCGCTACTTAATTGCGATGTTACAGGATGATTACATCTGTAAAAAATAATACATAATATTTTATGTTATAAATACTTCAGCAGAGCAGAAGGGGTGTCAGGTCCCAAAATAGTCACAGGCATGCCGAGGGCACATTATACAACCTATGTACAGTACGTCAAGGTCACCAAGAGCCTTCGTGGCTCTGAACTAGCAATGTCTGTTAGTCACAAAAAAACTTAGTAGAACGTATCTGTTCAGGCCACTCCCGATGATAAAACGGAGTTTGCATTATAAAAGAATAGACACTGTTTCCAGATCTCATCCACCAGGGCTGCTACAACATCAGCAGCAAGGGTATTTACGTTCCGCCGGGCCACATCATTACGGCTGCAACATGGTCCAACCAACGAATCTCCAAACATTTATAATAACCCATTGCTGAACCAGGGGTATTTGTCAATTCTATTCACGTTCTGGTTATACTTTCTATCTGGGTGAGAGATGTGAATATTATTACTTCATTTAAACATCATCAGCATGTTTTAAATCTATGTCATGACTGTATGCATTATGAATGTTTTTCCTTAATTTGTCAATGAAGCAGTTGTGGTTGTGTATATTCGTTTCTCACGGCATGAAATCACAGAGCTTTGAAATCTTCATGTCATCACTACCGTGACTCCGAGGTAAATTAGTGAGATTAAACGACAACTTACATTCACATCGGTGTTTCTCGTTGAGTGCGAAGAGGGATTTAATCACCATTTAATTATTTTGGGGAAGGAGTGACCTGTTTCAGAAGGACGAGTTACACATGAACCCGAGGGGGACCACTATCTTGGCAGGGAAATTTTTAAAGGCTACTGGGGGGACTTTAAACTAGAACGGTTGGGGGGAGGGACGCAAATAGAGAAAGCCAATAGACAGGTTCTAAGGCAGGAGGCAGAGAAGGGAAGCACTCACACCCAACATGTAGGGGGGGTGGGGGAGTAGAAACACAAATAATAAACAGAGAATAAGAGGTGGTGGGTTTCCAGCGCAAACATCTAAAGGGCCACTTGTCAACATATTGTATAAGGAGTAAGAGTGGTGTACAATTTTGGTCGCCTAGTTATATGGTGTACAATTTTGGTCGCCTAGTTATATGGTGTACAATTTTGTTCGCCTAGTTATATGGTGTACAATTTTGGTCGCCTAGTTATAGGAAGGATGTCAACAAAATAGAGAGAGTACAGAGGAGATCTACTAGAATGTTGCCAGGTTTCCAGCAACTATGTTACAGAGAAAGGTTGAACAAGTTAGGTCTTTATTCTTTCGAGCGCAGAAGGTTAAGGGCTGACTTGATTGAGGTATTTAAAATGATGAAAGGGATAGACAGAGTTGACGTGGATAAGCTTTTCCCATTGAGGGTAGGGAAGATTCAAACAAGAGGTCATGACATGAGAATTAAGGGACAGAAGTTTAGGGGTAACGTGAGGGGGAACTTCTTTACTCAGAGGGTGGTGGCTGTGTGGAATGAGCTTCCAGCAGCGATGGTGGAGGCAGGATCGATTTTAACATTTAAAAGTAAAGTGGATAGGTATATGGACGTGAAGGGAATGGAGAGGTATGGTCTGAGTGCAGGTAGATGGGACTAGGGGAAAACAAATGGTCGGCACGGACTGGAAGGGCCGAGAGGGCCTGTCTCCGTGCTGTAATTGTTATATGGTTATATGGTTATAGTGTTGTAAAAACAAGCCTGATGGCTTTTTGTCTCAATGCAAGGAGAAGTCGTAATAAGGTGGACGAGTTGAATGTGCAGATAGCCATTAATGACTATGCTATAGTTGGGATCACGGAGACATGGCTCCAGGGGGACCAAGGCTGCGAGCTGAATATCCAGTGATATTCAATATTCAGGAGGGATAGACAGAAAGGAAAAGGAGGTGGTGTAACGTTGCTGAGAGAGAGGAGATTAATGCAATAGAAAGGAAGGACATTAGCTTCGAGGGTGTGGAATAGATATGGGTAGAGCTGCGAAACTGTAAGGGGCATAAAACGCTAGTGGTAGTTGTGTACAGGCCACCTAACAGTACTAGTGGAGTTGGGGATGGCATCAAACGGGAAATTTGAAATGCGTGCAACAAGGGTAAAACTGTTATAATGGGTGACTTCAATCTGCACATAGATTGGGTGAATCAAATGGGCAGAGGTGCTGAGGATTTATTGGAATGTATGCGGGATAGTTTTCTAAACCAACATGTTACAAAAAGATATGAGTCTTTATTTAAATCTAATTTCCCACCCCTACTGAATAAACTACTTAAGAATATCCTATATTGGAAAACATTACTTATTTCAATGCTAGGTAGAATTAATGCGATAAAAATGATTTTTCTTCCGCAATTATTATACCTGTTTCAACGGATCCCGATATAACCATATATAACCATATTACAATTACAGCACGGAAACAGGCCCTCTCGGCCCTTCCAGTCCGTGCCGACCATTTGTTTTCCCCTAGTCCCATCTATCTGCACTCAGACCATACCCCTCCACTCACTTCACGTCCATATACCTATCCACTTTACTCTTAAATGTTAAAATCGATCCTGCCTCCACCACTTCTGCTGGAAGCTGATTCCACACAGCCACCACCCTCTGAGTAAAGAAGTTCCCCCTCACGTTACCCCGAAACCTCTGTAGCTTAATTCTCATGTCATGCCCTCTTGTTTAAATCTTCCCTACCCTCAATGGGAAAAACGTATCCACGTCAACTCTGTCTATCCCTTTCATCATTTTAAAGACCTCAATCAAGTCCCCCCTTAACCTTCCTCGCTCCAAAGAATAAAGACCTAACTTGTTCAACCTTTCTCTGTAACATAGTTGCTGGAACCCTGGCAACATTCTAGTAAATCTCCTCTGTACTCTCTCTATTTTGTTGACATCCTTCCTATAATTAGGCGACCAAAATTGTACACCATACTCCAGAATTGGTCTTACCAATGCCTTGTACAATTTTAACATTACTTCCCTACTCCTATATTCAATGCTCTGATTTATAAAGGCCAGCACACCAAAGGCTCTCTTTACCACCCTATCTACATGCGATTCCACCTTCAGGGAACTATGCACAGTTATTCCTAGATCCCTCTGTTCCACAGCATTCCTCAATTCCCTACCATTTACCATGTAGAGGAACCAACGACAGAGTAGGCTATTCCCTGCCATTTAACATGTAGAGGAACCAACGACAGAGCAGGCTATTCTAGACTGGGTATTGAGTAATGAGAAAGGGTTAGTTAGAAGTCTTGTTGTGCGTGGCCCCTTGTGCAAGAGTGACCATAATATGGTTGAATTCTTCATTAGGATGGAGAGTGGCATGATAAGTCAGAAACAAGGGTTCTGAACTTAAAGGTACATTTGAAGGTATGAGACGTGAATTGGCCAAGATTGAATGGCAAGTGATTCTTAAAGGTTTGCCAGTGGATGTGCAATGGAAGGTGTTTATAGACTGCATGGATGAACTGCAACAATTGTTCATCCCAGTTTGGGAACATAATAAATCAGGGATGGTAGGGCATCCATGGTTAACAGGGGAAATGAGGGATAGTATAAAAACAAAATATGAAGCATACAAATTTGCGAGAAAAATACTGCCTACCAGAGGATTAGGAGAAATTCAGAGTCAAGCAGAAGAGGAAAAAGGGCTCAATTAGGAAAGGGAAAATAGATTATGAAAGAAAACTGGCAGGGAACATAAAAACTGACTGCAAAAGGTTTTATAGATATGTGAAGAGAAAGAGATTATTTAAAGCAAACGTAGGTCCCTTGCAGTCAGAAACAGGTGAATTGATCATGGGGAACAAGGATTGGCAGACCAATTGAATAACTACTTTGGTTCTGTCTTCACTAAGGAAGCCATAAATAATCTGCCAGAAATAGCAGGGGACCAGGGGTCAAATAAGTCGGAGCAACTGAGTGAAATTCAGGTTAGCTGGAACGTGGTGTTGGATAAATTGAATGTATTCAAGGCCTATAAATCCCCAGGACCAGAGAGTCTGCATCCCAGAGTACATAAGGAAGCAGCCACAGAAATAGTGGATGCATTAGTGACAATTTTCCAAAATTCCTATGATTCTGGAGTAGCTCCTGAGGATTGGAGGGTAGCCAATGTAACCCCACTTTAAAAAAAAATAGGAGGGAGCGAAAAAACGGGGAATTACAGACCAGTTAGTCTAACATCGGTAGTGGGGAATCTGCTGGAGTCAGTTATTAAAGATGGGTTAGCAGTACATTTGGAAAGTGATGAAATCAGTGGACAATGCCAGCATGGATTTACGAAAGGTACAGCATGTCTGACGAATCTCATAGAATGTTTCGATGATGTAACAAGTATAGTGGATAACGGAGAAGCAGTGGATGTGTTATATCTACACTGTCACTAGGCTTTCGACAAGGTCCCACATAAGCGATTAGTATACAAACTTAAAGCACACGGTATTGGGGGTTCAGTATTGATGTGGATAGAGATCTGGCTGGCAGACAGGAAGCAAAGGGTAGGAGTAAACGGGTCCTTTTCAGAATGGCAGGCAGTGGCTAGTGGGGTACCGCAAGGCACAGTGCTGGGATCCTAGCTAGTTGCAATATACATTAATGATTTGGACGAGGGAATTCAATGCAACATCTCCAAGTTTGCGGATGACACTAAGCTGGGGGTAGTATTAGGTGTGAGGAGGATGCCAGGATGCTGCAAGGTGAATTGGATAGGCGCGGGGAGTGGGCAAATGTATGGCAGATACAGTATAATGTGGATAATTGTGAGATTATTAACTTTGGTGGCAAAAACAGGAGGGTAGACTATTATCTGAATGGTGGCAAATTAGGAAAAGGAGAGATGCAACGAGACCTGGGTGTCATGGTACACCAATCATTGAACGTAGGCATGCAGGTGCAGCAGGCAGTGAATAATGCAAATGGTATGTTAGCATTCATAGCGAAAGGATGTGAGTATAGGAGCATGGAGGTTCTACTGCAGTTGTACAGTGTTTTGCTGAGACCACACCTGGAGTATTGCGTACAGTTTTGTTCAACGAATCTGAGGAAATGCATTCTTGCCATAGAGGGAGTACAGAGAATGTACATCAGACTGATTCCTGGGATGTCAGGACTTTCGTAAGAGGAAAGACTGGATAGACTTGGCTTGTACTCGCTTGAATTTAAAGACTGAAGGGGGGTCTTATAGAAACTTAAACAATTCTTAAGGGGTTGGATAGGCTAGATGCAGGAAGATTGTTCCCGATGTTGGGGAGGTCCAGAACAAGGGTTCACAGTCTAAGGATAAGGGATAATTCCTTTAGGACCGAGATGAGGAAAACATTTTCCACGCAGATTGCGGTGAGTCTCTGGAATTCTCTGCCACAGAAGGTAGTTTAGTCCAGTTCGGTGGCTATATTTAAGAGGAAGTTAGGTGTGGCTTTTGTGGCTAATGTGATCAGGGGGTATGAACAGAAGGCAGGTACAGGATACTGAGTTGGATGATCAGCCATGATCATATAGCATGGCGGTGTAGGCTCGAAGGGCCGAATGGCCTACTCCTGCACCTATTTTCTATATTTCTATGTTTCTATGTTAATTCATTATTATTGCCTGTTAGCTGATCAGTGGGTCAGGTATGGAATCGTATCCCGCGGCTTTACCCTCGTTCGCTGCTGCTTCCTTATGCCACTCAATTCCACGTTCCCCCGGCAATCTCAGTCACATCCCAACATGTCCCGATGATTGCTTCACACCTTACTCTTCCATATCTCTGTCTCCCTCTCACCTGATCCTCAATTGGAGAAGTATCCTTTGGTGGCTGGAACAGAAAGGCAGATTATTATCTGAACGGTGTCAGATTAGGAAAAGGGGAGCTGCAACGAGACTTGGGTGTGCATGTACATCAGTCGTGCAGGTACAGCGGGCGGTGAAGAAAGCTAACGGCATGTTGGCCTGCATTGCAAGAGGATTTCAGTTTAGTTGCAGGGAATTCTTACTGTAGTTTCACAGGGCCCTGGTGAGACAGCACCTTGAGCAGTTTGTGCAGTTTTCGTCTCCTAATTGGAGTAAGGACATCCTTGCTATTCTGGCTGTGCATCCTAGGTTCGCTTGGTTAATTCCCCGGATGGCCGGAATGACATATGATGAAAGGATGGGTCGACTGGGTTTTTCTTCACTTGAATTTAGAAGGATGAGAGGATGTTTTATATAAATATAGAAAGTTCTTAAAACATTGGACCGGCTAGATGTACGAAAACATGTCTGGATATTGGCGGAGTCCAGAACATGGGTTTACAGTTTAATAAGGGGTGGAACATTTAGGACTGAGATGTGGAGAAAACCTTTCACCCAGATTCGCTACCACAGAAGGCAGTGGAGGCCAATTCACTGGATTTGTTCAAGGGACTGTTAGGTTTAGCTCTTAGGGGTCAAGGGAATCAAAGGATGAGGGGAAGAAGCCGAAAAGAGGTACTGATAAGCCAAGATCATATTGAATGACAATGCTTGTTCAATGGGCCTATGGCCTACTCCTGCATCTATTTTTGTATGTTTATAATCTATTCTAGATTTTCATTGATTCACGTCCCCTTTGACGTCTCATGTTCACACATTACCCTTCCATATCTCTGTCTCCCTCTCCCATGACCCTCAGCCTGGCGAAGTATCCCACTGCCACTATTTGCTCCCGCCGTGTTAAACATAGAAACATAGAAATTAATTGCAGGAGCAGGCCATTCGGCCCTTCGAGCCTGCACCGCCATTTAATATGATCATGGCTGATCATCCAACTCAGTATCCCGTACCTGCCTTCTCTCCTGATCCCTTCAGCCACAAGGGCCACATCCAACTCCCTCTTAAATATGGCCAACGAACTCGCCTCAACTACCTTCTGTGGCAGAGAATTCCACAGATTCACCACTCTCTGTGTGAAAAACGATTTTCTCATTTCGGTCATAAAATACTTCCACCTTTTCCTTAAACTGTGACCCCTTGTCCTGGATTTCCCCAACATCGGGAACAATCTTCCTGCATCTAGCCTGTCCAACCCTTTAAGAATTTTGTAAGTCTCTATGAGATCACCCCTCAATCTTCTAAAATCCAGCGAGTACAAGCCAAGTCTATCCAGTCTTTCTTCGTATGGAAGTCGTGCCATCCCAGGAATCAGTCTGGAATCAGTCAGGAACCAGGAATCTTCTCTGTACTCCCTCTATGCAAAGAATGTCTTTCCTCAGATTAGGAGACAAAAAACTGTACGCAATACTCCAGGTGTGGCCTCACCAAGACACTGTACAACTGCAGGAGAACCTCTCTGCTCTTCTACTCATATTTTTGCTATGAATGCCAACATACCATTCGCTTTCTTCACAGCCTGCTGCACCTGCATGACTACTTTCAATGACTGGTGTACCATGACACCCAGGTCTCGCTGCATCTCCCCTTTTCCTAATCGGTCACCATTAAAATAATTGTCTACCTTCCTGTTTTTGTCACCAAAGTGGATAACCTCACATTTATCCACATGATACTGCATCTGCCATGCATTTTCCCGCTCACCCAGTCTATCGAAGTCATCCTGCAGCCTCCTAGCATCCTCCTCACAGCTAACACTGCCTCCCAGCTTCGTGTCATCCGCAAACTCGTGTGGGACCTTGTCGAAAGCCTTCTGAAAGTCCAGATACATCACATCCACTGCTTCTCCCTTATGCACTCTACTAGTTACATCCTCAAAAAATTCAATAAGGTTCGTGAGACATGATTTACCCTTTGTAAATCCATGCTGACTTTGTCCAATGATTTCATCACTTTCCAAATGCGCTGCTATCTCATCTTTAATAATTGATTCTAGCAGTTTCCCCACTACCGATGTTAGACTAACTTGTCTGTAATTCCCCGTTTTATCTCTCCCTCCCTTTATAAAAAGTGGGGTTACATTAGCTACCCTCCAATCCTCAGGAACTACTCCAGAATCTAAAGAGTTTTGAAAAATTATCACTAAGGCATCTGCTATTTCTTGGGCTACTTCCTTAAGTACCCTGGGATGCAGCCTATCTGGCCCTGTTGTTGCTCCGGAGTTTACTACAGCCGTTAGTTCTCCAAGTGTTAAATGAGGCGTATATGTTACACTTGAAGTGAACTTGCAAAGGCACCAGATACATTCCGCAAACAGACATCGTGCACTGCTGGCCCTTCAACACTGAATGATTGTGACGTATATTTAATCCACTAGACGGGATTGGGAAGTTAATTGTACCGAGGAATTGGACAAAAAGAACCGCCACGTGTGGGTGAATCATCGGCTGCAGCTCGGTCCGTGCTTTTAGCTTGAAGTTTGATCGGAAGATTGACCCGGAGTCACAGAATGTCCGTGAGACACAGAACAAGAAAAGACAGATCGGAATGGGGAAATGTGGAAAACAAGCAAAGACTACAAAATACACTGTTAAAACTGAGAAATGCAAACAGCTCACCCGGTAAAAGGGAACATACTCAGAAAAAGGGAGCGGACGCGCAAACAATGTTTCTGTGAGAGTGTCGCAGCGGTAGCGTGCTGGGCCCATAACCTAGAGGTCGATGGATCGAAAACATCCTCTGCTCTTCTTTCAATTGATATATTTGAGAAAATACCGCCAGCTCACACGTTCACACAACATATATTCAATTTGATTCGGTGCTGTCGTATACTTCATTAGAAAGTTTCGTTTGATGTATCATATTATGTGTTGTGCACACACATTGATCGTAGCCGTTGGTTACTGACCAATTCATAATAGGCACTGATTTCTCAGAGATGGTTAATATATGGTCGGCATTTACATAATAGGCGAAGGGTTTCTGTTCTGTTCGTACAAGAGGACTGGAGGAAGTCCGTGTCGGTTGGAGGGAGAGTGAGGAGAGAGCTTCAACTGGGTAAATAGACAGCTGACGGAACTCGATGTGAACCAATAGCCGGGACATGTTGGGATGTTGCCGAATTTGCCGGATGAATGTGGAATCGAGTGGGATCTGGAAGTTGCACCGATTCGGGAAAAGGCGAGGGACGGGATTCTATTCCTGCCCCACTGACCAGCTCACTGGGAATAACAATGAATGGGATGGCGATGAAACAGATCAACCAGCCGACATGTGGGAACAAAGATCTGCAATTGCTGGTTTATACCAAACATAGACGCAAACTGGAGGACTGATTCAGCGGGTCGGGCAGCATCTCTGGAGCAGAAGGATGGGTGACGTTTCGGATCGGGGCCTTATTCGGACTGAAGGCAGCAAGGCTCACCACTAGACCACACGGTCGCTTCGGCGAGTGGGGAACGGAACTGAACTATGTGACTCGACCACAGTCCCGAAGCTGCCTTCTGATCGTAGTTCGGTTACACACGTTTTGAAAAGAGAGAGCGCCTCCTTATGGAATAATTCAACACGAGCATGTACTTGAATAAGTGACTCGAAGGCGGAAGAAGCCGCGAGCACGCGTCAGAGCACATTGAGAAGTGAATGCCTGAAAGGTGCACGTTTTCAGTTAAAGGAAATCTGACGGGATGAACATTGAATTCTCCAATTTTATGGAACAATCCGCCCCCCTTCCCGCCCCAATCACACACACCCTGTGCCCACCTGGACTCGCACCATTTCTCCGACTACATTCTGTCTCTGTTCGCCCACTCCCCAGACATCAGTCTGATTCGCTGAAGAAGGGTCCCGACCAGAAACGTCGGCCATTCGCTCTCTCCAGATATGATGCTTGTCCCACTGAGTTATTTTGTGTCTACCTTCGATTTAAACCAACATCTCTAGTTGTTTCCTACACATTGTGTCTACCTCCCCTTTTAAACACCCCTCCCCTTCAAACTCCATTCCTTGCCCTTCTTCACGAGGCAGTGTACACTGCGGTTCCTCGTTAGTATAGTGGTTAGTATCCCGCCTGTCACGTGGGAGACCGGGGTTTAATTCCCCGACGGGGAGACGGTTTCCTCTTTCACGGTTGTATATTGTAGATTTTGATTTATAAATGGTATCAGCAACAAATAATTAGTTGTTGAAGTGATTGTTTCATTGAACATTCGTATGAGCATGAAACGGGAACAGGCCTTTAGGCCCACAATCTCTCGTCCTTTCTCTCATCCTCTCTCTTGCACTCCCTCTCTCCCTCTCTCTCTCTCCCTCTTTCCCTCTCTCACCCTCTCTCTTTCGCACTCACCATCTCTCTTTCTCTCTGTTTCTCTTTCTCTCTCGCCATTTCTTTCTCCTGCCCTCCCTCTCGCATTATCTTACTCTTGCCTTCTCTCGCACTCTCTCACCCTCTCTCGCTCTCTCTCCGCCCTGTCTCGCACCCTCTCTTTCCCTCTTGAACTCTCTTTCCTACTTTCTCTCTCTCCCTCTCTCTCTTGCCCACTCTATTTCCCCCTCCCTTTCTCTCTCGCCCTTTCACTTTCTCTCTTACCCTCTCTTTCTCTCGTCTTCTCTCTTGCTTTCTCGACCTCTCCCTCCTACCCTCTCTCTCTCGCCCTTTCTCACCCTTTCTCTCTCGCCCTCTCTCGCCCTCTCTCGCCCTCCCTCTCTCTCTCTCTCTCTCTCTCTCTCTCTCTCTCTCTCTCTCTCTCTCTCTCTCTCACACACACACACACAGACACACACACACACACACACACACACACACTCTCTCTCGCTCTTTCTCGCCCTCCACCCTATCACCGTCTCTCTCTCGCCCTCTCACTATTTCTTTCTCGCCCCCCTTCTCGCCCCTTCTCGCCCCCCTTTCTCGCCCCCCTTCTCGCCCTCTCACTATCTCTCTCTCGCACTCTCTCTCTCTTGCACTCCCTCTCCCCCTCTCTCTCTCTCGCTCACTCTCTCTCTCGCTCTCTCCCTCTCTCTCTCTCTTGCCCTCTCTCTTCCCCTCTCACCCTCTCCCTCTCGCTATCCCTCTGTCTCTCTCTCCCACTGTCGATGTCTCTGTCGATGTCACCCTCTGTCGCTGTCACCCTCCCAGGTGGAGGTTCTACTCCCTCCCCTCTAGATGACGCTCTGCTCTAAAGGTGGAAACATGCACATACTGTACATAAATAATTAATCCCTAATAACTACGGCTGATTCTGTGTCAAGACCAGCTACCCCCCATGGTACCACGATGGTGTGTGTCATGTGTCGTATCCGGCACCAACCTAGTCTCAGATGTCTCTAGGAAGGAAGAGCTTAAATTAGTGACTTCACAGGTGGTCTCATGATATACTGGCCCGTTCACTTTAGCCTAAGCATTTGGTTACTATATCAACTTGTTTTCCTAAGCAGGGTTTGAAATGTGGTGCTGCTAATTCAGCTGACAACATTTCATTTCACATAGTCTGTTTCACCCTTACATCACGCGAGAGCCCAAGAAATTCCCCAGCATCATGCCTGGAATGGAGGGCTAAGGTGAGAGGGAATAGGTAGGCTGCACGTTTACTGGATTGTAGACTGCCAAGGAGTGTCTTATTTATGTCTGTATAATTTAGAGATTTCTGAAATCATGAAGTATATGTATAGGATAGAAAATCCAAACATTTCTCCCCGAAGCATGGGAGTGTAACTCTATACGAAACAGGGAAAAGTGAGAAGTAAGCTGTTTAAAGGAGGTCAAAGCAGAAGATTTGCTTGCAGATAGTGGAGATTTTCTGGAAGATGCTTCCACAGGAGGTACAGTGGCAATGTTTAAGGATGTGTGGACAAGTACTTGGATGGGAGAGGCATCGGTGGATCTGGGTCTAATGCAAGCAAATGGGATGACAGTGGATGGACATCACAGTCGGGCCTTGTACCAATGCAGGAGGTCACAGACAGACAATGCACAATGAATGGCAGACCTTGAGCATAACCCAATCTCTCACACAGGATCGGAGAATGAGCCCCACACTCTCACACTCAACCAGAGAATGGCTGGCACAGAATAAACCCCACTCCCTCTCCCTGCCGCACGGATCGACACATAAATAGATATACACAAATACACACCCATAGTGCCAGAAACAGTTATGTATCAAATTGTTTAGAAGGCGCAAGGCATGGAAACAGGTACTTTGGCTCAACTTGCCCACACCTACCAACCTGCCCTATCTACACTAGTCCCATCTGCCTGCGTTTGGCCCATACCCCCCCCCCCCCCCCCAAACCTGTCCTATCCATGTACCTTTATAATTGTTTCTAAAGTGCTGGAATATGCCTCAACTACCTATCTGGCAGCTCATTCCATGCACCCGCCACCCTTTGTGAGAAAAAGTTACCCCTTAGATTATAATTAAACCTTTCCCCTGGCACCTTAAACCTATGTCCTCTGATTCTTAATTCCGCTGCTCTGGACAAATAGACTGTTCATCCACCCAATCTATTCCTCTCATGATTTTATACACCTCAAAAAGATCGCCCATCCTCCTGCGCTCCAAAGAATAGAGTCCCACACTGTTCAAACTCTCTCTATAACTCAGACTCTCGTCTCCTGGCAACATCTTCGTAAATCTTCTCTGTTCCACTTTGAACTTGATAACATAATTACTGCAACATGGCGCCATGAAATGAACACAATACTCAATGCGGCTTCACTAATACCTTATATAACTACAACGTGACCTATCCATGGTCCCAATTGACATTCATATAAACCAACCTTCCTTCCATTTACTCCAGCTACACTTCACGCTTCTTCTTCAAGGCCGCCTGCATAATTTAGGACCAGTGTCACCCCGGTCACTCCCTTTCGTCCCCTCTCACAGCCAGCAAGAGGTACAGAAGAATGAACAAAGTATACTTCCAGATTCAGGGACAGTTTCTTCCAAGCTGTTATCAGGCAACTGAACCATCTTGTCAACAACTAGAGATCCTTTCTTACCTCTAATCTACCTCAATAGAGGCCCTTGGGCTTTCTTTAATGACTTTACTGCACTTCGTCTTGTATTATACATTGTGCTATTGATCCGATAACTGTACACTGAGATCGACACTAAAAGCTGGGGTAAGACAGCGGGCAGACAGCATCTCTGGAGAAAAGGAATAGGTGACTTCATGTCGTCACCCTGCTTCATTCTGAGAGTCAGCAAAAAAGGGAAACAAGAGATAGAGACGGTGATGTAGAGAGATTTCGTATAAATGAATGAAAGATAGGCAAAAAATGAACGATGATAAAGAAAAGCCCATAGTTAGCTGAGTGCAGGGTTAAAATGAGTTACAGATATTGAGACATCAGGACGACATTGTAACGCGTACGACTATAGTGAAGGACAGATAGAGAGATGGAATGCAAGGGTTGAATGAAGTTAGAGAAATAAGTAGTCATACCAATCGGTTATAAGCCAAATATGAGGTGTTGTCCCTCAAATTTCCGTTTAGCCTCGCTCCGACAATGGAGGAGCCACACGACAGAAAGGTAATTGTGTGAATGGGAAGCGGATTTAAAGTGGTTGGCAACCGAGGGTTCAGGTAGGCCCAGGCGGACTGAGTGAAGGTGTTCATTGAAACGATGGCCTTGTCTACTTTTGATCTTACCGATGTATAAGAGTCCACACCTTGAAAAACGGATACAGCAGATGAGGTTAGAGGAGGTGCAAGTGAACCTCTGCTCAGGGACCAGCACGGGAGCACCTCAAGGCTGCGTACTCAGCCCCCTTCTGTGCTCACTCTATACTCATGAATGCGTAGCAGGTCATTCTGCGAACTCCATCATCACGTTCGCTAATGACACCGCTGTTGTGGGACGTATCACCGTTGGGGATGAGTCACAGTATAGAAGAGAGATAGAGCGACTGTCCATATGGTGCCAGCATAACAACAGGCCCTCAACACCAGCAAAACCACGGAACTGATTGTGGACTTTGGTAGGAGTAGGATGGGGACCCACAGTCTTGTTTATATCAACGGGTCGATGGTTGAAAGGGTCACGAGCCTCAAATTCCTGGGCGTGCACATCTGTGAACATTTTTCCTGGTCCGAGAACAGAGATGCAATTATTAAGAAAGTTCATCAACGCCTCTACATCCTGAGAAGATTATGAAGGGTCGGTCTGTCAAGGAGGACTCTCTCTAACTTCTACAGGTGCACAGTAGAGAGCTTGCTGACCGGTTGCATCGTGGCTTGGTTCGGCAACTTGAGTGCCCTGGAGAGGAAAAGACTACAAAAAGTAGTAAACACTGCACAGTCCAACATCAGTTCTGACCTTCCTTCCATCGAGGGGATCTACCACAGTCGCTGCCTCAAAAAGGCTGGCAGCATCATCAAGGACCCAACACACCCTAGCCACACACTCACCTCCCTGCTACCTTCGGGTAGAAAGTTTAGGAACCTGAGAAGCATACGGCAGTAGGGGTTCAGTATTGATGTGGATAGAGAACTGCCTGACAAACTGAAAGCAAAAGGTAGGAGTAAACGGGTCCTTTACACAATGGCAGGCCGTGACTAGTGGGGTACAGCAGGGCTCAGCGCTGGGATCCCAACTATTTACAATATATATTAATGATCTGGATGAGGGAATTGAAGGCAATATCTCCATGTTTGCGGATGACACTGCTGGGAGGCATTGTTAACTGTGAGGAATATGCTAGGACACTAGTAGGTGACTTGGATCGGCTGGGTGAGTGAGCAAATGTTTGGCAGATGCAGTATAATGTGGATAAATGTGAAGTTATCCACTTTGTTGGCTAAAACAGGAAAGCAGACTATTATCTAAATGGTGGCCGATTAGGAAAAGGGGAGATGCAGCGAGACCAGGGTGTCATGGTACACCAGTCATTGAAAGTAGGCATGCATGTGCAGCAGACAGTGAAAATAACAAATGGTATGTTAGCTTTCATAGCAAAAGGATTTGAGTATAGGAGCAGGGAGGTTCTACTTCAGTTGTACGGGGTCTTGGTGAGACCACACCTGGAGTATTGCGTACAGTGTTGGTCTATAAATCTGAGGAAGGACATTATTGCCATAGAGGGAGTGCAGAGAAGGTTCACCAGACTGATTCCTGGGATGACAGGAATGTCTTATGAAGAAAGACTGGATAGACTCGGTTTATACTCTCTACAATTTAGAAGTTTGGGAGGGGATCTTTTAGCAACTTACAAAATTCTTAAGGGGTTGGACAGGCTAGATGCAGGAAGTTTGTTCGGGAATGACACGATGTTCGGGAATTCCAGGACAAGGGGCCACAGCTTAAGGATAAGGGGGAAATCCTTTAAGAAAGAGATGAGAAAGACTTCTTTCACACAGAGAGTGGTGAGTCTCTGGAACTCTCTGCCACAGAGGGTACTTGAGACCAGTTCATTGGCTATATTTAAGAGGGAATTAGATGTGGCCCTTGAGGCTAAGGGGATCAGAGGGCATGGAGAGAAGGCAAGTACGGGATACTGAGTTGCAGGATCAGCCATGATCATATTGAATGGCGTTGCAGGCTCGAAGGGCCGACTGGCCTACTTCTGCACCTAATTTCTGTGTTTCTATTTTTCTATGAGAACTGCAACGACCTGGTTCAGGAATAGCTACTTCACCACAGCCATCAGGCTATTAAACTTGGCTCGGACAAAACTCTGAACATTAGTACCCCTCCATCTGTTATTTGCACTTTATTAATTTATTAATTCATGTATGTATTTACGTATATAATTGTAGTCAATGCCTACTATGTTCTGTTGTGCTATGCAAAGAAAGAATGTCATTGTCCTGTCAGGGACACATGACAATAAACTCTTTTGATTTTATGAATTTGACTTGTATGGAACACCTCATCTAGGGCGCTGATGCGGCGTAGACGGATGAATTGTGAGTAGGGCACAGACGGAGATTCTCTTTGCATTCCTCCGCCATCCTAGTCATGGGACCAATTTCAACGTCATCCTGGTGAATTTCATTATAATTATTTACACCGAGCCCACAGCTAATAATGGCCTGTTTCCTTTTTAATTGTTACTTTTTTGCACATTTTTCATTCTTTTGTTCTATATCTCTCTATATCACCGTCTATATCTCTAATTTCCCTTTCCTCCCATTCTCTGAAGAAGGGTCTCGACTGGAAATGCCACCTATTTATTTTCTCCAGAAATGCAGTTCTGCAGACATGCTCAGATACTCCAGCATGTTGTGTCAAACTTCCGTTTAAACATCACCTGCAGTTCTCTTCTTACAGATTTATTCTGGCTGCTCATTCCATTTACCCACCGCCCTCTGTGTGAAACAGTTGCCACTTATCATTGAATCTTTCCCCTCTCAACTTAAAACTACGTTTTCTGGTTCTCGATTCCTCTACCCTGCGGGTAATAGATTATATGCATGTATCCTATATATTCCCGTCATTGGTATAGACACATAGAAATAGAAACATAGAAAAGAGGTGCAGGAGGCGGCCATTCGGTCCTTCCAGCCAGCACCGCCATTCATTGTGAACATGGCTGATCGTCCGCCATCAATAAACCGTGCCTTCCTTCTACCCCATCCCTTGACTCCACTATCCCTAGAGCTCAATCCAACTCTCTCTTAAAGCCATACTGTGGTTTGGCGTCCACTGCCCTCTGTGGCAGGGTATTCAATGCATTCACAACACTCTGTGTAAAAAAGTTTTTTCTCACCAAAGTCTAAAATGACCTCTCCTTTATTATAAGACTGTGGCCCCTGGTTCTGGACTCACCCAACATTGGGAACATTGTTCCTGCATCCAGCTTGTCCAGACCTTTTATAATTTTATAAGTTTCTATAAGATCCCCCACATCCTTTTAAACTCCGGTGAATACAAGCCTAGTATGTTCAATCTGTCCTCATGTGACAGTACCGCCATCCCAGGGATTAATCTCGTGAAACTACGCTGCGCGGCCTCAATCACAAGGATGTCCTTCCTCTAATTAGGAGACCAAAACTGTACACAATACTCCAGATGTGGTCTCAACAGAGCCCTATACAACTACAGACGAACCTCTTTTCTCCTGTACTAAAATCCTCTTGTTATGAAGGCCAACATTCCATTAGCTTTCTTCACTGCATGTTGTACCTACACGCGAACTTTCAGTGGCTGGTGTACAGGGACACCCAGATTTCGCTGTACCTCCCTCTTACCTAACCTAACCCTAACCTCACATGTATCTATATTATACTACATCTGCCACACATCTACCCACTCACTCAACCTGTCCAGGTCCCCTGCAACATCCTAACATCCTCTTCAAAGTTCACACTGCCACCTAGCTTTGTGTCATCCGCAAACTTGCTAGTGTTGCTCCTAATTCCCTCTTTCAAATCATTAATATATATGTAAACAGTTGCGGAGCCAACATCGAATTTGCGGCACCTCACTCGCCACTCCCTGCCATTCTGAAAATGACCCGTTCTCTCCTACTCTTTGCTTCCGGTCTGCCAACCCATTTTCTATCCATGCCAACACCCTACCCCCAATACCATGTGCTCTAATTTTAGTCACCAGTCTCCAGTGCGGGACCTTATCAAAGGCTTTCTGAAAGTCTAGATACACTACACCACTGTCACCCCTTCATCCATTTTACTTGTCACATCCTCAGAAAATTCCAGAAGATTAGTCAAGCATGATTTTCCTTTCATAAATCCATGTTGACTGGGACTTATCCTTTTAAAGCCATCCAAATGCTCCATTTATACCTGTTTAATAATTGACTCCAGCATCTTTCCCGCCACCGAAGTCAGGCTAACTGGTCTGTAAATCCCCGATTTCCCTCTCGCTCCGTTCTTGAAAAGTTGGATGACATTAGCTACCCTCCAATCCACAGGAACTGATCCTGAATCTATTGAACATTGGAAAATGATCACCAATGCGTCCACTATTTCTAGAACCACCTCCGCGAGGACCCTGGGATATAGAACATCAGGTCAGGGGATTTATAATCCTTCAGTCGCATTTGCCTACCCAATACTATTTCTCGCCTTATGAAAATTTACTTCAGTTCCTCGACCCCTTAGATCTTCTGTCCTCCAGTAAATCTGGGAGATTGTTTGTGTTCTCCTTAGTGAAGACAGATCCGAAGTATATATTCAACTCTTCTGCCATTTCTATGTAGCCCATAATTATTTCACCCGTGTCTGCCTTCAAGGGACCCACATTTGACTATACTACTCTTATTCCCTTAGCATATCTAAATACGTATTTACTGTCCTTTATATTCCTGGCCAGCTTCCCCTCATAATTCATCTTTTCGGACCATATTGCCCGTTTTGTTTCCTTCTGTTGTCCTATGAAAGTTTCCCAATCCTCTCATTTCCAGCTACTCTTTGCTGTGTTATACATGTTTTCTTTTAGTTTTATTATATCCCTAACTTCTCTTGTCGGCCACGGTTGCCTCCTGCTCCGCTTAGAATCTTTCTTCCTTTTTGGAATGAAATGATCCTGCGTCTTCCGGATTATGCCCAGAAATTCCTGCAATTGTGTTCCACCGTCATTCCTGTTAGGATCCCTTTCCAGTCTACTTTGGCCAGCTCCCCTCTCATGCCTTCATAGTCCCCTTTGTTCAACTGTATCACTGCCACTTCCGATTTAACCTTCTCCTTCTCAAATTGCAGATTAAAACTAATCATATCATGATCACTACCTCCAAGCGGTTCATTTACCTGGAGTTCTCTTATCATATCTGGTTCATTGGACAACATTAAATACAGAATTGCCATTTCTCTGGTCGGCTCCATTACAAGCTGCTCTGAAAGTCCATCTCGGAGTAATTCAACAAATTCTCTTCCTTGGGGTCCTGAGTCAAACTGATTTTCCCAGTCTACCTACATATTGAAATCCCCCATCACCGCAGTGGCATTACCTTTGTTGCATGCCAGTTTTAACTCCTGCTGAAACTTACACCCTACATCCGGGCTACTGTTTGGGGGTCTGTAAATAACACCAATCGGTGTCTTCTTGCCTGTACAATTCCTCAACCCAATCCACAGTGACGCTACCCCGTCAGTCCGTATGTGTTCTCTCGCAAGGGACTGAATTCCATCCCTCACCAGCAGAGCTACACCCCCATCCTCTGCCCACCTGCCTGTCCTTTCTATAGGATGTGTAACCCTGAATATTAAGTTCCCAGGCCCGATCTTCCTGCAGCCTCGTCTCAGTAATCCCCACATTGTCATATCGACCAACCGCTGACTGAGCCTCAAGCTCATCTACGTTACTTCTTATACCTCGCGCCTTCATATACAATACTTTTAATTCCTAACTCATCTCACCTTTCACATCGATCCGTATTACACTTGGCCATATTCTCCTATCCCTTTGTGACCTTCCTTTCCCGTTAATTCTGGGGTCGCGAACCATCCCTTTACTCTATTTCCCTTTAAATGCATCGTCGACTATCTCATTTTACACACCACCCCCCTTAAGCAGTTTAAAACCACTCGTGTAGCAGTGGCAAACCCGCCTGCCCGAATACTGGTCCACCACCAGTTAAGATGCAATCCGTCCCTTTTGTACAGTTCCTCTTTACTCCAAAACAGATCCCAGTGATATAACAGTCTAAATCCTTGCACCCTGCACCAGTTACTCAGCCACACACTCGGGTCCCGTATCTCCCTGTTCCTGCTCTCGCCAGCATGAGGAACTGGAAGCAAACCAGAGATAACAACCCTGGAGGTCCTCCTTGTCAGCATTTTTCCGAGCTCTCTAATGTCACGCTGCAGAATATTCAGTCCCTTCTTTCCGACATCGTTTGTGCCGACATGCACTGCCACTTCCGGCTGTTCACCTTTGTCCTTGAGGAATTTCTGCACTCTGTCTGTGACATCCTGGATCCTGGCACCAGGAAGGCAACACACCATCCTCGAATCCCGTATGTTGTCGCAGAATCCTCTATCCGTACCTCTCACAATGGAGTCTCCAACTCCAATGGCGTTGCCTGACGTTGGCCTCTCTGGTTTTGGTTCAACAGCCCTTTTTGCTTCGCAAGCCAGTCCGCCACTCAGTGTTTTAACGTCTTCTGCCCCTACAGCTAGTAAGTGGGTTAACCTGTTCACAAGAGGTACAACACCCGGGGACCTTTGCATTCCAAGTTTCCCTCCCTTTCTCACCGACACCCACTTTCTCTCTTCCAGTACCTTAGGTGTAACAATCTCACTGTAGGACTTGTCGAGGAACGACTTCGTTCTCGGACGAACCTGAGATCATCCACTAGCTTCTCCAGTTCCCCAACACGGTCCTTCAGGAGCTGTACCTGAATGCACTTCTCACATTTGTAGCAGTCAGAGGCACCAGCATTGTCATTGAACTCCCACATACTGCAAGCATCGCACTGAATCAGCTTGTTTGAAATCTACTTATTTTGTGTCTCCCTCTCCAGCTTTTTGAGTAGATTCCGCTCCTCAGCCTCCTCGCCGAAGACTGGAGCCAAAGACTAACACTTTTCTCACAGGGCACTCTGGAGCCAAACACTAGCACGTTTCTCACAGGGCACTTCCCTCACAAAGCAGCTCCCTCATTGCCGCTCCCTAAGAGCTGTCTTGCTTATATAGACTGCAAATTTGCCTAATTTACCGCTTTACAAACCAAATTCAACAGTTTTCAACTGTGTTCCCCCTTTGATTCACTTCTACCTCTCCTCCCACTCGGGCTAGAGCCAATACGTGTTTCCTCCTGCTTATCTTGGTTGCTGTTGCATCCAAATCCACGGGAGCTCTGAAAAAGTCTGCCTGTGCTGTGGCTCTCTTTTTCAACAGTTTTTTCCCTCTGACTCACTTCTACCTCTCCTCCCACTCGGGCTAGAGTCAATCAATGTTTTCTCCTGCTTATCTTTGTTGCTTTTGCTTCCAAATCCACGGGAGCTCCGATGCACCTCTATACACATGTGTATGTATACACCTTTATACAGCTCTACATTTTGGTGCAGCGGTAGAGTTGCAGCCCAACAGCGCCAGAGACCCATGTGTTCATCTTGACCACGGGTTCTGTCTATTTGGATCTTGTACGTTCTCCCTGTGACGTGCATGGATTTTCTCTGGGTGCTTCAGTTTCCTCCCACATTCCAAAGACGTACACGTTTGTAGGTTAATTGGCTTCTGTAAAATTATAAATTGTCGCTCATGTGTGCAGGATAGTGTTAGTGAGTGGGGATTACTGGTCATAATAAATATAGAAAATATGTGCTGGGGGGGCCATTCGGCCCTTCGAGCCAGCATCGCATAAAGTTATAAGACCATGTCATAAAATATAGAATAATTAGTCCATTTGGCCCATCAATTCTACTGCGCCATTCAATCATCGCTGACCTAACCCTACATTATAACCCCATTCTCCAGCCTTCTCCCCATAACCCTGGAAACCCGTTCTAATCAATAATCTGTCTATGCATTAAAATATGTATAGCCCTCCACATGTATCTGGTCCAATACTCTCCCACGAGTGGAAATATTCTCTCCACATCCATTCTATCCAAGCATTTCACTATTCGGTATGTTTCAATGAAGTCCCCACTCATTATTTTAAAATCCAGCATGTACAGGCCCAGTGCCATCAAACGAACATCATATGTTAACACCCTCATTCATGGGAATATTCTTGTAAATTTCATGATTCAAGATTCAAGACTTTAATTGTCACATACACATACAGGATGTATAGTGAAATGAAAGTGGCAATGCTTACGGGATTGTGCAAAATAACATAACCAGTATTTACGATGAAGAAAGAAACAACAATGTTAACAATATCTATAATAAAAAGAGCAACACTATTTGTAGTGCAAGTGGATATAAATAAATATTAAAAAGTATGTGAATGCAAAATAAGTATCTATGTGTGTGTGTGTGCATGAGATGGGCAGGATGTGGGACATGGTGGGGGCCCTGGTGAGATCAGTATTTACAGCCCTGATGGCCTGTGGGAAGAAACTGCTCATCCTTTTTCTTTCAGCTGCGTGATTGCGGAGGCGCTTGCCTGACCGTAGCAGCTGGAACAGTCCGTTGTTGTGGTGGTAGGGGGTCTTTCATGATCCTGCAGGCTCTGGATCTGCACATCCTGGTGCGCAGGTCCTGCGGGAGTTGGGGTGGGGGTGTAGAGTCCATGTTACGTTCGGTCGAACGCACTACTCTCTGGAGAATCTTCTTGTCCTGCACAGAGCTGATGCCAAACCAAGCAGTGATGTTTCCTGTCAGGATGCTCTCTACAGCACCAGAGCAGAAGGATTGAAGGATCCTCAGAGAGACTCTGAATTTCCTCAGCTGCCAGAGGTGGTAAAGGTGCTGCCTTGCCTTTCTCAGAAATGCAGCAGTGTGTGTTGTCCATGTCAGATCCTCTGTGATGTGGACTCCCAGGTATTTAAAGGTGCTCACCCTATCCACAGTGGACCCATTTATCTCCAGTGGTGTGTACGTCCTCGGATGCTGAGCCCTTCTAAAGTCCACAATCAGGTCCATAGTTTTTGTAACATCTATGATGAGGCAGCTGTTCTGACACCAAAGTGCCAGGTCCGGCACCTCCTAGAGGTAGGCCTTCTCATCGTTGTCGGAGATCAGCCCCACCACCATTGTATCATCAGGAAACTTAATGATGGAGTTAGAGCTGAACCTTGCAACACAGTCATGTGTATACAGGGAGTGCAGTAGGGGACTGAGGACACAACCCTGGGGGATCTTATATTGAGGGTGAGGGGTTGGAGGAATGTCTCTCCCTCTTGACCACCTGGGAGAAAGTGCAGGACCCAGGCACACAGGGGAGTGCTCAGTCCCAGTTCCAGCAGCTTATCGGCTAGTCTGGTGGGGACTATGGTGTTGAAAGCTGAACTGTTATCAATGAATGGCAGCTTCACATAGCCCTCCCTTCTGGCTGTCAAAGTGAGAGAGAGAAACGTGAGAGACTGTATCGTCCATGCATATGCTTGGACGGTATGTGAACGGCAGCGGATCCATGGTGTCGGGGTGAAAGACGCAGATGTTGTCCTTGATCTGCCTCTCGAAGCATTTCATGACGACAGAGGTGAGGGCCACTGGTCGGCATTCGTTCAAGCAGGCTGGCGCCGCATTCTTAGGCACTGGTACAATAGGGGATCTCTTGAAGCAGGTAGGGACCACGGACATGGCCAGGGACATGTTTAATATTGTGGTGAACACTGGCGATAGCTGATTAGCACAAGCTTTTAGTGCTCGCCCAGATATACCATCTGGGCCAGCAGCTTTCTTTGTGCTCACACATGTCAGAGCCCTCCCCACGTCATGCTCGGACACCGAAGTCTTCCTAGCCAGCGCACAGACTATGTTGTTGTTAGCCGGTGAGCTAGCAGTGTTATTGCCCGCCTCAAATCGTGCATAAAAAAGAGGTCTGTTCATCAGTTAAGGAGGTGCCTGCACTCCCGGTTGAGGGGGGCTGTTCTGGTAATTTGTTCTCCCTACCACTGCCATTGGCGTCTGGTGTCATGCTGCTCCATCTGCGACCATGTTGTCCCTGTACATCTTTTTTGAATACTTTACCGCCGTTCGCAGTCTCTAGGACTTCGCCTTGTATTCATCCACGTTACCTGATACCTGGCCGGAGTTGTCAGTAGCAGTGAGTGCCTTCAAAGCAACGCAAACGGATGTATCAACCCTGGGTTTTTCGATAAGAAAGAAACTAATCCTTAACGTTGGGGACGATATTGTCGACTATTGTTGCTATAAAGCCTGTGACAACTTCCACAATCTCACTGACGTCTCTGGAACTTGATTGGACCATATTCCACTCGACGTTTCCTCATGACCCTCTCTGCACATTATATATTAATTAATGATTTGGATGAGGAGATTGAAGGCTTTGTGGCCAAGATTGCAGATGGTGCAAATATAGGTGGAGGAGCAGGTAGTGTAGAGAAACCAGGGACTCTGCAGAAGGACGTGGACAGGTTGGGAGAGTGGACAGAGAAGTGGCAGATGGAATATGTTGGAACCATCACATTCTTCCTCAGATATGGTCCCCAAAACAGTGCTCAATATTCCAAATGCAGTCTGACCAGTGCCTTTTTGAGCATCAGCATCACATCCCTGTTTTCCGTTATAGCCCTCTTGAAATAAATGTTAAAATTGTGTTTTCCATCCTTACTACCAATTCGACTTGCAAATAAAATGTTGAGGAATCCTGCATCAACACTCCAAAGTCCCGTTGCACCTCCGATTTCTGAATTCTCACCCCATTTAGAAAATAATCTATGCCTTTATTCGTACTACCAAAACGCACGACTCCACAATTTGCTACACTATATATTCCATCTGCCACTGTTCTGGCCACCTGTCCGAGTCCTTCTGCAGAAGCCTTGCTTTCTATACACTACTTGCCTCTCCACCTATTTTTGTATCAGCTGCAAACTTGGCCACAAAGCCTTCAACCCCCCTCAACCAAATGATTAATATACAATGTGAAGAATAACGGCCTCAGCAACGACCCCTGCGGAACTCCGCTAGTCAATGGCAACAAACCAGAAAAAGCTCATTTTATTGCCACTCATTGCCTTACTGCTAGCCAACCAACCTGCTACCCATGCCAGTATCTGCCCTTTGATACCATGGGCTCTCATCTTCCTGAGTAACCTCACGTGTGCCACTTTATCAAAGGCTTATTGAAAATCTAGTTAAACAACATCTGCTGACTCTCTAGTGTCTGTCCTGCTAATTACTTCTTCAAAGAATTCCGGTAGATTTGTCAGGCAAGAACCTCCCTTCACAAAATGCTGACTTTGGTTTATTTTATCACAAACTTCTATGTAATACGTAACCGCATCCTTTATAATGGACTCTAATTCTTACCAACCACTGAAGTCAGGCTAACCGGCATCTAGTTGCACACGTCTTGTGCAGCGGGGTAATATTGTCAATTTTCCAATCGTCTGGAACAACTCTTGACGATAGTAAAAATCTTGAAATATCACAATTAATGCCTCTACAACCTCTAAAGCTACCTGTTTCAGAACCATAGGGTACTGTCTTTCCGACCCAGGTGACTAATCTACCTTCAGCCCTTTGACCTTCCCAAGCACTTTCTCCCGAGTAATGGCCACTCCACTAACTTCCACCCTCTGACTCTCTTGAATTTCAGGCACGTTGCTGGAGTCTTCCACTGTGAAGACTGATGCAAAAAAGTTAATCAAATCCTTTGCCATTTCTTTATTCCACATTATCACATCTCCTGCATCATTGTGCTGCGGTCCAACGTTCACTCTTGCCTCTTTGTTGCTCTTTTTATAGCTGAAAAAAGCTCGTTCCATCCTCTTTAATACTATTAGCAAGCTTAACTTTGTATATCATATTTTATCCCTGTATTGCATTTTTAATGAACATCGTTGTTCTTGGTAAGGTTCCCAATCCTCTGGCTTCTCACTAATCTTTGCAATGTTATACATCTTCTCTTTAAGTTTTATACTGTCCTTGCATTCCCTTGTCCGTCACAAAAGCCTCATTCTCCCCCTAGAATCTTTCTTCCCCTTTGGAATAAAAATAACCTGCATCTTCTGGATTATTCCCAGAAATTCCTGCCATTGCCGTTCAATCGCCATTGCTGCCAGGGTCACATTCCTGTCAACTTTGGCCAGCTCCTCCATCGGTCCCAATTGCTCAGCTGCAATACCGAGTCATCCGATTTTACCGTTTCCCACACAAATTGCAGTTTCTTTTTTTTTGTCATCGCTACCTCCTACTGGTACTTTACCTTGATCTTTTATCAAATACGGTTCATGACATAACACTAAATCCAGTATTGCCTTTTCCCTGGTAGGCTACACAATAAGCTGCTCTAAGAAACTATCTCAGAGGCACTAAAAATTCCCTTTCTTGGGGTCTAGTAACAACCTGATCTTCACAGTCTACCTGCATATTGATATTTCCCATGATCGCGGTAACATTGCCTGTCTTATATGCTGATTTAATCTCCTGATGTAACGTGTACCCTATATCCTGGCTACTGTTTTTTTTTTTTGTTTTTTTTTGTAGACGTGACCAAAAATGTCGCTGAGGGCAGAGCAGTAGATTTTGCACACACGAATTTCAGTAAGGAATTCAACAAGCTTCTGCATGGTAGGCTGATCTGGTAGGTTAAATCGCATGGATTAAATGGAATAAATGGTTTATTCCTTATTCGTAAACTGTAACTACACCAACATGCGGGGCATTTTTCATGCACCTGGCCTGTCCAATCCTTTTCCATAAGATCTCGTCTCATCCTTCTGAATTCCAGTGAATATGAGGTCAGTCGACCCATTCTTTAATCACATGTCAATAGACAATAGACAATAGGTGCAAGGTAGGCCATTCAGCCCTTCGAGTCAGCACCGCCATTCACTGTGATCATGGCTGGTTGTCCACAATCATTACCCCCTTCCTGCCTTCTCCCCATATCCCTTGACTCTGCTAACAGTAAGTACTTTATCTAAGTCTCGCTTGAAAGCATCCAGAGAATTGGCCTCCACTGCCTTCTGAGGCAGAGAATTCCACCGATTCACAACTCTGCATGAAATGTTTTTCCTCATCAACGTTCTAAATGGCCTACGCCTTATTCTTTAACAGTGGGCCCTGGTTCTGGCCACCCCCAACATTGAGAACATGTTTCCTGTCTCAAGCATGCCCAATCCCATAATAATTTTATGTTTCAATACGGCTCCTCTCTCATCCTTCTAAATTTCTGTGTACTCAAGCCAGACTCTCCATTCTTTCAAAAGATGACATTCCCGCCATCCCAGGAGTTGATCTCCCTCAACAGCAAGAATGCCCTTCCTCAAATTTGGAAACCAAAACGGCAAACAATACTCCAGGCCTGGTCTCACCAGGCCCTGTGCAACAGTAGATGGACCGCTTGTCTCCTATACTCTACTCCTCTTGTTATGAAGGCCATTAGCTTTCTTCACTGGTTGCTGCACCTGCATGCTTACTATCAGTGACTGGTGCCTGCCTTCATCGGTCAGTGACTATGAGTTAGGAAGTCACGATGCAGCTTTATTGGAGAAGAGTCTGAAGAAGGGTCTCGACCCGAAACGTCGCCTATCTCCTTCGCTCCTTGGATGCTGCTGCACCCGCTGAGTTTATCCAGCTTTTTGTGTACCCGCAGCTTTATTGGACTTGGGTCGGGCCGCATCTGGAATATTGCATGCAGTTTTGGTTGTCCCATTGCAGGAAGGATGTGGAGGCTTTGGAGAGGGTGCAGTGGAGGTTTACCAGAATACTGCCTGAAGTAGTGGGTATAGAAACATACAAACATGGAAAATAAGTACAGGAGTAGGGTATTCGGGCCTTCGAGCCTGCACACCCATTCAATATATTCATGGCTGATCATCCAACTCAGCATCCTGTACCTGCCTTCTCTCCGTAAGCCCTGATCCCTTTAGTCACAAGGGCCACATGTAACTACTTCTTAAATATAGCCAATGAACTGGCCTCAACTACCTTCTCTGGCAGAGAATTCCACAGATGCACCACACTTTGTGTGAAAAATGTTTTTCTGACCTCGGTCCTAAAAGACTTCCCCCTTATCCTTAAACGTTGACCCCTCGTTCTGGCCGTCCCCAAAATCGCGAACAAACTTCCTGCATCTAGCCTGTACAACCCCTTAAGAATTGTGTAAGTTTCTATAAGATCCCCCCACAATCTTCTAAATTCTAGCGAGTACAATCCGATTCTATCCAGTCTTTCTTCATATGAAAGACCTGACATCCCAGGAATAAGTCTGGTGAACCTTCTCTTTACTCCCCTATCGCAAGAATGTGTTTTCTCAGATTACGATTTCAAAACTGTACGCAATACCCCAGGTGTGGTCTCACCAAGACCCTGTACAACTGCAGTAGAAGCTCCCTGCTCTTATACTCAAATCTTGTTGCCATGAATGCTAACATACCATTCGCTTTCTTCACAGCCTGCTGCACCTGCATGCCTAAATTCTGTGACTGGTGTACCATGACACCCAGGTCTCGTTGCATCTCCCCTTTTCCTAATCGACCACCATTCAGATAATAGTCTACTTTCCTTTTTTTGCCGCCAAAGTGCATAACCTCACATGTATCCACATTATACTGCATCTGCCATGCATTTGCCCACCCACCCAACCCATCCAGGTCACCTTGCATCCTCCTAGCATCCTCCGCACAGCTAACACTGCCCCCCAGCTTCGTGTCATCCGCAAGCTTGGAGATGTTGTATTCAATTCCCTCGCCCAGATCATTAATATGTAATATAAATCGCTGGGTTCCTAGCACTGAGTCTTGCGGTACCCCACTGGTCGCTGCCTGCCATTCAGAAAAAGACCCTTTTACACCTACTATTTGCTCCCTGTCTGCCAGCCAGGTCTCTATCCACATCAATACTGAACCGCCAATACCGTGTGCTTTATGTTTGCATACTAATTTCCTATGTGGGACCTTGTCGAAAACCTTCTGAAATCCCAGATATAACACATACACTGGTTCTCCCTTATTCACTCTACTAGTTACATCCTAGAAAAAATCTATAATATTCGTCAGACTTGATTTACCTTTCATAAATCCATGCTTTGTCCAATGATTTCTCCACTTTCCAAATGTGGTGCTATCGCATCTTTAATAACCGACTCTAGCATTTACCCCACTACTGATGTTAAACTAACTGGTCTGAAATTCTCTGTTTTCCCTCCAATCCTCAGGGACTACACCAGAATCTCGAGAGTATTGAAAAATTATCACTAATGCATTCACTATTGGTGGGGCTACTTCCTTAAGTACTCTGGGATGCAGCCTATCGGGCCTTGGGGATTTATCGGCCTTGAATCCATTCAATTTACCCAACAACACTTCACGGCTAACCTGGACTTCACCCAGTTCCTCCACATCATTTGACCCCCGGTCCCCTGCCATTTCCGGCACATTATTTATGTTTTCCCGAGTGAAGACAGAACCAAAGTAGTTATTCAATTGGTCACTATGTCCTTGTTCCCCATGATCATTTCACCTGTTTCTGACTGCAAGCGACCTACATTTCTTTTAACTAATAATTTTCTCTTCAAATATCTAAAACAAATGTAACAGTCAGTTTTTATGTTCCCTGCCTGTTTTCTATCGTAATCTATCTACCATTCCTAATTAAGCCCTTTGTCCTGCTCTGCTGGACTCTGTATTTCTCCCAGTCTTCTGGTGGGCTGCTTTTTCTGGCTACTTTGCATGCTTCATCTCTTGTTTTGATACTATCCCTGTTTCCCCTTGGTATCCACGGATGCACTACCTTCCCTGATTTATTATTTTGCCAATCTGGGTTGAACAATTGGTGTAGTTCATCCATTCAGCCTTTAAATGCCTTCCATTGCATATCCACCGTCAACCCTTTAAGAATCAATTCCCACTCATTCTTGGCTAATTCACGACTCAGACCCTCAAGGTTACCTTTCTTTAAGTTCAGAACACTTGTTTCTGAATTAACAATGTAACTATCCATCCTAATGAATAACTCAACCGTATTACAAAATTCTTAAGGGGTTGGACAGGCTAGATGCAGGAAGATTGTTTCCGATGTTGGGGAAGTCCAGGACAAGTGATCACCGTTTAAGGATAAGGGGGACGTATTTTAGGACCGAGATGAGAAAATCATGTTTCACACAGAGAGTGGTGAATCTGTGGAATTCTCTGCAACAGAAGGTAGTTGAGGCCAGTTCATTGGCTATATTTAAGAGGGATGTGGTCCATGTAGCTAAAGGGGTCAGGGGGTATGGAGTGATTGCAGGTACGGGATATTGAGTAGGAATATCAGCCATGATCATACTGAATGGCGGTTCAAGCTCGATGGGCCGAATGGCCTACTCCTGCACCTAATTTCTATGTTTCTATGTTTCTAATATGGTTACTCTTGCCCAAGGGGCCACGCACAACAGGAATGCTAACTAACCCCTCCTCATTACTCAATAGCCAGTCTAGAATAGCCGGTTCTCCCTTTGGTTCCACTACCTGTTTGTTTAGAAAACTATCCCGCATACATTCCAAGAAATCGTCTTCCTCAGCACCCCTGCCACTTTGATTCACCCAATCTATATATCGATTGAAGTCACCCATTATAACTGTTTTATCTTTGTTGCACGCGTTCCTAATTTCCTGTTGATGCCATCCCCAACTCCAATACTACTTGTTGTACACAACTCGCAACAGCGTTTTCTGCCCCTTAGTGTTTCTCAGCTCTACCCATATCGATTCCACATCCACCAAGCTAATATATAACTCCATATTAGTTACAAGGTTTAGGTTTAGGTTTATTTTGTCACTGAGGTACAGTGAAACGCTTTGTTTTGCCTGCTGTGCAAACAGATCAGATTATAGGAGGGGGTTGAACGGAAGGTCATAAGGTCAAAGGGCATGATGCACATGGTCGCTCGAGCCTTTTGGACTACGAGGGAGATTCCGGCATATACTAGTAACACATGCCACACGTACGTTCTTACCTGGTAAAACCGCAAAAATGGTCATTTTTGTGCTGTACAACTTTGTGGAAATGGGGGTAAGTTGGGAGTTATCGTTCTTCAGTATTCCAAATGTGTGGATAAATTATTGTGGAGAGAAGTAAGATCTGAAGGGAAACAGCTAATGTGCTTGCCGAATATTGGCCGTGCAGATATCAAAATTGAAAATATTGGGAAATATCGCGTTTGCTCACTGCATTTCATCAACAGTAAGGCATTCCTTGTGTTTTTCCTGATTCCTTTGGTATCTAAAATGTTTTAGAAGTGATAAATCTGGCTCTGAAATGGTAAAATCGCCGTTGGTTCTCAAGTGGGTTTTTTAGATGTAAAAATAAAACGTTTTTGAAGCTATATTTATCATTAAAAAATCACAAGCCATATGTGGGTTTTGAATTACATTTTGCTCAGAAGCAAGCCAAGGAATGGCATAATTGTTGGGTGTTAATTGGAAATAATCCATCTTTTTATATTTGCAATATCTTTGAAAGGGAGTGGGTGGATTACTTGTCAGGACATTTTATTATTTGCCATAATATAATTTCACTTTTTCTTTTTTAATGCCTACATAATTATTTATATTGATGTATTTATGTATTTATTTATTAATTTATGTTATTCTTTTTGCATTACAGAACAACCTGCAGCATGGAACTATGTTACTAATCGTGCGACAAAAAGAGAGAGTATGAAGGCAGATTTGATTTCAGCTCACGCACTCGTTGCAATGCGGTATGATGCTGAACAGATTAATGATTATGAAAACTTTGAACCGGAGCTGGAAGTACACCATGTACTTCACATGGATACACAAACACCAGTCAGAGAAAATGGACACATCAACACAAACAGCAATGTGTGCAGCAGACTTAACAGTACAGGAAGCAATCTATGTTTTCTATGTTTTCTAATCTTTCTTAAGCACGTTTCTCAGCACGTTTTCTTTTTACTTTTTTTTTTAATGTTCTTTTTTTTTAACTTTATTTATTTGAGGTACCGTAAGTTACATCAGTGTTTATCCCTTATATTGTATTACAGACATCGTACCACTTAATTTGTTTAAGGCTTTAGAAAAGACAGAAAAGAGAGAGAAATACCAGCAAATAAAGTAGAAGTGAACAAGAGATGTGAAAGTGCAAAAGCGTGACAGAGGGAAAGGAAACCCTTGAAGAGTTAGAGACCGGAGATTAAGAGATAGATCCTGGATAGGAAAAGATAGAGAAAGAAAGAAGAAAAGCCAGTCACTTTATTATAATCATCTCGGAAAGGGAATCTACCAAATCGACAGTTTTTCATATCCCTTTACCCGACACCGGTACTTTTTTGAGGTATTCTTGCACCTTATCCTTGAAATAGATTTATAAATGCAGACCACGTCTTTTTGAAACAGTCTGATTTTCCTAGCTAGTCGGAGTCTCATATCTTCCAAGTGTAGAGATTCGAACAAAGTTGAAATCCACATATTAACTGTTGGTATTAGAGATTTTTTCCAGAAATGTAAGATTAGCTTTTTTCCAGTTATTAAGCCACATTCAAATCGAGTCTTTTGAAACACATTTAGGTCAGGGCTATCTTCCGATATCCCGAAGATAATCCAGTCTGCGTTTGGAGTCAGTTTTATTTGAAATATTTATGTGCAAATTTAAAACATTTCAGTCCAAAATGTTTGAATTTTTGTACAAAATGCAAATCAGTGCGCTATATTAGCTTCTTGACATTGACATTTATGACATATAGGTGAGACGTTGCGAAAACGTTTACTTATTTTTGTTTTTGAATAGTATAATGTTTCTAAGATTTTAAATGCTATTAAGGTGTGTCTTACATTAATTGAATATTTATGCACCTTTCATAAATATTTTTCCCACCTTTTTTTGGAATGTTAATACTTAATTATTTTCCCAGTCTCATGATACTTTCTGTTGTTGGCATTTCTGCATTTAAAATAATATAATATATATATGATATTAGGTTTGCTGATTCTGCCTTTGTATTCATTACTTCTTCCAGTAAGTCTTGAGGCATATTGTGAAAGTCTTGTACGTATTTTTCCAGATAGTCACAGATTTGGAAATATTCAAAATACTGATTGTTTCCCAAATTGTATTTTAGTTGCATGTGTTTAAATGATAATAGTTTTCCCAATTCATACACATCTCCGAAGGTTTTTATTGCAGCTCGTTTCCATTGTATAAATGCTTTATCTATAGTTGATGGTTTAAATGAGGGGTTTTTACAGATAGGAGATAAGAGAGATACATTTTTTAATTTTAAATTTGTGTTTTATTTGTTTCGAAATTCTAATTGTACTGTATATAATTGGATTATTGTTGTAATTTATATTATTCGAAGATTTTGGAGAGAGAAGTATAGCTCCAATATAATAAGGAGGGTAATCCTCGTTCTACATAATCGTCCAATCCGGTTGCTGGGGAGAGTTATCCAGCAATTGGATCATATTAATGATGTTTACAGACCAGTAGAAATACGTAAAGTTGGGGAGTGCTAATCCCCCTACTACTTTGGGTTTATTCAGATGAGCTATTTTTATTCTGTGGGATTTATAATCTCAAATAAAATTTGGGATAACTGAGTCCAGTTTTTAAAAAACGTTTTAGGTAAATATATTGGAATAGATTGGAACAGGTATAGAATTTGTGATAGAAAAATCATTTTTATGGCATTTATTCGGCCTATTAATTACATCGGAAGCGTTTTCCAAAATTGAATCAACTTATATTGTTTCTTAAGTAGAGGGTTATAATTTTCGTCAAACATATCTTGATATCTTCTAGTAATTTCGTCGCCCAAGTATTTAAATTTGTCCGTAGCTATTTTGCAAGAAAACTGTAAAAGATGCGTAGCGTCTTTCGGTTTTATTGACATGAGTTCACTTTTATTCCAATTGATTCTATATCCTGAGAATGATCCGAAGTCTATTGATTTTAAAATATTTGGTATAGTGATATGAGGTTTTGTGATTTACAATAGTACATCGTCAGCGTATAATGATATTTTATTGTTGGAATATTTTGTTTTATACCCATGGATATTCTGATGAGTTCTAAATCTTTCCGCTAGGGGTTCAATTATGAGAGCAAATATCAACGGTGATAATGAACATCCTTGTCTATTACCCCCTGACAATTGAAATTTCGTAGGTAAATTATTGTTAGTTAATATTCTGCCTTCGGCTTATTATATAGTAATTTAATCCATAGAATAAAATTATCTCCCAGTTCAAATTCGTTCAATACCCTGACCATATATTCCCATTCGACATGATCGAATGCTTTCTCTGCTTCCAACGATATGATTGATAGTTTTTGATCTTCCTTTTGATGTGAATGCATTATATTGAGCAGACGTGTCAAATTATTAAATTATTGTCTCTTAGTGATAAACCCCGTTTGATCCGGTTGTATTCATTTACTAGCATATTCACTTAGTCTTCTAGCTAGTATTTTCGCTAATATGTTGTATCTGTGTTTAACAACGCAATAGCTCTGTATGATCAAGGTTCTTCCACAGCTTTATATTTCTTAAGTATTAGTGTGATCGTGGATTTTGCTAGTGTTTCAGGTAGTATTTGTTCTTTGAAGGCATAACCATATATTTTCTGTAGGCGAGGAGTAAATGTGTCATAAAAGCTTTTATAGAATGGATTACTAAATTCGTCGGGACCTGGTGTTTTTCCATTTTTTAATGAAATTATTGTTTCTTCTATTTCCTTATTTGAGATTTGTGCTCCCAATTCCTCTTGTTCCTGCAACTCTAGTTTAGGAAGGTTACAATTATCCAAGAACTCTGTAACGTTGTTGGTGTCCATTATCATTTTAGTTGTATACAGATTCTCGGGAAATTGTGCAAATCTTTTATTAATATCACTCGGCAAGGTCAACATTTCCCATTTGTCTGATATATTCTTTAAAATTGTGTGATCCTTTTCTCGTTCTTTAACTGACGTGCCAGAAGTTTGTGGGGCTTAACTCCAAATTCAAAGTGTTCCTGTCTTGTAATTTGAAATAATCTTATGACTTTCTCTGTTAATAATTTATTTCATTTTAATTTCAGTATTATTATTTCATTATGTTTATCCATAGTGGGGTATTTAACGTTTTCTATGTCCAGTTGTCTAATTTGTTCTTCTAACTGCCATTGTTCGTTCTTATTTTTCCTATTTTGAAAAGCTTGGTATGAAATTATCATGCCTCGAATAAACGCTTTAAAATATTCCCATAATAGTGTAGGTGATATGTCTGGCGTGTCATTTATTTCGAAACAAAAAGTTTCATTATATCTTTTTAATATAAGCTCCCTTGCGGTTTTTTTATTTTTTTATTTGAGGATTGTACCTCCAAAACGGTTTGTTTTTAGTCATTCCTTCCATTTTTAGAAAACAAGTTATTGGGGAGTGATCTGAGATCGTATTTGTGTGGTATTTTGGTTTAGAAGTGTGGGGTATTAGTTTTGTATCCACCAGTAAATTATCTATTCGTGAATATGTCTTGTGTACCATAGAATAGAACGAGTAATCCCTGCAGGTCGGATTTGCAATCCTCCAGACATCTGTTATGCTTGTGTTTTTGTATATATGTGTTCAGAAGGTCGCTAGTTGTGGCTTTTGTAATGCCTCTCTGTTTGTGATTGGATGTATTTAAGTAAGTGTCTAAAACACATTTAAAGTCTCCGCCAATTATCACATTTTGGTAGTTATATTCCGCAATTATATTCAACGTTTCATTGAAAAAGTGCGGGTTGTCAAAATTAGGCGCATATATGTTTACCAAGGTATTGGGGCAGCATGGATCTCCCCGGTAACTATCAAACATCTCCCGTCCTTATCTGTTAAGGTAGTTTTGGGTTTAATTGGAATGCCTTTGCGAATAATAATAGACGTTCCTCTAGATTTCGACGATTATGACGAGTGAAATGTCTGTCCTACCCAGTTCGCCCTCAATCTAACTTGGTCTTGAAGTTTAAAATGGGTCTCTTGTAAGAAAGCAATATCTGTGGTGTATGCTTTCAGCTGAGCTAGAATCTTACCCCTTTTAATGTGTTCGTTAACACCCCTAACATTCCAACTACAAAATTAGATTTCTCCTAGTTTATTTTGGTTATCGTCTTGCATTTTGAATAGATTTAAAACCTGTGTGTCTTGCGGTGCATTCGTACCTCGGCTCTTTAGATATAGGGGAATCGTTTACCCTACAAAGTTCAGTTAGTAGATTCCCTTTGCTATAGTCCTTGAATAAAAAAACACACATGTGACTAAATGTGAAAATGATAACAAAAAAACGAATACAAGTGAGAATACACTGTCCGAGCTTGTCGGCACTGTAACAATTAACCCACCTGTAGGTGGGAAAAGGCATTTTATTGACTTCCGTTGTCGATATAAAACAGACACATAGCTCGGATCCCTCGATTAATCATAACATTCTGGAATGGGACCGGTTTCAAAATCTGATACATAGTACCCATTTACAGTATATATGTCAATTCCCTCGGTTTTTCCGGATAAAGCCCACAGTCTATTGATGAGCTCTTCATTTCGCTGGTTATCTTTTTCCAGCTTCTCTTGGAACAGAGTATGTCCTTGAGTTAGCATTCCGCCGATAAGACGTCTAGACATAATTCCTTCTTTGGGAGGTATGCCCCCATACTGGGTGCAATAGTAAAGAGGGATAGGGTCCAAAATGTCCAACCTTTCCAGCTAGTCCTTCTGTTTCACGATGGTTAGAGCATATTTGTATGCTTCCTCGGGATTTGTAAACGAATTTTGCTGTTCCTTGTAGGAGATGAGCATTCTAGCTGGATAGTAAACACCATATCTGACCTTATATCCTTGGAGAGCCTGCTTTGCCTTAGATAACTGATTTCGCGTTTGCATAATTTCATAAGGATCGTCCCTGAGGATTGTAAAAGTAGTTACACCATACATCAGAGGCACGCCGTATTTGATATTCCTCATAACATCTTCCACGTCATTAATGTCCCGGAATTTCACAATAATCTGTCGTGTGCGTTCTGAGCCATCCTGAGATTTGTGTTTGAATCTAGGAACTCGGTGTGCTACTTCAATTTTTGGAAGGTTAGGGAGCTTAAGAGCTTTTTTAATTAATTCCGCAGCGTACTCGCAAATATTATCTCTCTCGGCTCACTCTGATACACCAACTAATCTTAGATTACGACGTCTCGAACGAGGCTCGAGATCCAGACATGTGTCTGAAACTTTAGCCAGCTGAGTCGCCATCCGTCGTGTAGCAAGGTCTTGTTCTGATCTTAACTTCTTCATCTCCTCCACCATTCTTGCCATCTCATCCTCCATCTCGTGCATTGTTAACTTACAGGTTGACACAGTGTCCAGCACAGCGCCGAACCTCGTCGTGGTGTCTTCTTCACCCTTATCAATTATCTCCGATAGTTCATCTGTCACATCGTCAATTCGTGTATTAATAGTGCCAATCGAACCCTTCACAGATTTAATAACATTCTGATTACAAGAAGTCATATTTAGCGTCAGCTTTTCTATCATTTCCATCATCACACCCATCATGTGTTCCATCTTTCTCCATCCACCTTTAAATCTTTCAGTTCACTTACCGAAAGCTTTAATTCTTCAAATTATTTGTCCTTGGCCAAATCTGTTTTAGATCTTGTAGCCCTATCGAAAAGCACCTTTTCTTCAGAAGCCACTTCAAAAATAAGTTTTTCAGGCTTCGTCTGGATTTCCCAGGAGTGTTTTATAACTGTTCTCTGAGTGCACTTATCAGGGGAAGAATGTTTCATTTAGAGTGCTTGAAGCCTCCGTTAAATTCACAGTGCTTACTGAAGATGTCATCAGCACGCCGTTCAGAGGCTCCGGTAAGTTTTTTTAATCGGTCCCGACCTGTAGACCCGGTTTTAAAGCGAAACATCGCGAATTTTAGGGAGTGGAGCTATGCGCAGCGTCTGTTAAGATAACATGGCACCACCGGAAGCTCCTAAGCACGTTTCCTAAGCATGTTTTCTATGTGTTCTATGTTTTCTAAGCACAAGCAGATAACTGTAATAAAGAGCTCGCTAAAGCAAGACAAGAAGCAGCCCCATTTAAGAAAACACAAGAAAGCTTTTTCAACGAATACTAACGTGGGTTGGCTAACATTTTACATGGGATTACCATGGGTTTACCAACATTTGCCATTTTGATGCTGGTCTTCAATTATGATTAGGACAAGCTCCCCACTAGCATTCGCTAACACATATTCAGCAGTTGCTGATCATTTTGATGAAGCTCAGACTTGCACTGCGTCGTGAAGATCTTGCGCATCGATTCCTTGTTAGTTATTCCACAATATCGTGCATATTCAATACTGGGATTGAATACTGGCAGAGGTCCAGATAAAACAACTACACTTTCATGTTTGACCACCTGCTCCCTGGAGATGTAACTTTAGCTGATCGTGGCTTTGACATAAACGATGATGCCGGATTTTACGGGTTGTGAAGCAGAAAGTCCTGCATTTACAAGAGGGAAAACACAACTCTCTGCGCTGGATGTGGGAAAAGGTTGTAAATTAGTATATTTATGCATTCACGTGGAGCGTGTGATTGGTCATGACGGACAAAAATACCTAATTCTAAGTCATACTGTACCACTGGAGTACATGATGACTACCTGAAAGTCAAGTACTCAAAATTCATCAAATGGCAAGGATCTGTTGTGAACTTTTCAACTTAAATGAATTCATAGTCCACAGTAAGTGCAGATCATTTTGCTTTCCACTGGGGCATATACGAACAATAATAACTTTTAAAAACATTTACTTGGCTCATCAGCATTTATTATGGATGAAATTGCAAGTAATTGTGAAATCATTGAATAACAAACACATTAAGTTAATGTGCACTTCAAATATTTTAACATCATATTTAAATTTAACAGTTTGAAGAAGAGACTTGTGTGAGAAAATGTGCACACAATGTCCTAGTATGTGGTTGTATGCAGTGCAAGGCTACCTTGGTAAACAAACGATAGACTTGTTATTTATGAGAAACGTGTTCCGCACAACGCATGCTGTTCATTTATTTATTTGAACTTTTCTTTGTGATGTAGGAAGGATTTTAGATTAGATTAGATTTGATTAGATTCAACAATATTGTCATTGCACATTACAGTGCAAAAAACTGCGAACCCTGCAGTCAAAATATAGAACAAATCAACAAAACACACACTCAACACAGTTCACCATCCACCACAGTGAGTCCACCAGGCACCTCCTCAATGTGATGGAAGGCAAAAGTCCTTGTCTCTTCCCTTCTTGTTCTCCCTCTGTGCTGAGGCGATCCAGGCGTCCAATGTTGTGAGCCTGGATCGCCGATGTTGTGAGGCCTGGTGAGGCCGATATGTTCAGCGGTCACGTTATGCTGGGGATAGTCGGACAAATCGGGGAGGTAGCCAGTGTTGGCGAATCGGTGAGGAGGCGATAGTCAGAGTTACCGGTGAGGCCGGGAGGTTCGGCATCATCGGTGGGCAGGTGACGGTCGGCGGCGGCATCCATGTGGAGGTCGGCGACGGCGGCGTCTACGGTGGTCCGGGCATGAGGTCTGGGAGGCCTTGAGCGCTGGTGCTGCTCCTCGTGGAAAAGATGGCGTCGCGTGACTCGGTCAGGTAGTGTCCAGGTAGGCGGCGCGGGCCAATGTAGGGGACCGGGGCCTGCAGGCGGTCGCGTCGTGGAGCGTCAGTGGCAGGAGCAGCCTGTAGGCGGCGAGTTTAAGGTCCTTGGTGGTGTCCAGGTGGGCCAGGAATCCTTGACTGAAGACGTGGATCTGCTGCAGGATGAAGTAGAGTTCGGGTCCGTTGCAGGCCTGGGTGAGTGAGGCCCACAGTTTTGGGAGAGTCAAAGTGGGGTCCTGCTGGTGCCGGCGCATCGCAGCCAGAGTTGATCGCAGAGCACGGAACGATTATTCCCGTGTATGGTGGCAGATAGCCCGTCGGTATCTACAGTCTGATTGGGTCCGTAATGGGAGGTAGGGAACTGGAGCTGGAAACCATGAGGTACTAGATGGAGGCACAGGCAAGTCCCGAGTGGCTGTGGTACCGGTTCTGGGTTAGGATGTGGAGTTGGACGGAAGGGGGAATCACAGAGGGGGGGGGGGGGGCAGTGAGAGAGGAAGTTGTTAAACTGTCTTCGGAAAGAGGAGGAGAATTTCTTCAAAGTAGGCATACCTTGAGGAGATTTCGGAGAGGAGAAGACAAAATGTTTCAGAAGGAACAGCAGATGCTGGAAAATTTAAGGTAGACACAAATGCTGGAGCAAATCATGGAGCGAAGAGGTGGAGACAGTGGGCTACTTGCACGGGGCCATTTCAGGAATGTTCGACGTCCGGACATCAGATTTACGCATAACACGTTGGGCAGAAATGGAACCCGCATCAAGCTGACGAAATGTAGAATCAAAGAAATGCATATGCTAGTTTACAGCAAAGATAGGCACAAATTGCAGGAGCAGATCAGCGTGTTAGGCAACTTCTCTGGATAAAAAGGATGGATGGCGTTTCGGCTTTCGACAGACAGCCGTGCTCACCATTGGTTATATCGGCGAGTTGGGAACGGAACCGTCTCCAGTGACGTATAACTGTGTGGCTCGACTACAGTCCAGCTGCTGCAAAAACACAATAGGACTCACAGTTTCGGTGACATGCGTTGAGAAAAGGAAAAGCACCTCATATGAAATAATTCAATAGGGCTCTGTATTTGAATAAGTGACTGGTTAGTGGAAGACACCGGGACCGCACAAATCAGCCAGTGAGATAAATGTCCGGACCTAGAATGAAATGTAACGGCTCGAAGATTGAATTATGCAACTTTGGGTAGAATGCACAATGGTTCCTCGTTAGTATAGTGGTTAGTGTCCCCGCCTGTCACGCGGGAGACCGGGGTTCAATTCCCCGACGGGGAGATGGTATTTTTCCTTCTAAACTTAACAGGTAGTCCAGGTTGGATTTTGAACATTTTGATTAAGAAATTGTGACAGCCACAAATAATTAGTTGTTAAAATAGAAACATAGAAAATAGGTGTGGGACTAGGCCATTTGGCCCGTCGAGCCGCACTGCCAGTCAATATGATCATGGCTGATCATTCAGAATGAGTACCCCATTCCTACGTTCTACCCATAAGCCTTGATAGCCTTAAGAGCTATATCTTCCTACATTCCAAAGACGTGCCAATCTGTAGATTAGTTGGCTTCTGTAAATTGTCCTTAGTGTGTAGGGTGTACTGGTGATCACTGGTCGGAGCCGACGGTGGGCTGAAGGGCCTGTTTCCTAGTTTTATCTATAACGTAAAGACGAAACTATGCTAACCTACATGAGATTCTTGGACTTACATCTAAATCTTGCTGAAAGCCAGAGGCTTCTGAAACTGTGCAAACAGCTGAAATTATTGTTTCATTGAACATTTGGTATGAACAAAAATCAATACAGCAAAGTAACAGGCCCATCGGCCTAGCATATCAAAAGGTCATAAGATCATAAGGGATAGGAATATATTTTTTATTTGGCCCATCAAGTCCACTCCGCCAATCAATCAGGGTTGATCTGTCTCTTCCTCCTAACCGCATTGTTCCCATAACCCCTGAAACGTACTAATAAATAATCTATCGATCTCTGCGTTACATATATCCACTGATTTAGCCTCCACGGCCTTACGTGGCAAATAATTCCACAGATTGACCACCCTTTGACCAAAGAGATTCCTCCTCATCTCCTTCCTAAAGGACTGTCCTTTAATTCTGAGGATCTGACCTCGGATCCCAGATTCTCTACAAGTTGAAAACATCCTCTCCACTTCCACTCTATCTAGGCCACTATTCGGTCAGTTTCAATGAGGTCAACCCTCATACTTCTAAACTCCAGTGAGTAACGGCTCAGCTGATTATTTGTTATCCCACTAATTCCTGGGATAATTCTCTTAAACCTCCTCTGAACCCTCTCCGGTGCCAGCGGATCTTTATTCAAATATGGGGCAGAAATGGATTAGAATACTCTGAATGCGGCCTGACCCGCTCTTTATATAGCCTTAGCATTGCAGCCCTGAGTTTATATTCCAGTTCTCGAGAGTAAGCTATAAGAGATTAAGGTAGAGAACAGAAAAATAATGAATATACGACAGAGAGAAGGAGAAATTGGAAGAGAGAGGTGGAGATATATCAGTCGCAAAGACTGTAATTTATTTGATCAGGGCGTGTTTACAAAAGAAGGAATGTAATGATGAGGCTCTGTAATGCATTCTTAAGGCTGCATTTAGACTATTGTAAACAAGTTTGGGCATCATACCTCAGAAAGGATGTGCTGGCACTGGAGAGCGTCCAGAGGAGGTTTACAAGAATGATCCCAGGAATGAGTAGGTTAACCGATAATTATCGTTTGTCTGCACTCGGACTGTACTAGTTGAAGTTTCGAAGAATAGAAACATAGAAAACATGTGCAGGTGTATGCCATTCGGTCCTTCGAGCCTGCACCGCCATTCAATATGATCATGGTTGATCATTAAACTCAGTATCCTGTACCTGCCTTCTCTCCATACCCCTGATCCATTTAGCCGCTAGGGCCACATCTAACTCCCTCTTAAATATAGCCAATTAACTGACCTCAACTACCTTCTGTGGCAGAGGATTCCAGAGACTCGCCACTCTCTGTGTGAAAAAATGTTTACCTCATCTCGGTCCTAAAGTAATTCCCCCTTATCCTTAAACTGCGACTCCTTGTTCTGGACCTCAAGAACATCGGGAACAATCTTCCTGCATCCAACCTGTCCAACTCTTTAATACATTTGTAAGTTTCTGTAAGATCCCCCCTCAATCTTCTAAATTCTAGCGAGTACAAGCCGACTCTATCCAGTCTTTCCTCATATGAAAGTCCTGTATCCCAGGAATCAGTCTGGTGAACCTTCTCTGTACCCACTCTATGGCAAGGATATAATTCCTCAGCTTTGGAGACCAAAACTGTACGCAATACTCCAGATGTAGTCTCACCAAAACCCTGTACAACTGCAGTAGAACCTCCCTGCTTATATACTCAAACCCTTTTGCTATGAATGCCAACATACCATTCGCTTTCTTCACTGCCTACTGCACCCGCATGCCTACTTTCAATGACTGGTGTACCATGACACCCAGGTCTCGTTGCATCTCCCCTTTTCTCAATCGGCCACCATTCAGATAAGAGTCTACCCTCCTGTTTTAGACACCAAAGTGGATACCCTCACATCTATCCACATTATACTGCATTGCCATGCATTTTCCCACTCATCCAGCCTATCCAAGTCACCTTGCAGCCTCCTAGCATCCTCCTCATATCTAACACTGCCTCCCAGCCTCGTGTCATCCGCAAACTTGGACATGGTGCATTCAATTCCCTCGTCCACATCATTAATAGACCAAGTGCAGACCCGGTGTGTCTGTTCCCCCAACGAGCTGTTGCGGGGGTGGGGGGGGGGCAGCATGTCGCGTCACACACACTAACTACTACCACGCACATACGTTAACTACCCACCTTGATATTATATTAACATTATTAATCTGCTAATTTTACCCCAAAACTGCCCTATCCACTGACACATAGCCCCCAACTAGCAGGCGTGTCTAGATGTGGGTGGGTAGGGTGTGAGGGCAGAGAGAGAATGGGGAGAGACAGCGAGAGAGGAGCATAGACAGAAGGGCAAGATACAGAGGGAGATGGGGTGGGGAGGGGAGGAGGAGAGGATGTGTGGGTGAGGGGGGGGGGGGGGGGGGGGTGTGGGGAGGAGGGGAGAGGGAGATGTAGAAGGATTGAGAGAGTGGGGAGGGGGGAGCATGGAGAGAGAGTGGAAGGGGGAGATAGGGAGGGAGAGGGAAGGGAGAGAGAATGGGATGAGTATGGGAGGGGAGGAGAACGGGGTAGGGTAAAGGAGGAGGGGTTTTAGAGTGGGGAGGGGATGGTTGGGGAGGGGGGTACAGAGGGGAGGGGGAAGGGAATTGGGGAGGAGGGGAGGGTGTGCAGGAGGGGAAAGGGAGGTGGGGAGAGAGTGGGGAGTGGGGGAGAGAGTGTGAGAGGGGGATGTTGGGAGAGAGTGGGGTGGGAGGAGAGGGTGAGGGGGTGGGAGAGAGACGGGAATAAGTATGCGGGAGGGGAGGAGAGCGGGAGAGTAAAGTAGGAGACAGTAGTTGTGGGGGGGGGTGGTACAGGGGGAGGGGGGAGGGTGGGTGAGGGGGGTGGGGAGGGGTGGTGGCGGAAGGCGAGGGGAGAGGGGAAGGTGAGAGCAGAGGGGTGGGGTGGAGAGGGGTGGAAAGTGAGAGGGGGTAGGGGAGAGGAGATGGGTTGGAAGGCGGGGGGAGGGGAGAGGGTGGAATGAGAATGGAGGGGGAGAGAGTGGAAGAGTGTGGAAGGGGACAGAGAGGAGGGGGGATAGAAAATAAAGTTGAGGGAGGGGTGGGAAATGGGAGGGAGAGGAGAGTGGGGAATGGGGTGGGAGAGGGGTAGCAGGGAGTGGGGTGCAATGGATAGAGGGGGATGGTGGTGGGGGAGAGGGGGAGGGGTGGGGGGATGGTGTGGGGAGGAGGAGGTGGTGCAGGGAGGGGAGGGAGGAGGGAAGAGGGGGAGAGAGGGTAAGAGCGTGATTGGAGGGGAGAGGGTGGGGAGAGGGGTAGTGGAGAGAGAGTGTAGAGTGTGGATGGAAAGGGCGAGTGGTGGGGGAGTGAAGAGTGGGGGAGGAAGGGGAGAGGGGGGGAGGAGAGGGGGGGAAGAGTGGGGGAGGGAGAGGGAAGGGAGGGGGGGATCGAGGGGTGGGGGGGGAGGGGGATGGGGAGGGGTGGGGGATGGGCATAGATAATTGGAAGTGTGGGGATGGAGGTGGAGAGATGTACGGAGGATTGGTGGAAGTGGGAGAGCGGAGGTGGAGGGGGGGGGAGTGGTGGAAGATATAGAAAGGGGTAGGGGAAAGGGGTGGTGGGAGATAGGGAGGAAGGGGGAGGGAGAAACGTGCTAAGGGAGAGGGGTTGGGAAGGGGGGAGAGAAGTGGAAGAGCGGAGAGAAGGGTAACAGGGGTAGGGGGAGTGGTGGATGTGGGAGAGTGGGAGGGGAAGGGGGTAGGGGTGTGATGGAAGAGGGAAAGAGCGGCAGGGAAAACTGGGTGGGGGAGAGAGAGTGGAGGAAGGGGGAAGGAGGAGGAGAAAGTGGGGTGGTGATGGGAGAGGTGTGGGGAGGGAGAAGGTGGGGAGGGAGAAGGATGGAGGAAGGGTGGTGGAGAAGTTGAATATAAGGGATTGTAGGGGGAGGGGGGTAGGGGGAATGGTGGAAGAGAGACAGTGGGGTGGGGGGACGGGGGCGGGGGACAGAGAGGGAACGGGGTGGGGTAGATAAGGAAGAGGGGGTGTGGTAGGGAGGGATGGGGTGGAAGGAGGAGGGGTGAGCAGAGAGGGGTGTGGGAGGGGAGGGGAGATGGGAAGAGGGAGATTGGGTAGGGGAGACGGGGAAGAGTGTCGAGGGAGGTGGAAGAGTGGAGAGGGGATGGGCAAGGAGGTGTTGGAGAAAGGGTAGGGTTGGGGAAGAGGGGTGGGGAAAGAGAGATGGGGTGGGAGGAGGAGGGGAGGAGATGGAAAAGTGGTGAGGAATGTGAGATAGAGAGGGGGGGGAGAGGGGTGGAGAAAGAGAGAGGGATGGGGAAGGGTGTGAGTGTGGGGGAGGGGTGAGGGAGGAGGGAGATGGGGTAGGGAGGGGAGGACGGTGTTTGGGTAGGGGAGGAAAGGGGAAATGTGTGGAGGGAGGGGGAGAGGGGTGGGTGGAGAGAGGGTACAGAGTGGGGAGGTTGATTGGGAGGGGGAGGGGCTGGGGCAGTCCATCAATTCCCCAATCCCTATCACTCCCAAACCTCTTTCTCTATTCCCACACACGTGATCACGCGCTTCGACACAGGCTGCGGGGGTGGTGACTGGGGCTGGGGCTGTGGCAAAGGCAGATGTAAATGAGGTCCATTCCGATTGGACATCTGTGAGGGATGGCATTGTGACATCACACAATGAAATGAGCTGCGACACAGCTGTGGGGGGGGGCTGGAGCTGGAGCAAAGGCAGATGTAAATTACATCCATTCCGTATGGACATCTGTGAGCATTGTGCATTGTGACAGCACACGATGAAACGTTCGCCAACATTCTATGGGTGAGAGCAGTTTGATTTTGTTTTAACATTTTGAAGTATTGGGGGGGGAGAATGTTAGTAAAAATTGTGTACATAAACATTTCTAAATGTAATGAGGAGTGGATTAGTGAATGTAAAAGCGTAATCAAAGGCAAAGTCAAAGTAAACGTTATTGTCAAATCAAATAATGCAACAAGTAGTTACATAGATGATTGAAATTGCGTTTCCCCATACGCCAAATGTGCAAGTAATATGTATTTATAACACAGACAGACAATCTTCCATTAAAAATACCATTAAAGTACAAGACCGTGACGGTATAGACAACATATTACACATAAAAAACACATCGCTATCGGGTGCGGCTGCCATACAGGGCGCCGCCATTTTACCTAGCAATATGGAAAAAATGGCGTCGTTTGAGCATCGGGTTTTGGCGGACCATGGAATCAAAGGCCAAAGATGTTATCTGAAAAAAAAATGGAATGGGACATACACTCACACACACTGTCGGCTGACACGCACACACAGAGATTTAAAAATATACTAGACCAAGTGCAGACCCGTTGGGTCTGTTCCTCCAAGTGCGGTTGCGGGGGCGGGGGGGCAGCATGTCGCGTCACACACACACTACCTACCACCCCGAACACACGCTAACTACGCCCCTTGATATTATATTAATATTCTTAATATGCACCTTTTACTCCATAACCGCCCTATCCACTGACACATAACCCCCAACTCGCAGGCGTGTGTAGAGGGGGGGAGTGGGGGCAGAGTGAATGGGGGAGACAGAGAGAGAAGGGCAGAGAGAGAAGGGCAAGAGACAGAGGGAGCGGGGTTGGAGGGGAGCAGGAGAGGATGTGTTGCTGAGGGGAGGGGGGAGGGGGGGAGGGGGGAGGGGGGGGGGGGGGGGGGAGGGGGGGATGGTGAGGTAGGGGATGGAGGGGATGGGGTATGGTAGGGAGATGGGGTAGGGGAGGAGAGGGGAAGAGTGTGGAGAGAGGAATCAGAGTGTGGAGGGAGGGGGAGAAGAGAGGTGGGGAGAGTGGGGAGGTAGAGTTGGAGGGGGAGGGGTAGGGACAGTCCATCTGTTCCCCACTCCCTATCACCCCCAATCCTCTTTCTATATTCCCACGCACGTGATCACGCGCTTCGACACAGGCTGTGGGGTGGGGGGGGGGGGAGCTGGGGCTGGTGCAAAGCCATATGTAAATTAGATACATTCTGGTTGGACATCTGTGAAGGATGGCATTGTGACATCATACAACGGAACGTGCAGCGACATCAGACGGGGTAGGTGGGCTGGGGCTGGAGCAAAATCAGATGTAAATGAGATCAATTCCGATTGGACATCTGTGAGCATAAGGCATTGTGACATCACACGATGGAACGTTCACTAACATTCTATCGGTGAGAACAGTTTGATTTTTGAAATATTGAAATATTGGGTGGGGGAATTTATTAAAAATAGTGTGCATAAAAATGTCTAAATGTGATGAGCAATGCATTAGTGAATGTAAAAGCGTAATGTCTAGCAAATGGAAAGAAATGGCAGCGTTTCAGCTTCTGGTTTTGGCGGACCATGGAATCAAACGGCAATAAATGGAAAGTGACATACACCCAGAATGCCGACACACACACACACACACACAAACACACACACACAAACACACACGCACACGCACACGCACACGCACACACACACACACACACACACACACACACACACACACACACACACACACACACACACACACACACACACACACACACACACACACACACACATACACAGAGTTGTAATATATAGATAGATGGATTGTAATAGCTTATATTGCAAATAGCTGGGGTCCAAGCGCTGAGCCTTGTGGTACCCCACTAGTCACTGCCTGTCATTCTGAATAGGACCCGTTTACTCGTACCCTTTGCTTCGTGTCTGCCAGCCAGTTTTCTATCCACATCAGTATTGAACCCCCAATAGCGTGTTCTTTAAGTTTGTATAATTACCTCTTATGTGGGACCTTGTCGAAAGCCTTCTGAAAGTCCAGATATAACACATTCACTGTTTCTCCCTTATCCACTCTACTAGTTACATCCTCAAAAAATTCAATAAGATTCGTCAGACATGATTTACCTTTCATAAATCCATGCTGACCTTGTCCAATGATTTCACCACTTTCCAAATGTGCTGCTATCCCATCTGTAATATCTGACAGCAGTTTCCCTACTACCGATGTTAGACTACTGGTCTGTAATTCCCAGTTTTCTCTCTCCCTCCTTTTTTAAAAAGTGGGGTTACATTATCTACCCTCCAATCCTCAGGAACTACTCCAGAATCTAAAGACTTTTGAATAATTATCACTAAGGCATCCACTAATTCTGCGGCTAATTATTTAAGTACTCTGGGATGCAGCCTATATGGCCCTGGGGATTTAACGGTCTTTAATCCATTCAATTTACCTAACACCAATTCCCGGCTAACCTGGATTTCACTCAGTTCCTCCATCTCATTTGACCCGTGATCACCTGCGATTTCCGGCAGATCATTTATGTCTTCCTTAGTGAAGGCAGAAACAAAGTAATTATTGAATTGGTCTGCCATGTCCTTGTTCATCATGATTAATTCACCTGTTTCTGACTGCAAAGGACCTACATTTGTTTTAACTAACCTTTTTCTCTTCACATACCGATATAACATTTGCTGTCAGTTTTTATGTTCTCTGCCAGTTTTCCTTCGTAATCCATTTCCCATTTCCCAATTCAGCCCTTTGTCCTCCTCTGCTGGACTCCCAGTGAATTTCTCCCAGTGAAACATAGAAACATAGAAACATAGAAATTAGGTGCAGGAGTAGGCCATTCAGCCCTTCGAGCCTGCACCGCCATTCAATATGATCATGGCTGATCATCCAACTCAGTATCCCGTACCTGCCTTCTCTCCATACCCTCCGATCCCCTTAGCCACAAGGGCCACATCCAACTCACTCTTAAATATAACCAATGAACTGGCCTCAACTACCCTCTGTGGCAGAGAGTTCCAGAGACTCACCACTCTCTGTGTGAAGAAAGTCTTTCTCATCTCGGTCTTAAAGGATTTCCCCCTTATCCTTAAGCTGTGACCCCTTGTCCTGGACTTCCCCAACATCGGGAACAATCTTCCTGCATCTAGCCTGTCCAACCCCTTAAGAATTTTGTAAGTTTTTTCTATAAGATCCCCTCTTAATCTCCTATATTCCCGAGAGTATAAACCGAGTCTATCCAGTCTTTCTTCATAAGACAGTCCTGACATCCCAGAAATCAGTCTGGTGAACCTTTCTCTGCACTCCCTCTATGGCAATAATGTCCTTCCTCAGATTTGGAGACCAAATACTGCACGCAATACTCCAGGTGTGGTCTCACCAAGACCCTGTACAACTGAAGTAGAACCTCCTGCTCCTGTACTCAAATCCTTTTGCTAATGAAAGCTAAACATACCATTCGCTTTTTTCACTGCCTGCTGCACCTGCATGCTACTTCAATGACTGGTGTAACCATGACACCCAGGTTCTCGCTGCATCTCCCCTTTTCCTAATCGGCCACCATTTAAATAATAGTCTGCTTTCCTGTTTTTGCCACCAAAGTGGATAACCTCACATTTATCCACATTATACTGCATCTGCCAAACATTTGCCCACTCACCCAGCCTATCCAAGTCACCTTGCAGTCTCCTAGCATCCTCCTCACAGCTGAACACTGCCCCCCAGCTTAGTGTCAACCGCAAACTTGGAGATTATTGCCTTCAATTCCCTCATCCAGATCATTAATATATATTGATAAATAGCTGGGGTCCCAGCACTGAGCCCTGTGGTACCCCACTAGTTACTGCCTGCCATTGTGAAAAGGACCCGTTTACTCCTACTCTTTGCTTCCTGTTTGCCAGCCAGTTTTCTCTATCCACATCAATACTGAACCCCTAATACCGTATGCTTTAAGTTTGTATACTAATCTCTTATGTGGGACCTTGTCGAAAGCCTTCTGGAAGTCCAGATATACCACATCCACTGGTTCTCCCTTATCCACGCTACTAGTTACATCCTCGAAAAAATTCCACAAGATTCGTCAGACATGATTTACCTTTTGTAAAATCCATGCTGACTTTGTCCAATGATTTCACCACTTTCCAAATGTGCTGCTATCCCATCTTTAATAACTGACTCTAGCAGTTTCCCCACTACCGATGTTAGACTAACTGGTCTGTAATTCCCCGTTTTCTCTCTCCCTCCCTTCTTAAAAGAGGGGTTACATTTGCTACCCGCCAATCCTCAGGAACTACTCCAGAATCTAAAGTTTTTGAAAGATTATCACTAATGCATCCACTATTTCCTGAGCTACTTCCTTAAGTACTCTGGGATGCAGCCTATCTGGCCCTGGGATTTATCGGCCTTTAATCTATTCAATTTTACCCAACACCACTTCCCGACTGACTGGATTTCACTCAATTCCTCCTTTGACCCACAGTCCCCTGCTATTTCAGGCAGATTATTTATGTCTTCCTTAGTGAAGACGGAACCAAAGTAGTTATTCAATTGGTCCGCCATATCCTTGTTCCCCATGATCAACTCAACCTGTTTCTGACTGCAAGGGACCTACATTTGTTTTAACTAACCTCTTTCCTCTTCCACATATCTATAAAAACTTTTGCAGTCAGTTTTTATGTTCCCTGCCAGTTTTCTTTCATAATCTATTTTCCCTTTCCTAATTAAAGCCCTCTTGTCCTCCTCTGCTTGGTCTCTGAATTTCTCCCAGTCCTCTGGTATGCTGCTTTTTCTGGCTACTTTGTACGCATCCCATCCTTTGCTTTGATACTATCCCTGATTTTCCCTTGTATCCACGGATGCACTACCTTCCCCGATTTATTCTTTTGCCAAACTGGGATGAACAATTTTTGTAGTTCATCCATGCAGTCTTTAAATGTCTTCCATTGTATATCCACCGTCAACCCTTTTAGAATTAATTGCCAGTCAATCTTGGCCAATTCACGTCTCATACCCTCAAAGTTACCTTTCTTTAAGTTCAGAACCCGTGTTTCTGAATTAACAATGTCACTCTCCATCCTAATGAAGAACTCAACCACTATTATGGTCACTCTTGCCCAAGGGGGCACGTACAACATGACGGCTAATTACCCCTTCCTCATTACTCAAAAACCCAGTCTAAAATAGCCTGCTCTCTCGTTGTTCCTCTACATGTTGATTTAGATAACTATCCCGCATACATTCCAAAAAATCCTCTTCCTCAGCACCCCTGCCAATTTGATTAACCCAATCTATATGTAGATTGAAGTCACCCATTATAACTGTTTTGCCTTTGTCGCACGCATTTCTAATTTCCTGTTTGATACCATCCCCAACTTCTCTGCTACTGTTAGGTGGCCTGTACACAACACCCACCAGCGTTTTCTGCCCCTTAGTGTTTTGTAGCTCTACCATACCGATTCCACATCCTCCAATCTAATGTCCTTCCTTTCCATTGCTTTAATCTCCTCTATAACCAGCAACGCTACTCCACCTCCTTTTCCTTTCTCTCTATTCCCTCCTGAATATTGAAATTATCCCTGGATGTTCAGCTCCCAGCCTACGTCACCCTGGAGCCATGTCTCCGTGATCCCAACTATATCATAATCATTAATATCTATCTGCACGTTCAACACTCGTCCACCTTATTACGAATACTCCCTTGCATTGAGACACAAAGCCTTCAGGCTTGTCTTTACAACGCATTTTACCCCTTATAACAATTTTGCTGAAAAGTGGCCCTTTTTGATTTTAGCCCTGGTTTTTTGTCTGCCTGCCACTTTTACCTTTCACCTTGCTACCTAATGCTTCTACCCCTCATTTTACACCCCTCCTGCCTCTCTCTTGTACCCATCCCCCTGTCACATTAGTTTAAATCCTCCCCGACAGCACTAGCAAACACTTCCCCAAGAACATTGGTTCCATTCCATTCCAGGTGCAAACCGTCCTGTTTGTACCGGTCCCACCTCCCCCAGAACTGGTCCCAGTGCCCTAAAAAATTTGAATCCCCTCCCCCTTGCACCACTTTTCAAGCCACGTATTTCATTTGCATTATCCTCCTATTTCTACTCTGACTGGCCCGTGGTACTGGTAGTAATCCGGAGATTACTACCTTTGAGGTCCTACTTTTAAGTTTATCTCCTAGCTCCCTAAATTCACCTTGTAGGACCTCATCCCTTTTTTTACCCTATATCGTTGGTGCCCAACATGCACCACGACAACTGGCTGTTCACCTCCCCCTCCAGAATGTTCTGCAGCCGTTCAGTGACATCCCTGACCTTTGCACCAGGAGGCAACATACCATCCTGGAGTCTCGTTTGCGGCCGCAGAAACGCCTAATCTATTCCCCTGACAATTGAATCCCCTATTACTATTGCCCTTCCCCTCTTTTTTCCCCCCTCATGTGCTGCAGAGCCACCCATGGTGCCATGAACCTGGCTGCTGCTGCATTCCCCTGATGAGCCATCTCCCTCAACAGTATCCAAAATGGTATACCTGTTTAGAGGGGAGAATGACCGCAGGAACGCCTGCACTACCTGCCTACTGCTTTGCTGGCTTTGGCCACCCGTTCCCTTCTTGTCCTCCTACCTTTTGCCTGCGGTTGTGACCAACTCACTGTACGTGCTATCCACGACTTTCTCCGCATCGTGGATGCTCCAGTATGAATCCAGCCGCAGTTCCAATCGTTCAATGCGATCTGCCAGGAGGTGCAGCTGGACACACTTTCCTGCAAACGTGGTTACCAGGACACCGACCATCTCCCTGATCTCCCCACATGTTGCAGGCTGAACAAACCATGGGGCCAATCTCTACTGCCATACCTTACTCCCAAATTACTAAAAAAAACACAAAAACTTATCCTTTAAACTTTACTACTCAATACTGAATCCCTAACTCCCAGAATCCCTCACTCCCAGAAGGCAGAAATGTAAAATAGTAAACCCGGGGTTGCACCCAATCAGCTGCTTCCTCGGGTCCACTTCCACCAATCAGCGGCTTCCTCAAAAAAACCTACTTCTCCAAATGGAACGTTATGGATTTCGGTAAGCTCCTCCCCCTCCTTCACTTCCTCCAACGGCTCCTGTGGGCCTCTGGAAACACAAGCCCCGCGATAGATTTTAAACCTACCGGTCGGGTGTCGCTCCTCCCCCTCCTTCACTTCCTCCAACGGCTCCTGTGGGCCTCTGGAAAACACAAGCCCCGCGATAGATTTTAAAAACCTACCGGTCGGCTTGTCGCTCCTCCCCCTCCTTCACTTCCTCCAACGGCTCCTGTGGGCCTCTGGAAACACAAGCCCCGCGCTAGATTTTAAACCTACCGGTCGGGTGTCGCTCCTCCCCCTCCTTCACTTCCTCCAACGGCTCCTGTGGGCCTCTGGAAACACAAGCCCCGCGCTAGATTTTAAACCTACCGGTCGGGTGTCGCTCCTCCCCCTCCTTCACTTCCTCCAACGGCTCCTGTGGGCCTCTGGAAACACAAGCCCGCGCTAGATTTTAAACCTACCGGTCGGGTGTCGCTCCTCCCCCTCCTTCACTTCCTCCAACGGCTCCTGTGGGCCTCTGGAAACACAAGCCCCGCGCTAGATTTTAAACCTACCGGTCGGGTGTCGCTCCTCCCCCTCCTTCACTTCCTCCAACGGCTCCTGTGGGCCTCTGGAAACACAAGCCCCGCGCTAGATTTTAAACCTACCGGTCGGGTGTCGCTCCTCCCCCTCCTTCACTTCCTCCAACGGCTCCTGTGGGCCTCTGGAAACACAAGCCCCGCGCTAGATTTTAAACCTACCGGTCGGGTGTCGCTCCTCCCCCTCCTTCACTTCCTCCAACGGCTTCCTGTGGGCCTCTGGAAACACAAGCCCCGCGCTAGATTTTAAACCTACCGGTCGGGTGTCGCTCCTCCCCCTCCTTCACTTCCTCCAACGGCTCCTGTGGGCCTCTGGAAACACAAGCCCCGCGCTAGATTTTAAACCTACCGGTCGGGTGTCGCTCCTCCCCCTCCTTCACTTCCTCCAACGGCTCCTGTGGGCCTCTGGAAACACAAGCCCCGCGCTAGATTTTAAACCTATTTGAACGGCTCTGTGGGCCTCTGGAAACACAAGCCCCCGCTGGTGGGTGTCGCTCCTCCCCCTCCTTCACTTCCTCCAACGGCTCCTGTGGCCTCTGGAAACACACGATTTTTAAACCTACCGGGTCGGGTGCGCTCCTCCCTCCTTCACTTCCACCAACGGCTCCTGTGGGCCTCTGGAAACACAAGCCCCGCGCTAGATTTTAAACCTACCGGTCGGGTGTCGCTCCTCCCCCTCCTTCACTTCCTCCAACGGCTCCTGTGGGGTACTTCATTGTAACACACAGAATAATGATAGACGCGCATAGAGTGGATGCGGAGAGGATGCTTCCACTAATGGGAGAGACTGGGACTGGAGGTCATAGTCTCAGAATTAAAGGACGTTGTTTTCGGAATGAGAAGATAATAATTTTGTTTAAGTCAGAGGGTGATGACATTCTTTGCCACAGAAAGCCGCAGAGGCTGTCAGTGGACATTTCTAAGGCAGAGACAGATGGATTTTCGATTAACGCATGTGTCTTGAAGCATAGAAACATAGAAAATAGTTGCAGAAGCAGGTCATTCGACCCTCGGAGCCGGCATCACCATTCAATATGATTGTGGTGATCATCCACAATCCATACCCTTTCCCCGCTTTTCCCCAATATCCTTTGATTCTGTTAAGAGGTAAACTCGAAAGTAGACACAACATGTGGAGTATCTCAGTTCGTGAGGCAGTCTGAAGAAGGGTCTTGACTAGAAACGTCACCCAGGAGATTATGCCTCACCCGTTGAGTTACTCGCATATTCTGTGTTTACCACAGCTGATCTATCGCTCCCTCTGATGTGGAGGACGCGTGTGCATGACTTTGTTTAACGTGGCGAGAATGGTGCACAGTCAGCCACCCCACGGTCCTTCACTGATATGGGTCAGGGTCCGGTGGCATTTAGTCCAAGTTGACCGGAGACCCTTTCCTGCTGCAGCTTTCATCCGCCTTCGTAGCCGTTGTGATGCTCCACTTAGGTCAGCCATGGTCCGCTGCCTGTTCCACGTTTAATGTCTTGGTTGGATTGTTCTGTGTCAGAGACCTCCCTCTCGACCTTTCCGGAATGGGTGGCCCTACCAGGCGGCATGGCTCTCAGGATCTCAGGCTCTCAAGCGTCTCCACCACGACAAAGTGACAATCCACGGACAATACAAATACAGTGGCTTGCAAAAGTTTTCATACCCCTTGAACATGTACACATTTTGTCACGTTGGAACCAGAAACGGAAATGTATTTTATTGGGATTTTATGTGAAAGACCAAAACAAAGTGGCGCATAATTGTGAAGTGGAAGGAAAATGATACATGGTTTTCACAGTTTTTTTACAAATAAAAAAACTGAAAAGAGTGGCGTGGAAAAGTATTCAACCCCTTTACTCTGATACCCCTAAATAAAATCTAGTGGAACTAATTAACTTCAGAAGTCACCTAATTAGTAAATAGAGTCCACTTGTGTGTAATCTAATCTCAGTATAAACACAGCTGTTCTGTGAAGCCCTCAGAGGATTGTTAGAGAACATTGGTGAACATACAGCATCATGAAGCCCAAGGAACACACCAGACAGGTCAGGGATAAAGTTGTGGAGAAGTATAATGCAGGGTTAGGTTATAAAAAAATACCTCAAGCTTTGAACATCTCACGGAGCACTGTTCAATTAATCATCCGAAAATGGAAAGTGTATGGCACAACTACAAACCTACCAAGGCATGGCCGTCCACCTAAACTGAGAGGCCGGGCAAGGAGATAATTGCTCAGACAAGCAGCCATCTCTGGAGGAGCTGCAGAGATACTCTGGAGGAGCTGCAGAGATCCACAGCTCAGGTGAGATAATCTGTCCACAGGTCAAATATTAGTCGTGCACTCCAGAAATCGGGCGTTTATGGAAGAGTGGCAAGAAGAAAGCCATTGTTGAAACAAAGCCATAAGAAGTCCCTCTTGCAGGTTGCCAAAAGCCATGTGGGGGACACAGCAAACATGCGGAGGAAGGTGCTCTGGTCTGATGAGAACAAAATTGAAGTTTTTGCCCTAAATGCAAAACGCTATATGTGGCGGAAAACTAACACTGCACATCACCCTGAACACACCATCCACAATGAGAGACATTGTGGTGGCAGCATCATGCTCTGGGGATGCTTTTCTTCAGCAGGGACAGGGAAGCTGGACAGAGTTGATGGGAAGATCGATGGAGCCAAATACAGGGCAATCTTGTATGAAAACCTGTTAGAGTCTGCAAAAGGCTGGAGACTGGGGCTGAGGTTCATCTTCCAGCAGGACAACGACCCTAAACATACAGCCAGAGCTACAATTGAATGGTTTAGATCAAATCATATTCATGTGTTATAATGGCCCAGTCAAAATCCAGACCGAAATCCAGTTGGGAATCTCTGGCAAAACTTGAAAATTGCTGTTCACAGACGCTCCCAATCCAATCTGACTGAGCATGAGCTATTTTGCAAAGAATAATGGGATATATTTCAGTCTATAGATGTAAAAAGCTGGTAGAGACATACCCCAAAATACATGCAGCTGTAATTGCAGCGAGAGGTGATTCTACAAATTATTGACTCAGGGGGCTGAATACTTTTGCACGCCACACTTTTCAGTTTTATATTAAATTTGAAAACCAGGTATCATTTTCCTTCCACTTCACAATTATGCGCCACTTTGTGTAGGTCGATCACATAAAATCCCAATAAAATACATTTACGTGTGTGGTTGTAACGTGACAGAATGTGGAAAGGTTCAAGGAGTATGACAACTTTTGCAAGCCACTGTATATCACCCTGGAGAGGTGAAGGAAAACAACGAAATACAAGCTTCCACTGCCTTGTGGCTATTACCTTATTCGGGAAAGGCGAAGACTGGATCTGACGGAATATGCGGAGGAAACCACTATTTCTCGGTCCAACGGACAGTAAGGTGGACTCAGCAAATCATCGTGAAGCGTAATTAGGGCACCATGTCCACGAAGAACACTGGTGGCCATCCATTGCATCCTGACACAGCGGTCTTGGATATATCTCGCCAGTGGATCCAGATAGGCCGGGAGAGAGAGTGAGGCTGACGATTTGCGCAACTCTCCCACACTTTAATACAAATCAAGCGCAAGTCATGACTTTAGGACCCGTACAACCCAACTGTGCGAGGCAAGATCAACACAGGAGCATCTGCAGCCGAGAACAAGCACACTGCAGTCGCTCAGAGGAAACGCGCCGCATGCAAGTCTCGATCCATTTCCACAGCAGTACGCACCCAACTGTGTCCCATATGCGGGCAAGCCTTCCAGGCCTGGATCGGCCTCTTCAGTCACGTCTGGACCCACAAATAAAAACACTTATGTCTTGGTCTTCTTCGACTGCAAAGGATGAACACCAACATCTTTCCCTCCTAACCCCATTTACCCGCCACTGACCTCTGACATATAACTCTTAGAACTAACGGAATCAATGGATATGGGGAAAAAGCAAGAACATATTACTGATTCTGAATTATCAGCCATAATCATATTGAATGGTGGTACCGGCTCGGATGGTCATATGGCCTACTCCTGCAACAATTTTCTATGTTTCTATGCTTCAATGACACCTGTAATAAACAACAATCTAACTATCTCTGCTTTGAAATATTCACTGAAGACCTTAACAGCTTTCTGTGGCAAAGAAATCCATAGATTCACCACCCTCTGTTTAAATAAAATATCCTTGTCCCCTTCCTAAAATAACGTCCTTTAATTCTAAGGCTATAAACTCCAGTCCTAAACTCACCCACTCATGAAAACATCCTGTCCACATCCACTATATGCAAGCCTTTCACTATTTGGCGTGTTTCTATGAGGTCCCCCTCATTCTTCTAAACTCCAGCGAATAAAGGCTGACACATGCTCATCATAACTTAATCTACTCATTCCTGGGATGATTCTTGTAAATCTCCTCTGGACTCTCACCAGTGCCAGCACATCCTTAATCAGATATGGTTCCCAAAATTGCTCACAATATTCCAAATGCAGCCTTAGGAGCGCCTTATAGAGCCTCAGCATTACATCCCCGCTTTTGTAAACACGCCCTCATGAAATAAATTGAGTTTACTTTCATTACGACCGATGTTTCTCCACTTCTCTCTTCCAATATTCTCCTTCTCTCTATCTTATTTTCTTTATTTCTCATTCTCTACCTTACTCTCCTATTTCTTACTCTCGAGCACTAGAATGCAAAAACAGGGCTGAAATGCTAAGGCTATATAAAGAGCTGGTCAGGCCGCATTTAGAGTATTGTGAGTAATTTTCTGCCCCGTATCTGAAGAAAGATGCGCTGGCACTGGTGAGGGTCGGAGGAGGTTTACGAGCATAATCCCAGGAATGAGTGGGTTAACATATAATGGGCTAAACATCTACTCACTGGAGTTTTGAAGAATGAGGGGGAAACTTATTGAAACTTACCAAACAGTGAAACGCCTGGATAGTGTGGATGTGGAGAGGATGTTTCCTACTAGTGGGAGAGGCTAGGAACTGTGATCAGAGCCTCAGAATTAAAGGCTGTTCCTTTAGGAAGGAGATGAGGAAAAATCTCTTTAGTTAGAGGGTAGTGAATCTGTGGAATTATTTGCCACATAAGACCATGGTGTCTAACTCAATGGATATATGTAAGGCAGAGATAGATAGATTCTTCATTGGTAAAGGTGTCTGAGGTGATGGTGAGAAGCAGGAGAATAGGAAGATTAAGCGAGAACTTACCAGTTTGATGTTTGATCTTTATTTTATGAGGAGGTATGATGAAGGATTACGTGAAGAGACCTGCCAGCCCGCATGCAAAACAGCGTATGCAAAACCTTTAAAGCAGCGGTGTGAAATCACAGATAAAAGTTGTGGAACTGATTATAGGAAGATTCGAGAAACTAGAACTACCACATGTCCTTTATGAGAAGAGGATTGGGAGCGGATGGCACGTAATCCCTCATCATGACTCCTCATGAAATAAAAATCACACTTCAAACTGGTAAGTTCTCGATTAATCTTCCTAGTTTTCTTCGGAGTCACGTGAGTGATTACGTGAAGATTTCAAAGTGCTGTGATTCAACGCCGCGAACACAAATTCATGCCACACACTGCATCAGTTGACCAGAGATGATTGATAACTAATAATGCATTCAGACATGACATAGATTTAAAACAGGCTGATGCTTTTAATAAACTAATGATATATAAAATATAATAGTGACCCCTCATATCCGGTAGTAAACTATAGAACCGAACCTAAAATTGAGTTGGCAAACAACCCCGGTCTGGCAATGGGTTTATTATAAGAAATGTGGAATGTTCGCTCGTTCGACCATCCTGCAGTCGCTAGGATGTGGTCCAGCGGAAAACCTTCGCTGCTGATGTTGTTGCAGCACTGTTGGAGTGAGATTTAAAAACATCAGTGTCCACTCCTGCACAATCCAATACACGGCTTAACCACCTGGAGATGGTCTACACTCCTATTGAAAACTAGGAACCTCTTAGTGTGTTTTTTTATAACTAACACACATTACCAGTTCAGTGCTTCTAAGGTTCATTGTGGCCTTAAAATACTTTTGCATATGTGTGACCACACACACTCGAAGGTCCATAAGGTTTGCCATAAATTCCAGTTTTAGACCTGACACTCCTAGTCTGCTCTGCTTGACTAGCTCGTGAACATTAAATTATATTTCTTGGTAGATGTAACCATTCTGTCCAACCGTAGCTTATGCAACGATTGGACCCGTTGAGTCAACACCAGCACAATGAGCATATCCACTTTATTAGTGTGCTTGATCAAAGACAAGGAAGTAGCAAGTGCCCACAGGGCGAAGCAGCGTTAGCACTATGTTAACACCCCATATCTCCGTGTATCTAGGCCTGTGGGGATTTGTGTAATAGATACCCTTCATGAATCTGGATATCAGTGGGTGAGACTCGACAGACTGGTGTCCAGATCCCAGCAACAAGTATGACGATCCGAGCCCCAGGAAAGGTCTTCTTAACGTTTTCAAATCAATACATTGATTCGATCATGCAGTGGATGGCGTTCCCGAGTCACGGAATGAACCAGCAGATTATTGTGTTTTGAAATAACCATATACCCATGTTCCGGAAAGAACCAGACCCACCTACCTCCATGGTTACCGGTGGTTTTATGGTAGGCCCAAAGGCCCCTGATACAGGTTCTATTTCCACCCCCGAGATTTTGGGGGTAGGGTTGCTGGAGTGCGCGGATTGCGCATCTTCCATGAGGGCCGGCCTGGGCCTAGGCCTAAAAGGTCCTCTGCCCAGAGATTTCGGCTTTTGAGCTGCCACCATTTTCAGCGACCCGCTTAATGCTGATGGAAGCGTAGGGGTGCTGCCGTCGAAATGGTGAAGCTTTGCTAGTAACTGGAGCATTAATCAGCCCGAGAGCTTTTGCTTCTTCGTCCCGGAACCTAACATGTTTCGATAGATATTCTCCGAACAGAAGATTCGGCGGCTGAACTTTTCTCGCCCTGCACAATCCCGCAATTTGGGTTTCAAGGCAGGTTAGATGGTGTTCTTCCGAAAACAGTTTATTTCGAAATGTGCATTGCACATCAACGCCAGGGCATCCAGCTGTACATCAGACAAGACCCCCCCCCCCCCATCCACAGACCTGGTGAAGCCGTATGCATGAAGTCAGCAATTTCAGGATTCTTTGGAGCTTCATCTCCTGGGTTATGACGTCCCCTCCAATATATCCCCAGATTGAACTGTTCACAGCCGGCACATTCAGTGAAGTACAATTTCCAGGTGGATGGTATTTTGCTGCTGTTTCCACAATCACCTGTTCCTGCAGCTGGTGCGATGTGAGATAATTTATGCTCGTAGTTAGTTCCTCTTGCAGTGGCTCCCCTGTTTGCGAGAGTAACGCACATTTAGATGCCATGGCAGGTAATGCTTGTGCCTCACGTACGTCGTGCATTCAGGTGTCCAAATTCGGAGTCAGTCCAGAAATGACTCCGCACGCTCCCCTCCTCAGAGTGGGAGATATTATGCAGCCCTGGACCAGGCGCTGCCGTGTGCCCCCGAGGAACATATTATGTTGGAACATCCTTTCCATAAGGTGCTCCATCTAGGATAAACGCCCGAAGACACTATCCATTGTAGGAGGCGAATCTTGCTGGCCTGACTCGTCTGAGTAAACAGGCCTATCAGACTTCTTCTTGGCTTTCCCCTCTTTCGGGGTTGACAAGGTGTTTTGGACAGGCACCAAGTCTGAAGTCGCTTGACCGCATCGTCAGCGACTCGGATGGCGATATCGACGGCCGCCGGCTACCCACACTCCCGCGGTCCTTCGTAGCCAGTTTCCCCGCAGCCCGTCTGGACTTCGCTCTGGATTTCTCCATGATTAGTTCGAACTTGAACGCTGTAACATGATTTTTAACAAACAAAACTACCTCAGAATAAGTTTTAAACTTACCAGTTGGGCTTTGAAACTAACTGCTGGAGGAGCGATACACCTCCCAGCCAGTCGTGCGCCATGCCTTAGACGTATTAACGCGCATGCGGGCTGGCGGGCTTCTTTACGTAGTCACTCACGTGACTCCGAAGTAAAATTGGGTTGCGAGGGAGAGATAGATCAACACTGATTGATTGGCCGAATGGTCTAATTCTATTCCTATCTTTTAAGATCTCATGACTTTTCGTGATGGTAGGCCGATGGGCCTGTTCATGTGTTGTATTGTATGTTTGTTCATAACAGATGTTCAATGACATAATCACACTAAATATTTGCACAGTTTCAGATGCCTCTGGCTTTCAGCAACATTTAGAAATACATCCAAGTTTATGAGAGGTGAGCATAGTTTAGTCTTCAATTTTCAGATACAACTTGGTAACGGGCTCTTGAGCCCACTGACACGGCACCGACCAGCTATCACCCGTACACCAGTCGTATCCTACACACTAAGGCAATTTACAGAAGCCAATTATTCTACAAACTAACACGTCTTTGGAATGTAGGCGTATATTTATCATAAGGCTATCAATGGATATGGGGAGAAAGCAGGAACGGGGAGGGGGGTACTCATCCTGAATGATCAGCCATTATCATAGTCAATGGCGGTGCTGGGTCGACGGGCCAAATGGCCTAATCCTGCACCTATGTTCTATATTTCTATGTCACAACTAATTATTTTCTGCTGTCACAATATCTTAATCAAAATGACTAAATAAAGTCCTGACCTGAAAGACCATCCATCTTATTTCTCCAGAGATGCTGCCTAACCCGCAGAGATACTGCTGCACGTTGTGGCTGTCTTTGGTGTAAGCCAGTATCAGCACTTCTTTGTTTGTTACTTTCATCTGGTTGTTGCGGATTCCATTTCTGCCCATTGTGCCGTGCGTAATTCTGATGTGCGGATGTCCAAACATGCTGAAATGTACCCGTGAAATAACACGATCTGTGCAGAACTCGAGGGACCGAACGACCTGCCCCAGCCGCCCTCCAGAATTCATTCACATCGGCGATTTCCGTTGAATGTGAAGAGGGATTGAATCACCATTTAATTCATTGTTATTCCCTGTGAGCTTTTCAGGGATGGAATCCCATCCTGCGCCTTTACCGGTTCGCTGCGGCTGTGTTATCCCACTCGATTCCACATTCACCCAGCAAGCTCAGTCACATCCCAAAATGTCGCGACGATTGTTTCACACCTTCCCTTACATATTTATGATTCCCTCTCCACTGACCCAGAGTCTGGAGAAGGCTCCTTTGGTGGCAAGAACAGAAAGGCAGGTTATACTTTCTATGTTTCTATGTTTCTAATCTATTCTACATTTTCCTTGATTCATGTACATTTTGAGTACGTAGGGGGCGCCGTCGAGTATGGCTGCCCAGCCAGCAGCTGTTAGTCTTTTCACCCTTTTTTTAGTTAGTAAAAGGTGTTTGTGTTGGAGGTCTTTTAGTATTTTTATTTGGGCGGTGGGGGGCAGGGGGAAACTATTTTTCTCAGTGCTACCTGGTCGGAGATGCGGCTTTGCCCCGAGCCGTCATTTTCTCCCTTCTTCGGGGCCTACCAACAGTCCGGGACCGGCTAGGACTTCAGCTTCAGCGGCGGCTCAGCGCTGAGGCACCATCGTGGAGCGGGCGATGCCTTACTCAGGTCGCCGTGCGGTAGTGGAGCTGCGGTCTGTGGAGCTTCCAGCCGCGAGCGGCGCTGAACTTTAAACAACGCGGAGCTGGGATCTCACGCCGAGATCGCCAGTGTCGGAGCTTGGACCAGCACGGCCCGTGGACACGCGGCAGTCCCCGGGAAGGCGAACGGCTCGCGGCAGTCTCCGGGGAGGAGGCGGCCGCTCCAGACACTCCAGGCCGCTGAGAGTACTCACCCGACGCCAGGACTCCATCATCCGGCGTGAGGACCTGATGCATCGGGCTGCCATAGCGGCAACTGCAGAGGCCTTAATAGGCCCGACTATGGGTGAACAGGCGACGAGACTAGACTTTTGCTGCCTTCCCCCACAGTGGGAACCATTGTGGGGGACGTTTTTATGTTTACTGTTAAATTATTTGATTTTGTGTCTTTGGTGTATGTGATAATAAATGTCATTTGTATCATTTGTTGTCTCATCGTCACACCTTACCCTTCCATATCTCTGTCTCCCTCTCCCATGATCTTCAGCCTGGAGAATGATCCCACTGTCACTACTTGCTCCCTCTGTGTTCCTCCGGAGTTCACAACAGCCGCCAATTCGCCTAGTGTTAAATGCTGGAAGACGGATATGTTACACTTGAAGTGAACTTGCCAAGGTACCAGATAAATTTCACAAACAGACAACGTGCACTGCTGGCCCTTCAACACTGAAGGAATCTAATGTATATTTAACCCACCAGACGGGATTGGAAAATGAATTGTACCGTGGAATTTGACAAAAAGAACCGCCAGGTGTGGGTGAATCATCGGCTGCAGCTCAGTCGGTGCTTTTAGATTGAAGTGTGATCGGAAGCTTGGCCCGGAGCCACAGAATGTGGGAGAGACACAGAGCAAGAAAACAGACTTAAGTGGGGGAATGTGGGAAGCAAGCAAAGGCTACAAAATAAACTGTTTAAAGTGAGAAATGCAAACAGTCCACCAGTAAAATGAACATACTCAGTAAAAGGGAGCGTACACGCAAACTATGTTTCCGTGAGAGCAGAGTGGCGCAGCGGAAGCGTGCTGGGCCCATAACCCAGAGGTCGATGGATCGAAACCATCCTCTGCTAATCTTTCAATTGATATTTTTGAGAAATTGCCGCCAGCTCACACGTTCACATAACAAATATTCTGTCTGATTCGCTGCAATCGTATTTCATTAGAACGTTTTGTTTACTTGAATCATATTATGTGCTGTTGTTCGCACACAATGATCAGCCGTCGGCTACTAACCAATTCATAATAGGCTCTCATTTTCTCAGATATAGGTAATATATGGTCGGCATTTACATAATGGGCGAAGGGTTTCCGTTCTGTCCGATCAAGAGGAAGTCCATGTCGGAATGGAGGGAGAGTGTGGAGAGAGATTCCACCGGGTAAATAGACAGGTGACGAAACTCGGTGTGAACCTATCGCCGGGACATGTTAGGATGTGATCGTGTTTTCCGGAGGAATGTGGAATCTAGTGGGATCTGGAAGCTGCACCGAATCGGGAAATGGCGAGGGACGGGATTCAATTCCTGCCCCACTGACCAGCTCACAGGGAATAATGATGAATGGAATGGCGACGAAACAGATCAACCAGACGACATGTGGGAACCAAGATCTGCAAATGCTGGTTCATGCCAAAAATAGACGATAACTGGAGGACTGAGCGGGTCGGGCAGCATCTCTGGAGCAGAAGAATGGGTGAAGTTTCAGATCGGGGCCTTCTTCGGACAGAAGGCAGCCGTGCTCACAATTAGACCACACGACTGCTTCGGCGAGTGAGCAACGGAACCGAACTGAGTGACTCGACCACAGTCCTTCTGATCGCATTTCTGGTTACACGCGTTGTGAAAAGAGAAATATCCTTATGAAATAATTCAACATGAGCATTTACTTGAATAAGTGACTCGAAGGCGGAAGAAGCCGCGAGCACACGTCAGATGACAGTGAGAAGTGAATGCCTGAAAGGTGCACGTTTTCAGTAAAAGGAAAGCATACGGGATGAACATTGATTTCTCCAATTTTATGGAACAATCCGCCCCCTCGCCGCCCCCAATCACACACACCCTGTGCCCACCTGGACTCGCACTATTTTTCCGACCACATTCTATCTCTGTTCGCTCACTCCCCAGACATCAATCTGATTGCCTGAAGAAGGGTCTCGACCCGAAACGTCGTCCATACGCTCTCTCCAGAGATGCGGCCTGACCCGCTGAGTTACTCCAGCATTTGGTATCTACATGCTATTTAAACGAGCATCTCCAGTTGTTTTCTACACATTGCTTCTACCTCTCGTTCTAAATCCCCTACAAATTCCATTCCTTGCTTTCCTTCACGAGGAAGTGTACACAGCGGTTCCTTGTTAGTAGAGTGGTCAGAGTCCCTGCCTGTCACGCGGGAGACCGGGGTCCATTCCCCCTACGGGGAGACGGTTTCCTCTTTCAAAATGTAACCGGAATTCCACGTCATATTTTGTAGATTTTAATTTATAAGGCGTCAGCAAGAAACAATTAGTTGTTGAAGTGATTGTGCCATTGAACATTCGTACGAGCATGAAACAGGAACAGGCCTTTAGGCCCACTATATCTCGCCCTTTCTTTCACCCTTTCTCTTGCACTCCATCTCCCCTCTCTCTCTCCCTCTTTCCCTCTCTCACCCTCTCTCTTTCGCTCTCACCTTCTCTCTTTCTCTCTCTTTCTCTCTCTTTGTCTCGCGCCATTTCTTTCTTCTGCCCTCCCTCTCGCCATCTCTTCATCTTGCCCGCTCTCGCACTCTCTCGGCCCACTCTTTCGCCCTCTCTTGTCCTCTATTGTCCTCTCTCTCAACCTCTCTCCCCCTCTTGCCATCTCTCTCTCCCCCACTTTCTCTCTCTCTGTCCCTCTCTCTAAGTCTTGCCCACTCTCTCTCTCTGCCTCTCCCTCTCCCTCTCTCTCTCTCTCTCGCCTTTTCACTGTCTCTCTTGCCCTCTCTTTCTCTCTTGCTCACTCGACCTCTCCCTCCTACCCTCTCTCTATCGCCCTTTCTCACCCTCTCTCTCGCCATCCCCCCTCTCTCTCTCTCTCTCTCTCTCTCTCTCTCTCTCTCTCTCTCTCTCTCTCTCTCTCTCTCTCTCTCTCTCTCTCTCTCTATCTATCTCTCTCCCTCACTCTCTCTCTCTCTCACTCTCTCTCTCTCTCTATCTCTCTCTCTCTCCCTCTCTCTCTCGCCCTCTCTCTCTCTCGCTCTCTCTCGCCCACCACCCTCTATCACCTTCTCTTCCTCTCTCGCCCTCACTCTCTTTCTCGCCCTTTCTCGCCCCCCTTTCTCTCTCGCCCTCTCTCTCTTGCCCTCCCTCTCTCCCTCTCCCCCTCCTTCTCTCGCTCTAACACTCTCCCTTGCCTCTTAGAATAAAGGGGATGTCATTTAAAACTGAGCTGAGGAAAAATAAGTTTTTACCCAGAGAGTTGTGAATTTATGGAATTCCCTGCCACAGAAGGCAGTGGAAGCCAAATTACTGGATGGATTTAAGAGATAGTTGGATAGAGCTCTAGGGGCTAGTGGAGTCAAGGGATATGGGGAGAAGGCCGGCACGGGTTATTAATAGCGGGCGATTAACCATGATCACAATGAATGGCGGTGCTGGCTCAAATGGCCGAATGGCCTCCTACTGCACCTAATGTCTATGCTTCTATGTTTCTATGTTTATCTCTATTTCACTCTCACCATCTCGCTCTATTGCCTCTCTCTCTCGTCATCTATCTCTCTCTCTCTCTTGTCCTCTCTCTCGCCATCTCGCCCTCTCCCTCTCTGACTATCTCTTTCTGTCAGTCTCTCTCTTTGTATGTCCCTGTCTCTCTATCCCCCTGTCCCTCACTCTCTCTGTCGCTGCCTCTGTCCCCCTCTGTCGCTGTCGCCCTCTCATGTACAGGTTCCTCTCCCTCCCATCTAGATGAAGCTCTGCTCTAATGTTGGAAGCATGCACATACATTATATACTAAATTGATCACTAATAACAACAGGTGACTCTGTTTCAAGACCAGCTACCCTCCATTGTACCACGATGGTGTGGGTCACGTGTTCTATCAGTCACCAACATAGTCTCAGATGTCTCTAGGAAGGAAAAGCTTAAAGTAGTGACCTCACAGGTGGTCTCATGATATGCTGGCCGTTCACTTCAGCCTAAGCATTTGTTTTGAATATCTATTTTTTTTTCCTAAACAGGGTTTGAAATGTGGTGCTGCTAATTTAGCTGACAACATTTCATTTGACATAGTCTGTTTCATCACGCGAGGGCAGAAGGAATTCCCCAGCATCATGCCTGGAATGGACGGCTGAGGTGAGAGGGATTGGGTAGGCTGCATGATTACTGGATTATAGTCAGCCAAGGAGTATCTTATTTTGTATGTATAATTTAGAGATTTCTGAAATCATGAAGGATATGTATGGGATAGAAAATCCGAGCATTTCTCCCCGAAGCACGGAGTGTGACTATTCGAAACAGGGAACAGTGGGAGGAAAGCTGTTTTACAGGAAATCTAAGCAGAAGGTTTGCTCGCAGATGGTGGAGGTTTTCTGGAAGATGCTTCCGCAGGAGGTGCAGTGACAATGTTTAAGGAAGTGTGGACATGTACTTGGATGTGAGAGGCATCGGTGGATCTGGGCCGAATCATGCAAATGGGATGGCAGTGGATGGACCTCACAGATGGGCCTTGTACCAATGTAGGAGGTCACAGATAAACAATGCACAATGACTGGCAGGCTGAGAATATAACCCAATCTCTCACACTGGACGGAGAATGAGTCCTGTAAATGAAAACTTTACAAGCTCTTAAGTGTGCAACATCTTTTAATGATAGCACTGGGTATTACATACACCTTCAAGCACCGGGTACATTTTCCTACTGAGGGGAAGGCGTTATGATTGATGTTAACTGGGCGGGGTTAATGGGAGTGAGGTAACTATATTATTGGTTGCATATAAACCATCTACATCCTTCCCCTTAGAAATCAAAAAACAGATTGTTGTCACGACAACAGAATTAAACAGCAGAATTAAACAAAATCGCCGTAGCGAACAGGCGGCTTACTGATCCTGCCCGAGCGCGTACGGATGTCTCCCCCTCCCCCCGAAAGAGCAGAAGAAGCAGGAGGACGCAAGGCAGCTGGGGAACCAGGGAAGGGCATTGGGGTGGGAGAAACAGGAGAGGGAGAACCGCGATCGGCAACAGGGGACCTGCGCAGAGGGGAACCAGGCGCCCGCGACGGGGAGCGAGGCATGCAGGGAACACCAGCCGGGGCGGCAGCCGGCTGCTGATAGGAGAGTGGAGGGGCATAGGGCCCAGGGGGCTGCGGCTGTGGCTCATTAACCGCAAGCAGGTGTTGTCGGCTTCTTCGGTAGATGGAACCCTCACAGTCGACCAGATACGAACGAGGTGAGTCGGCCACCCCAACCACGGTGGCCAGACGGTAGTGACCACTGGCGGTCTGCAATCGAACAACCTGTCCGGGCAACAGATGATCGAGTGGTCTGCACGACCGATCGTGGGAACGCCGCTGGCTGTCATGTTTCTCTTGAATTCGCCTCTGCACGGAGGCGGGCTCCAGCACCCGAGGTTTCAGCTGGCGCTGGGCAATCGGGACGGTGGATCTGGTAGTTCTGGACATCAGACGCTGAGCAGGTGACCCCATGGCCGGATCCCTGGAAACATTCCTGAGGTTCAGGAGATCCAAATATAAATCAGAATTGGATAGTCGCGCCTGTTCTATCAGAAACTTGGCGCTGCGGACGGCCCGTTCTGCAAGGCCGTTGCTCTGTGGGTACTCTGGGCTGCTGGTGAAATGCACGAAGTTCCACTTGTCGGCAAAGCTTTTGAATTCTCGGCTTGTAAACTGCCTGCCGTTGTCAGTCTGCAGCCTGACCGGGGTCCTAAAAGTGGAGAAGTGTTTCCGCAGCTTGCGGATCACCATCTCCGACGTGAGGGATGTCAGCAAATCCACTTCGAACCAGTTGGAGTACGAGTCGACCAGGACAAGGTAGTGGTTACCACGCCACTCGAAGATGTCGGCAGCCATCGAGGACCAGGCCAAGGCAGGGGCGGGCTGTTGCAGCAGGGGCTGTCGCTGCTGGTGTGGCGCAAGACTGTTGCACGTGGAGCAGGCAGAAACTCGGTCTCGGATATATTTGGCCATTCCAGGCCAATAGAATTGGCACTGAGCGTGGGCGAGTGTTGCATCGACCCCAGGGTGTCCACTGTGGGCTGCACAAAAGTAAAAGTCAAACAGGGAGGACGGGACCACAACTTTATGTCCCTTGACGATAACGCCATCCTGGAGCACCAGTTCGTCGCGGACCAGGAAGAAAGGCTGTGTTTCAGATGGCGCGGCGGAACGCTTTGTTGGCCACCCTGCTTTAATCACAGAGGCAAGCTGCTGCAAAACCGGATCGGCAGCGGTGTGCTCGGCCAAAACCTGTAGCTGCTTGGTGGGAATAAAGTTAACGCCCAGTACGAGCAAGTCCTCTGATTCGTAGGGGTGGCGAGCGCAGGAGGTACGCGGGGCGCGCGACAGGGTGTCCGCAATGTGCATCTCGGTGCCCTTCTTGTAGATTATGTCAAAGTCGAAACGCTGGAGCTGCAGCATCATACGCTGCAGCCTGGCAGGGGCAGCGTGAATCGGCTTGTTCAGGATTGTCACCAGTGGCTGGTGGTCGGTTTCGACCGTAAATCTGCTGCCGAACAGGAAGTCTCTGAACTTGGAGCAGGCGAACACCACCGCGAGCAGCTCTTTCTCGATCTGAGCGTACCGCTGCTCGGTGTCCGTCATGGTGCGGGAGGCATAGGAGACAGGATGCAGCGATCCATCGACAGACTGAAGGCAGGCCGCACCCAGGCCGAAATTGGAAGCGTCACAGGTGACGGTGATGGGGCGACCCACGTCGAAGAACCGCAACGTCGGAGTGCTAATCAGTTTCGACTTGAGGCGGTCAAAGTCCTGCTGGTGATATGGGAGCCAGGCCCAGGCGATATCCTTTTTTGTCAGCTGCCGCAGGGGAGCACTCAGCTCACTGAGGTTTGGTACAAACTTGCCAAGGTAGTTCACCATGCCCAAGAATCTTTGCAGACCTGGCACGTCGGTGGGGGCTGCCATTTCGGAGATGGCAGCTGCCTTCAAGGGGTCGGGCTTTAGTCCGTTAGGGGTGAAAACATGTCCAACATACGTGACCTCTGAGACACGAAACCGGCACTTCTTGGGATTCAGCTTCAGGTGCGACTGTCGCGCGCGATCCAGGACGCGGCGGAGGTTCATGTCGTGCTCGGCAATGTCCTTCCCATAAACCAGGATATCATCCACGATGATGGCACATGGCAGGTCCGCGAATATTTGCTACATCGTCCGCTGGAACACCTCGCTAGCAGAATTGATGCCGAATGGCATTCGCAGGAACTTGAATCTGCCGAACGGTGTGGCGAAGGTCGTCAGGTCAGAAGACGCTTTGTCCAACGGGATCTGCCAAAACGAGTTCTTAGCGTCTAGGACCGAAAAGATGGTGGCTTGCCCTACCTTTGCCGCCACATCCTCAACAGACCGCATGGGGTAATGTGGTCGCCTGATGGCAAGGTTTAAGTCCTTCGGGTTGATACACACGCGTATCTCGTTCTTGTCTTTCTTAATGGTGGCAACCATGGTGGAGACACAATCGGTGGGCTCGCTAACTGCTACTAGCACCCCCTTTTCGACCATCTCGTTGAGCATCGCCTCGACCTTGTCCTTCATGGCGTGAGACACCCTGTGAGGTGCGCGGACCACGGGTTGTATATTTGGGTCAATGGAAATATGGTATGACACTGGTAACCTCCCCAAGTCATCGTCGAACAGGTCCTGGTATTCTGCAACCGGGTCAAACGACAGTTGCACTTTGTGGACCGTGCGGTCAAAGGAGACCAGGCCAAGATCCTGGCACGCACGGTTGCCCAACAGGGTTACACAGTCAGAGTTCAAAACATAGAAAACCAGGTTTCTTGTGGCCTTTTGCAGCACGCAAGTTAAAGTGGCCCTCCCCGCAGGCCTTAGAATCTCTCCACCATAGGCGTGCAGGGTAGCGTCGTCAGCAACCAGAGGCTCATTATTCCTTATCTTGTTGAAAAGATTCATGGACAAAACATTGACATTCGCGCCAGTATCTAATTTGGCAGAGAAGGTTACGCCTTTGACAGTCACAGGTACGGAGGGATCATTGCGGTGGGCGGGTGTCTGTAGGAGAGTAAACACATGAGAGTCCTCGGCAGAATTAATTGGCTCTGCACCATTGCATTCAACTAAATTGGGCTGTGAGTCGAAACAGAGATCAGATTGCCCCAGCATGTTTAGACTGGGTCTGGAAGCTTGTGCCTGGCTCCCACGGCAACGGAGTAAGCGACAGGAGGCTGAGAAATGGTTCAGCTTTTTACAAAAGTTACAGGTTTTACCAAAGGCGGGACACGTCGACAGTCTATGGTGCATGTAGTTACAGTTCGGGCACCTTTTTCGGGGCACATCGCCAGGTCCAGGGCGGGCACGCGGCAGAAAAACATTGTTTCCCACCCGAGGCTGTGGGCTCCTAAACCCAGCCAGGTTGACAGATTTATTGCCCGAGTCCCGGTGGTCCTCTTGCAAAACAACGACCTCAGACAATCTGCAGGCATGCATAGCTTTTTCCAACGTTAGATCCGGATCCCTCAAAAGCTCACATCGCAGCTTCTGGTCACGCATGCCAGTTACTAAAATGTCTCTAGTGAGCTGGTCTGTCATGTCGCCAAAACGGCACCGCTGGGCGAGATGACGCAAATCAGCAATAAAACATTCAACATGTTCATCCGGCAACTGTCTCCTTGTAAAGAACCGTGCCCTCTCTAGAATGCGGTTCGAGGGCAGGTCACAAATCTCCCTGAACTTACGTAGCAGGCAAGCGGGGTCGTCAGCAGACTCTGCAGGAGTAATCACCTCGTCATCGACGCCCAGGACCGCTGGAGCGTAGGTGAAAGTTCTGGCTCTCTTCATGGCATCAGGTCCGACAAGGTTGAGTAGGAGGGAAGCTTTAAGGAAGTCAGGATCAGCGCGGTGTGCGACGTTGACAAAGTGTGTGAAATCAAACACAAACGTGGCCCAGCGCTCAGAGATGTCGGCATCGAAGACAAGCTGCTCGGGCTTTCTGCAAGAGGACGCCATGGCCAGAGAGATCAAAAGCACAAGAAACACAAATCAAAAAAAAGAAATAAAAACCGATAAACAGGAGACGCAAGTATCTTCCAGCTTTGACACCATGTAAATGAAAACTGTACAAGCTCTTAAGTGTGCAACATCTTTTAATGATAGCACTGGGTATTACATACACCTTCAAGCACCGGCTACATTTTCCTACTGAGGGGAAGGCGTTATGATTGATGTTAACTGGGCGGGGTTAATGGGAGTGAGGTAACTATATTCTTGGTTGCATATAAACCATCTACAAGTCCCAAATTCTCACACTCAACCAGAGAATGGCTGACACAGAATGAACCCCATTCCCTCCCCCTACCGCACGGAACGACACAAAAATAGATATGGACAAATACACACCCACAGTATCAGAATCAGTTATGTACCAAATTGTTTAGAAGGTGCAAGGCATGGAAACAGGCACTTTGGCTCAGCTTGCCCACACCAACCAACCTGCCCCATCTACACTAGTCCCATCTGCCTGCGTTTGGCCCATATGCCTCCAAACCTGTCCTATCCATGTACCTGTATAATTGTTTCTAAAATGTTGGAATAGGCCTCAATAACCTTCCCTAGCAGTTCATTCCATGTACCCACCACCCTTTGTGAGAACACGTCACACCTTATATTCTAATTACACTTCCCGCTGGCACATTATGTCCTTTGTCCCTTGGTTCTCAATTCCCCTGCTCTGAGCATATAGACTCTGCTCATCCACCCGATCTTTACCTCTCATGGATTTATACACCTCAAAAAGATCACCCATCCTCCTGCGCTCCAAGGAATGGATTCCCAGCCTGTACAAACTATCTCTATAACTCAGACTCTCGACTCCTGGCAACATCTTCGTAAATCTTTTCTGCTCCTTTTTAAACTTGATAACGTCTTTCCTGCAACATGATGCCATGAAATGAACACAATACTCTAAATACGGCTTCACCAACATGTTATATAAATACAACGTGACCTCTCCATGGTCCCAAATGATCATCAAATAAACCAACCTTCCTTCCATTTACACCATCTACACGTCACTCTTCCTCGGCAAGGCCGTCAGCATAATTTAGGACCAGCCTCACCCCGGCCACTCCCTTTCCTCCCCTCTCACATCAGGCAAGAGGTACAGAAGTGTGAAAAATGTATACTTACAGATTCAGGGACAGTTTCTTCTCAGCTGTTATCAGGCAACTGAACCATCTTATCAACAACTAGAGAGCCTTTCTGACCTGTAATCTACCCCATTGGAAGTCCTTGGATTTTCTTGGACTCGGCATGAACGCGCTAGAATTAGAAGATTGAGGGGGGGTCTTATAGAAACGTACACAATTCTTAAGGGGTTGGACAGGTTGGGTGCAGGAAGATTGTTCCCGATGTTCGGGAAGTCCAGAACAAGGGGTCACAGTTTAACGATAAGGGGAAAACCTTTTAGGACCGAGATGAGAAAAAACATTATTCATACAGAGAGTGGTGAATCTCTGGAATTCTCTGGCACAGAAGGTACTTGAGGCCAGTTCATTGGCTATATGTAAGAGGGAGTTAGATGTGGCCCTTGTACCTAAGGGGATCAGGGGGTATGGAGAGAAAGCAGTTACGGGATACTGAGTTGGATGATCAGCCATGAACATATTGAATGGCGGTGCAGGCTTGAAGGGCCGAATGGCCTACTCCTGCACCTATTTTCTATGTTTCTATGTATCTTTAATGACTTTACTGCACTTTATCTTGCATTAATCATTGTATCATTTATGCGATAACTGTACACTGTGATCGACACAAAAAGCTGGGGTAACTCAGAGGGCAGACAGGATCGCTGTAGAAAACGAATAGGTGACATTTCATGTCGCAACCTTGCTTCATTCTGAGAGACAGCAAAAAATGGAAACAAGAGATAAAGATGGTGATATAGAGATATTTCGAACAAATTAATGAAAGATATGCAAAAACGTAACAATGATAAAGCAAACAGACCGTTGTTAGCTGTTCTTTTATTTGCATATCTTTAATTCTCTTTTTCTATATCTGTGCATTTCACCATCTATATCTCTCATTTCCTTTCCAACACATTCTCTGAAGAAGGGCCTCGACAGGAAATTACACCTATTTATTTTCTCCAGAGATGCAGTTCTTAAGACATGCTGTGATACTCCAGCATTGTGTGTCAATCTTCCGTTTAAACAAGCACCTGCTGTCCTCTTCTTACAGATTTTCTCTGGCAGCTGATTCCATTTACCCACAACCCTCTGTGTGAAAAAGTTGCCCCTCAGCATTAAATATTGCCCCTCTACATTAAATCTACTTCTTCTGGTTCTCGATTCCTCTAACCCGGTGGAAATAGATTATATGCCTGTATTCTATCTATTCCCGTCATGGTTTGGTACACCTCTACCTCTGGGTCCAACTGTAGAGTTGCAGCGCAACAGCCCCAGCGAGCCAGGTGTTCATCCTGACCACGGGTTATGTCTGTATGGAGTTTGTACGTTCCCCTGTGACCTGCATGGATTTTCTATGGGTGCTTCAGTTTCCTCCCACATTCCAAAGACGTACAGGTTTGTAGGTTCATTGGCTTCGGTAAAATTACAAATTGTCGCTCGTCGTGTGTGCAGGATAGTGTTAGTGAGTGGGGATCACTGGTCATAGAAAATATAGAAAATATGTGCTGGGGAGGCCATTCGGCCCTTCGACCCAGCAGCACATCAGGTCATAAGGTCATGTCATACATGATGGAAGAATTAGCCCATTTGGTCCATCATTTTACAGCGCCATTCATTCATACTGATCTATCTCTACATCCTAACCCCATTCTCCACCCTTTTCCCTATAACCGTTGACACCAGTTCAATTCAAGAATCTGTCTGTGCATTAAAAATATTTGTAGGCCTCCACAGCCTTCTCTGGCAAAATTAATCAGATTTACCAGCTTCTGACTGAAGAAATTCCTTCCTAAAGGAATGTCCTTAAATTCTGAGGCTACGACCTCTGGTCCGAGACTCTCCCACTATTGTAAATATTCTCTCCACATCCACTCTATCCAAGCATTTCTCTATTCGGTAAATTTCAATTAAGTCCCTACTCATTATCTTAAACTCCAGCATGTACAGGCCCTGTGCCATCAAACGCTCAACAAATGTTAACACACTAGTTCCTGGGAACATTCTTGTAAATTTCAGGATTCAAGTTTCAAGAACGTTAATTGTCACATACACATTACAGGATGTATGGTGAAATGAAAGTGGCAATTATTACGGGATTGTGTAAAGTACCAGAACCAGTAGTTACAATTAAAAACAAAAAAATGTTTACAATATCTATAACAAAAAGAGCAACACTATTTGCAGTACAAGTGGCTATAAATAAATATAAATAAGTATGTGTATGCATTATAAGTATCTATGTCTGTGCATGAGATGCGCAGTATGTGGGACATGGCGGGGGCCTTAGTGAGATCAGTATTTACAGCCCGGATGGCCTGTATGAAGAAACTCCGTCTCATCCTAACTGGTTTAGCTGCGTGACTGCGGAGGCGGTTTCCTGACCGTAGCAGCTGCAACAGTCCGTTGTTGGGGTGGTAGGGGTCCTTCATGATCCTGCAGGCTCTGGATCTGCACAACCTGGTGTGCAGGTCCTGCGGGAGGGGCGGGGTGTAGTTTCCATGGTACGTTCGGTCGAACGCACGACTCTGTGCAGAGCTTTCCGGTCCTGGGCAGATGTTGCCAAACCAAGCAGTGATGTTTCCTGTCAGGATGCTCTCTACAGCACCAGAGTAGAAGTATTGAAGGATCCTAAGACAGACTCTGAATTTCCTCAGCTGCCTGAGGTTGTAAAGGCGCTGCCTTGCCTTTGTCACCAGTGCAGCAGTGTGTATTGTCCATGTCAGATCCTCTGAGATGTGGATTCCCAGGTATTTAAATGTTGCTCACCCCTATCCATAGTGGTCCCATTTATCCCCAGTGGCGTGTACGTCCTCGGATTTTGAGCCCTTCTAAAGTCCACAATCAGCTCCATAGTTGTTGTGACATCCATGAGGAGGCAGTTGTTCTGACACCAGAGTGCCAGGTCAGCCATCTCCTCCAGGAAGGCCTTCTCATCGTTGTCGGAGATCAGGTCAACCACCATTGTGTCATCGGCAAACTTAATGATTGAGTTGGAGCTGAACATGGCCACACAGTCATATGTGTACATGGAGTACAGTAGGGGACTGTGGACACAACCCTGCGGGAATCCTGTGTTCAGGGTGAGGGGGTTGGAGTATATCTCTCCATCTTGACCACCTGGGGCCTGGCGGTCAGAAAGTCCAGGACCCAGCACACGGGAAGTGTTCAGTCCCAGTTCCAGCAATTTATCAGCAAGTATGGTTGGGACTATGGTGTTGAAAGCTGAACTGTAATCAATCAAAGGCAGTTTGACATAGCCCCCCCATCCTGGTTGTCAAAGTGGGAGAGAGAAACGTGGCAGACAGTATCATCCGTGGATATGTTTGGACAGTATGTGAACTGCAGCAGATCCGTGGTTTGATGGAGAAAGTCGCAGATGTAGTCCTTGATCAGCCTCTCGAAGCATTTCATGACCACTGAGGTGAGGGCCGTCTGCAGTCATTCAAGCAGGCTGGAAACGCATCCTTAGGCACTGGGACAATAGTGGATCTCTTGAAGCAGCAAGGGACCACGACCTTGGCCAGGGAGAGGTTTTATATAGTGGTGAATATTGGAGCTAGCCGATTCGCACAATATTTTTGTACTCGCCCGCATATACCATCTGGTCCTGCAGATTATTTATTGTTTCCCCACACGGCAGAGCCCTCCTCACGTCATGCTCGGACAACGAAGCCAGCTCACAGATGATGTTGTTGTTAGCCGACGAGCTAGGGGTGTTGTTGCCCGCATCAAATCGTGCATAGAAAGAGTTCAGGTCATCAGCTAAGGAGGCGCCGCCACTCCTGGTTGAGGGAGCTGCTCTGGTTATGCTTTTATTGTCCGTAGACCCTGCCATTGGCGTTTGGTATCACGCTGCTCCATCGGCGACTCAATCCTGTCCCTGTACCTTCTTTTTGAATTCTTTACCACCCTTCGCAGTGTACAGGACTCCGCCTTTTATCATCCATGTTACCTGATACCTGGCCGGAGTTGTCAGCAGCTGTGCGAGCATTCAAAGCAACGCAAATGGATCTATCAACCTGGGGTTTTTGGTTTGGAAAGAAACTAACCCTTACCGTTAGGGACGATATTGTCGACTAGTGATGCTATGAAGTCCGTGACAACTTCCACAATCTCACTGACGACTCTGGAACTTGATTGGAACATATTCCAGTCGTCGTTTCCGCATGACCGTATCTGCACGATGTATATTAATGATTTGGATGAGGAGATGGAAGGCTTTGTTGCCAAGATTGCAGATGATGAAAATATAGGGGGAGGACCAGGTAGTGTAGAGAAACCACGGACTCTGCAGGAGGACATGGACAGGTTGGGAGAGTGGGCAGAGAAGTAGCAGATGGAATAATTTGTAGCCAGCACATTCTTCCTCAGATATGGTCCCCAAAGCAGGATTCAATATTGCAAATGCAGTCTGACCAGTGCCTTTTGAGCCTCAGCATTAATTCCCTGTATTGCATTTTAGCCCTCTAGAAATAAATGTTAAAACTGTGTTTGCCATCCTTAATACCGATTCGACTTGCAAATAAAATTTCGGGGAATCCTGCATCAGCACTCCAAAGTCCCTTTGCACCTCCGATTTCTGAATTATCTCCCTATTTCGAAAATAATCAATGCCTTTGTTCTTACTACCATAACGCATGAGTCCACACTTTGCGACACTATATTCCATCTTTCACTGCTCTGCCCACTCTCCCAACCTGTCCGAGTCCTTCTGTAGACGCCTTGCTTTCTCCACACAACTTGTACCTCCACCTCTTTTGGTATCAGCTGCAACCTTGGCCACAAAGCCTTCAATTTCCCTCATCCAAATCATTAATATACAATGTGAAGAGGAGCGGCCCCAGCAACGAACCCTGCGGAACTACACTAATCACTGGAAGCAAACCAGAAAAAGCCACTTTTATTGCCACTCTCTACCATCCTGCTAGCCAACCAACCTGCTATCCATGCTAGTATCTGCCCTTTAATACCTTGGGCTCTCATGTTCCTTAGTAGCCTCAAGTGTGCCACTTTATCAAAGGATTACTTAAAATCTAGTTAACCTGACTCTCTAGTGTCTGTCCTTCTAATTACTTCTTCAAAGAATTCCGGTAGATTTGTCAGGCAAGATTTTCCCTTCACAAAAGCTGACTTTTGCCTATTTTACCATGAACGTCTATGTAATCCATAACCTCATCCTGCATAATAGACTAAAATCTTAACAACCACTGAAGTCAGGCTAACCGGCATCTAGTTTGCACTATTGTGCTTTGCTCCCTTCTTGTGCAGTGGAGTAATATTTTCAATTTTCCAATCGTCTGGACCAACTCCTGACGCTAGTGAAATCTTGAAATATCACAGTTAATGCCTCCACAATCGGCAAAGCCACCTCTTTTAGAACCCTAAGGTGTACTCTTTCCAACCCAGGTGACTTATCCACCTTCAGCCCTTTCACCTTCCCAAGCACTTTCTGTTGAGTAATAGCCACTCCACTTACTTCCACCCTCTGACTCTCTTGAATTACACGCACGTTGCTGGTGTCTTCCGCTGTGAAGTCTGATGCAAACAAGTTATTCAACTACTCTGCCATTTCTTAATTCCACATTATCACAACTCCTGCATCATTGTGCAGCGGTCCAACGTCCACTCTCGCCTCTTTGTTGCTCTTTATATAGCTGAAGAACCCCTTGCCATCCTCTTTTATATTATTAGCAAGCTCTCCTTTGTATTTCAACTTTTCTCCCGGCTACTGTTTGGTTTTTTGAAGCCGTGACCAAAATGTTCGGTGAGGGCAGAGCAGTAGATTTTGCATTCATGCATTTCAGTAAGGTATTCGACAAGCTTCCTCATGGTAGGCTACTCTGGTAGGTTAGATCGCTTGGGATCCAAGGAGAGATATCTGAATACATAGAAATTTGGCGTTGCGGCAGGAAGCAGAGGGTGATGCTAGAAGGTTACTTCTAGCCTGTGACTAGCGGTGTGCCGCAAGGTTCAGTGCTGGGCCATTTACTGTTTGTCATCTACATCAATGATTTGGGTAAGAGCATATATGGCAAGATTAGCAAGTTCCCTGATGATAGAAAAGTGGTTGGTTTTACAAATAGTGAAGATGCCTGTGAAAAGTTGCAGCAGAAACTTGATCGATTTCAGGTGGGTTGAGGAATGGATGATGGAATTTAATACACATAAATGTGAGGTGTTGCATGTTGGGAAATCAAACATGGGCAGGACATAGAGAGCGAATGGTAGGCTCATGGTAGTGTTGCAGAGCAGAGGGACATAGGAGTGCAGGTGCAACGTTCCTTGAAGGTTGGGTCACAAGTAGATAAAGTGGTCAAAATGGCTTTTAGTACATTAACCTTCATCAGTCAGAGTATAGAATATAGGGTATTGCGTATAGAAATTGGAAGATAATGTTGCATTTTTATAAGACGTTGGTGAGACTGCGTTTAGAGTATTGTGTTCAGTTCTGGGCACCATGATATTGCAAATATGTTGTCAAACTTGAAAGGGTACAGAAAGGATTCACCAGGATATTGCTAGGACTGGCGGGTCTGAGCAATATGTAGAGGTTGAGTAGGCTGGGACTCTATTCCTTGGAGTCCAGTAGTATGAGGGGCGATCTTATATATGTGCATAAAATAGTAAGATTAAATGAGAACTTACCAGTTTGAAGTTTGATCTTTATTTTATGAGGAGTTACGATGAGGAATTACGTGAAGACCCCGCCAGCACGCATGCGCGTCATTCTTCAAAGCAGTGGTGTGAAATCACAGATACCAGAGTAGACTAATATAGTAAGATAAGAGAGAACTTCCATTCCAGTTGAACTTTATAATAGAGGGTTTTGGGAGCGGAGGGCACGTAATCCCTCATCGTAACTCCTCATAAAATAAAGTTCAAACTTCAAACTGGTATGTTCTCATTTAATCTTACTATTTTACTTCGGAGTCACGTGAGTGACTACGTGAAGATTTCAAAGCTCTGTGATTTCATGCCCTGGAACGAGACCATGCTCACACATTGCTATTCTGGGACGGAGGATGAACGTATTTCACACACGACACTGTGCTGAAAAACAACAAAGGTATTATTCATACCTAAAATAATATGCCCCACATTGGGTAATTGATTTTACAGAACTTAATTTTTCCCTGCAAACGTCTCAGGATCGGCCACGGGTTTATTATAAAGCATTGAATGCGTTCATTGCTCCTCCCCGCTGTGGCAAGGATGTGGTCCATAGGAACGCCCATCATCCTAGCGTCCGATGTAGATGCAGCCCTGTTGGAGTGAGATTTGAAACATTAGTATCCACCACTGCACGTAATACCACCCGAACCATCTGGATATGGTTTGCACTGTGACCTTAGGTGAGGGCATTTATGGCTAATGAGAAAGCTCTCTCCGTACCCATAAGTGTCTTGGTGACTATATATTGGAAAATATGTGTCACTATGCAGGGCCGACTATCTGCAAGATAGGCCAGAACTCTAATATTGGCCAGAGGAACCGGGTCAGTCTTGTTTAAGTACCCCTGTATGTAGCCGGTTATCTGCCATTTGTGACAGACATGACGTCCTATTCTAGCTTGTGTAAGGACTGGACCCGTTGTGCTGATCCAAGTGCCATAATCATTCCCATCTAGGATATTAGTTTATCCAGAGTGAGCCCCGATATTGGTGTCCATCCTCGTAACATGGTGTACTACCTATGTCCCATATATGGGTGTATATGGGCCTGGGGGGAATAGAGTACAAATACCCCTCATTCGTTTAGGTACTAGTGGGTGTGATCCTATAGCCAGGTGATCACTCCCTCTGCCCAGATATTAGATAGGGCACTCCTTGCACAATAATGGCACTGTAACTCAATCCTTCATCGAAATGAAGGGTGGCCAGAACTCCAGCACTTCAGTGTTGGTGGCTGAGTCATATGTATTGTTCGTCCTGGTGCAGAACACTTCCCATTTCCTGACATAAGTCAGGTACTGTCTTCTCGTGGACTCCCTGCACGACGCTGAGATGGCATTGATCGTCCTGTCGGAGAGTCCGTATCCCAGAAATGGCCTGTTCAGAAACTGCAAATCAACAAGTTCATACAGTCATAGCACGGATACTTTCCCGCACGGGGTGTGCCAACCTCCTTGTCCGTTGTTGATCCAGATGCAGGGTTCTGAGACCATCTTTGTACTGTTGGGAACCATGGTACCCGTTGCGGCGTCTTGTTTAATTATTGTAAGACTCGCCTGATGAGGCAGAAGGGGAAAATGCATAGCAAAACAAATCCCCCCCCCACCCCAATGCAGCGAGAAATCGTCCATCGCTGCTGCCCCTGGGTCTGGTTCCCAAGCAACATATGTTGGTAGTTGGTGAATTAGTCCGGATGGAAAAAAGGTCGATATCTGGTGTCCCATACCGGTCTATAATATCTGTAAACACTTTCCGATCCAACATCCATTTAATGTTGTCGTTAAATATACGTGACCTGATGTCTGCCACTGTATTTAGCTTACCTGGAAGGTAAGTGGTTGAGATCCAAATCTCTCTCCCAGACACCAGTGCCAGATATTATTAGCCAATTCATCACATGATATCGACTTTATTTCACCCATATGATTATATATAGTCCCCCACTGTGGTATCAATTTGTACCGTACATGCAACTGGTGCTCATCTGAGCAGTAGGCCCTGAGTCGATGAAACGCTCCCAGCATTTCTAGATAATTAATTCCTAGTGCTTTAAACAGAATAATTTTTGTGCACTCATCTGCCAACCACAACTTGCGGTGGTATTAGTTGCTCCCCAACCTTTAGCACTGGCATCAGTCTGAAATGTACACTAGGGATATAGAATGGGGTGATGGGGTTAAGATAATGTTGAACATTTCTATCCACCAGTTTAATTGTGATTTACTTTCCCTGGTAGTTGTATAGGCCTATTGAAATGGCCTGCATGATTTTTGAGAGCTAAAATTTCCCTCTTCCAGGTTTTAATAATGGAGTGGTCCAATTGTGCTGCTGGGAGACAGCCACCAATTTCCCAATCACTCTTGCTCTTTGCCGAATGGATGGTTCCCAGATGCCAGTGAGGGTTTTGCATACTCCCATCAAGTCTGTCACTTTGTTTGGTGGCAAGGTGATAGACATATGAACAGAGTCAATAGTGAACCCCAAATAATCCATGGTAGTGGAGGGTTCCAATTTTGATTTATCTGGATGTACGTTAAATCTCTGTGTTGTGGCTGATACCACCAATGTAGCCAACTCCAATTTTCACCTACAATGAGAATATCATCAAGGTAAGACATGACGATATGGTTATGTTTCTTTAAGTATGTTAAAGCTGGTTTTAATAAATTTGTAATAGCATGGGTGCTGATGACAACCCATTGGATAAGGCATACTGCCATAGCTGTCCCATCCAGATAAATTTCAGGTATTTACGATGATCCTGTGTGTGACAAACGTGTCTATTTTAAAATGGGCATACTGAACGGAAGTATTTAGTTCGGTCAAATCTGTAATGATACGGCAACCACCATCTTTTTAGTTTTTTATAAATATATTTGATTCGAACTCTTGAAATTCTCTGATTGTTTTCTCAATCCCTTTTGTGTTTAGTCTTAACAGTTCAGCATGGCCTGCCTTTCTCTCTTTTTGTGAAGTATGAACTTCCTGCTAGGCGTATGCTGAACTGGGACGGTAGTTCGTATACAAATTGAATTTTGTAATTCTGAATACTTCCGAGTATGTAAAAGTTCAGAGGTAAAAGTGCAGCACACATGATGAAACAAGTGCAACCGTCCCCCAACTTTTGATGAATATTACATGCAATGTTTTTTAAGACAACCAGACCCACCTACCTCCATGGTTACCGGTGTTGTGTGGGTTGTCTCCACAGTTGTTTCTTCTGGTATTGTGTTGCTGCGTTGTGGGGTTGGCGCATTTTCCATGAAGGCCGGGCTGGGCCATGGTCTGAAAGACCGCTGTGCAAGTGGGCCGGCCTTCGAGCTTTCACCACCAGATGTTCTTCCTTAGCACCGATGTCTGGTGGGTGTGTAGGGGCGCTGCCGCTGTTGATAGTGGGTTTTAGAGGTGCTTGGCACCTTGATCAGGCCTATAGCCTTGGCTTCCTCATGCAGGTCTTTCACCAGCTTCGCGAGGTCCCCCAACAGCAATTTTGGCGCCTGTGTGCTACTTGTCTTGCATAATTCCGCACTTCTTGATGATGCTCTTCGTGTAACTGTTAATCTCCACGGAGTATTACACAGTCTGCTAGAGCATCTAGCAACTCTTCAGGCAAATCAACTCCATCAGTTGTCCTGGTACTGCTGTGATTTTAGCAGCCAGCAGTTTCCTCTGGAGCTTCCCCTCCTGGCTCCTTATAGATGGGCTCCTGTTGCCCCAGATGGGGTCATAGACTGCTGGTACATTAAGAGAAATGGAGTTCTCTGGAGCAATGTACTTCCCAGCCATAAAGTTAATGGCTTGTTCCTGTAGCTAGTTTGTAGCCATGTATTTTGTACTGACTTGCAGCTTTGTATAGGCAGTCCTTCTTGAGTTGATACAGCATGTGTTCCCACAAATCTTCTGCTGCTCTCTCTTCTGGCACCCCTCACAGTTGACTGTTCAGCCATTGCCCCTTCTTCAGGGTTAGCCCAGCTCTGACCCCTAAAGCTCCCCTGCGAAGAGTGTGAGACATTTGGCAGTCCTTGAAAGGATGCTGCCGTGGGTCTGCGAGGAGACCGACTGTGACTCTGCCCCTGCATAAGCAGGTCTCGCTGGAGCACTGCTCCCCATCCGCTCCCGCGGGAAAGACGCCCGCCGTCGCTATCCGTGAACGGGGTGTCTTCAGGTCCGGACCCAGCCGAGTCAACGGACCTGTCCGACTTCCGGGTGGTTTTGCCGCCGACCGCGGCGCACCTGCGGTCTGTAACGGCGAGAAGCCGGCAGCTGCTGGCAGCACCTGCAGCTCTGGAGAGACGGCACGCTGCTGGCTGCTTCCACAGCAGCGGCATCAGCTGCTGCTCTCTTTTGCGCGATTCCATGGTGCTTCCTCCGTTCTGAAAAAGAAATCACACCGAGTCGCCACGCTCACCAGAAAAGGTAAGACTTACCATCAGTAATTTTTCAAAACTTGCGCTGGAGGAGCGGCGCTCCTCCCGCCTGTTGCTTCCGCAATGCGTTCGACGATATGACGCGTATGCGTGCTGGCGGGGTCTTCACGTAGTCACTCACATGACACCGAAGTAAAATCATGAGAGTAGTAGTTTTGGTAGTGTCTCTTGCATAAATCATGGACCAGAGGATATCGGATTAAGATAAAGAGAAAATAATAGGAGTATGAAGGACAACTTTTTCACACAAGTGGGGTACGTGTATGGAACAAGCTGCCAGAGGAGGTCGTTGAGGTTGGGATTATACCAACATTTAAGAAACTGTTAGACGGCTAGATGGAGATGACAGGTTTGTAGGGATATGGACCAAATGCAGACATGTTGGACTGGTGTAGCTGGAACATGTTTGCCGGTGTGGCTGAAGGGTGTGTTTCCACATTGTCTTATATTACTAAAAGTCTGATCTTGACCACTTCCTGTATTTCTATATATTGATTTTACAAAAAACGCTGCCACTTACGGCTGTGATGTTTGGTCATCTTACTCAGAGTGCCGCTCCGCAGCGCAGGATAAGAGGATTCTTCCCATCAATGTAAAATAAAAGAGTTATTATTGTTTAAAAGATGTTGAGATTATCTCTCCTGAAGGCCACGCCTCTTCCAGAAGGACTATAAAACCATGAGGTGTTGAGTGCCTCAGTCAGACTCTGCATGATGGGGGAGCAAGAGGGTCACATCTCTCAGTCTCAGCTGAAAATAACACTGAACATGTCTACTGAACTGTGAGTGGTGTTACTGACCTGGCAGTGCCCTTAATGCTGTTTGAAAATATAGTTTGGAAATGCTAAAACTGTGTTGCCTTTGCATTGGAAATGCTAAAGCTGTGTTGCCTTGGGTTTGGGAATGCTGATGTGGTGTTGCCTTTGGTTTGGAAATGCTAAACCGTGTTGCCTTTGGCTTGGAAATTCTAAAGCCGTGTTGCCTTTGGTTTGGAAATGCTAAAGCAGTGTTACCTTTGGTTTGGAAATGCTAAAGGTGTGGTGCCTTTGGTATGGAAATGCTAAAGCTGTGTTGCCTAATTAAAGTTGACTTGCCTAATTAAAGTAGCCTTGCCCATTTAAAGTTGCCTTGCCTTCTATATCATTAAAAGTGTTGTCTTCACCACATCCTGTTTGTGCTTTATATTAATGTTAGAAATAACGATACCACATACGGCTGTGATTTTGGCCATCTTACTCAGAGTCCCACTCTGATCATCAGGTGCCGAGGATGTTTCCCATTGATGAAAAGATAAAAGAGTTATTAGTGTTTAAAACATTTTGAGATTCTCTCTCCTGTCAATCATGCCATGGAGGCCACGGGCGGGTGGGAGGTGGAGGGACTATAAATCACACAAGTATGGGTGTTCTCAGTCTCTGCAAGATGGATGAAGGGGAGGTCATGATTCGCTGTCTTTAGTGGCCTTGCACCCTGCTTGAAATGGTGCGAAACTGCAGTTGAATTTGGTGGGCTTGCACCCTTCTGAAAGTGGTAAGAAACTGCACTTGAATTCGGTGGCCTTACACCCTGCTTGAAATAGAATTTCAAGGATTGCCGTGAGTCAACTGCCAGTCCACCAGCCGTGCGTGAGTGAGCTTCCAGCACAACAGGTTTGAGTGACTGAGCAGCCAGCCTGAGAATCCATTCGGCCCACAATGTCCATTCTAGACCGTTAGAAACTATTCCCTTCAACCCACAACACACATACTAGCGCCCCAGAACCCCCCCCCCCCCCCCACACACACACACTGTAAACCAGTATTGGAATTGGTGGAGAGGTGGAATTTTCCGTTGGGGGCCAACCCTCCCATGTGATGCTGGGACCTAACGGGTCAGACTTAGTCTGGTATCACTCTATGACTCTTGACACTATGGTCTGTAAAAAACTCCCATCAGGGTCTTATTTACCCTTGAGATTTATCAGCTCTACCCACAATGAGTTTACATTTTCTGATTCTATGTCACCCCTTCCTAAGAACCAAATGGAATTCCTTACCAGCAGAACAATATGGTATTGGGGTTCAGTAGTGATGTGGATAGCGAACTGTCTGTCAAACAGGAAGCAAAGAGTAGGAGTAGACAAGTCCTTTCAGAATGCCAGACAGTGACTAGTGTGGTACAGAAAGGTTCAGTGCTGGGACCCCAGCTAGTTACAATATATATTAATGATCTGCACGAGGGATTTGAATGCAACATTCCAAGTTTGCGGATAACACGAAGCTTGGGGGCAGTGTTAGCTGTGAGGAGGATGCTAGGAGGTTGCAAGGTGAACATGGATGGGCTGGGTGAGTGGGCAAATGCATGACAGATGCAGTATAATGTGGATAAATGTACGGTTATCCACATTGGTGACAATAACTGGAAAGTAGACTATATTCTGAATGGTGGACGATTAGGAAACGGGGAGATGCAACGAGATCTGGGTGTCATGTTGCACTAGTCTTTGAAAGTATGCATGCAGGTGCAGCAGGCACTGAATAAAGCGAATGGTATGTTAGCATTCATAGCAAAAAGATTTGAGTATAGGAGCTGGGAGGTCCTACTGCAGTTTACAGGGTCTTAGTGAGACCACAGCTGGAGTATTGCGTACAGTTTTGGTCTCGAAATCCGAGGTAATACATTATTGCCATAGAGGGAGGACAGAGAAGGTACACCAGACTGATTCCTGGGTCAGGACTTTCATGTGAAGAAAGCTTGGATAGACTCGGTTTGTACTCGTTAGAATTTAGAAGATTGAGGGGGGGATCTGATAGAGACTTAGAAAATGCTTAAGGGGTTGGGCAAGCTAGATGCAGGAAGATTGTTCCCGATGTTGAGGAAGTCCAGGGCAAGGGGACACTGTTTAAGGATAAGGGAGAAATCATTTAGTACCGAGATGAGAAAATAAAACACACAGAGAGTGGTGAATCTCTGGAATTCTCTGCCACAGAAGGTAGTTGAGGCCATTCATTTGCTATATTTAAGAGGTTGTTTGATGTGCTGCTTGTGGCTAAAGGGATCTGGGGGTATTGAGAGAAGGCAGGTACGGGATACTGAGTTGGAAGATCAGCCATGATCATATTGAATGGCGCTGCAGGCTCGTAGGGCCGAATGGCCAACTCCTGAAACTATTTTCTATGTTTATATGTTTCTATATCACAAAATATGTCATTGTTTCAGCCACATTATGGTTAAATATAATGTAGGTTATTTGTAATCGGTCACCCCATCACAGAAACAACAGTACTTAAAGAAGAACACTGGTTTTACTAATTTACAAGCATGTATTATACATATTCCATTTTGTGTTTTCTTGCTACCAGCATTGAGTAATATACTAAAGACTTCTGTTGTACCGTGAAGGCTCTCAAGATTTATGGAGGCCTAGAAAAATAACACGAACACGATTTGAAATGACTGCGGCGCTGAGGCTGGAGCGTGGTCTGTGGGTGATGGGGTTCCAGCCCCACAGAGAGGGAGAGGATCGGCTCTAGGCCTCCCCCCCCCACACATCTACTGAGCAGAGAGAGACAGGGACATAGATGGAGAGAGAGAGAGAGAGAACAAAGAGAGAGGGAGAGAGAGAGAGAGATAGAGAGAAAGTGACACAGGGACAGAGAGACCGAGAGACAGAGAGACAGAGCGACAGATATAGATAGAGACAGAGAGAGAGAGAGAGAGAGAGAGAGAGAGAGAGAGAGAGAGAGAGAGAGAGAGAGAGAGAGAGAGAGAGAGAGAGAGAGAGAGAGAGAGAGAGAGAGACAGACAGAGAGAGAGACTGACAGAGAGAGACAGAGAGAGTGAGACAGAGAGTGAGAGACAGACAGATATAGGTAGAGACGGAGAGACAGACAGAGAGAGAGACAGAGATAAAGAAAGAGAGAGAGAGAGAGAGAGAGATAGAGAGAGGGAGAGAGAGAGAGAGAGAGAGAGACGGACAGACAGACAGACAGGCGGACAGACAGACAGACAGACAGACAGACAGACAGACAGACAGACAGACATGGAGAGAGAGAGATAGACAGATAGATAGAGGCAGAGAGAGGCAGACGGAGAGAGACAGACCGAGAGAGAAAGAAAGGCAGACAGAGAGACAGAGAGACAGAGAGCGACAGAGAGAGAGAGAACAAGGGAGAGAGGGAGAGAGAGGGGAGAGAGAGAGAGAGAGAGAGAGAGAGAGAGAGAGAGAGAGAGAGAGAGAGAGGGAGAGAGAGAGAGAGAGAGAGAGAGAGAGAGAGAGAGAGAGAGAGAGAGAGAGAGAGAGAGAGAGAGAGAGAGGGGGGGGGGAAGGGTGAAGCAGACGGAGGTAGTGCTGGGGATGAGGGAGAATGGAGGGTATGGGTAGGAGTAGGGATGGCGAGGTATTGGAGGAGTGGCGAAGGAAGAGGGAGCATGGGATGAGGGGATGAAGCAGAGAAGTGTGGGTGGAGGATGGGGAGGGAGGATATTGGCGGAGGGGAATAGGAGACTGAAGAGGAAGAGTGAGATGTGTTCACATTGATATTATATTTAACAAGTTATTGCCATTTTGAACTTTAAAAACATCAGCCGCCCCAGTGCAGCTGGGGGCTATGCGCGTGTGGTGGAATATTGCATTAGGGGAACGGGGCCCAACGGGTCCCACTTGGTCTAGTTATATATATAAACCCCACCACCTGGACTAGTTCTATATATAACCCCCCCCCCCACCCCCCCCCCCCCCCCCCCCCCCGCGCACCTCACCCCCCTCAAAGCAACGACTTTATCCTAGCCAAAAACCCCACTGCTGGGGATCTGTTAATCTGTACATAAATCCCCATAACCTTTCATTTAGATCGTAGCCTATAACCCACTCCTGGGGATCTGATAATCCATCCATTAACCCCGTAAACCACTGTAATTGATCCCAGCCTGTTACCCACTCCCAGGGATTTCTTATTCCACATATAACACCCCTCCGAACCCCTGGATTAGATCACAGCCTGCAACCCCCTCCGGGAATCAGTTATTCTTAACATAAGCCCTCCTGAACTACTGGATTAGATCCCGGTCTGTAACCCACTTCTGGGGATCTGTTTAGTGAGTCTAAAGAAATGTGTGGATCCAAAACATCACCGATTCCTTCCCTCCGCTGATGCTGCTTGTCCCGCTGAAAAAAAGCAGCATCAGCTTTTCCCGAGGGCCAGCATGTTGTGTCTAATCTGGGGATCTGTTACTCTATTTTGAGATTCAACGTGGTCACAGGGCCGGGAAAGGAGGTGTAGGTGGTAGTGCGGAGCGGAGAAGGTCACCAAGACAGGGGAGGGGTGTAGTGTGCGTAGGGGAGGGGTCACAGAGATGGGGAGAGGGATGTAGAAGCTGTAGGGGGTCACAGGGATGGGGAGAGGGGTTACAGGGATGGGGAGGTGTGAAGGGATCGCAGTGGTGGTTCTCCGCCACTGGGTGGCGGTATGACTCCATCTCAGGCTCTCTCGCTCTCACCGCGATCCCCTGCCGCACCTTATAACCGGAAGTGGATGAGAAAGAGGCAGGGGGTAAAATGTCCTATTCGATTCCTCTATTTTCCCAAACTATTTACACAGATAAATGTACACGAAAGGATTAGAGGGAATTAAATATAAGGACAGTTTGGACAGACTTGCATCGATATCTCTGGAACGTCGGAGGTTGAGGGGAGACCCACTAGAAGTATATACAGTTATGACAGGTGTAGATAGGATAGACATTCAGAACGTTCCATCCAGTGTATTTATGTTAAATTCTATTGGGCATAAATTTAATTTTGCCTCTTTCACCTTAAAGGAGATGTGCAGTGCACGTTTATTTATACACTGAGGGTGGTGGGGGCCTGGAAAGCGCTGGCAGGTTGGTGCTGGAGCCCACACGAAGCCCAGAACTTCACTGAAAACAACCTCCATTCCATCGACTCCATCTGCACATCAACAAATACTCTATCAACACATCAACTTATTTCCTGCTCTATCTATTTGTGTTGCCACTTCCGTGAGTATTAACATGGACTCCCAGATCGCTCTGCATATCAATGCTGTGAAGGATCTTGCCATTAACTGTACTTTCCCTTTATGTTCAACCTGCCAATTGCAACAGCTCATACACAGTTAAGTTGCAACTGATCTATTTCGTGCTGTATCTTCCGGCAGCCTTCCTCACTGTTTTTCTTCAAATTGTACATACCAAACAAAAGCTTCTCCCTAAAGCTAGGACCACATAGTGTATATAGTAGAGAGCATATTGACGTTGCATCGCGGCCTGGTTCGGCAACTTGAACGCCAAGGATCAAAGGCGATGACAGAGAGTGGTAGACACTGCCTGTTCCAACATGGGTATTGAACTTCCCACCATCAAATGGATCCACAGGAGTCACTGCCTCAAAAAGTCAGGCAGTATCATCAGATACAAAGACCTCCCTGACCACCCTCTCATTTCGCTCCTGCCATAGGGTAGTAGGAAATGTGAGAAGATCAATTTAGAATTTATAATGCGTTGTCATTGCATGTGTCACATACAACGAGGTAACTGTGTCTCTCCATTTAAAAGAACTTCAAACATTCACATATTCATTATTTTTACACTCCCTCCCCAAACCCACCCATGGATTCACATTTACATAAATTAACACTGTCAACCCCCCCCCCCCCCCCCCTTCCCAATAACCCGCTCCCGAGACAGAGTTCAGTTCCAAGATTGCTGATGGGTAAAAGCAGTTCTTGAGTCTGGCGGTGCGTGACTTTAACGACCTGTACCTTTTTCCCGAGGCCGCAATGTGAAATGGTGGTGACAAGGATGTATAATGTCTTACACGATATTGCAGGTCTTGCTGCGGCATCTGGAGTGGTAAATCTCCAGTGGCCTGAGCTCCGCTCTATGTCGCCTGAAATCAATGATGATCTCCTTTGTCTTTTTAGTGTTTAGAGAGAGATTGTTGTGAGCACACCACTCAGAAAGTCTGTGCACCCCCTTTCTATAGGCGACGTCAGTCCCATTTGAGATGAGCCCCACCACAGTTGTATCGTACGCACATTTTATGATCCTATTTCCGGGGTGATGGGGCAAGCAGTCATGTGTGTATAGGGCGTAGAGAAGCGGACTGAGCACACAGCCCTGCGCTGCTCCTGTGCTGAGGGTCGGGGATGTCGAGGTGTAGGGTCCAAGTTACACCGTCTGTGGGCGTTCACTGAGAAAGTCCAATATCCACTGACACAGTTGATTGCTGAGGCCAAGGTCTAGCATTTTTGTGATCAGCTTGCTGGGTATGATTGTATTAAAAGCTGAGCTGTAATCAACAAAAAGCATCCTGACATATGACCCCTTCTCCTCAAGGAGTTGTAGTGTAGCATGGAGGAGAGTGTTTATGGCATCCTCTGTAGATCGATTAGCCCTATATGCATACTGGTGTGGGTCGAGTGAGGGGTGGAGAGATCATTTAAGGTGACCAAGGAGCAGCCTTTCAAAGCACTTGGAGACTACATATGTAAGAGCAACGGGCCTGTAGTCATTGAGGGAGTTGGTGTTTGTCTGCTAGGGCACCGGGATGATAGTGGTGGTTTTCAGGCACGTTGGCACAGAGGAGTGTGCTAGGGAAAGGTTAAAAATGATTGTGAATACACCAGCGAGCTGGTGAGCACAGTCCCGGAGCAACACGCCTGGGATCTCATCCGGGCCAGCAGCCTTACTAGCTTTAACATTTCTCACGGCCCGCTTTACCTCCTCTAACTAGGGGGTAAGTGGCTGGTCAGCAGGGTCCAGTTGGAGGGGGTAATGATGACCATATCTATGACCAAAGTTACAAGGAGAACATACCACCAGCAGCTTGTCTTAGACCAGCCACATCAAAGCAATAGCCCAGAACATGAACCCCTCTACTTCCTTGAAATGCTTAGGAAGTTTAGTATGTCCCTAACAACTCTCACCAACTTCTACAGATGCACCATAGAAAGCACGTTATTGGAATGTATCACAGCATGGTTTGGGAATAACTCCATCCAAAACCGCAAGAAATCGCAGAGTTGTGGACGTAGCCCGGACCTTCACGTAAACCGACCTCCCTTCCATTGACTCCATCTACATTTCACGTTGCTTTTGCAGTCACCTGCATAATCAAGGACCAGTTTCACACCAGTCACCCTCTCTTCTCCCCTCCCATCAGGCAAGTGGTTCAGAGGTGTGAAATTGCATACTTCCAGATTCAGGGACAGTTTCTTACAGCTGTCATCGGGCAACTGAACCGTTCTCTCACCAGCTAGCGAGCAATCCTGATATTCCATCTACATCATCATGCAAGGGATCTTGGAGTTCAAGTTTATAGTTCATTGAAGATGGCAGCACAAGTAAATAGAGCAGTAAGAAAGGCATAGGGCGTGCTTGCCTTCTTCGGATGTGACATTGAGTATAAGAATCAGGAAGTCACGATGGAGCTTTACCAATCTTTGGTCAGTCCACGTTTAGAGCATTATGTGCAGTTCTGGTCGCTCCTATTAAAGGAAGGGTGTGGAGGTTTTTGAGAGGACATTTACCAGAATGTGGTCTGAATGAGATGGTTTCAGTTACATGGACAGGTTGGACAGACTTGGATTATTTTCCGTGGAATTCGGGAGGTTGACGGGAGACCTGATAGAAGTATATCAAATTACGAGAGGCAAAGAACATTTTTACCCCCAGGGTGGAAATGTCAAAGACAAGAGGGCATAACTTTTAGGTGAGATGGGCAAAGTTTAACGGAGATATGCGGTGCAAGTTTTTTTTTTCACACTGCACGTGGTGTGTGTCTTATGCACATGGTGGAGGCAGAGGTGGAGACAGATACAATAGAGGCATTTATGAGGCTTTCAGATAGGCACATTGAAGTGCAGGGAATGGAGGGATATGGATCATGTGCAGGTCGATTATATCAATTTAACAATTTAACATGGATTTGCGAACGTACGTTGTGGGCCGAATGACCTGTTCTTGTGCTGTAATGTTTTCTGTTGTTTCAGAAAATATAGGAGCATAATTAGGCCATTCAGTCCATCTACATCTTTCAATCGTGGCCGATCTATCCTCCCTCTCAACCCCATTCTCAGGACTTCTCCCCCTAACGTTGGACCTCCATACTAATTACGAACCTGTTAATTTTTGCTTTAAAAATCGCCTGTGACTTGGCCTCCAATGACATCTGTGGAAATGAAACCATGCTCTGGTTAACAAAATCCCCCCGCATCTTTCAAAAGGTATTATGAATTATTTGTTCGGCAGCTGTCCTTTGGTCCTGGACTCTCCCACTAGTGGAAAAATCCTTTCCACTTCCACTCTATCCAGGCGTTTCACTATTCGGTAATTTCAATCAGATCCCCCTCATCCTCCCAAACTCCAGCGAGAACAGACCCAGAGCAACCAAACCTCATCCCCGGGATCATTTTCGTAAATCTTCTCTGGCCACTCTGCAACGCATCCCATCTTTCCTCAGATATGGGGCCCAAACCTGCTCACAATACTCGAAATGTAGTTTGACCAATGCCTTATGGAGCCTCAGCCCTGTTTTTATATTCAAGTCATCCCGAAATGAAAACTAGCATCATGTTTGTCTTCCTCACTACTACAAACTGTTGGTCCTTGTTTCAATGTCAGGAAGAAACCATGACCTCCAGGTTCAGGGACAGAATCAACCATCAGGCTCTAAACTCTAAACTACGAACTATCTCAGAGAGAGAGGAGGAGAGAGATAGAGGGAGATAGGGAGGTAGGGGAGAAAAAGGGAGGGGGATGAGGAATTAGGAGAGGGGATGAGATAAAGGGGAAGAGAGCCGAGGACTAGTGCAAGAGAGAGGGAAAGGGAAAAAGAAGAATGAACTGTAGACATTTATTTAGACTTTTAGAGATATAGTGTGGAAACAGGTTATTGACCTACCGAGTCTGCGCCGACCAACGATCACTCGAACACTAACACTGTTCTCCATACTAGGTACATTTGATAATTAACAGAAACCAATTAACCTTCAAATCTGCATGGATTTGGGCTGTGAGAGGACACCGGAGGAGCAGGAGAAAACCCATGTGGTTACAGGGAGAAGGCACACACATAGAAACATAGAAAAGTTAGATGCAGGAGCCAGTCGGTCCTTCGAGCCAGTACCGCCATTATATAGATCATGGCTGATCATTTAAAATCAGTACCCCGTTCCTGTCTTCTCCCCAATTCCCTTGACTCTGCTAACATTTAGAGCTTTATCTAACTCTCTCTTCAAAGCATCCAGAGAATTGGCATCCACTGCCTTCTGAGGCAAATTATTACACCGATTCACAACTCTCTGGGTGAAAATGTTTTTCCTCATCTCCGTTCTCAATGGCCTACCACTTATTCTTAAACTTCGGCCCATGGCTCTGGACACCCCCAACATCGGGAACATGTTCCCTTCCTCTAGTGTGTCCAAACCCTTAATAATTTATGTTTCAATAAGAACCCCTCTCATCCTTCTAAATTCCAGTGTAGTCAAGGCCAGTCGCTCCATTCTTTAAACAGGTGACAATCCCGCCATCTCATGAATTAATCACGTGAACCTACGCTGCTCTCATTCAATAGGCAGAATGCCCTTCCTCCAATTTGGAAACCAAAACTGCACACAATACTCCAGGCCCTGCACAACTGTAGAAGGACTGCTTGTATCCTATATTCTACTCCTCTTGTTATGAAGGGCATTAGCGTTCTTCACTGCTTGCTGTACCTGCATGCTTACTTTCAGTTACTGGTGCCTGCCTTCAGGGCCGGATTTATGTATAAACTTGACAAGCAAAAGCTTAGGGCCTCGAGATCTAGAATAACATTCAGTGCCTGATGAAGAAGGACACCCAGATATCGTTGTACCTCCCCTTTTCCTAACTTGACACACTTGAGATAATAATCTGCATTCCAGATCCTCCCACCATAGTGTATAACCTCACATTTGTCCACATTAAACTGCATCTGCCATTAATCTGCCCATTCACCTAAACTGTCCAAGTTACCCTGCATTCTCATTGCATCCTCCTACTCAGTTTACGCTGTCACCCAGCTATATGTCATCTGCAAATTGCTAATGTTACTCATAATCCCTTCATCTAAATCATTAATGTATTTTGTAAATAGCTGCAATACCAGTGCCGAGCCTTCAGGTACTCCATTAGTCACTGCCTGCCATTCTGAGAGGGACCCGTTAATCCCAACTCTTTGTTTCTTGTCTGCCATCAATTTTCTATCCATGTCAGTACCCTACCCCCAATACCTTGTGCTCTAATTTTGCCCAATATTTTCTTATGTGAGACCTTATCAAAGGCTTTCTGAAAGTCTAGGTACACTACATCCATTGGCTCTCTCTTGTCCATTTTCCTAGTTATATCCTCAAAAAATTACAGAAGATTAGTCAAGCATGTATTCCCCTTTGTAAATCCATGCTGACTCGGACTGCTATCCTGTTACTGCTATGCAAATGTGCCACTATTTCATCTTTTATAATTGACTCCAGCATCTTCTCCACCATCGATATCAGACTAACTGGTCTATAATTCCATTTTATCTCTCCCTCCTTTCTTAAAAAGTGGAAAAAAATAGCTACCCTCCAATCCACAGGAACTGATCCTGAATCTGAGCCAGAGAGAGAACAGGGAATAACGGACCAGTTCCACCAACTTCGATGGTGGGAATGATGCTGCATCAATTATTTAAGGGGTAATAATGGAGCATTTAGATAGCAGTACCATGGATTTACGAAAGGGAAATCATGTTTAACTAATCTTCTGGAATTTTTTGAGGATGTGACAAGTAAAATGGATGAAAGGGTGCCAGTGGATGTAGTGTATCTAGACTTTCAGAAAGCCTTTGATAAGGTCCCGCACGGGAGACTGGTGACTAAAATTAGAGCACATGGTATTGGCGGCAGAGTATTGTCATGGATAGAAAATCGGTTGGCAGACAGGAAGGAAAGTGTAGGAGTGAATGGGTCTTTTTCAGAATGGCAGGCATTGGCGAGTGGAGTGCCGCAAGGCTTGGGGCGCAATTGCTAACCATATATATGAATGATTTTGAAGAGGGAATTAGGAGCAACACTAGCAAGTTTGCGGATAACACAAAGCTGCGTGGCAGTGTGAACTGTGAAGACGATGTTAGGAGGATGCAGGGGGACCTGGACAGGTTGAGTGGGCAGATGCGTGGCAGATGTAGTATACTATAGATAAATGCGAGGTTATCCACTTTGGCGGCAAAACAAGGGGGCAGATTATTATCTCAATGGAGTTAGGTTAGGTAAGTTGGAAGTACAGCGAGATCTGGGTGTCCTTGTACACCAGTCACTAAACGTTGGCGTGCAGGTACAGCAGGCAGTGAAGAAAGCTAGTGGAATGTTGGCCTTCATAACACGAGGATTTCAGTACAGGAGTAAATATATTCTTCTGCAGTTGTATAGGGCTCTGGTGAGACCAAATGTGGAGTATTGTGTGCAGTTTTGGTCTCCTAATTTGAGGAAGGACATCCTTGTGATTGAGGCAGTGCTGGGTATGCGGGACTGTCATTTGAGGAACGATTGAAAAGACTAGGCTTGTAGTCACTGGAGTTTAAGACTGAGCTGAGAAAAAACGATTTTTCCCAGAGATTTGTGAATTTATGGAATCCCTGCCACAGAGGGCAGTGGAGGCCAAATCACTGGATGGATTTAAGAGAGAGTTGGATAGAGCTCTCGGAGCTATTGGAGTCAATTGATATGTGAACAAGGCAGGCACGGATTGATAGCGGATGATCAGTCATGATCATATTGAATGGCGGAGCTGGCTCGAAGGGCCGAATAGTCTCCTCCTGCACCTATTTTCTATGTTTCTATTTTTCTATGAATCTATAGCATATTGGAAAATGATCACCAATGCATCCACAATGTCTATAGCTACTTTTTTTTAAGTACCCTGAGCTGCAGTTCATCAGGCCCTGGGGATTTATCAGCATTCAGTCCCATCAGTCTACTTAACACCATTTCCTGCTTAATGTGAATTTCCTTCAGTTCCTACGTCACCCTAGGTTCTCTCGCCACTAGCACGTCTCGGAGATTGTTTGTGTCCTCCTTAGTGAAAACAGGTCCAAAGCACCTGTACAACTCATCTGCCATTTCCTTGTTCCCCATAATAAATTCACCTGTTTCTGCCTTCAAGGGGCCCACATTTGTTTTACTCAATTGTTTCCTCTTTACATTCCTAAAGAACCTGTAACTATCCTCTTCATGTTCTTGTCTAGCTTTCCTGCGTACCTCAGCTTTTATCCCCGTATGGCTTTTTATGTTATCTTCTGTTGCCCTTTATAAGTTTCTTAATCCTCTGGCTTCCTGATAATCTTTGATACGTTAACTTCTTCTCTTTTATTTTTATACTGTCCTTGACCTCCCTTGTCAGCCACCGTTGCCTCTTCCTCCCCTTAGAATCAATCTTCCTCGTTGGAATGAATGGATCCTGCACCTTCTCTATTATACCCTGAAATACCTGCCATTCATGTTCCACTGTCATCCCTGCTAGGGTCGCTTTCGATTCAACTTTGGCCAGCTCCTCCCTCATACCTCCATAGTCCCCTTTGCTCAACTGTGATAATGACACTTCCGATTTTCCCTTCGCCCTCTCAAATTGTAGATTAAAACTTACCCTATTATGGTCACTAGCTCCTGAAGGCTCATTTACATTGAGTTCAAATCCGGTTCATTTCACAACACTAAATCCAGAATTGCTTTCTCTCTGGTAGGCTCCAGTCCAGTACAAGCTACTCTAAGAAACCATCTCACTCCACAAACTCCTTTTTTGCGGCCTAGTACCAACCTGATTTTCCCAGTCTACCTGCCTGTTGAAAGCTCAAATAACCACCATTACCGTTATGACATGCCAGTTCCACTATCGCAGGAATCAACCTGGTGAACCTACGCTGCACTCCCTCAAAAGCAATAATGCACTTCCTCAAAGTAGGACACGAAAATTGCACATAACATTCCAAATGCGGTCTCACCAGGGCCCTGCACAATTGCAGTAGGATCAGCTTGCCCCTAAACTCAAATCCTCTCGCAACGAAAGCGAACATGCCGTCAGCTTTCTTCATTGACTGCTGTACCTGCGTGGCTAAAGCACAAGGTCACCCAGGTCTCGTCGCACCTCCCCATTTCCTATTCTGACACCATTCCGATAATAATCTGCCTTCCTGTTCTTGCCACCAAAGTGTATAACCTCACATTTATCCACATTATACTTCGTCTACAAGACATCTGCCCACGCATCCTACTATCCAAGTCATCTTGCAACCTCATAGCATCCTCATCGCAGCTCATACTGACATCCAGCTGTGTGTCATCAGCAAACTTGGAGATGTCACATTAACATTTCCTGGCCCGAGAACACTAATGCAAATATCAAGCAAGCACATCAGCGCCTCGACTTCCTGAGAAGATTACGAGAGTCGGTTTGTCAAGGAGGACTCGCTCTAACATCTGCAGGTGCACAGTAGAGAGCATGTTGACCGGTTGCACCGTGGCTTGGTTCGGCAACCTGAGCGCCCTGGAGAGGACAATATTATATAAATTAGTAAACGCTGCCAAGTCCATCATCGGCTCTGACCTTCCTTCCATCGAGGGGATTTATCGCAGTCGCTACATCAAAAAGGTTCGCAGTATCATCAAAGACCCACACCATCCTGGCCACACACTCATCTCCCTGCTACCTTCAGGTAGAAGGTATAGGAGCATGAAGACTTCAACAACCACGTTCAGAAATAGCTACTTCCCTACAGCCATCAGGCTATTAAACCTGGCTCGGTCAAAATTCTTATTATTAATAATGCATTATCTGTTATTTGCACTCTATCAGTTTATTTGTTCATGTGCGTATATATTTATGTTATGATGTATGGACACACTGATCTGTGTTGCAGTAAATGCCTACTATGTTCTGTGTGCCGAAGCAGAGCAAGAACGTCATTAACCAATCAGGGACATATGACAATAAACTCACTTGAACTTGAATTCCCTGATCTAAATCATAAATATATATGGTAAATAACTAGGGTCGCAGCACCGAGCCGTGCAGCACCCCTGCCATCCTTTCTGCCAACCAGTTCTCTATGCATGTCAATACCCGAACCCCTATACCATATGCTCGAACTTTGCACACTAATCTCTAGTGTGGCACCGAGTCAAACAGTGTATGGACAGCACCCATAGTCGTGATTGAATCTGGGTCTCTGGCACTGTAAGTCAGCAACTTTTCCGCTTCACCAATGTGCCACCTTAAAGATAGAATAGTCAAGACAGCGTATGGTATGCCTACCTTTATCGGTCAGTGTATTGACTATGAGTTATTAAGTCAGGATGCAGTTTTATTGTACTTTGGTCAGGCCGAATCTGGATTATTGCATGCAGTCTTGGTTGCCCCATTGCAGGAACGATGTGGAGGCTTTGGAGAGGGTGCAGAGGAGGGTTACCAGAATGCTGCCTGAATTAGTGGGTATTAGATACAAGGTTTCGGTTTAGGTTGATTTTCTCACTGGGGTACAGTAAAAAACTTTGATTTGCCTGCTATCCAAACAGATCAGATTATAGAGGGGGGGGGGGTTTGCTTGAAAGGTCATGAGGTCAAAGGGCTTGATGCACAGAGTCTCTCGAGCCTTCTGGACTACAAGGCAAGTTCCGGCATAAACAAATAACACACGCTACACGTACGTTCTTACCTGGTAAAAGCGCTAAAATGGTCAATGTTTTTGCTGTAAAAATTGTGGAAATGGGGGTAAGATAGAAGTTATCGTCCTTCAGAATTCCAAAAGTGAGGAGAAATTATGGGAGAGAGAGAAGCAAGAACTGAAGCGCCGACAACAGCTAATGGAGAAGCAAGAACTGAAGCGCCGACAACTTGCCGAATATTGGCCGTGCAGATATCAAGATTGAACATATTGTGAATTTCATGATTCCTTTGGTATCTAACATGTTTTCGAAGTGCTAAAATCTGGCTATAAATTTATAAGATCGCCCATGGTTCTCAAGTGGATTTTACATGCAAAAAAAAACGCTTCTGAAGCTATATTTATCATAAAAAATCACAAACCATATGTGGGATTTGAATTATATTTTACTCAAATGCAAGTCAAGGAATGGCATAATTTGAAGGTGGTAATTGGACATAATGCAACTTTTTTCAATGTACCATATATTTGAAAGGGAGTGGGTGGATAAGCTGTCAGGACATTTTACTATTTGCCAAAAGATAATTTCAATTATTCTTGTTAATGCCTACACAATTATGTATATTTATTTATTTATTTGTTTTTGCATTACAGAACATCCTGCAGCATGGAACGATTTTACCAATCGAGAGTGGGCACCAACTGTGTATATGGGACGCAGTGATGATAATGAGAATGGATAGACAACGTACACAGGAACGCCATGCGCGTGCCACAAGAAGAGAGACTATTAAGTCAGATTTGATCACATCTTAAGCACTCGTAGCACTGCAAGATGACGCTGAACAGATTTATGATTATGAAAACTTTGCACCCATGTAGAATGTAGGTAAACCCACGTTAGTACTCGTTGGCGAAGCTTTTGGCGTTTACTTGATTTGGGCTGCTTCTTGTCTTGCTTTCGAGAGCTCTGTGTTATTGTTCTCTGCTTGTGCTTCCTGTACTGTTATGTCTGCTGCGCACATTTCTATTTGTGTTGATGTGGCCATTGTCTCTTTGACTGGTATTTGTGTATCCATGTGAAATAAATGGTGTACCACCAGATCCGGTACAAAGTTTTCATAATCATTAATCTGTTCAGCGTCATCTTGCAGAGCTACGAGTGCTTGAGCTGTGACCAAATCTGCCTTCATAGTGTCTCTTCTTGTCGCACGCGCATGGCGTTCATGTATACGTAGTCTATCCTTTCTCATTGTTTCCAATATGTAGGTTTCTGACCAATACCAAATCTGTCATGTATATACCAAGGCAGCCTTGCATACATCCACATATTAGGACATTTTGTGTTAATTTTCACACAACATTCTATTTTTTTCAAACTGTTAAATTTAAATATAATATTAAAGAATTTGAAGTGAACTTTAACTTTTGTGTTTGTTATTCAATGATTTGACAATTACTTGTATTTCATCCATGATAAATGCTGATACGCCAAGTAAATAATTTCAAAGTTGCTCTTATATGCCCCATGCGAAAGCACAATTATCTGCACCTACTGTGGACTATGGATTCATTTAAGTTGAAAAGTGCACAACAGATCCTTGCAATTTGATCTACTTTGGGTACTTCACTTTTAGTTAGTTATCATGTACTCTAGTGGTACAGTATGAGTTGGAATTAGGTATTTTGGTTCTACATGAATGCGTAAATGTGCTAATTTACAACTTGTTTCCACATCCAGCAGAGATAGTTGTGCTTTCCCTCTTGTAAATGCAGGAATTTCTGCTTCACAACCGAAAAATCCGGCATCATCTTTTACGTCAAACCGTAATCAGATAAAATTACATCTCCAGGGAGCAGGTGGTCAACAATGAAAGTGTTGTTGTGTTATCTGGGCCTCTGCCACCCACACCCCCGCCCCGCTATGCCGCAAATAAAAATGAAATAGCACCGCATGGTGTTTCATCTGATAAAAACATGATGGTGTTTATAGTTCGATCAAGTCTGTGCGCGCGTCTCTGATCTCGTAGTTGTATCATAAAATACTTGAACGCAATCTATATTCACTGCCGCACACTTTCCAATTGTCCGCCGAAATTGCATTGGCATGGTGTTCCACAGAACCTCTCTTTCAGGCCAAGCAATTAACGGATATACCCTAAAGGGCATCAGTCCCAGTATTGACTATGTGCGATATAATGGAATCACTAACAAGGAAACGATATGCAAGATCTTCGTGAGGCACTGCAAACCTGAGCTTCATCAAGATGATCAGCAACTGCTGAATGTCTGTCAGTGAATGTCTAGTGAGGAGCTTGTCCTTAACATAATTGAAGACCATCATCAAAATGGCAAATGTTGGTAACCGCATGGTAAACCCTGTTCAGCACAACACATGCAGTCCATTTCCTTTTGGGAACGTTTCTTTGTGATGCAGGGAGCAGCCTACAATCTGGGAAAAAAAAAACATTATTTTGATGTTACGTAATTTTCTGGCAATTTCAGGCATTCAAAATGAAACCACGAAATAGGACACTTTGGGTTTCATAGAAACATAGACACAAAGCCAATAGGAGCAGGAGGAGGCCATTCGGCCCATCGAGCCAGCACCGCCATTCATTGTGATCATGGCTGATCGTCCGCTATCTATAACCCGTTTCTGCCTTCTCCCCATATCCCTTGACTCCACTTGCCCCTATTGCTCTATCCAACCCTCTCCTAAATCCACCCAGTGATCTGTCCTCCACTTCCGTCTGTGGAAGGGAATTCCACAAATTCAGAACTCTCTGGATGAAAAGGCTTTTACTCACCTCAGTCCTAAATGGCCTCCCCTTTATTCTAAGACTGTGCCCCCCTAGTTTTGGATTCCCCCAACATTGGGAACATTTTTCCAGCATCTAGCCTGTCAGTCCTTTTATAATTGTATACATTTCTATAAGATTACCCCTCATCCTTCTAAACTCCAGTGATTACAAGCCTAGTCGTTTCAATTTTTCCTCATTTGACAGTCCCGCCATCCCAGGGATCAATCTCGTGAATGTACGTGCACTGTCTCAATCACAAGGATGTCCTTCCTCAAATTAGGAGACAGAAGCCAGAGCCCTATACAACTGCAGAAGAACATCTTTACACCTGTACTGAAATCCTCTTGTTATGAAGACCAACATTCCACTAGTTTTCTTCACTGCCTGATGCACCTGCACGGCAACGTTCACTGAATGGTGTACAAAGATACCCATGTCTCGCTGTACCAGTCCCTAACCCTACCTAACCCTATTGAAATAATTATCTGCCCCCTAGTGTTTCCCACCAAAGTGGATAACCACACATGTATCTCTATTATACTGCATCTGCCACGCATCTGCCCACCCACTCATCCTGTCCAGGTCACCCTGCAACCTCCTAACATCCTCTTCACAGTTCATAGTACCACCCAGCTTTCTATCATCCGCAAACTTGCCAGTGTTGCTCCTAATTCCCTCTTCCAAATCATTAATATATATGGTAAACAGTTGCGGCCACAACACCGAACCTTGCGGCTCTCCACTCGCCATTGCCTGCCATTCTGAAAAGGACCTGTTCACTCCTACTCTTTACTTCCCGTCTGCCAAACAATTTTCTATCCATGTCAACACACTACACTCAATACCATGTGCCCTAATTTTAGTCACCAGTCTCCCGTGCGGGACCTTATTAAAGGCTTCTTGTAAGTCTAGATACAGTACATCCACTGGCTCCCCTTCAACCATTTTACTTGTCACATCCTCAAAAACTTAATGAAGATCAGTTAAGCATGATTTTCCTTTCATAAATCCATGCTGACTTGGACAAATACTTTTACTGCTATCCAAATGCCCCATTATTACCTCTTTAATAATTGACTCCAGCATCTTTCCCACCACCGAAGTCAGGCTAACTGGTCTGTTATCCCCGTTTTCCCTCTCGCTCCTTTCTTGAAAAGTGGGATAACGTTAGCTATACTTCAATCCACAGGAACTAATGTTGAATCTATTGAACATTGAAAATGATATCCAATGCGTCCACTTTTTCCAGATCCACCTCCCTAAGGACCCTCGGATGCAAACCATCAGGCCCAGGGGATTTATCATCCTTCAGTCCCATTAGCCTACCCAATACTATTTCTCGCTTAATGAAAATTGTTTTCATTTCCTCTACCCTCTTTGATCCTCTGTCATCCAGTACTTATGGGAGATTGTTTTCTGCCTTCCTTCCTTGGTTTGTGCACCTGTTTAACTCTTCTGCCATTTCCTTGTTCCCCAAAATAATTTCACCCGTGTCTGCCTTCAAGGGACCTACATTTGAATTTGCTATTCTTTTTTCCTTAACATATCTAATTGAGCTTTTACTGTCCTTCTTTATATTTCTGGCCTCCTTTACCTCGTACTTCATCTTTTCAGCTCGTTTTGCCCGTTTTGTTTCCTTCTGTTGTCCATTGAAAGTTTCCCAATCCTCTGGCTTCCGGCTACTCTTTGCTGTGTTATATACCTTTGCTTTTAGTTTTATTCTATCCCTAACTTATTTTCTCAGCCACAGTTGCCTCCTACTCGCCTTTGAATCTTTCTTCCATTTTTCCTGTTTCCCCCTCCTGAGAGTAGCACCATTTTTATGCATCCTGGTCATCGGTCTCCAGGACATTCCCTGATATATTATTGGGACGACGTTGGTAAAATGCTTATTAACAAGCATTTGTAACACGCCTATCTTGACGAAGTGAGTGGCAGCAGCTACAGTATCTGTCCAAAAGTTTGATTACACACTATACGCTCTATATGGGGACGGGCGTCATCACTGGTCCAAACAACAAAATCGCAAAACGACCACTCTGAGACAAATATGTGGACCTGGACCTGGTAGTAGTACGCATGCTCATTGACAGATGAGGCTCACCATTCACATCCTGAAGACACAACTAATTGTCCATGTACATTAAAGACATGTCCTTCTTACAGAAGGAATATTTGAAACGCTTCTCTTCGCAACTATGCTCAGCACAATGAACCAGTCCATCCGGTGTTGCACCAAAATGAGGATACTTGGGGTTTATGATAAGTCCTGAGTTTCACTATGAAACCGGAGTATTCAGTACGCATATAATACTCATGAGCTTGTTCATGGTCACAGCCCCATCCTGTTGCCTCGGCGCTAAATCTGCACATTGTCGCACAACGATGTGATCAGATTATTGCAGGATTATTGCAGGAGAACCTGCATATGTCGTGTCTTGCAATAACAGTGGGCTCTGTATATCTGGCCAATAACCCACGGCATCAATTACTTAGAAGTCACGCCTACAGCCTGCGAATGCAGAACCTGTAGTACTAGGAATAATTAAAAATAAAGAGAAAGAAAAATGTTAAAATTGCTTCCAATAAGTAATAGCAAAAACAAATGATAGAAAACGTATATTTCCGCACACGACTGGTCGGTGTGGACAATTATTTCGGATATATACACTGGTGTTGTGTAAGTAACCATTTGCAAACTGATTATGAGACTCCGATGTCTTGTGCGCCAGGAAACTATTTGCTGTGCATGGACGAGGCGTTGAGATGACGTATGCCATGATGTCCATGGAATTCAGTTCCGGCATTTGGGTGATGATACGGGATTTCTCAGCTTCACGTACTAAGTAATTGTCAATACCGATCATGGAGACTTTTTGGCATATTGTGTGTACTCCTCCATTGCTGGAATGAAAGAAAACTGCAACAATTGAAAGGAGGTTGGGACGGAAGACGAGCCCGCTGTACTGTGCATACCTCTAGTTCACCGCTTGTACTCCACAAGGCATTGTCTGGCAACAGTACGGGTCAGGGGTCGTGACGTCGCCTGCCGTGTAAGGGCTCTGTTCACTACATAATAATAATCAGTTCAAACTCAAGTACAATATGTAGAGCAAAGATAAGAATGCATTGTGGAATATAGATCAGCATTATAGCATATCAATGCAGTTCACAAAGTGGGGTTGGACAGACTTGGATGGTTTTCTCTGGAACATCAGAGATTGAGACCTGAGAGAAGTAGATCCAATTACGAGTCATAGATAAGGTAGGCAGTAAGAAACGCCCCCCAGGGTGGAAATATTAAGACAAGAAGGCATTGAGAGGGGCAACGTTTAAAGGATATGTGCGGAGCCATTTAGTTTCATGTTAGTTTATTGTCATGTACAGTGAAAACCTTTTGTTGCGAGCTAACCAAAAGATAATACATATTTACAATTTATCGATTTACAGGGCAAAGATACATTATGAGGGAATAACATTTAGTGCAATGTAAAGTCGGCAAAACCAGATTATGGATAGTCCGAGGGTCGTCAAAGAGATAGATATTAGTTCAGCACTGGTCTCTGGTAGTGATAGGATGATTCATTTGCCTGATAACTGCTGGGAAGAAAATGTCCCTGAATCCGGTGGTGCGCGTTGTCTATACCCCTTGCCTGATGGGAGAGGGGAGAAGAGGGAATGTCCACGGTACAACATGATTATGCTACTGGCCTTCCCGTGGCAGCGTGAGGTATAAGTGTAGTCAATAGAAGGGAGGTTGGTTTGTGTGATGGTCTGGGCTGCGTCCACAATTCACTGCATTTTATTGTGGTCTTGGATGGAGCTATTTCCAAACTAGCTGTGATGCATCCTGATACACTGCTTTCTATGGTGCATCTGTATAAGTTGGTGAGAGTTGTAGTGGACATGCCAAACTTTGTAAACCTTCGGAGGAAGCAGAGGCATTATTTTTACACACAGAGGGTGGTGGGGGTCAGGAACGCGCTGCCGGAGCTGGTGGTGGAGGCAGATGCAACCGTGCCAATTAAAGGGCGTTGAAGTGGATATGAAGGATTGGAGGGACATGGATCATGTGCAGTCAGAGGGGATTAGTTTAACTTGGCGTCGTGTTCGGCGCAGACAACAAGGGGCTGCTCCTATGTTGTGTCGGATGTTCCACATGTTGCTGTTAATTCTTCCAAGAGTCGCCTTTTTCAATAGTACTAATTCGGAAGCAATGCCATCTAATCTTTGACATATCCACCATGAGGGGAGAATGGTTCTGATTGTCAACCCTATCTACACCGCTCACAATTTTGTATTCTTCCATTTGATGCCAAATTAAACTAATCTCCTCTGCCTTTGTGTGATCCATATCCCCCCAATGCCTAGTTATCCACCTAAATCCATCCAGCCTGCACATCCTCTTCCTGTAGCTCAGGCCCTCGAGTCCTGGCAACAACCTCTTAAACTACTCAGCACCCTTTCCAGCTTGACGACATCCTTCCTGTAGCAGGGCAAACACAACAGTACGCATTACTTCAAGTACGGCCTCGCCAACTTCTTAAATATCTGTAACAGGATGTAACTGTAACAACTGTAACTTCTCTATTTAATACCCTAATTTATGAAGGCCAATATGCCGAAAGTCTTCTTGACCACCCTATCTATCTGTCATGCCACATTCAGGGGACTATCGTCCCGCACTCCTAGATCTCTCTACACTACAACACTCCCCTTCTACATATGATCCCACTTTCAGGAAACAATGTACCTGCAATCCCATATCCCACGGCTCTACAAGTCTCCCTGTACACCTGCGACACAATTTTCA